>JAZGTN010000240.1:0-600000 GCA_037783415.1 Leptasterias polaris
ATGTTGAATCCCACAATCGCATGCCTGCCAACAATCAACATTGAGGCGGGGGGGGGGGGGGGAGATGGTACTTAGAAAAAACAAGTATGGGGGGGGGGAGATGGTACTTAGAAAAAACAAGTATGGGGGGGGGGGGAGATGGTACTTAGAAAAAACAAGTATGGGGGGGGGGAGATGGTACTTAGAAAAAACAAGTATGGGGGGGGGGAGATGGTACTTAGAAAAAACAAGTATGTGGGGGGAGATGGTACTTAGAAAAAACAAGTATAGCACTTTGGCAAAATGTAATGTTAGTTCCTTCTTTACATATTGGTTCATGATAGGTGTAAATTTGATTTGAGGAGTAATTTTTGTCCAGTTCCTCTCTTCTGTTTATTGAATGTGCAATCCTATGAGCGGGTTTGGGGGGTGCTTCAAAAGGAATTAATTAAAACATGTTTATTTCAGGTTTCAGAAACTAATTTTAAAATACTCAAAATGGCCGACTTAAGCAACTGTACCACATTGTTTCTATTTGGTCTCATTGGGTTCCAGCATCCTGAAAACCTGGCAATATTTTATGTTACGGGCCAAAACAAAATTGTTTGGCGGCCATTTTTATTATTAAAATGGCCGCCTTAACCGACTGATGCAATTATTTAATTGTGTGTCTTGTTGGGTTCCTGGATCCTTAATACATTCAAGTTTCCAACATTGAGGCGGGGGGGGGGAGGATGGTACTTAGAAAATACAAGTATAGCACTTTTGAAATATTTTATGTTTGTTTCTTCTTTACATATTGGTGAATGATAGGTAAAACATATATTTTATGAGTTATTTTGTTCGAGTAACGTTCATATTGTGCTTAATCAAACTTCTCTTGTTTATTTTTAATGTTATAATAATCAAAATGGCCGCCTTTTAAAAGTGACTGAACCACCATGGCAATTATAATTTTTGTATGTGAGGCTCATAGACGGAGATACGGACCAAAACCTAATTTATTGGCGGCCATTTATAAATGGGCAATATTTAATGTTCTTTTATGTCAGTTCCTTCTTTGTCATTAAATGTATACAAAAATTATACTTTTGATGTTACCAGTCATTTATTTATAAGTCATATTGTGCGTAATCCAAACTCTCTTGTTTATATTTCATGTCTTTTCCTAGGAGCGGGTTTTTTGGGGGGGGTTGCTTCCTAAAAAATTTCTTAAAACCTTTTGTTTTTTGGAGGAATCATAATTTGCCAACAATCTAAATGGCAGCCTTAACCTATTGATCAACATGGGTATAGTCACCAACTCCCAGTATCGGTGAGGCTCAACCAACATTTCTTTATTTTTGGGCGGGTTTGGGGGGGGGGGGGGAGGATGCTGTTTGAAAAGTAATATCTTAAAACCTTATGTTTATTTAACGTTTCAAAAATATGTCTCATGCAGATTGGTATGAACAGCTACTTGACAAATGTTTAGCTTAAACATTTAAACTACTCAATTGTGTATTTAGTGGTCATAATACCATACCTCAAATATATGTTTAAGGCAATGATTTAGTCCAAGGCAATATGCCAAAGGAAACAGTAATTTAATTGCTTGCTCAACTTGCATTATATGTGACTAGGACCTAGGCTAACCCCAATCTGCCTTGTGAGGGCACTGTAACCTGAAATTTTCCTAAAATAGTTTTGGTCACCAGGTAGCCATGTCAAGGAAATGTCTCTGGTCACCATGGCATAAGTAGCCAATATGTGTTGGTACTGAAAGGGTTATCGTTGGGCAACTTCTTGTACTTTATCTTTCATTCCAGGACATAGTTTTGCGGTGACATCTACCACTGAATTTGTTAGTTTTGCAATATTTTCTGTCTGCAAAGAAAGAAAAGAAGTTAGTTTTGCATGTCGACAAAAACTAAATGAAAACAAATTGTAATTTGAAATGTATCACCTATTTTCAGTTTACGAACCTTGCAACACTTGTCAACATGGTTGCCTACAAAGCTCCTGCCATGATAGGCTTGCCTTGCCACCCGCATTGATTGGAGTGTCTTGTCCAATTGGGACGTCAGGGGTCCTTCACCAACTGCCAACTTCTTGGGATGTTCTGGTGCAGTGCCTTTGACTTGGACAGCTGAAATGAGTTTAACCAGCAAATAATTGTGTGAGGTATTTTCACAAAATGGAGTATTTGATATTGTGCTAATTATAATTACACTGTATTGTCACTTACTAATTCATTTGCCTCGTTAACGCTATCTGAATGGATCTCTTGCAGAAATTGCAGAGCTGGATCATCAGGTTCTGCACCCTCTGCAAGTGACAATACTTGATCCTGAAGAACCTTGCTGTTTTCCTCAAATGCCTGTGCCTTTCTCTCCATTTCATGAGCTTGTTGGATGGTTTCCAAGATCACTTTATATCTTTGTGAGAGGACAGGTTCGTGAAGAGATGCAGTTGCACTTGTGTATTCCGTGGGTGACATGGTCATGGCAATTTCAAGATCCAATCTGTTGCATGCAGCCTCATAACTTGAAAAATGCTTAAGGAAGAGGCCTAAGCTAATGTGTAACCCTGGGATGCACACCTGCAGGTAAGGGTTTCAATAATTTCAGTGTCAAAATATCACAGTCATAATAAACAAAATACAATGTATTTCACCGGACATTTTTACTTATGTTTACCTGACAAAGCTCAACCCTCATGAGCGGTTCCTTTATGACATTTTCAAACATCTTGGCTTTTGCATGTTTTTCTCCAGCAGATCTGAAAGCCTCCAGGGAAGTTGCCATGGTTTGAAGGCTTCGTGGTTGACACGGTTTCCTTTCTTGTGACGGAAGTTTCATATCTTTGTACTCGACAGTACACCACATGCAACAGTGACGTCCTAAAATTGCATTTAATCAATAGATAAGTTTACCTCATTTTTATAATTGTTTTCCAATGATAATGAAAACATATAAAATGACTTATGTCACAATAAAAAGGATACTCACCACTTGGCCCTGATAATCCATAAATTTTTGTCAAGTACTCGTAGTCGCCGAATACAAATATTCGCAGCTTTCGGCCTCTGTAATTTTTTAACAGAAATTAATTATTGGAAATTATTTTTGCAATGAATCTGATAAGTTTTAATAGATGTTATCTAAAACTGCTGTAGTATGTGGTGATTCTGCCAGTAGCTCCACTTGGGTCTTGAAGTGTTTTAATCCCACATCTAGGTTGTATGTGTTGTCAGAGGCCTCAAAGGCACACATGCACAACTACTGTGTGACGAGGTGCATTTGGATGGCTTACATTTGCTACCTGAAACATTTGCTTGAATGTTTTGCCCCCCTTATCTCCTCCTAGTTTTACCCATATCTCCTCCTCCGGTATAAGGCCCTCGTGCCATGTCAACTCTCCAGCTCTGTTAATGAGAAAAACATTGTGAAAATTAACATGTTTAAAACACCTATGAGGGGAGGGCATTATTGCTTTGCTGACAAGTGTGGAGAGCTTCATTTTACCCAAGGTATTTTACCAGTTCGAGACACTCACCGCTCATACTCATCGAGTTGCTGGAAGACTTTATCTTTCAAGGACCTCACTTGAACACATGGTACTTTCTTAAGAACCTTCTCACCGGAGACTTCATCATTACACATCATCGGGATGTATTCAGCAAGCATGTTACTCTGGACAATCAAATTCTCTTGTTTTCGCATCTTGTGCTCACTTTCTGTTGTCACCCCTTGATGACTGAGCCATCTGAAAACATTAAAGTGTACTATTTACAAAAAGCATTTTTTTATAAATACTTATGAATGTAGTATGTATAAATAACAGAATACATGTACATGCACGACGGAGCTTCAACAAGATACCTTTTTAATTTTCTGTTCTTTGTCCAAGACAGCCCCATTTGTGCCTTCATTGCCAATGAGTTGACAGCCTGAGCTGGAGGACAAGGGTTTATGGGGTCAGGTGCACCAATGACTTCTTTAGCCTTGTTGAGAATTAGAGAACGTCTTCGTCTGGTGGAAGTTGATGCCCCCTCGCTTTGGACCCTTGTGCGAGGCACGCACAGAGTTTGCAGTGACTGTTAAATAAAGTATTGGAGATTGTTAATAATTGGTTGTATTTTATTTTACTGTAACTCAAGCTGATAGAAAAAATCACAGAATGAGATTGTGTATTAATAAAGCATTCCAATACACGAGTTTGATCAGCTTGATATGCTGTGTACGATTTCTTTGAAATTATTTATGGATTCTGATGATTAATTTGTTTAACAAATTACCTGTGTACCTGTTGAAAGCTCCGTTACAATTCCCCCAGATTGATGCAATTTTGATTTTATGATGTGGGCTGCAACTCGCTCCATGTCTTGTGTAACAGGAGCTGAGAGGGGTCTTTGGATTACAGCTTGAGCGACTGAGCTGAACTCGTTTTCAACAGCTTTAGTTGGTGGGACTGGGGGTCTTCCTCTTTTCTTTTTGGGGGGCCTGCCTCCTTTACATTGAGCATTGAAGCGCTCACATGTAGCGCATGCTTGTGTATGTTCTTGCCAGTTAGTGTATATATCTTGAGAGTAATCTGCTTTCAAGTTTTCTTTGGTCTTTGAGTAGCAACTCAGACAGACATGGGTGGGATGTTGCTCTTGGTGGTCATCTGCCAAATCTATGGAAAAGGTCTTCTCTATCTTATGACGTATGTGAGGCACTATCTGAATTCCTGATTTTGTTTTGGATTTCTCGGCATACGTAGTGTGTCTATTGCCACACACCCTGCAAAGTGCACCCAAAACGCCGAGGTGATGCTCCATTTTGATGTCAATCAAAATCACTAAGAACTAAAGAAAACAAAATTTCAGCAGAAAATCAGATGTGTTTCCTTAAAATAGAGAGTTTGATCTTTCTTTTAAAGTATTATATAGCTTTGTCAAAACTCTACATAAACAGATATAATGAATAAACAACGACATTTTCAAACGAAATTCACTTTTAAGAAGACACCCTAGCAACCACTTTGCTTTATAACTTCACTTTTATTGGTATAGTTTTTGCTTTAAAAAATCCACATTTTATAACTTGGATACGTACCAATGGCTTGGTAATAATTTTTTTAAGATTTAGGTTTCGAAAAAGGCGCCAAAACCAAGCCGAAAAGTTTGTTGTCCTCTAGAGGGCGTCCTTGTTGCCATGTTCTGTCGGCCGAGGAAAGTCTGGTTTCCGCCTCTGCTGTGCAGAATACTGATAGCGCGCGACCAATGGGACTAGAACGTACGTGAAACGGCACGCAGCGGAGAGTAGACTTGACTCAAGTCCCAATCCCGTGCAAGGCCCTTCCTTGCCTCACTATTGTTTTGCGCTCTGCATTCTCCAGAACCTGTTCCGCGCGCGGGACAGGGACTTGACGATCCCGCAGTTGCCTGATATGTAAATTTATTCACTTACGAATATGCAAAGTTACGGCGCACTACTTGTTGTCCAATCAAACGCGTTCAAAAAGAAGACTCGTTGATTTTTTTATTTGCGGGGGGGGTAAAGTACTTTGTCGAGGATCGAAATGCATTAATATATATAAAAACTACAAATTTATTTGAATTCAAGTTAATATTACGTATACATTGGGATTGGTATTGTTTGCAAATGCTTACTTTGAATTGTTGACAAATGCAATTCAGCGACTTAAAACACCCACCCCCCTCTTCCGCCCGGCAGCCATTCTGGAGATGCTTACGTCCGTAGATACATGATACATGATACATGATACAAACGTCACAGAGTAAGGTCACAGAGTGAGATGAATACTAAATGAAAGGGGCGGCACTTCCACGCTCCCACATCTCCCCATTCGGGGAGATTTTTCTATTCAATGCGTGGAGTAGGAAACGACCCCGTCAAGTCCCTTGATCGCCACCACAATAGCTACATTTTGTCGGTGAGGGCGCACTGGTATTATATGTCTGTACTGTGGCTGCATGCTGGCGCGTTACATGTGTGTTAGGCCAGGAACCTCGCACGAGAAAGGGACTTGAATCAAGTCTAAGCGGAGAGCAACCGTAAATTCAAATAGTGTGTACTGTGCATACACACACATCCGCACGTCGCGATGGTCGAATGAGATTATTTTCAACGTAGGTGGCGCGCTGGTGGCGCTACCCCATCCGCCCCGCCCCCCTGATTGACATTGAGTTCTTATGGTAATTATTAGCGCGTGCACGCACGCATATATCTGACCGCAAAATGTGACCCAATGCCTTTGAATGCTTTAGGCTATAGACAAAAGCCTTTGTTATGAAATTAAAATGATTCGAGAAAATGTCCACACAAAATAACATCCTTCGAACTTGTGTGGTCTTTTATACTTCGTAATACTTCGTATACGTCCACCGATTTGTGACGTACATGTACATAGCAGACCTGATTTCCTTCACGAAGTAAAAAGGAAAAACAAATTTTTAGTTTGTGTGAATCATTATATTTTATTTTAAAAACATCTTTCCAACAATATTCATTTCTATAACAAACTCTTTTTAGCGCCCGACCCGAAGACACTTGTCCCTTTAAAGTTCAGGCCAGGGGACTTGAGTGTGTATTTGACTAGACTAGTATTGTTTGATTAGAGCAAGCTCTATGGTTTGATATGGCGTAGTGCACACAGAACAAAGGTTATATCCTGCACATTTCCTGGCAAGATACCACTCGTCATTATGAGGAATGTGACATTTTGTATAGAAATCAAGATTTGTTTAAATATTTATAACAACTCACAGTGAAAGCTTTTTGAGAGGAGCCCAATTCTTCAAAATCTTCAAAGTAAAATTTAAAAAACGTGAGAAAATATACACAAGCATTAGCAGATCAGTCTATATTTTGTGTAAACAATAATGATATCACGGATTACACGATCTTGTATCCCAAGAAAACGTTATAATTTATAATAGGGCCTAATGAAATTAGTTATGCAAGATCAAAAGTCAACGAAAAGTATTAACCAATCAAAAGGCTGAATCATCGTAGGGGGCGTTACAAAGTCACTTTTAAGTTTTAGAAACTGCGGTATAATGCTGTTGCTTATGTGGGGTATTCCATTAATTTGGAAGGGTTAAGTGTTCTTACGAGACTGTGCTTTGTTTTGGGAATTAATGTATTCAAACTTAAGATTAAAAAACAGTGGTGGAAATTTCTAAATGGTTAAAGTTGTAGATATAGATAATAATTCAAACCATAAAATATCAGGAAATCGCTGTTTTTAATTTAATTTGCTGTCTAGACAGATTTGTGCATCCCTGCTTGATGAATAAATTATTCCAGTGCACGTTCAGAGGTCAGATTCGATTCAGCAACATGGCGACCTTCACAACTTTGAGTTGACACTCACAACAACAGACAGAAGTTTGTTTCGTTTCTTGCACTTAAATAAATGGGAGTACAATTTTGAACAAGGTGAGTAGAGCTAGCTTCTTGGTACTTGGTACTTGGTACTTGGTAGGATAATCCCTCTAGCGGCTCAAACTGAGCCAAACTGGGATGTTGTTCAGGTATGAATTTGAGAGAGAGATAGAAAGAGACGAAATGGTGAGACTAGATCCTCCCCTGTCCGGTTTTCGATGTAGTATGCCTTTTTCTTTGAATTGAAAAAAAATAAAAATATTCCATAATCAACTGATGCCCTAATTACCTTCCTTTGTTTATAAGAAATATGCAAACATATATTAAAATGTGATGGACATTGAAACTTTCACACCACGCACCGATCTTCGATGACTTCAATAGCGTCCCATTTGTTTTGAGTTTGACCTGTTTTCGATGCAAACAAGAAAGTATGGTGTCCGGGTGAAGCCATACGTGGAAGGAACATCTGCAGTGACTACAAGTGTTCTGTGAGACTTAGTGTATGACTCTATAGCCAGCAGTTTTCTTCATTTTATTCAACATATTTTTTATTTAGTTTTAAAAATAACCATGGTATTTTTCAAAAACTTAAAAAAAAAAATATATAAAACAAAAATGTAAATAATTCTTGGCTTTGAAATCTTATTTTTATTTAGTTTTGTGTCTTTTTATGTTTCTTAACATTTATAATAAAGCATATAAATAAACAGTGATAATCGAATCACAAAGCTGAAACAGATGATGTCGAGTGTATATGGGTTGAACTTAAATGTAAGCAAAGGCAGCCTATACTCATAAGTTCTATTTACAGGCCACCGTCAAGTTCTGTTGGGATTATAGATAAACTCGGTGATATTATAGATAGAGCCTCTTGTGAATGTAAAGAAATTATTGTAGCTGGCGACTTTAATTGTGATGTGTCAGAGGACGATAATGGTACTTCCTCAAACCCTATAATTTCATGTTTTAATCTGTTCCAAATGACGCAACTTATACATGATCCTACCCGTGTTACTGAACCGACTCGAACAACTATTGATCTAATTTTTAGCTCTCATCCTGAACTCGTAAGTGAAAGTGGTGTCTTACCTGTCCTGATTAGTGACACTATCTTGTTTACGGTGTGCATAATTGGAAAGCACCCCCAATAGAAGCCCGTTCAATTAACTTTAGATGTATAAAAGATATCGACAAGGACGTTTTTCAAAATGACCTCCTTAATGCCCCATGGGAACATGTTCTTAATTGTCATGATATTGATGAAGCATGGTCCATATGGCACTCTTTGTTTATGAGTATTATTAACCTTCATGCACCAATTAAATCGAAGCGTGTTCGAGGTGCTTCGTTGCCTTGGCTCGATGGGGAAATTATGCAACTCGTGCGACATCGCGATCTTGCAAATAAAACCGCAAAACGTTCGGGCTCCCCAAATGATTGGAATGAATACAAAAAGCTGCGAAACAGGGTTACTGAACAAATTCGCAGCAAGAAAAGCGAATACTTTAAATCAACCATCGAGGAAAATAAAGGCAACTCATCCATTTTGTGGAAAAAGCTAAAAGAGGTCCTTCCCAACAAACGAAAAATTGTTCCAAAATCTATCCTTTCCCAGAATGGGGATTTCGTTGACGATCTCGCCGACATTGCAGATACATTTAACGAACACTTTTCTACAATTGGAACTCGTATGGCTAGAAACGCCCCTCCATGTGAACTTGAAGTGGACGAGGGCCCTGTTCCCGACTCGCTCGCTGATAAATGCCTACTGCCTGATATTACAGAAGAGTATGTTCAAAAGCAAATATCATCAATGTCGGTCGGAAAAGCAACAGGTCCGGATGGAATAAGTGTAAAAATGATTAAAATAGCGTCACCGTATATTACTAAATCCTTAACTCACATCTTTAACCTATCGATAAGATGCGAACAATACCCTAAAGAGTGGAAACACGCCTTGGTCACACCTATTTATAAGGGTGGAGACAAATGTAATGCAACTAACTATCGGCCTATTTCCATACTGCCGATTATCTCGAAGATTTTAGAAAGATGGGTACACTCAACTGTTTATTCATATCTTGATGTATGTAAAATAATTCCTAGTTGCCAGTCAGGGTTTAGACCCTTACACTCAACTGAAACCACCTTACATGATTTAACGAACAAATGTTTTCAGGCTATGGAGAGAGGGGAAATGACAGGCACTGTTTTTATAGATTTAAGTAAAGCATTCGATTCTGTTAATCATGCAATTCTGCTTGATAAACTTGACAGGGTAAATATATCAACCTCTGTAATCAACTGGTTTAAGTCGTATCTAACCAAACGTAGCCAGTCTGTGAATATTGAAGGAAAAGTATCTACGGCCCTACCACTAAACACCGGCGTACCACAGGGATCAATTTTGGGTCCACTGTTATTCATTATTTACACTAGTGACCTACCACTGTGTATCCCTCAAACGTGTAATTTGTTTATGTATGCCGATGACTCGACATTAACATGTAGTTCCACCAATATTAATGAGATAGAAAACAACTTGAATATAGCCCTAGGTCGAATTTACGACTGGTGTACCAGAAACAAACTAACAATAAACGCCAACAAAACAAAAGCCATGCTTATTGGAACTAAGCAAAACGTTTGCAGTACTGACCTTGATGTCAGTATCGCTGGTAACCCGATCTTGAAGGTGAACTCTTGTAAATGTTTAGGTGTTATTATTGATGACACTTTAAGATGGGGACCCCACGTTGAATACGTAAAGAAAACTGTTTCCTCTAAACTAAGTATGCTACATAGAATCCGCGACTGTGTTCCACAAAGCAGCTTGCACTCTCTGTTTGTTAGCTTAGTCTTGCCTTCGTTAGACTATTGTATTACTGTATGGGGAGGACGGTACATGTCTCATAACAATATTCTCAACAAATGTCTTAAAAGAGCCGCGCGGATAATCCTTAAGTGTGCCTTCTTAACTCCCTCAGCCGATATGTTTACTAGACTTAATTGGATTTCGTTTATTGAGAGAGTCGAGTATAAAAAGGCTATTCTTGTTCACAAATGTATAAATAAAACCACTCCTTTGTATATGACAAATATATTCACACCACAAACGCAGATTCGTGAAACGAGACAATCCGCTGACATGAAGCTTAAGATTCCCTTTGCGAAAAAAGAATGTTTTGCCACAAGCTTTGCTGTAACTGGTACAATTTTATGGAATAACTTGCATGTTCAATTGAGAACCACGACTTCTCTAACCTCATTCAAATCTGAACTTCGTAAAACGTTCATTAGTCCGTAATATTCAGTCCCTGCCTGATTCCGTGAGGGATCCTTGGTTTCATTAGCAGAAAATAATAAGAATAATAATAATATTCCTGCAAATATGTCAGCATTTCCATTTATGAGATCTAATCTGTGCTGATCTACGGAGTAGACAAACTTGGTTGGCATAAATATTAGGAACCGGAGGGGAATTTCCCCGTGTTTCTCTAAAAGAGTTTTTGCGGGTTTTTTGCCCCTCCCATAATCAGCGAATTTTAGATTTCAAAATTGTATATTCACCCTATACACTTTTTCTGAGTTCATTTTACCTGAGTAATAGTTATACGTGTACAAGTTTTATAATGTAATATTTCGATGTGCTTTTAATTTACCGTATTTGTAATTATGCTGTATGTTGTAATGTATGCAGGGCCCCAATGGAAACCAGTTTTAACTGTTTGGGCATACCCTGGGTAAAGAAATGTAATAAATAAATAAATGTTTAAATTTTAATATTAATAACAAAAATGATAGAGTGTTAAAAAAAATAATTATCCAGACTATTAGAAAATGATATAAGGCACGTGGCTTCTTTAAGCCTCTGTATTTTTTCCCCCAGAATGCTCAGCAGAATGTTCAGTCACATGATTTGATCATCGTGAATTGTGAATTGAAAAAGTGTTTGATGAAACTTTTTCGATGGGAATTTTTTTTTTTATGGCCCCGACAATATGACATATTTTTGTACCTTGCAGAAATGCCTAAAATACCACAACTTTTTGCATTTACAAGTGCAACTAACCAGTGGAGCCTTACATGTTTCTAAGTTTGGGTCAAATGAGAGGAGACTCTTTGCTTGGCAAGTCAAACCACAAAAATTGTATCTAGGGACTGTTTACATCGCGCGCAGAGAGGTAAAAGATTTGCCTCGATTTCAGGGACGCCCTGAATACAGGGCGTCCTACGAGATAGAGAGTGTTTGTACCTTGTCCAAACAATGCAAGTTCGTTGCATTTATTTTTAGACCTAGCACCATGAGTAGGGCCAATCCACTTCGTCACGAAGTGGATTGGCCCTATTCATGGGGCTACATTAGACTTTTATCACACCTGATCATGCTGAGTGATGGGCGTCTCAAAGTGCTCAATGCTATTTCCTGCAAGGTATGCGCGGAGCTAGACCCAGTAACTGGGGCGCTGTACTCATTTTTTGAAATTTTGTCTTTTATCTTTCGTACTAGCGCCCCAGGTTATACGTACGTCGCCATTCTGGATTCCCTGATATGGCATTATTTTGAATAGGGTAGCCACAAAAAATGCCTCAGAACGACCAAAATACCCAACAAAATTGCTTTAAAAACGCCTACTGGCTTCTTGATGATATGTCTAAGGTGCAACATCAGGTATTTAAATGTTTTGCCCAAATCAATGGCCGCCGCCACCTACAGTTTCATCGTCGCGATGCATTCTGGGTAGTAGATTTAATCAACGACTGTTTGCAGCGAGTGCACACAGTGTGGTCAATGTACACACGCGCCCCTGGAGCTGTAGGGAGGTGAAACTGTAGGTGGTGTCGGCCATTGATTTGGGCAAAACGAGACTCTGCCCACCATTTTCATCGATCTGCTCGACAAAAACGTAAAATTCAAGCACAAAACAAAAGCGTGAGTACATTTAAATACCTGATGTTGCACCTTAGACATATCAAGAAGCCAGTAGGCGTTTTTAAAGCAATTTTGTTGGGTATTTTGGTCGTTCTGAGGCATTTTTTGTGGCTACCCTATTCAAAATAATGCCATATCAGGGAATCCAGAATGGCGACGTACGTATAACCTGGGGCGCTAGTACGAAAGATAAAAGACAAAATTTCAAAAAATGAGTACAGCGCCCCAGTTACTGGGTCTAGCGCGGAGCTACGTTTTGAAGTATGACTGAGACCTTTTCCTTTACAATTACATAGCACCATCATCATGGTTTACAACTACAAGGTGCTGTGGCGCAATATGCAGCCAATCAAACCAGGAACACCGGGGCAAACCCCTTCTCTTTACGATAAGTGCAATTGGCTCTTTTATCATGTGCATTTCACATCACACACTGACACAGGAACTGCGGCTTTATGCCCATCCGAAGGACGCAGCAATTAGTGGTTAATGTCTTGCTTAAGGACACAAGTATCACGACCGGGACTCGAACCCACACTCTGCTGACACTAGAGTTTGACTGAGTCCGCTCGGCCGTGAAACACCATAATTAAGATGCTGCAAACAGAGGCTTTCATTTTGCAACTATTTCTGGATCGGATGTTTTTTTGATCGCACTCACTAATTCTGCTACTTTTAACCTCAATTCTTTTTCATCGCTGTTCAAAAAAAAAATTATATATAAAAAGAAAACAAAGATTAAGGAACAACCTAAACCAAACAGTACACAACTAAAAGGATTATTTAAACTCATGTGAAAAGTGCTGAATAATTCACACAGCTCGTTCTAAAATTGCAAAACCCTATCATGAAATCCAAATCACATTTATCTTGGATCTTATTACAAACAAATTGAGGGACTAATACTTCTAATAATATTGCTTGTTGCAAATAATCCACAACTTACCATAAACTGTAAATAGTCTTCTCAAAATATTTGATTACTACCAGTTTTCAAAAGTTTTTCACTGCACATCCGAGCAGTTTGCCTGTAACACAGAAGATGCATCGACATCGCCTTAAAGTGTGACTCATACAATGATTGTGTGTGGAGACAACAGCGATGAGACAGACTGTGATGGTAAGTTTCAAGCCAACAATCCACTTTTTTGCAACCCTCACCTACATGTACAGACCAACATCTTGTGATACGTGTTCTGCTTTCAGTTTATTTCTTTAAACTAAATAATACCTGGGGAAAAGGATGAAAGCAACTTGCACAAACTCTGTTCAAAGTATTCCTGAAACATGATCAACTCCTTAGGAGTATGCAGCACCAGAAGTCCAATGGATGCACTGGCTGGTAATCGATCGCATCAAACAGTCTCTTTTCTCGAAGGTACCCATAACTCTTACTCAAGGGTCATGAAAAGCATTTGACTAAATCACAGGATTGTCAGTCATCCAGATTTTTTTGGGGATGAGTTTCCGTCTGAAATACTTCATAAGATGAAGAAATATTACTTGAAGTCTCCACAATTCACTGTGTCTTATTTTGATTGCCATAATCGAAATGATGATGTGCACAAAAACCATGACGAGACATAAACTGTTGTTTTTTTTGTCGTTGTTTTCAGCTAAAACATGAACATCATGTGTTTATTGAAAACTACAGGATGGGAATTAATTATCTCTTGCATAATCATTTACTTTTCCCCTTTTAAGTGTCTTGCCAAAGGACACTGCCGTCAATTTCACCAAACTCTTCCTAACTTAGGACTAGTCCTAGAAAATGCTAAGAGATAGGACTAGTCTTAAGTTAGGACGAGTAACTCGTCCTAACTCGAGATAGGATTAATCCTAGCGTTTCGTGAAATCGGCTGCTGGACCTTTGGCTTAGATTCGAACCCACACTCCAATGACTTGGCCATCAGAACTTAGTTCAATGCACCACACCCCGCCCTTAGGATATTAGGGTGCCCTTTGGATTTGATGGACTGTTATTCATTTTAAGAAGATCCTTGTAGACATTTCAACTTTAGTCATGTTAGTTTTTCACCTTTTCTTTAAGCCATTGAGCATCAGTTGTTCTGCCAATTTGCTGTGTTCATCACCTAGTTGATTATTTGTAGGGGCCTATAATGCTCCTAAAGGTGTGATTTATTAAGCTTGTTTGTCATCACCATTTGCTGTTATCTTTGAGTTGCTGTCGGCCATCTTGGTTTCTCAACTGAGATAATGCCTAATGGTGTATCTATCCAACAACAAGCATCTCTCTGGCAATTCGAGCTGTAGGCAAACATTTATGTGTCCGAGAGCAACCTCCCTAATCTTGTATTCTTCTGGATTTTAACCAAATCATTTTTCACTTGTTTTGCTTTCTCCTGCGAAACCAAACAAAGAATTATCCACACCATGGTTGGAGCAGCAACATCGATCCTTAGCCTTTCAAGTTTCCTGTCAATGACATCAGTTTTCCAGGGCAAGTCGAGGGGCCATAGTTCATAGTAAGGTTTGTTTTGGGAGACGTGTATGAGTTGACACTGGGAACTTTTAGCCCACCGTTTCTAGAGCACTGTCGGTCTGCTGACAGCACCCCTGCCAAGGCTGGGATTTGTTGTAATAGTGGCTTCTTATATAGCGCTCAGGTTCGTCACTCAGTGACGCTCATGGCGCTTCAACATTATGTAGCGCATCAAGCTAAATCAATCACAAGAACCATCTCTGCCCTCACTGAATCGAATTTTATTTTACATAACTAGAATCAAAATGAGTTGAACATGTACTGAAGGCTTAAAGGGAAGATTCATCAAGTCAAGTGTACTCCGACACCCAAGAGAGTACTGAAAGACGTTTATTAGATTCATGGTCAACATTTTTCACAAAGGTATTGAAACACAGTGATGACTATTATGCAAATTTAAAAAACTTAAGACCCCTTTCACAGGGTGGTGAGTGTGTTTTATTCTGACCGAGAAACTTGCTTAGTAATAGGGTTTTTCATCCAACTTTTTGTAGATTACCCTACTGCTTGAACTTGCAGGAAAAAAGTCACAAATTCATTACGAGCACAAACATTTAGCAAGTTTTCAGGGTGTGACAATTCTTCCCCCCCCCCCTCCCCCACTTTTCTCCTTCCAATAAAATGAAAGCATAATTGTCATGATTTCCGTCCCCTGTGGAGAGCACAAGCCCCCAGAGAGGCGCCTCTTGGTTGCGTTTCTGGTATTAAAAAGTAGTGAACGGTCGTTACATGTACTTTTTGTTTTGGATTTAATATTGAAACAATTTACTTTAGTTTGCCCCAAAAGGCTTTACAGAGAAACTTTGGTGGGCAGAAAAGCGATACATTTTTGCATCTTATTCTTCAAAAGATAACAATCTTATTATTTTGTTTGTTTGTAACCGTGAACAAATTTAAACAGATTTCAACAGACCACTTCACTACCTGATAGGCATACGACTGTAGGCCCAATGTGTAACTATTTGGCTATTTCTTTTTACAGTGTAAACAATTTTTGAAAAGCATGAATGTCTCTCCCTTCCCTGCAGTATGAAGCATACAACCACACATATACATGTACGTAAACAAGGAACAGCAAGTCACAGCTACAGCCTAAAGTATTTCAGGTGAGTCCCCTAACATATTTTCTACAGAAACTTAAATGTCAGTTGATGCTTAGAAAGGACAATGGCAGAAATTTTGACCTTGTGATCACTCAGTGCGAATGAAGTTCAGTTTTTTATTCAGGTAATTATCAAACATGCAAACTTGTTCATGTTACTGTGGAATTAATCATGCTGTGTGTTGCACTGGCACAGACATATCGGAGCCTTATGTGTGGCAGCAGTCCATCAAAGTGCAGATGATTCGCTCTGAATATTTTGCCCACTCACTATGATTCAGTATAAGCACGGTGACCATACTTTACACCCAACCATAACACGTTTGCTGGGCTACCTCAGTGGCAAAAGTCATGCTTATTGGTCAGAAGAAGATGGCTTGGAAGTAACAAACAAAACATACTCAACTTGTGTTCTATATTCCTGACAAATGTCCGCCAGGCCTAGGCAAAGTAACCTGTGAAACCCTTGGTTTACTACAGAGAGTTTATACCATGATGAAGCCAGACTGTGGTTTTGACGGTACTGGTTGTCTCCAGGGCTCACCTGTTTATATTAAGCTGACAGACACTGCCACTCCCTACTGTGTGGCAGCCCCTCGTTATATTCCCTTGCCACTTCTCCCACAGTCATATGAAGCAGAGAAAATGGAAACTCAAGGCATTGTCAAATGAATCACAGAACCAACAGGTTGGTGTGCTCCGATAGTGATTGTACCAATGAAGAGCACTAAGATCAGAGTATGCGTTGATCTCTGGCAGTTGCCATAGAGAGAGAGAGCAATTCACAATCCCTACACTGGAGGAAGTTTTATGGAAAGTTGGAGGAGCGCAAGGGTACTCGATTCTTGATGCCAAGCATGGATTTTTGGAAGTTCCTTTTGGACAGTGGTCAGGTTGTAGTCAGCACTTAGCGATATTCCTCACTCCGTCTGAACGCTTCTGTTTTACACGCCTACCTTCTTGGCATCACAGCACATAATGAGTGACCTACTTGTTGACCCTGAGGGAGTGGTTGTGCATATGGATGACATTCTCATCACCTGCCTTACACAGACAGAGCATAATGACAGACTGAATTCAGTACTCAGGAGCGCTGGATTGTGGCTTTGAAAACTGCACATGATCGCAAAACCTTTATCTCTAATGAGGTATCACTGTACTGCTGTCTATTCACTGGGTAAGACACAAGTTATAGCTGATATTATGTAACGCCGAAGTTACGCCCAAGTAGATCCTTGTCATTTGATTGGAGGACTGGAAGTCACATGGCATTGGTTATTATTCACACCATTTCATGGCTATTGTGATTAAGCGTGCATTTTTGTTATATTCAGCTTTGCCTCGTTGAATGGAGCATTCAATCTTTCAACTCAAGAAAATATTCTCACCTTTGCACTCATAAATATTCATTATTCCGTTACTTTGTCGTGAGCGCCAATTTCTACCAATCAGACAGCAGAAGCCAGTGAAGATCTTGAAGCTGGAATCACAGCTCATGTCAACATGGTAATGAGCCAGTGGCCAGCAGTGAATGATAAAGTCCTGGAGACTCCACGTGAGACTTGTCACTCGTGGCATCCAATTAAAAAAAAATGGATGGCCCTAAGATTTCAAAGACTCCAAAGCTCCAAGTCTTTGATATTTCATTGTGTTTTTTCATGTTCATGTGTTTTGTTTATTCCAGAAAGGGGAGATGTTGAATATTTATGATGTTCCTGTAAGTCATGCGTGATGACCCTTGACCTGTTGAGAATATTATTTGGTATGTCGCAACATGGCAACGTTCAGTTTACACAGGCGTGTCTTTGTTGAGTTAGTTGTGTTGTCTAACAGAGTAAGACCAAACATTTATTACAACAACAGCCACTCTCCAAAAAGGAACACAGCCACAATTTGGACACAAAGAAAGATGCCTTCAATTGCCTTGCAAAGATGAGCTACATTTACCAGCAAGTGATGTTGTAAAGTTCAATACAAAGACTTGATGGTCCAGGACAGAGATTGTGACAATGCCGATGACAAATTGATGGGGTTTTAAACCCTAACCTTCCGCAGTTCTTCACACTCAACAGGAGGATTTGCATGAGTTCGAGCATTGGTGCATATTTGACATCTACTGTACATGAAGGTACAGGGAATCCCACACAACTCATATACTTGGGTTATTTTTTGAGGATTGAGGCAGTCTAGGCACCTTGCATAAACCAATGTTGGTTGGTTTTGGAGGTGAGGCTGTTTCCAGCAGGGTGTCTAGGGTTGGGGTACATACATGTACCTCGTACAAACCTACATAATGAGAGCTTCAGTAACCTGTAAATTGCATATTGGCAAGTAAATGGTGTCGTCGTAGACTCAAATTTGAACCTCAACCAGCACATACAGTATCTACATGTTCTACAAGACGGCTTCGCTCTACAAACACCATGCTTCTCAACATCAGTTGTTCTAAACACACTTGGGGAAACCGTTCTGTTTCACATGCTGGACCATCTCTTTGGAATGCTCTTCCACTGAACTTCAGACTAGTAGACACTCTCTCCAGCTTCAAAACTAACTTGAAGACACTCTTGTTCAGTCTTGGATTTATGTTCCATCATTAGCAGAAATCTTTATCTATGTGCCAGGAGTGTATTTCTGACAGACATGGCACACTACAAATGTCCAATTGTATTTTTAATAGCAAGTTTTAGCTGAACCTAGCTCTCTTTAATGATGTGGGATGTAATTTTGTTTGTGTTCCAATCAGGCTCAGCATCTCCAAAGACATCTACCAGTCAATAAGTAGATGTCCAAGACCAGCCCGGATAACTTATAATGAGGGAGCTGCACTCTCCAGTAAAAGGTGAATTTCCAAAAAGCATACGTTTGACATTTATCCATATCCCAAACAACTGCGTACCCAGGATTATGTCTTATGGGGGACTCAAAGAAATATAACAAGTGGGGTTGAGGGGCCAGCCTGACGGAAGCTCTGAGCTTTTTTGCGCTTAAGGGGTGAAATATCAAGCCTCTGTATGCCTAAAAACTGAGAAATAGACACACTGTTTAAACACTACTGATCCATATCAATCTTAGCTTTATTGAAAACATGATCTGTAACATCAACAGGCTCACAGAAAACTTTACTTCAAGAAATCAACTAGGCCGAAAGTAAAAAATAACTAGGCAAAAGAAGTCCATCGAAAAACATGAAAGCAAAATTGCGTGTTTTGACGATCTTGTCGCTTAATGTCTGCCCTTAATAATGGTACTTTCACCTACAACTATTTTCACAAATTCGTGATATGAGGATCTGTTTTATAGACTTCTTTTGCACTGACACATTCTTGATTCAACGACCACGGTTCGTTGACATTCGTCGACAACGCATATCATAGAATAAACTAAAGAACTTTGCCCCGCATTGCACGCAAGGTTCATCACACCACATCTATCGACAAAAGTTGTTGATATTTGAATAGCCTTACTCCAAGGCTGTGTATAGTACAAAATTCGCTGGCCTGCACCACATTGTGATTTATTTATGAAAAGGAACACACACTTGCGACTTTTCTCCTTTCATGCCTTTGGCTCTATCATTCAAACCCTTTTTTTTTTGTCACTAGCTCTGTAACAATTGTACAGAATGTATGTTCTTGTTCTTGTTTAAACAGAAGTTAACACTTCTCATTTTCTTGTAGAATTCTACAATTCATTTAAAGGTATTTGTATTTTGTTTGGCAACATTTTCAGAAGTTAAATGCTGTTTTGGGTTTTGTTTTCCTTGTTTTTTGTGTGATGGGGTTTTAAAGATTTGGGGAAAGTCTGTAAGGATCCTTCATGTCGAACACAACTATTAGTACATTTTATTAGTATTTATTAATGTAAATTTTGTTATGTCATTTGCTAGATATGTTTCATTACTAGTTGAGTTTGAGTGTGAAAGCTCACTGATGAAAAGTTCATACCAACACCAACCCTCAAGAGAACTGTCACTGGCTTCCCCCATAATCACTGTTGATTATTTCGATTGCAACAATCAAAATAGTCCTAAAATGCATGAGTTCCTCCAAAAAAAATTTTTGGCTGCTTGTAATGTTGGTGTCCTTCACACATTGACTTAAAGTGTAAAAAGAAATCTGAAGGTAAAAGCAAGTTATCTAAACCTAACTGTTTTAATGATGGGTAATGTTCCTATTATACTAAATGTCACAAATTGTGCATTTTGTTTGTTTCAGTCAGGCTTAGCATCTCCAGAGACGTCTACCATCAACAAGCGGATGTCCAAAACCACCTTCTGATAAAGGAAAGATGAATTCCTAAAGGTAAACTTTAAAAATTTACCCCTGGTCCCAAATGGAGCTCTGTAATAATTCACCACTGTTTTCATGAAGAGGCACTTCTTTTCTAGTCTCTTTTGAGGACATACCTTCGGTGACAATTGTGCCACAACTGCCTGTAGGGCCAATGTGACCGAGTCAGTTTTTCTTAAGTCAGATGGAGTAGATTTTCTAGTCTCTTTTGAGGACATACCTTCGCTGTTCACGTCATCTGGCAAAGCCACTGCTTGTGACCCTTCTACAGAAGACATACCCTCACGGTTCCCTGTCCTCCCAAAAAAGTGTCACAACCTGAACCAAAGGAAAGAGGGGAGCCCTACCTTTGGGTCTCTGGCCTCTGGGTCTACCGTAAAGGCAAAGTGTTCAAGTCTACTGGTGACATACCATTGCGGTCCCTGTCATCTGGAAAGGCAGCCACACCACTGGGCTTCCTAAATCTACCAGAGACATTACCTTTGCAATCACTGGCCTCTTGTAGAACAGAAGCCCATAACAGTCCAGTAGAACAGTAGCCCATCAGACCACTAAGTCCACTCTGTCTGGACTTCCCGGGTAAGAAAAAAAACAATAACTAAAAGAATCGGTTGCTCCAGCATTTGCTACGCTGGTCACAATTACCAACGGTTCACGCACAGAACATCGATTATTGTGGACCAGCATTGCGCCTATGATTGTATACGTGAACCGTTGGTTTTGTGACCAGCGTAGCGCGCAGCAATACCAGTTATAAAATTCAGCGGCGGCCATATTGTTAACGGAAGGCGAGGATTCTGAATAACGGTGAGCATTTTTTTCATTTTTTTTTTTTTTTGCGGAATGGATTTTCTGGACCCGCGCCGAGCTCACTGTGAGAACAAAGAACACGTAGAGCCTAATTTTGGCAAGATCCGATTTGGGAAAATAACTGTAGGTGCAGAAACGTGAAGGGCAAAAAGTTTCGAATAGGATTTTGTACATGTCACTCTATGAGGTACGTGGAGACGATAGCGGATCGATCCTCATAGTTCTAGGAATAGTCAATACCCTAGTCAATGTTTATTGCCCCATGGTCAATGCTAGTCCCGGACGCGAACGTTAACGTCGTAGGGTTATGAATACTAATAAGATTTTCAAACATATGACCTCCACTATGAGTATGATGACTATTAATTATAGGTCTGTCAATTTGTTTGACATGACTTGTGTGTCTGTTAAAAAGGTCTCACGAAAAACTCTACGTAGACTACTGTCGGGACTGAGTCTAGAGACTACGCCTACGGACGGTTGTAGTACTAAAAGTAGTACATGTACAAGTAGTATGTACTAGTAGTGTTGAGTACTACACTACGTAATACATCAACTGGGGCACTGTACTTGTTTTTTTTCTAAATTTTGACATCTGCAGTCGAACTAGCACCCCAGCGAACGATAGTATGGTCATACATCATGATCCAACTCTCGCTTGTATCGATGGGTGCCCTGCCTCATCGCAGAGTCATAACGGTTGATGCAGGGCACCCGTCAAATTTTAGACGGGTGCCCTGCCTGAACCCTAATACGACTACATGGTTGAGGCACAGCCCAAAGTTAAAGAGGATTTATTTTTCTGGAGGGAGGAAAACTAGAGGGCCTGGAGCGAAACCCTAGTGGCAAAATCAATCAAAATAGTTTTGGTCTCACAAGATCAAAACTATTTTTTTTAATCAATTCTCAAAAACTATTGCATTTCAAGCAAAAATGTTTGAAAGAAAGTTTCCCACCCTGACCAACTTTATACCATGTATGTTTTGTGCAAATCTATGAACATTTATACTTTATACTTTACTCTTACCAGTGTTATGCACACCCTTTAACAAATACAGATCGGATACAGCATTCTTTTCCTGTGTGTGTCCTTACCCTGTAGACCAAATTTCCATGTTTCTTTCAACTCGCTTAACAGCAGATGCTTTAACAAATTATTCATTGTGAGTTTTATGTTTATTTCAGGATTCTTTTGATCCCATCCCCCTCCCCCTGCATCCAGTCAGGAGAGTAAACTCGACTAGAACAATCAGGCCATGATGAAGTTGACTGTCTTCCTACTAGCCTGCCTCGGCTGCTTCTTGATGGTTCGTCATGCTGGTGCTGTTTCAATAGGTAAGACAACTTGAGGGGGTGTTGGTAACAGTTGGAGGCGGAGCTAGTCAGAGTTTGGGTTTGATGAATTGGGAGGCTAATCATCCTCACTTTCAGACTGAGAAGCTGAGTCGTGACAGACACCTACAACATGGTTGAGCCGTAGGCATGTAAAGGCCCCAGCGCCTTTTGCCAGCCAGCCTCATCGACCTTGGAGCACAGCCCAAAGTTAAAGAGGTTTTATTTTTCTGGAGGGAGGAAAACTGGAGGGCCTGGAACAAAACCCTAGTGGCACAAGAGAGAGCCAATGCATAACTCTAATCCCATATGGCCCCAGCCAAGAATCGAAACCAGGGCCACTGTGGTGAGAGGTGATCGCTTTACGCACTAACCAAATTTCTGGTTATCTCCCCCCCCCCCCCCAATTAGGAAGTCTCCCTAATATTCACCCGTAACAAGCTGACCACTGTAGGAACAATCTCGCCCTCTAATAAAAGCTTCCCAGAGACCCAGTATAGCCCCCCCCCCCCACGCACACACACCCCAACACATTTACCCAAAGACAAAGTCAATTCTATGGCAAAGTCAGCTGTGTAATTTAAATTTAGTCTTGTCCAAGAAATATGACATCATTTAATACAGTCAGTACTTGCCACTCATATACAAGTTTTGTTGAGTATTTTTGCTTTGTTTGTTAGTTGTTGTTTGTTTTTTGGGGCAAGGGGCAAGGTTGATCTCTAGAAAAGAAATTATTAACAGTGTTTCTATTTTCTTTTGGGGGTATCTGCATCAGTTTACCTGACAAACAACTGCAATGCCACTGTCTAAGCCAGCAGTGGCGACTTCATCGAGCCGGACAGTCGTCTGCTCTACAACAACATCGACTGAATGGTGCTCACCACCACTGAAGGCAGCCGCTTCCTCCTGCACTTTTTTCGATTCAACCTAGAGGAGTCAATCATCGGAGCGTGTGTGTACCACCTGACGATTTATGACGGCCTGAACCGATCCATCCCGCTGACCGAGACACTCTGTGGTCCGAAGCAGATTGCTGACATTGCCTCGGACAACAACAGCTTGACGTTTGACTTTGTGTCCGATGACAGCGGCAGCACAAATGGCTTTGAGATATTCTTCTCGGTGTTTACTAATGGTAAGTGAACCCTGGTGAGTTATCCAAATCTACAATCGGATTTGGTTCGATTTAGTAAGAGTTAACACATGATATTCTTCCTACTTTAAGCTAGTTTCAGATTTGTCTTTTAGTCCTCAGAAAAATTAATCAGCAAAATTGTTATTGAACAGCCTGAAAAGTCTATAACCATTAATGAAGGTCAGCCCTTGTACTTGATAAGTTTTCCTAATTTGTTTCCCAAGGGCCATCAATCATGCCTGCACTAGGTACAACATGTTTAAATGTGACTGTCACCAAGAAACCCTTAAGTTTCCAATACTTAGATTACAAGTTTTCAATTAATTCAGCTTTTGAAGGATTATGACTAGTAGGTAGTCCTTCCCCTATAACCACATCATGCCTATGAGAGGATAAAGACCCTCCCGATAAAAAAGAAGAAAGTCAAACAGACTGTGACAACAAAATGAAATGAGGAAGCTTTCAGATAATACCCGGTGATAATTAAGATGCTTCAAGCAGTGGCTTTTATTTTGTTCAATTAAATAGTGGGACTGTCATCATGATCATAGCAGGCCTGTGGTTGTACATGTACATGGAATGATAGAGTTATGAACTCTAACTCAGTTGCTGCACGTGCGCACACTGGCTGTTAGGCCGTTCCAATTTTATTAGTTGGTTTACGGATTGCGGCGACGCGTTTTGTTGAATAATGTTGCATTTAAAAAAAAATAAAAAATTCCGGCTTCGAATATTCAAACTTTGGTCAGATTATTTAAAATAATTAGTCGACTTTTCATTGAGAAAAAGCTCATGAAAAAAACCCCAAAACATCGTGTTACGTTTCTTTCGATCACGCATTGCGTCGGTCGATCATGGTCCGATGGATACAGCGCTTCGCGGCCCGGCAGCGCACGGCACAGAGAGCATGGAGCTATTGCTCCATTGTAAGAGCTAGCTACATGTAACTCTGTGCCTCCCTCATGTTTCGATATCAAATACACACAGCGCATGGGGCTGTGCTTAATAGAGAGAACAGCCCATGTGGACCATTCGGTAGATCAGTGTATGCAATACCAGTGGCTCTGGGGTTGGGTGTTAGACGGGAAGTGTAATACGCGATGTAAACGAAATAGTCTGATACTTGATGATGTAAACAAAATGCTATGTCGCATGTGATCAAGTGCAAGATTCAGCGTTCTGTCAAAGTTTGGTGGATCCAAATCACGATGGCAAGCGCGAGCAAAAAATACTTGTTCAGTGACTGTAAAAGAGGGAGGAAAGCTGGATAAACACCTTATTAAATTATCGGTTCGTTGACCAATGCAACGGGTGTCAGTGAAAAGTCCCTTCAGAACTTCAGGTACAATTTTACTGCAACAAGTGCCGTCGACATGACGACTACCTCCGACCGGAACGGCTATTTAGTATTTAGCGTGGAAATTAATTCAGTTGAGTGACAATTAGAACTGCACCAAAATCCATCAAAGACCTCTATAAAATACTTTAAACTCACCAGAGGAACACAGGAGATGTTGCTGTTAACATGGTGGTAGGATTGTGTCAGGTACATTTCTCAAAAAGAAAAAAAATTTGGCTAAAAATGTGAACCAATGTGAACTCAAAATTTCTGTTGTGAGTCTTTGCTTGTTTAGCACATTCTTGGGATTTGCACAATCTTTAGATAGCGCACAATATGAGATTGAACTGCTTAACCTTCACAGTGCAATCTTCAGGATGTGCAAATCCTAAGAATGCGCTTCTCGAGGAACGACGCACAAAGGCGATTTTTTATTTTTTATTTTTTTGGGGGGGGATAAATGTATCTTACACACAACGTACCACCATATTAAAGTATTTTACACAGGTCTTTCATGGATTTTGGAGCAGTTCTTTGTCACTTTCTGTTTGGGGGTTGTGAATCTTGTTGTAGGGCATCTGACAGTGCAACAAACACATGAGCATTCACTTCGACCCTACATTACATACGCCAGATAATGTCCAAAATGTTAGGAAGCAATTTAAAATTAAGCAGCAGTTAAATCATTTTTGTTCTTAATATACAGTCCAGAACCATTTATCTTCATTTTATAAATTTGGGTGGGTGTCCAGAGTTTTTAAGTGTCAAATAAAATTTTCTCACAACCAAAAAGCACCTTTTTGTATCCATTCATGTGTTCGGTGGCAGAATAATAAATAAATCTCACAAAGAGATTAAAAAAAAATAATAATAATTATGGTATTAAACAGAAATTTAAAAGATGCAAAATACTTTAATAGGCTTATTGGACCTGACATGGAATAGCGAGATGGATATGGAGGCACATCCCAGTATTAAGCAGATCTTTGGTTGTTGGCCAACGGATTTCGACACTTATCTGTTATCATCATCATTTTTATTTTATTTTTATTCCTGTCTGACGACTTTTTTCAACACCTACAAAATCCGTAAACCAACTAATCAAATTGGAATGGCCTTACATCACAAAAGGTCCTGTCATATTGTAATAATGTGACAGCCAGCACGCTTGCACACAGTAACTGGGTAAGAGTTCATAATTCCATGCACAGCCACAGGCCTGGGCCCAACTTCATGGCTCTTTTACTACAGAATTCTCCGCTTGTGTTCACCATTCTCGGCTTACTGAGAAAATGCAGAATTTCTGCATTAAAGTGTTTGTTTGACCTTTTGATCATTAGGGATTTGAAATTGCAGTTGATGTTCTTATTGCACTGAGCCAACAAAAATTGGCATAGAGCTGCTGAAGCACAAAAAGTAGCTAAGCACAACAAAATTATGCTTACGAAAGAGTGATGTTACCAGCCAATATACCATTTCACCCGTATCATCTGTGACTGTTATCCTGCTAATTTCCGCTCAGCTGAAAGCTGTTTAGCACCAACTGCTTTTCAGGACGAGTTGGGCAATGAAAAGCGTTTGAAACCATTTGTTATGAAATGCATGGTTAGAAAGATGTTTTAGTAGAGCGGTAATGATCCACACAAATATGCCTCAAAATTGCATGGTTTTCCTTTTACACAAAGAACTACATGTAACCCAGCCCGCCATTTTGTAGAGCAAAATTTTTGACTCCACTAAATGGCGAACCGTGATAGTTCGCAAAGTAAAAGGAAAACCACGCAATTTCGAGGCATATTTGTGTGGATCATTGTATTCTACTTTTAAAACATCTTTCTAACCATATGCATTTTACAAACGCTTTTCATAGACCAACTCGCCCGATCCAAGGCAACGTTTCCCTTTAAGCTTTGCTGCAATTTGTTATTATTGTCATCATTTTTATATGTCAAATTTACTTAAAAATTCAACGTGTTTTATCTTTCGTTCTTGAAGCGCCGTGCACATCCAAGCAGTTTGGCTCTAACAATAGCAGATGCATCGACATCGCCTTAAAGTGTGACTCGTACAACATGTGTGGAGACAACAGCGATGAGACAGACTGTGATGGTAAGTAAATTTAGCGGCAAGTCAAGAATCCACTTGCAATCTGCTTCTTCTGCATCTTCAAACCAACATTTTGTGATACTTTTTGTGCTTTTAGTTCATGTCTTAAAACTATCAATACCTGGGGAATGATAAAAGCAACTTACGATATAACAGAGACTGTTCAATGGGCCCTAAGTGAATAGACTGTGATGGTAAGTAAATTTAGCGGCAAGTCAAGAATCCACTTGCAGTCTGCTTCTTCCGCATCTTCAAACCATTATTTTGTGATACCTTTTATGCTTTTAGTTTACATTATTGTAAAAAAAATGCGCTATATGAAGAACTAGAACTAGTTATTAAGAACTATCAATACCTGGGGAAAATGATAAAAGTAACTTACAGTATTACAAAGTGTTCCTGAAACGTACTCAACTCCTTAGGAGTATGCAGCTCCAGAAGCCCAATGGATGCACTGACTGTTAATCACTTGCATCAACAGTCTCTTTTCTCGTAGGTACATGTACCCTTGACACTTACTCAAGCGCGTCATGAAAAGCATTTGACTAAATCACAGGATTGTCAGCCATCAAGAAACAAAAATGATGATTTTCAGTCTGAATGTCTACACTAAATACTAGTCCTCCAGTCTCCGCCTGAAATACTTCCTTAGTTGAAGAAATGGCATGGGAAGTCTCCACAATTTACTGTGTCTTATTGTGATTGCAGCAATCAAAATAAGAACACTAAGAATGTGCACAAAATCCCTGGCAAGACAAAAACTGTTGTTTTCAACTAAAACGTGAACATCATGTGTTGATTGAAAACTACATGTACAGGATGGGAATTAATTATCTCTTGCATAATCATTTACTTTCCCTTTAAGTCTCTTGCCAAAAGACACAGAACCTTTGGCTGGGATTCGAACCCACACTCCAATGACTCGGCCACCAGAACTTGAGTTCAATGCACCACACCCCGCCCTTAGGATATTAGGGTGCCCTTAGGATCTGATGGACTGTTATTCATTTATAGATGATCCTTGTGGACATTTCAACTTTAGTGTTTCCCCTTTTCTTGAAGCCATTGAGCGTCAGTTGTTCTGCCAATTTGCTGTGTTCATCACCTAGTTGATTATTTGTAGGGGCCTATAATGCTCCTAAAGGTGTGATTTATTAAGCTTGTTTGTCATCACCCTTTGCTTTATCTTTGAGTTGCTGTCGGCCATCTTGGTTTCTCAACTGAGATAATGCCTAATGGTGTATCTATCCATCAACAAGCATCTCTCTGGCAATTCGAGCTTTAGGCAAACATTTATGTGTCCGAGAGCAACCTCCCTAATCTTGTATTCTTCTGGATTTTAGCCGAATAATTTTACTGTCTCCTGCGAAACCAATCAATGCATCATCAGGGATAAGAAATTTCAGAATTTGGTCAGACTTTTCCAAAGTCTGTCTGGTAAAAAAACCCAGATGTATTTTTCCTCATGATGTTGAATGAGTCAGGCTCTTTGATCTATGTACTTCTGTAGCACAGAGTATACTGTTCCTAGAAGCTCATTTGAATCTATAACTCCATTTCAATGTATCTCCTGAAATCTGACTCCCAGTTTCAGACTGTTTTGTCAACAATGACTCTCACCCCTGCATTATCCACACCAAGGTTGGGTCAGAGCTGTGTATTGAGAGAGTTGTGACATGGAGGGACCAGTTTTCTTTGGTCATGTGGTTGCTGGATGCCATTTGTGGTACAAATGTCGCAGACTGTGTCTGCGATGGATAATGAGTTTGTTGAGTAGCACACAGGCCAACATCTTTTGCCAGCGACACTTGAGAAGAGAGATCCCTCTGTACTCATTTCATTCTCAATAGTCACCTTTGTGTTTGTACAAGTTGATGATACCTGTATGTATGCATCCTTTAGATATTGTGGATTATGCTGCGCTTCCCAGCATGCAGTTAAGGCTTTAACACAATTCCATTGCCACTGTGACACTGTCAGGCTTTAAGAAGCTCTGCAGGTAACATGATGTTGACCGGGGCAGATTAAGAGGGCAGCATCTTGATCTCCAGAGTAAATTAGGGCATCAGGTGAGGTTGGCTCAATGATTTCTTTCTCTGCCTTTAACCTCTGTGTACCCTGATTTGAACCCCTCCTCCGACCGGAGCCTTTGCATGTGGATTGGGTTTTCAGTCCTTACCTGATTGCGTGGGAGATCCACTATCAGCTCTGGATTTACTGTGAGCAGCAACATTGATTCTTAGCCGTGCAAGTTTCCTGTCAATAACAGCAGTTTTCCAGGGCAATCCAAAATATTATCATTCGATGTCAAGTCAAGGGGCCATAGTCAAAACATTCCAAAATACAAAGGTAAGTTTTGTATCAGGAGAGGTACATGTATGGGTTGACACCAGGAACTTTTAGCCCACCTTTTCTAGAGAGCTGCCAGTCTGTTGGCATTACCACTAACTTCAAATGCCGGAAAAAAAATTCCCAAGCTTTGTAGGATCATGTAAACCCATCTGAAGGATATTGGTCTAGATGAAAATGGTAAATAGCTTCATTATTAAGGGTGAATTATGATTTACCTAAACTACTGTGAAAAACATAGTAGTGTGCCGCAGCCGCAGCAGAATGAAGCAGATTGCGTAACGCATTACAGGTTTATCAAAGTGTTTTAAAACATGCAAATCATTTTTAAAGGGTTTTAGCTAGCATTGCAGTACTTTTATCAGATGATATCTTTCTTTTAATCCCTTTCAGTGACAGTCATTGTTGACACTGGCCTGAGTGCAGCTGCAATTGTCGTTATCATAACTGGTTCCCTGTGCCTCTTGCTGCTGGTCTTTGGCGTAATCAAGGCCATCATTCACAAGTACCAGTCAAAGCAGGTACTGAATCAACTCATGGAGGAGATGAAGAAACAGCCTACGACCAACGAGTACTCGGAGAAAGACTTCTGGGGAGAGAATAAGCCTGTCGAGGAATAGAGTAGGGTAGGGTAGGCTTAATTCTTTGTTAACAAATCTGACACTTCTTTAATTTATGACATCAGACCCATGTATCGGCTTGCTGTCTAATTAAGCTTCTATGAACTTTAGCTGTTAATGACACAACATGTCTCGCATACAAAGCAAGAAATGGCAACACTCCTATATACATCTATTGACCCCTCACAGACGCAATGGAACGAACCTCCGCAAAATGCGCATCTACCGTTTCCATCATTTGGGGGGGTCAATTTCTTCTGTGACAATTTTGGCACCTAAAATGGGGGACAGGATAAGCACAAGTAAGGGCGCTGCGCTTCGGCAACAGGTCAATAAAGTCATCTCACAAAAGTTGCTGACCTCTTCCATGGGCCTTCGATCAGCATCCAATACCCCCCTTCAACTTTCCCTCAGCCCACTTACAAACACCCGTTATGATCAATGAGAATTCTACACTAGCACTCTGGAACAAACTCCCTCTGCACATCGAAACTCACCTTTTTTATGCGGGGTGGTGGGGGAATACTGAACCGAATTTTATTTTACATAACCAGAATCAAAATGAGTTGAACATGTACTAAAGGCTTAAAGGGAAGATTTATCAAGTCAAGTGTACTCCGACACCCAAGAGTACTGAAAGCATTTATTAGATTCGTAGTCAACATTTTTCACAAAGGTATTGAAACACAGTGATGACTATTATGCAAATTTAAAAAACTTAAGACCCTTTCACAGGGTGGTGAGTGTGTTTTATTCTGACCGAGAAACTTGCTTAGTAATAGGGTTTTCCATCCAAATTTTTTGTAGATTAACCTTCCGCTTGAACTTGCAGGAAAAAAATCACAAATTCATGTTGAAAATCATTATGCTTTTTGAGCGTACACATTTAGCACGTTTTCACTTTTCTCCTTCCAATAAAATGACAACACAATTCTCATGATTGCTGGCCCCTGTGGAGGGCACAAGCCCTTAGAGAGACGCCTCTTGGTTGCATTTCTGGTACTAAAAAGTAGTGAACGGTCGTTACTTTTTGTTTTTGATTTAATGTTGAAATAATTAGCTGTTCCGATGCAGTCGGAACAGCTATTGTTTTCGTTGGGATTTTTATTATTTTTATTATTATTATTAGCTGTTCCGATGCAGTCGGAACAGCTATTGTTTTCGTTGGGATTTTTATTATTTTTATTATTATTATTATTATTATTATTCTTTGTTTCCACTCAAATCCCATAGCATTTGCACACGTTTTTTTCTTTAAGCCTAATATCCTAGAGCGCAAATACGAAAGAGTTAAAACATATATCAAATTGAAGCTTAGAACATAAACTTAACTCTAAATGTAAAATTTTTTTAAATTCTTAATTAATTAGCCACTTTACAGCGAGGTGAATATTTAATTAGCCAGACTTTAGACCACTCTATCTCAAAAAGTAGACGACCGATCGTCAAACTTTTTTCAGTTTTAGACTTCTTGGGTACTGTAGATGTGCTTTTCGGCCTAAAATGTGGAACGACGTCACAATGACGTCATTTATTGCGCATTTTCGCCCGTGTACAAAACACATGGAGATAGTGAAAACAAATCCGACTTCTAGAAACAGTTTTTTTCAATTAAGCTCAAATTTAACGTCCTGGATTCACAACTGTTTCTTAAAACAAGAAAGGTTTTATAGACGATCAGTTTAAAAGCATCAAAACTTATTAAAACATTGTCAGTAGAAAAAAAACCCAAAATTCTCAGGCAAATTGAACGCCATGGGTACTCTGACTTGAATTTGATATGTGTTTATTAACGACACAGTAATTTTTTTTCATTTTTTTTTTAGTTAAAAAAAACGCACCGTTAAACTCGTATAGCGCCCTCAATCTTTCTAGGGTTTCCTAGATTCGTTCAAGCCCTAAACCCATTTATGACCCGTGTTGTAGACGTTTATGTAGAATATACATAGAGTCATCATTCCTGTCGGCGACTGACACAAGTCTACGTTCATTCACAAGAATCGAAAAGAATTTGTTCTGCTATCAGCGCAGCGTCGTCGTCGTTGTCGTCGTGTAGTCAGATAGTTATTCAGATTTCACCGTGGACGTAAAGAATATGAGTGCCGTGTTCTTGTCCATGATTTGGGGTGGCAAAATTGTATGCGCTTAGGTCCCGTTCGCCGGGAAAACGATGTTTAACATTTCTTGTGCAAAGGCATTACTTCAGGAAACCGCGATGTATCAGTTAAAAAACTTGATGGCGCTTGCAATAAGGCAATAAAAAGCTGATTGAGGAAAGGAGTGGTAAAGAGAAATGAGTTTTTCCATGGCTAAACGGTCAGTGTTGGATTTGGGGTTGTGGAAGAGACAAAATTACAATACAATCGTATCCCATATGAATTGACTGTTTTAGCCTAAACAAATATAACATACTCGATTGGCATTTCAGGGTAGAACAATTTTTACGATTACGAATTAAATACAACATCATTTTTGTTTACATGCATTTACAGTTAATTTTTAGTAAACTCGTAATAATTTCTGAAACGACCATAATAAATGTGAACGGTTGTTCACATTTATTATGGTCAAAATTTCGCGACACTTTTTGAAGATGATTTTTCAACATTTATCCGAACCGTAATAATGTAGATGTTCAACCGGTTGATTGGATGGTTAACCGTGTGACCGTCACAGGCAGGCTTACAAAGCCTCAGCATTTAAATGTAAACGTAAACATTTAAACGTTTAACAGCATTATTGTTTGGTTAACCGGGTAACTGTGCAATCGATTTGTTGTGGAACGCCCTCTAGCGTTCAATGTTTCTTTCAACTAATGCCACACGCAAAGTAATGAAATAACAAAGAATTAAACCTGTAAATTGGAAACGATATAGGTGTGTTTGGCAATTATTATGGTCAGCATTTCGCAGCACTTTTCAAGTGAATTTTTCAACGTTTATCCGAACCGTACAAATGTGAACGTTTAACCGTAAGATCTGTCACTTAACCGTGTAACCGTCACAGGCTTACGTATAAGCCTGCGCATTTATGAATTGTTGTGGAACGCCCTCTAGCGTTCAATGTTTCTTGCAACTAATGCCGCACACAAAGTATTGGGTGTGTGTGGCAATTATTATGGTCGGCATTTCGCAGCACTTTTCAAGTGAATTTTTCAACGTTTATCCGAACCATACAAATGTGAACGTTTAACCGTAAGATCTGTCACTTAATCGTGTAACCGTCACAGGCTTACGTATAAGCCTGCGCATTCACGAATTGTTGTGGAACGCCCCCTAGCGTGCAATGTTTCTCACAAATATTGCTACATGCACAGATGTAATGAAATAACAAAGACTACGAGTCTGTAAATTGGAATGATTTGTGTGTGTGTTTTATGGGATATTGTGCTGTGAAAACCGTAATCACAGAAACGATATAGGTGTAAATTGGAAACGATATAGGTGTGTTTGGCAATTATTATGGTCAGCATTACGCGGCACTTTTTAAGTGATTTTTTCAACGTTTATTCGAACCGTACAAATAAATGTAAACGTTTAACCGTAAGATCTGTCTCTTAACCGTGTAACCGTCACAGGCTTATGTATAAGCCTGAGCATTCACGGTTATTTTTGGTCAACATACCGTTTCTGAAACAGTTGGTGACCCGTGTAACAGCAGTTTCATAAACAAAATTTCAAGTAAAAAAACCTGTTTACACAACCTTGCATGTGACCTATTATCCTAAAGCATACAAATATGAAAGAGTTAGATCCTATATCAAATTGAAGCTTAGTACATGAACTTAACTCTCAATGTAATATTTTTTTTTATTCTTAATTGATTTGCCCATTTACAGTGAGGTGAATATTTAATTAGCCAATCTTGAGATCACTGTATCTCGAAAAGCCTTGGGTAACCGTGACCCCATGTTGACCTTTACCTATGGGTCAACCGGAAGTGGGACCATATCTAAAGAACTACACAACCGATTTTCAAACTTTGTTCAGTTATAGACTCCTTGGGCATTGGAAATTAGCCTTGGGTAACCGTGACCCCATGCTGACCTTTACTTCCGGGTCAACCGGAAGTGGGACCATATCTCAAGAACTACACAGCCGATTTTAAAACTTTTTTCAGTTCTAGACTCCTTGGGCATGGGATATTAGCCTTGGGTAACCATAACCCCATGTTGACCTTTACTTCCAGGTCAACCGGAAGTGGGACCATATCTCAAGAATTACACAACTGATTTTCAAACTGTTTTCAGTTATAGACTCCTTGGGCATTGCAGATTAGCCTTGGGTAACCGTGACCCCATGTTGACCTTTACCTACGGGTCAACCGGAAGTGGGACCATATTTCAAGAATTACACAGCCGATTTTCAAACTTTTTTCAGTTATAGACTCCTAGGGCATTGAAGGTTAGCCTTGGGTAACCGTGACCCCATGTTGACCTTTACCTAAGGGTCAACCGGAAGTGGACCATATCTCAAGAATTACACAACCGATTTTCAAACTTTTTTCAGTTATAGACTCCTTGGGCATTGAAGATTAGCCTTGGGTAACCGTGACCCCATGTTGACCTTTACCTACGGGTCAACCGGAAGTGGGACCATATCTCAAGATTTACACAACCGATTTTCAAACTGTTTTCAGTTATAGACTTGTGGGCATTGAAGACTAGCCTTGGGTAACCGTGACCCCATGTTGACCTTTACCTATAGGTCAACCGGAAGTGGGACCGGAAGTGGGACCATATCTCAAGAGTTACACAGCCGATTTTCAAACTTTTTTCAGTTATAGACTCCTTGGGCATTGCAGATTAGCCTTGGGTAACCATGACCCCATGATGACCTTTACTTCCAGGTCAACCGGAAGTGAAACCACATCTCAAGAACAAAACAACCGATATTCAATTTCTTTTCAGTTATAAACCATTTGAGCAGTAAATGTTAGACAAGGGTAAAATTTTGTTTATGAATCAGAAAACCGGAACAGCTTCGTGTTTGTACACAAACACCTCAAGTCTAGTTATTATTATTATTCTTTGTTTCCACTCAAATCCCATAGCATTTGCACACGTTTTTTTCTTTAAGCCTAATATCCTAGAGCGCAAATACGAAAGAGTTAAAACATATATCAAATTGAAGCTTAGAACATAAACTTAACTCTAAATGTAAAAAATGTAAAAATTCTTAATTAATTAGCCACTTTACAGCGAGGTGAATATTTAATTAGCCAGACTTTAGAGCACTCTATCTCAAAAAGTAGACGACCGATCGTCAAACTTTTTTCAGTTTTAGACTTTTTGGGTACTGTAGATGTGCTTTTCGGCCTAAAATGTGGAACGACGTCACAATGACGTCATTTATTGCGCGTTTTCGCCCATGTACAAAACAAACAGAGATAGTGAAAACAAATCCGACTTCTAGAAACACTGTTTTTTCAATTAAGCTCAAATTAAACGTCTTAGATAACACAAATGTTTCTTAAAACAAGAAAGATTTGATTGACGCTCAGTTTAAAAGCATCAAAACGTATTAAAACATTGTCAGTAGAAAATAAACCCAAATTCTCAGACAAATTGAACGCCATGGGTACTCTGTCTAGAATTTTATATGTGTTTAAATACGAAAAGCAGTCAAATTAACAAATTTTGAAAAGATTGTAGCTCTGGGAGGTTCATGTCGTCGTGTACCACCACTCAGATCTGCAGGTCGTTATTAAGGTTTTTTTTAGCGTGGACGACGAAACCTGTTATGCCGTGTTTTATGAGAAATATCCGGCGTGTAGACTTGTCTGCTCTTGGGTCCCGTTCGCCGGAAAACGATAGTGTTTTAGCAATAAAAAGAGCTGATTGAGGAAAGGTGTGGTAAAGAGAAATTCGTTTTTCATGGCTAAACGGTCAGTGTTGGATTTGGGGGTGTGAAGAGACAAAATTACAATACAATCGTATCCCATATGAATTTACTGTTTTAGCCTAAACAAATATAACATACTCGATTGGCATTTCAGGGTAGAAAAATTGTTACGATTACGAATTAAATACAACATCATTTTGTTTACATGCATTTACAGTTATTTTTTAGTAAACTCGTAATCATTTCTGAAACGGTCAGTTACATGTGTAACCGTTCACATTTATTATGGTCAAAATTTCGCGACACTTTTGAGGATGATTTTTCAACATTTATCCGAACCGTAATAATGTAGATGCTCAACCGGTTGATCGGATGGTTAACCGTGTGACCGTCACAGGCAGGCTTACAAAGCCTCAGCATTTAAATGTAAACGTAAACATTTAAACGTTTAACAGGATTATCATTTGGTTAACCAGGTAACCGTGCAATTGATTTGTTGTGGAACGCCCTCTAGCGTTCAATGTTTCTTTCAACTAATGCCGCACGCAAAGTAATGAAATAACAAAGAATTAAGCCTGTAAATTGGAAACGATATAGGTGTGTTTGGCAATTATTATGGTCAGCATTTCGCAGCAGTTTTCAAGTGAATTTTTCAACGTTTATCCGAACCGTACAAATGTGAACGTTTAACCGTAAGATCTGTCACTTAACCGTGTAACCGTCACAGGCTTACGTATAAGCCTGCGCATTCACGATTTGTTGTGGAACGCCCCCTAGCGTGCAATGTTTCTCACAAATATTGCTACACGCACAGATGTAATGAAATAACAAAGACTATGAGTCTGTAAATTTGGGAATGATATGTGTGTGTGTTTTATGGGATATTGTGCTGTGATTAACCGTGTAACCGTCACAGGCTTACGTATAAGCCTGCGCATTCACGAATTGTTGTGGAACGCCCCCTAGCGTGCAATGTTTCTCACAAATATTGCTACACGCACAGATGTAATGAAATAACAAAGACTATGAGTCTGTAAATTGGGAATGATAAGTGTGTGTTTTATGGGATATTGTGCTGTGAAAATCGTGATCACAGTTATTATGGTCAGCATTACGCGGCACTTTTTAAGTGATTTTTTCAACGTTTATCCGAACCGTACAAATAAATGTAAACGTTTAACCATAAGATCTGTCAGCTAACCGTGTAACCGTCACAGGCTTACGTATAAGCCTGCGCATTCACGAATTGTTGTGGAACGCCCCCAGCGTGCAATGTTTCTCACAAATATTGCTACACGCACAGATGTAATGAAATAACAAAGACTATGAGTCTGTAAATTGGGAATGATATGTGTGTGTTTTATGGGATATTGTGCTGTGAAAATCGTGATCACAGTTATTATGGTCAGCATTACGCGGCACTTTTTAAGTGATTTTTTCAACGTTTATCCGAACCGTACAAATAAATGTAAATGTTTAACCGTAAGATCTGTCACTTAACCGTGTAACCGTCACAGGCTTATGTATAAGCCTGAGCATTCACGGTTATTTTTGGTCAACATACCGTTTCTGAAACAGTTGGTGACCCGTGTAACAGCAGTTTCATGAACAAAATTTCAAGTAAAAAAACCTGTTTACACAACCTTGCATGTGACCTATTATCCTAAAGCATACAAATATGAAAGAGTTAGATCCTATATCAAATTGAAGCTTAGTACATGAGCTTAACTCTCAATGTAATTTTTTAAAATTATTCTGAATTAATTTGCCCATTTACAGTGAGGTGAATATTTAATTAGCCAATCTTGAGATCACTGTATCTCGAAAAGCCTTGGGTAACCGTGACCCATGTTGACCTTTACTTCCGGGTCAACCGGAAGTGGGACCATATCTCAAGAACTACACAATCGTTTTTCAAACTGTTTGTAGTTATAGACTCCTTTGGCATTGTAGATCAACCTTGGATAACCGTGACCTCATGTAAACCTTTACTTCCGGGTCAACCGGAAAAGGGACCAAATCTCAAGAACTACACAACCGTTTTTCAAACTGTTTTTAGTTATAGACTCCTTGGGCATTGGAGATTAGCCTTGGCTAACCATGACCCCATGTTGACCTTTACTTCCGGGTCAACCTGAAGTGGGACCATATCTCAAGAACTACATAACCGATTTTCAAACTTTTTTCAGTTATAGACTCCTTGGGCATTGCAGATAAGCCTTGGGTAACCGTGACCCCATGTTGACCTTTACCTCCGGGTCAACCGGAAGTGGGACCATATTTCAAGAACTACACAGCCGATTTAAAAACATTTTTCAGTTCTAGACTCCTTGGCCATGGGATATTAGCCTTGGTAACCGTGACCCCATGTTGACCTTTACTTCCGGGTCAACCAAAAGTGGGACCATATCTCAAGAATTACACAACCGATTTTCAAACTTTTTTCAGTTATAAACTCCTTGGGCATTGTAGATCAAACTTGATAACCGTGACCGCATGTTGACCTTTACTTCCAAGTCAACCGGAAGTAAGACCATATCTCAAGAACTACACAACCGATTTTCAAACTGTTTTCAGTTATAGACTCGTGGGGCATTGAAGACTAGCCTTGGGTAACCGTGACCCCATGTTGACCTTTACCTATGGGTCAACCGGAAGTGGGACCATATCTCAAGAGTTACACAGCCGATTTTCAAACTTTTTTCAGTTATAGACTCCTTGGGCATTGCAGATTAGCCATGGGTAACCATGACCCCATGTTGACCTTTACTTCCAGGTCAACCGGAAGTGAGACCACATCTCAAGAACTACACAACCGATATTCAATTTCTTTTCAGTTATAAACCATTTGAGCAGTAAATGTTAGACAAGGGTTAAATTTTGTTTAAGAATCAGAAAACCGGAACAGCTTCGTGTTTGTACACAAACACCTCAAGTCTAGTTAACTTTAGTTTGCCCCAAAAGTCTTTACTGAGTAACAGCGATACATTTTTGCATCTTATTCTTCAAAGATAAAAATCTCATTTTCTTTTGGTTGTGTTTTCCTCCTTTTTTTTGACCCCCTGAAACCATGAACAAATTTGAATAGATTTCAACAGACCACTTGTCTACCTGATAGGCATACGATTGTAGGCCCAACGTTTGTTTAGCTATTTCTTTTAACAGTGTCAACAAATTTTCTTCTCTGCAGTGTGAAACAGCATACAACCACATACATGTATGTAAACAAGGAACAGCAAGTCACAACTACAGCCTAAAGTATTTCAGGTGAGTCCCCTAACATGTTTTCTACAGAAACTTAAATGTCAGTTGATGCTTAGAAAGGACAATGGCAGAAAGTTTTGACCTTGTGGTCACTCAGTGCGAATGAAGTTCAGTTTTTTATTCAGGTAATTATCAAACATGCAAACTTGTTCATGTTACCGTGGAATTAATCATGCTGTGTGTTGCACTGGCACAGACATAGCAGAGCAGTCGATCAAAGTGCAGATGATTCGCTTTTTTTGACACAGGCTCTGTGAATATTTTGCGCACTCACTATGATTCAGTATAAGCACGGTGACCATATACTTTACACCCAGCCACAACACGTTTGCTGGGCTACCTCGGTGGCAAAAGTCATGCTTATTGGTCAGAAGAAGATGGCATGTGAAGTAACAAACAAAACATACTCAACTTGTGTTCTATATTCCTGACAAATGTCCGCCAGGCCTAGGCAAAGTAACCTGTGAAACCCTTGGTTTACTACAGAGAGTTTATACCATGATGAAGCCAGACTGTGGTTTTGACGGTACTGGTTGTCTCCGGGGCTCACCTGTTCATATTAAGCTGACAGACACTGCCACTCCCTACTGTGTGGCAGCCCCTCGTTGTATTCCCTTGCCACTTCTCCCACAGTCATATGAAGCAGAGAAAATGGAAACTCAAGGCATTGTCAAATGAATCACAGAACCAACAGGTTGGTGTGCTCCGATAGTGATTGTACCAATGAAGAGCACTAAGATCAGAGTATGCGTTGATCTCTGGCAGTTGCCATAGAGAGAGAGAGCAATTCACAATCCCTACACTGGAGAAGTTTTAGGGAAAGTTGGAGGAGCGCAAGGGTACTCGATTCTTGGTGCCAAGCATGGATTTTTGGAAGTTCCTTTTGGACAGTGCTCAGGTTGTTGTCTGCACTTAGCGATATTCCTCACTCCATCTGAACGCTTCTGTTTTCCACGCCTACCTTCATGGCATCACAGCACATAATGAGTGACCTACTTGTTGACCCTGAGGGAGTGGTTGTCCATATGGATGACATTCTCATCACCTGCCTTACACAGACAGAGCATAATGACAGACTGAATTCAGTACTCAGGAGCGCTGGATTGTGGCTTGATAAAGAAAATTTGAAAACTGCACAGGATCACATGTAACCTTTATCTCGGTCTCCAGTTTAGACGAAGATGGCATGCATGCTAATTCAACCAGGATAGCAATGAAAGTTCAGATGGGAACAACAACTTTGAAGGAGGAAGTGCAGAGACTTATAGGAATAACCAACTCGTTGTCACGGTTCGTCCCGCATTCATCATCGGTTGCTGCTCCAACTACAGACCTTTGAAGGACAATATTGGTTGGATTTGGAGAGCATTACAGAAAAGTGTTTTCAAAAACCTCAAGACACTCCTGTCAAAATCACTTGCATTCTATGACGCAAAGATGTACCATGGTCAGTGCTGATGCCAGTAACTATGTGGTATCACATGTTGCTTCATCTTGAAACAACAGAATGATGATAGTTTGAAAACAGTGGCCTACTGTTCTACAACTTTGAGTCCTGCTGAAAGGAAACATGCACAGATGAAGAAAGAACTTTTGGCTAGTGTCTGGTCATGTGAGCGATTCTATGTGTACATTTAATCAGAACTACGTGACACTACAAAGCTGATCACAAACCACTGGCGTCTTTGATTATTTCAGAGGATCTTTGTGATGCACCACTACATTGCCAACGCCTTCTGATGTGCCTGATGTATCACTGTACTTCTGTCTATTCACTGGGTAAGACACAAGTTATAGCTGATATTATGTAACGCCGAAGTTACGCCCAAGAAGATCCTTGTCATTTGATTGGAGGACTGGAGGTCATGTGGTATTGGTTATTATTCATGGCATAAATAACTCGAGAAAATATTCTTACCGTTGCACTCATAAATATTCATTATTCCGTTACTGAGTCATGAGTGCCAATTTCTACCAATCAGACAGCAGAAGCCAGTGAAGATCTTGAAGCTGGAATCACAGCTCATGTCAACATGGTATTGAGCCAGTGGCCAGCAATGGATGATAAACTCATGGAGACTGCACGTGAGACTGAACAAGATGACAATTTGTCACTCGTGGCATCTTACTTTTAAAAAATCAACCAGAAGAAACAACTGAAAGCTGACACAAAACAGAATGGAAAGCGAGCATCCCAGAGTACTTCAATCGCAAACATGGTGTCAGTACAGTGAACCAACTGATCATTGGAGCACCCGTGAAAATCTGTAAAAACAAAAAGCTCCAATGGCACACATCGTCTGCACTGCTGGATCAACTCAATTCAATATGGTGAAGGAGAATGGAACAGAGTACTGATGCAACTGTCATCACATTCTGTCAATGCTAGAACCATCACAAGAACCCATCCCTTTTTTTCCCAGACGATAGTGCCCAGCAGAAACCAACTGACCAGCAACAACACATCCAAAGACCTCCACAATAAACAAGAAATCCACCTACATGTACTTGGCACCAGGACTACATTATGATTTGAACACTCTTCATTAATGGAATATTTAGACAATCTTAATCATTGGACTGTGATCTGGCTACGTTTCAATATCATCGTTAGAAATTGATAAACAACTGACTTTGATTGGTTCTGTTGCTGTTTTCAATGTTGCGTCTTCTTTCAATTTTAATCGGAAGTGTTGACAAAAACCCAAGGTAGAAGCAAGTTATCTGAAACTAACATGTACTGACGATGCATAATTTTGTTTAACACTAAATGTTGCAAATTTTGTATTTTTTGTGTGTTGCAGAAATAATTACCATCTCCAAAAATCTACACCTCAACAAGTAGACGTCCAAGACTATAGTGTATGAAAACAGAGCTGCACTCTCCAGTAGAAGATGTGAACTTTTTAAATGTAAGCTTTTAAATATTCACTCCCCTCCCACATGGAGCTCTGTAAAAAATTTGCAGAGTGTCTGTTGTTTCTCTTATTTAAACTGTTAAAGTTAGTTTCTGTCTTTTTCTTGTAGCAGTACAATTCATTCAAAGATGTTTGGCAATCATTCAAGAGTTGGAAGGCTGGGTTTGTGATGTGTGATGTTACATTTAAAGTTTAGTTTGTCATTCGCTAGATAAGTGTCTTTCTCAGAGAGAAAGAGCTCACTGATGATCAAGTTCATACCAGCACCAATCCCCAAGAGAACTGTCACTGGCATTTGCCGGCCCCCAAAATCACTGTTGCTTTTTTTTATATCATAATAATCAAAATAATCCTGAAATGAATGCGTTCCTCCTAAAAGTATTTTTGCAACTTACAATGTTGGTTATCTTCACTTATTGTTGATTGAAAGTATTTACAAAATCGAAAGGTAAAAGCAAGGTCTCTAAACCTAGCTGTTTTAATAATAATAATAATAATAATAACCAGTTCTTATATAGCGCATTTCACAATAACGTCTCAATGCGCTTTACATTAGTGCCCTGGTCATTGGGCCAATAACATTCCTTTTTAATCTTTCTCAGCTCCCTGGGGAGTATACAGCCTGTGCTGCAATATATGCGCTACTAGGCTAAATCAATCACAAGAACCATCTCTGCCCTCACAGGTAATGATGGGTAATGTTCTTACACACTAAATTCTCAATGTGGCAAGTTGTGTATTTTGTTTGTGTTGCAGTCAAGATTAGCATCTCCAAAGACATCTACCCCTCAACAAGTAGATGTCCAAGCTGCGATCTCCAGAAAAAGGTGAATTCCAAATTCTTTTAATATTTATCCTTGGTACCAAACAACGGCGTACCCAGGATTATGTCCTAGGCGGGGCTCAAAGAAATGTAACAGGTGGGGTCCAGGGGCCGGCCTGAGGGAAGCTCTGAGCTTTTGGCGCTTAAGGGGTGAAATATCAAGCCTCTGTATGCCTAAAAACTGAGAAATAGACACACTGTTTAAACACTTCTGATCCATACCAATCTTAATTTTACTGGAAATCTTTAGGTAACATCAAAGGGCTCAAGACAATTTTACTTCAAGAAATCAACTAGGCCGAGAGGAAAAAACAACCAGCGAAAAACATGAAAGCAAAATCGCGTGTTTTGACGATCGTATTGCCTAATGTCTGCCCTTAATAATGGTACTTTCATCAAAAACTATTTTCATAAATTTGTGATATGAGGATCAGTTTTATAGACTTCTTTTGCACTGACACATTCTCAATTCAACAACCACTGTTCGTCGACAACTCATATTAGAAAAAAATGCAATGAACTTTCCTCGCATCGCATGCAAGGTGAATTAGACCGTATCTATCGACAAAAGTTGTCAATGTTTAAATAGCCTTACTCCAAGGCTGTGTATCTAAGTACAGAATCTGCAGGCCTGCACCGCATTGTGCTGGTACTTTTTACTCAGTCAATCTTGAATGGCACAGAGTTAAAGTCTAGCCAAGCTTTCTTATGAGTATGGTTATAATCAACAGCCAATCACAGTGAGCGGACTGTTGGTTTAGGCTTGGATGTTAGACTTACTGTATTGTACTGCACAAATTTGCGGTCAGGTTGGTGTAGTGGTATCTTGCCTCGCCTTCCACCTATGGGACCCCGGTTCGAATCCCACCTGGGGCACTATGTGGATTGGGTTTTCAGTCCCTGCCTGATCGCGTGGGTTTTCCCTGGAATAATTCTCTGGGGTTTTCCTCCCACATCTAAAACTGAAACTTCCTTCATTGTCTTCTCTTCACTCTATACCATCCTGTTATTGGCGACTTGATCGCTGTTGGATTTGGTTAATAAATAAATAAAATAAAAATACCTAAGGATGCTTTCATTTAAAGTTGAGTTTGTCATTTGCTAGATAAGTTTCATTCTGAGAGAGAGCTCACTGATGACAAAGTTCATACCAGCACCAATCCTCAAGAGAACTGTTACATGCATTTGACCTCCCACAAAATCACCGTTGATTATTTTGATTGCAGCAATCAAAGTAATCCTGAAATGAATAAATTCCTCCAAACAGGTTTTTCGTTTCTTAAAGGTAATAGCAAGTTATCTGAACCTAGCTGTTTTTAATGATTTGTGATGTAATTTTGTTTGTGTTCCAATCAGGCTCCTGATCAGCATCTCCAAAGACATCCACCAGTCAACAAGTAGATGTCCAAGACCAGCCTGGATGACTTATAATAAGGGAGCTGCACTTTCCAGTAAAAGGTGAATTTCCAAAAAGCATACTTTTGATATTCATCCATATCCCAAACAATGGCGTACCCAGGATTATGTCTTAGGCGGGGCTCAAAGAAATATAACAGGTGGGGTTCAGGGGCCGGCCTGAGGGAAGCTCTGAACTTTTGCACTTTAATAAGGGGTGAAATATCAAGCCTCTGTATGCTTAAAAACTGAGAAATAGACACACTGTTTAAACACTTCTGATGATCCATATCAATCTTAGTTTTACTTGAAACATTTCTGTAACATCAACAGGCTCACAGAAAATGTTACTCCAACAAATCAATTAGGCCGAGAGTAAAAACAAAACCAGCAAAAAACATTGAAGCAAATTTTGTTGAGAAGATCTCATCACCAAATTTCTGACCTAAATAATGGTACTTTCGTGATATGACTTCTTTTATAGACTTCTTTTGCACTGACGCATTCTTTATTCAACGACCACTGTTAGTCAACAACGCATATTCAGAAAAAATGCAATGAACTTTGCCCCACATCGCATGCAAGGTGCATCACACCACATCTATCGACAAAAGTTGTCGATGTTTGAATAGCCTTACTCCAAGGCTGTGTATAGTACAAAATTCGCTGGCCTGCACCACATTGTGATTTATTTATGAAAAGGAACACACCCTTGCGACTTTTCTCCTTTGGCTCTATCGTTCCCTCTTTTTTTGTCAATATTTTTTTAGGGACCCTCGGGGGACTCATTTTTTTTTGCTGCTTGTAATGTTGGTTTCCTTCACACTTTGACTTAAAGTGTCAAAAGAAATCTGAAGGTAAAAGCAAATTATCTAAACCTAACTGTTTTAATGATGGGTAAAGTTCCTAAATGCTAAATGTCACAAATTGTGCATTTTGTTTGTTGCAGTCAGGCTTAGCATCTCCAGAGACATCTACCATCAACAAGATGATGTCCAAAACCACCTTCTGATAAAGGAAAAGATGAATTCCATAAGGTAAACTTTTCAAATTTGGAGCTCTGTAATAATTCGTCACCGTTTTCACGAAGAGGGCCTTCAACAAAACCCATACATTTTGGGAAATTGTTGTTTTTACACATTTTGGATGATGTCATCATTGACATCGACATTTTATCCAAGTTTCAAGTCATAAAACATTATAGTTTCGTAATGACACTAATTAGCACAAGGACAATTTCACCCATTTTACAGTTTCAGCCACATTTCGATTTGCCTTTTTTATCACTGAAGTACATACAGTAGCGCTGGCACAGTGCCAAAAAAACCTCTGCTTTATGAGTTTTCACAAAGAGACACTTTGTATGACCTAGATAAATTTGAGTTTTCATGAACGGACACTTTTGTTTACGCATTGGTTTGTAAATGATGCACTGCACACAGACCTCATTTGCCTAGGTTTTACCAGAGACACTTATATTTAACAGTTAATTACTCATTAATTAAACTTACTATGATAAAAATAGCAACAGATTTGCATGATTTAAGATCTCCACTTTCATGCTTAGTAAAATGTCAAAGTTTAAACAGCAAAAAATGTCCGAAACATTGATTAACAAAATTGTTTAGCTTCAAATTGTTTGTTTTTTCCAATCATGAGAATGTGGCTGCTAAAGTGTCTCTTAGTGAAAATGGTGACAATTGTGCCACAACTGCCTGTAGGGCCAATGTGACCGAGTCAGTTTTTCTTAAGTCAGATGGAGTAGATTTTCTAGTCTCTTTTGAGGACATACCTTTGCAGTCCCCATCATCTGGCAAAGCCACTGCTTCTGACCCTTCTACGGAAGACATACCCTCAGGGTTCCCTGTCCTCCCCAAAAAGTGTCACTACCTGAACCAAAGGAAAGAGTGGAGCCCTACCTTTGGGTCACTGGCCTCTGGGTCTACCGTAAAGGCAAAGTGTTCAAGTCTACTGGTGGCCTACCTTAGCGGTCCATGTCATCTGGAAAGGCAGCCACACCATTGGGCTTCCTAAATCTACCAGAGACATACCTTTGCAATTACTGGCCTCTGGTAGAACAGAAGCTCATAACAGTCCAGTAGAACAGTAGCCCATCAGACCACTAAGTCCACTCTGTCTGGACTTCCCGGGTAAGAAAAAAAACAATAACAATTGCTCCAGCATTGCTAGTGCTTCACAGCCACCAAAGCTTTCCTGGCTTTTGCATTGCAATTATCAGATATTCTGATACCAGCTAGCCCACATGGCAGTCATTACAGCCGGGCAGACTCAGGTGGAGAAAGAGAACTAACTGGCTATTGTAAGAAGTGACAATAGTTCTAGTGTGTCCTCTTGGGGCAGTTCTCCTGGGTCTCGCGGCCTATCGCCAGAGGGGTCCAAAACTCTACTCCTACAGTTCTTTAAAGAACTAACAACAACTGTGGCATTTCTGGTTTCAAAGCAAACAGAGTCTCTTCTGACTCGTCCCTTAATTACCTCAAGAACCAGCTGACTATGGGTCAGATTTGAGGTTGGGGATGCAATATCTATACTTATCTATGATGAGTTTTGCAACAAGAGGTACCCGACAATGAGTTTCCTCCAGGCATGCCATCTTTTGGCACTGTTGCTACAAGTTCTTCTGTCATGCCTACCCTGAAACATTCATCAGTCCATAGGACCCCCAGGGGTTTCCGCCGGATCATGGGATGCCCCCAACCACCCGGTGATGTACTTACCATCGAGGGGGCTCCTCTGGCTCCCTTTCCTAGTTGGAAAAGATCATAATGCTCAGAATATTTCACCCATACCTTCCCTGACAGAGAATAGAAAGTAGAAAACAAATGTTGGTTTCTTGAACAAAAATGTACTTGTTGAACTTTCTCACGGAGTACTGTCTATTTTTAACGAGAAAAAGTAGGATAAGAAAAGAAAGATGGTAAAAAATGAAATAAAAAACAATAATGACTGTAAAAACTAAAAACTTGGATTTTGCGTGTTTCAATTGTTTGATTGTCAAAAATAAATTGTCTGTAAACTTTACCTTTCAGATTGCAGAAATGAAACTAAATGTTCCTTAAAATCAATGACCAGCTGGGCATGCAACGTCAATATGGCATAGAAAAATGAATGCATGGCCAAAGAAAAGCTGAACTGAAATGAGCTTCCCGCTACTAGCGCGAAGCGAGAGACCGCCCACGAAGAATATTTGGTTCTAGCTGATTGGCTCAATGTATAAAACATTGCTCATTTTGCATAAAAGAAAGTGAATGACGACCTAATTGGCGCCTGTCCAAACCACAACAAACCTTGCCATGGCAACGAAGCGCGCGACTGCAACTGGACCCTGCTGGGCGACTGAAGGCGCCGCATACAGTGCTTGCTGGTCTGCGGTGAATAATGTATTTTATCTCAAGCGATAAAATTAATTAATGTTGTTATTCAAACAGGAGTAAATCTTTTGTTCTCGTGAAAAGTGGAAAATTATATTCTGCTGCCATCTTGAGTGTTCAAATCTCCATACCAAGGAAATACACTTACTTAAAACTGGAAAAGGAAAGTTTTCTGAAGTGAATAATTCTTGAGTTTGAGTCTGCCTTGAGAACACCTGAGAGACATGCTCAGTTGTCTTTTTCTCTTTTTCTCTTTTTGAATTACAGTTCAGCTACCTGGACTTGATATGGAGTACCAACATCAGCATGTACCTATCCTTCTGCCTGACAGCTCAACAGCTGCCACGACATTTTGGGGTCCATCAGTGATACAACAGGGCATTTTGGAACCATTGTCGAATGCCACACCCATTGCAGTCATCAACCCACTGACCAATGAAATGGCTTCGTCAGCAACTGCCACACCAAGGATGACCAATCAAAACCCACATTGTATCAAGAGTCACGCTTGGACTGCACCAATCATTGAACCAGTGAATGACCACTCTAAGGTAGCAGTCCCAACAGCCAGTCAAATCAGTCCTACCCTAGTAACGTCCTCAGCTCGCCCAGCGATTCAGTCTGATCCAAAGGAGAAGTCCAAGGCAAAGAAGAAGAAGAGGGGCCGACCTGAGCGGAAGACACCTTCATCCTCACCCTCATCATCATTGGTGCTGGAAAAGAAGAAGCAGAAGACGATCGACAGTCCAAAAGCCAAAGAGGAGTGTGGACTCCCACCCGGTACAGAGAATTTTTGTTTTCCCAAAGTTTTATTCCAAACATTTCATTTATTTTCGTTGTGAAGCCAAGAACTCTCAGAAAGCGAACTTAATCACTATACTAGCCAAGAACCCAATGGAGAGAAGACAAGGAAGGAAGTTTCTGTTTTAGAAGTGGGAGGAAAACCCCAGAGAATTATTCCAGGGAAAACCTAGACAGTCAGGTTGGGACTGAAAACCCAATCCTCGTAGTGACCTCGATGTGATTGGAACCAGGGGTCCTATAGAGGTGGAAGGTGAGGAAAGATACCTCTACACCAACCTGACCACCCAGTAGTCTCTTATTGAAATGGCATCAGTTTTGGGAACAGGATGCTCATTTTTGGCCTTATGTTATTGAATCTTGGAAAGAATAAATCTAGATTTTTTCCACAAATTTCCATTTGTGCGGGTTGAATTTTATTTACCAACACATGACAGTCTCAAAAATATCAAATCAGAAAAAGCATTAAGAAAGACGTATGTGTATATTTTTCATCTTGCCACAGTGGAACTCGTACACAGCCAGCGCTGTACAAACTTACAGTAGTATTCACTCAAACTTCTTGCGCTTTTTTTCACTCGAACAACTGAGATGAAGATTAAGAAAAAGACCAAAGGGAGCTGTACACTGCATTTCTGGACTATGAGGCACAGATTAAGAATAAACAATCACTTCATGCCAGTATTAAAAACAAAAATATCCAGGCCCATCAGCAATATAAGTTTTACCAATTTTGTGAGCTTCTTGAGTAATCGTTTTCCTTTGAAAATATCATTGTCACAAAAAAATCCTGATTCTAAAAATTAGCTGCAGGATTTGATGTTGTTTTGTGAGAAAATTGAGTAGGCACTAACCATGATTCACAGAACCTCAGCTGTGAGCCAAGACAGAATATTTGCAACAGTATGCTGGAATCTTGGAACGCTCAGACTTATCTCTTATTGAGCTGAATGTAATGACGAACAATAGTGGCAGCCTGTCCATTCTTGTTTGCCACATTTGTACAATGACAGGACAATGGTCTTGAATTGGGGGTTATACAATAACCACCGTAAAGGGATTTTACAAGGCATGTTGTTGCTCTTTTACGAGTAAAAGATGCGTAGGTGCCTGTGCACACTACACACTGGAAAATCCCGATAGGTTGGATGTCAGCCGTCTGGCTGTCAGCAATTCGTTTTTAGGAAAATCTGAAGTTCCTTTTGGCATTAAAAAACGTCTAACTTAAGTCTGTCCAGAAAAGATATGCGGATAAACAAATCATCAGACATGAAGTGGTTTTAAGAGAAATTCTAAAAAAGCTAACCACAAAGGGATATGTAAATTAATCTAAGGCTGCCGTTGTTGCTTGTACTCGACATCCAGCAAGAAAATAGCAAAGAAAGCTAAGCCTTTCACCTTATAAGCTTTGATTTTCCTTAAAGCTTGACTTGGCTCACTTCATCTTTTGTCTTGTGACAATTAATTTTGCTGGAATCCAATCCTTTATGTTTCAAATCAGACTCGGCTCATCTTGTTGTTTAATATAAATATTGAGAAAATAGAATTAGCTGTTGCAAACTGCTTACCAACCTAAATGACTTGTGGTATAAATGCAAACATTTGTTAATGGCCTGACGTTTCGACCCTAGCAGAGTCTTTCTCGAAGGCTAAAGTATAAATATTGTAATTTTCTGCATTAATTCTCACTCAACTTGAACTTTATTCTATATCATGCTGATGATTTCAATATTGAATTTCAGGCAATGAGCTTCACATTCAACTGTTCTATCAGGAAAACAAGCTTGAAGACAAGAAAATCAACAGTCAGGATGGTTTCTTGGTTTACCACAAGAAAGTGTGGAAGTTCCCTAATAGTGCTGATCTTGACCTCACCAGCATTGAGTTTCCAGTTTCAGGAGACTCCACCCAAGTTCAAAATGACCAAGAGTCACAAGAAGTTGACTGAAATGCTTTGGGATGCAATGACTAAAGGGTAGGTAGCCATTTAAAATGGACGCCAATCGATGACCATAGTCACTTGACTCATAGTCTAGTACTATGTTGTCGTCAAGTACTTTTCAGTCGAGTATCGAGTGCTTCCCGGAGTACTAATGTGACTGAGTAGTACTCGAGTACGAGTACTTGGGCCATCGAGTAGGAGTACAAGTGTCTGAGTACCAAGTATTCTGATATCCAACTACTGGGTCCAACAGCCGAGCACCTAGTACTTGGATCTCCAAGTACAAGTACAAGTATGAGTACTTTATAAAAAGAAAGAATGCAAAATGAGGGAGACAAATATTTATTGGTTTTTCATTTTGACTAATTTCTAGACGGCAATAATGTGCTTGTCATGATAAATTTCATGGTAAAATCTTAAAGCCTACGGAAAACTGTTGACCGGGTACCAAGGCCAAGATCAGGGCAATGGAGGCCATGGCCTCCATGTTATTCCTGGACTGGTTTTGATTCAGTTATATCCTGATTCAGTTATAAGATGTTGTAAGATGACTCTAATGTATAGGTCTGTTCCCAACACTTGATTGCAGGGTTCATGTTTACCGTGATGAGAATGAAAACATCTACGTGGAGCGTTATTGCCAGAGTCATGTTATATGTTACACTACGGATCTTGGAGAAGATGACATCACTGACGACGTCCTTCAACGTCCTGATCCCCCTTTATCAGATCAAACTGGAGCAAGGAAAGAGAGTCAAGGTGTTTGACAACAACAGTTTTTCCAAAAAGGACCAAATTAAGGACAATGTGTTTACAGGCTGAACATTGTGCATGGTTTTCACAATTTTCTCTTGACTCGCACAACAGATTACGCCCATTTTCACAGATTTGCTATTTCACTTATGTGGTTTATCACACTTATGTGGTTTATCACACAAAACATTAACACTTTCTTTCAACTTTTTTGTCAGCTCTACCAATCCTATATACATGTAACACGTGTACAAAAGTTAACATAGTTAAATACAGTATTAGTATTTTTCATGGTACAAAGACAAAAGTTAAAACGGTTTGGACAGTCTCATCTTCAGCTATGATTTGATCGGCAGTGAGGGTGCTGTAAGTGTGTGGAGGGGAGAGGGTGCAAAGGTAGCATCTCCTCCCCACCCCACCCAAACACACCCAAGCGGTATACGCCTGCAATCGTGGACCTCCTATTGTCCCTGTTTTGTTTATACTCTAACTTTTTTGCAACAGCTCCTATTGGTTTTGTACACGTTTTCCAACCGTGGACCTTTCCCGAACCGTGGACCTATTGTCCTCTTTTGTTATAGGTCCCCGGTTTGAATGTGTATACCTACTCACACACACTTACACATACTGAATCTGAGTTTTATTTAGAATGAGTTGGCGTTCTTTGCACTCAGTTTGACCACTACTATCTCATTCTTGTTTTTAGTAGGATTTGAAACTTTGCATAGTGAAAATACAATGTAGTGAGTGTTTCAGTAACACCCTGTACAAGAGTAGGATTTGAAACTTTGTATGGTTGTTTTAATGTTTTAGAAATCATATTTGACAAAGATGGTTTATCCAGCCTGTGAAGATTATTTTGGTTTAAAGTTACTCTAACAAATGTTGGCACTGGAAGACCGAAACATTTAGAATTTTGTTTCTTCTCTGAATTAGTCTTGTTAAAATCAAAAGAACCATTTAATTGCACCTGTGCTTATGTCAGGCACAATGCCTGGTGTAAATGGATGTGTACATAAATGCTATTATTATTGTATTAGTTTATAATGTGGCGCCAAGACAGTAACTCATTTGTATAGCTTAACTAAATGTCACCAACTGTTGACAGTTGTTTTTGTTCAGTGTCTTAAAAGCCCTTTTCACACTACTCTATTCCTGGGGGGCAACCCCAGGGACTAACGGCCGACCCTTTCACACTTGGATCACTTTACCCCTGATCTACCCCAAATGGGCATACCCCGGGGAATAGCCACCACTGCTCTGGAGTAGGGGTAAAACCCTGGGGTGTTCTTGAAGTGTGAACATGCACCGGGATAACCCTGGTGGGGTAAAAAACTCCTGAGGCCTCCCCGGGACTGTATTCCACAGGGATAAGAGATACAGTGTGAAAAGGGCTAAAGATGAAAGTTTATGACTTCCTCCACTTTTGGACAAAATTATTTAGTATTACAGTTATTTAGTTATTTAGTAAACTTTGCAATATATTCTGGCAATGTATCTTTGAGTTATTCCTATTTTATTGTACATGTTGAATTAGTTTTATTTATCAAAGTCTTGCTTTGAGAGCTACCAATATTCCAACAATATTTTTAACTGTTGGATGTAAAAAATGTAGAAAAATAGTTGTGAAAAGTTTAAGAGGGTGCACAATCAAAATTGTGCGTCAATCTTTATTTGTAAAGTACATGTAATAATAGAAGGAAAACTGACTGCCTAAAACCTTTGAAAGGATTTTGAAAACACATAAAAACACTTCTTTGAAGGAAGTAAGACAATAGTTTGAGTTTAAAAAAATTCATAATTATACCTTAAATAAAATAAATTTGATATCTTCAGTATTGTTTAAAGGGAGTTTGGCAATACTATTTTATTTGTTATACATCAACAAACATTATTATTAGATTTTAGATTTTTGTTTCTTAATAAGTAGATTGTATTTTCAATGTGGAGAGTAGTTGAATCTTTACAGGGTTGAAGTATAAAGATTTGTCTGATGTACATAATTTGTCTTTCTAATTTTAAAACGAACCTCCAGTTTCTAGTTTCTTAATAATGAATTGATGCTTATCAATGAAAATATTTTTGAAAGGGCTTAAAAGGTATGAAATAAAACTATTTACCTTAAAGAGAAATTACATCATTGGTTATTTTGTTGTATTTTTCAACAACAAAAAAGTGGATTTAATATGAAATTGCTTTTCTCCGACCTGTTTAGATTTGTGTCTATGACTGCGGAGAAAATTGAGAGCAAATGTGATGATTTTAAGCTCTTGGACAGATCTTGTTGTTTTAAAACTCAATGTTCAAATGATGGTTGGCCGACCATCGCTTCAAAAAGTCACAAAATTGCAATATTCTTTAAAATGAAACACCTGGAATAATTTACTTTCAGTCAAGTAAGTTATTTATTTGTAACTTTGAAGTACATTTGTTCTGGTTTATAAATGATGTCGTCTACCTTTGGTTATGTATAATTATTTTTCTTTTTTGAACACAATAAATGGAATTGTATTACTCCATGACAAATGGAAACAATGTTCAGACAAGGCATTAATTAAAGTCAAAGGTTGACACTTTTGTTTAGGGGTTAGTAAGCATGATTTAAACATTGAGAAGAGGCTAACATTGGTGTATCAAGGGATGGGACCCGATATAGGGGTGGGGCCAGGTATCAAGGACTTGATGCATGGGTTAGACTGGATAACAAGGGGTACGAATTAATGTAAGGGTGTGGCTGGGTTACAAGGGATAGGGCGGGGATGGGTAACAAGGGGTATGACTTAATGTTGGGGTGGGGCTGGGTAACAAGGGGTATGACTTTGTGTAGGGGGTGTGAGGCTGGGTAACAAGTGGTAGTGTAGGGGTGGGACTGATGGGTATCAAGGGGGTATAACTTAATGTATGGGTGGGGCTGGGTAACAAGGGGTCGTGTAGGGGTGGGGCTGGGTAACAATGAGGTATGACTTTGTGTAGGGGGTGTGAGGCTGGGTAACAAGTGGTAGTGTAAGGGTGGGACTGGGTATCAAGGGGGTATAATTGTACGGGTGGGGCTGGGTAACAAGGGGTAGGATTTAATGTAGTGGTGGGGCTGGGTAACAAGGGGTAGTGTAGGGGTGGGGCTGGGTAACAAGGAGGTATGACTTTATGTAGGGGGTGTGGGGCTGGGTAACAAGTGGTAGTGTAAGGGTGCGGGACTGGGTATCAAGGGGTAGAACTTAATGTAGGGGTATACAGGGCTGGGTAACAAGGGGTATGACTTAATGTAGGGGTGGGGCCAGGTATCAAGAGGTGGGACTTGGTGAAGTGGTGGGACTCCGCAATAAAACTTAGACTGAGGGAGTTAAGAATGGGTAATTGTTAAGTTAAGGGTTAAGGTTTGAGGTATGGGAATGTTTAAAAGGGTATTTATTCTCTAAAAAGATATATTTTGTACATACACATTTTATAACTCACACCACCATCTCGTCTGTACCATACACCAGCTTAGATCACTAAAAGAAACTCAATCCTATTTTTCTTTTGAAATGAAATAAGAATTTGTTTAGTTATTAACTACTTTTATTTATTTATATTATTTTAAACATTATTTGAACATTTTACATTGCTTTTACTGTAATATTAAAATTCTGAATTTTGAATACTCTAAGACTCAAAAGACTAAATTATTGTTCATCTAACATAAATTACAGAATATATTAAAAAACTCTTTAGTTTTTGGTAATAAAGTTTTTAAAATAATAAAAGAGTAACATTCGTGTTTATGTGTATCACAAGAGGGCGCCAAATAAAGACTAGCTCTTTAAATCTGCAGCTCGAGCGTGGCCCAACAAGTGGGCAAGGTAAGTTCAATTTTTTCTTCTTTTACCATGTTTTTCCTTCATTTCAATGCATAATATTGTATCTGTAGAATTTTAGCCGTTTGTTGTTGAAACAATTAAGACTGATACTCTTGCATACTGTAGCTTCGCAGAGTAACAACACATTTTAGCCCGGTGTAAAAACGCTAAGAAAAATAAGAGTTCTACAACAGGTCAGTACAACAGCACAGGCTAATGAAAAATATAGAGGAACCTGACTGTGTTAAACTTTTACATTCTCATGAAAACATTATAAAAGAATCACTCAGGTTTGCCAACAAATTTGCAGGCTTTTTAAATGTATGGCTGACTGGAGGCAAGTCAGTGGAAACACAACTTGTGCAACTGCAAGGCCTGCCTGATGATGTATAAATTCAATCTTTTGTTTGTGTTACAGTAAGGCTTGCCATCTCCGATGAGATCTACCCGTCAACATGTAGATGTCTAATACACTGGTCTTTTATAAAGGAACAGCGCTCTCCAGTAAAAGGTAAATTCCTTTAAAGTTTGAAATGAGATTTTGTTATGAAAATGCCATTAAATATAGATTTAATTCATTCTGAGAAAACTGTGTCAGGCATTTGACGGTTCCCCCAAATAACTGTTGGGCATTTAGATTGCAACAATTATAAAAACAACGCAGCATTATTGCAACAATCAAAATAATCTTGATATGAAATAGTTCAGTCCAAACATTTTGGTGCTATTTTCGATGTTGTTTTTCTTAACTTAGCTTTAATTTTAAGTGTAGACAAAGTCCAAAGGTAAAAGGAAGTTGTCTGAAACTGACACTTTTAATGATGGATAATAATTAACATTTAGCTACATGTTGCAAATTGTGTGATTTGTTTGTGTTGCAGAAAGACTCACCGCCTCTGAAAGATCTACCGTCCAATAAGTTGGTGTCGTAGACCAGCATACGATGACAGAGCTGCACTTTCAAATGCAAGGTTGGAATTCTCTAAAGATAAACTTTATTCATTTGACTTCTTGTTCCAAATAGAGTTCTGTAATATTTGTGCAGAATGTTTGTTAATTGGCTCTTGGGGGGCAATCATTTCAGAAGTGAAAGGCTAGGTTGTTTTTGTGTGTGTAGCAGGCCTGGAATTTCATCTCTGAAAGGGCAAGGCCATTTTGATTTTGCAAAGGGCACTTGTATTGGAAAATCATAAAGTCTATGGGAAACTTTTGAAAGGGCACTAAGGCCAAGACCAGGGCAACGAAGGCCATGGCCTCCGTGGCCTCCGTGTAATTCCAGGCCTGGTGTAGGGGTTATAAAAGATTTGGGGAAAGTCCCTGAGGGTGCTTCATGTTAAACACAAGTATGAATACAGGTTCTTAACTTTTTGTAATTTATATTTTGGTATGTTGTTTGCTGGATAAGTTTCATTTTTAGAGAGAGAGTTCATTGATAATAAAGTTCATGCCTGCACCAATCCTCATGAGAACACTCACAGCGTTTGGCATCCTTCAAAAGCATTTTCACTGATATAGATTGCAACAATCAAAATAATCCTGAAATGCATGAATTCCTCCAAACACTTTTTTGCTGCTTACTGAATTGTTTTCTTAACTTATTCTTGTATGAAATTATAACAATACTGCAAATGTAAAAGCAAGTAATCTGAACCTAACTGGGATTTTTGATTATGGGTAATGTCACAAATTGTTCATTTTATTTGTATTTCAGTCAGGCTTAGCATCTCCAAAAACATCTACCATCAACAAGTAGATGTCCAAGACCAGCCTACATGTATGAAGAAGTAGCTGCGCTCTTCTGTAAAAGGTGAATTCCCCCAAAGTATACTTTATTATTTACCCCTGGTCCCAAATGGAGATCTGTAATAATATTGCAAAATGCCAATGTTGCTTTTGTTAACTTAAGTCATTTTCTTGTAGCATACCATTTCATTCAAAGATATTGGTATGATCTGTTTGGCAACAATTTCTGAGTTGAAATGCTGGGTTTTTTGTTTTGTTTTCTTCATGTTTTTAAGATTTTTGAGGAAAGTCCCAAAGGATGTTAAACACAAATATATTAGAAATGAGTAACTTTTGGCAATTTAAACTTTGGTATTTTATTTGCTAGATAATAAGACAAGTTCCGAGATCGCGAGAGAGCTAAGAGAACTGTCACAGACATTTGGCATCCTTCAAAATCATTGTTGTGTATTTTTGATTTCAATAATCAAAACAATCCTGAAATAAGGGTGTCCTCTTGGGGTAGTTCCCCTGGGTATCAGCAGCATTGCCGCCTATCGCCGGAGGGGTTCACAACACTACTGCTACAAGCCTTTGAAGAACTGACAGAAAATGTGGCATCTGTGGTTGCAAAACCTACATGGTCCCTTCTGAACTGTCCATTACCTCCAGAACAAGCTGACTATGGGTAATTTTTTTGAGGCTGGAGACGCAATATCTATAATTATCTCTGATGAGTTTTGCGACACGAAAGAGGTACCTGACAACGAGTTTGTGCGGACATGCCATCTTCCACTGTTGCTACAAGTTTTTCTGTCATGCCTACCCTCAAACATTCATCAATCCATGGGAGACCAGTGGTTTCCAGGATATATGCCACCTATGACCCCGAAGAAAGGATAAGAAATAGTTAAAAATCAAGTAAAAGACGATGGTGCCTGTAAACACAAAAATCTTTGAATTTGCACATTACAATATTTTTCTTGTCTAACATTTGTTATCCTTAAACTTTACCTTTCAGATGCCAGAGACAAAGCTAGTAGTTACCAGAAATCAAGTGCAAATGGAATCATCTCTACTGACATCTTGAATGCTACAGGGTATAAGGGAGAGCAACATGTATGTAAACTTCAGTATCATCAAAACATCTCAGCTGTTCATCAATAGCAATCATGAATGAACAACCAAGCCATCTGTTGTCTAAAACTGTAAGATATAGATGTGTTTATAGTTCGATGTTTTGATGTTTTCTGTTATCGTGGAATAGTGTGCTGTTTTTGCGGCACTATACATTTAACGTCTTGTAAATAAGTACACCATTGCAAGCCCCCCCCCATCACCCCGACGATTTTCTCACCATCGGGAGGGCTCCTCTGGCTCCCTCCCCAGTCGGGAGAGATTTAAGCTCAGAATATTTCACCCATACCTTCCCTGAAAGATATTAGAAAGAAGAAAACAAATGTTAGTATCTTTAAAAGAAAAATACATGTTGAACTTTCTCCCAGCTAGACTGGCTATGTCTAAGACAAGAAATGGTTAAAAATTCAAGTGAAAAACAATGTTAGTGTTTATTTCGGGTGGTGTCCTCGAACTGTGATGGCTCTCAATAGGGTTCTGTCCTTCATTGCTGTCCATAGCTCTGCTGTCTCCAGTCCAGTGTCTTTCTTCAAAACATCTAAGTAGGTCAACTTTGGTCTCATTGAAAAACAATGATGACTGTAAAAAGAAAAAACTGGGATTTTCCCCATTGCAATTTTTGGCTTGTGTTAACAATTATGTCTGTAAACTTTACCTTTCAGGTGCCAGAGATGAAGCTAACAGTTCCCTGAAATCAAGTGCAAATGGAATCATCTATACTGACACCTTGAAGGCTACATGGTACATGTATAAAGCAATGTGTATGACATCAGCATCTTCAAGTCATCTCAGCTGTTCATCAATAGCAATCATGAAAGAACAACCGAGCCATCTGCTCTCTTCAATTGTAAGATAATGTAGATGTGTTAGTTTGATGTTTTAATGTTTTCTGTTATCATCTTATTATGGGCTGTTATTGCAGCACTATACAGTTAACCTCTTGTAAATAAGTACACCATTGCAAGCAAGCACATACGCGTTTTTGGAGCTATTTAGTTGCAGACCTTAGAGCCTTGGTGGTGCCTCGATCCGATATGCTGTGCCTCGATCCGTTATGTTGTGCCTCGATCCGAGATTCGGAATAAATGGTGGAATAAACACGGAAAATTCTGAATAATTAAAGGGACCTGGACACTTGCACGTGGCATGTGGGGTCCTACTCCTGGCCGGGGTAACAGTCGGTGGTTGATCCTAAAGATGCTCCGAGCTCCACCGCGGCGTTGGATGGTTTCGGTGTGATCACACATGGTTGACTGAACAGGAGTAGTCCCTAGTCTTTGGCCGTGGGGGCTAGTGGACCGCGTTACTACAGTAGGGGACTGCCTTAGGGACTGGTTCGCCAACCTTGGGGTGGCGTACCGGACCCTTCCTAATGGGAGGTGCAATGGCCCTAGCGATCTGGAATGCGTGTTGGGGCTGGTATCCTGGGACCTGCACGTGGTGGCCCTGCTTTGACTAAGCTTACCAGGATGATATCAGCTTAAAAAGCTGACTGAATTAAAATGCTTGCGATGGTGTATTTATAAATTGTTAGTTATTTTTCAATATAAGATTATGAGTCCAATTTGAGATGACTGTTGATCAATCACTTCATATTCCTAAACCAACTCTAATCAAGATCTCCTTGTTCTGCATTACTATTTCAGATGTTTAACTTTATCATCAGTGGTATATACAGTTACTTTCATGTGTTAGTTTTTGACCCAGAATGAGTATAAGATTGTTTTTAATTTTGTTAATAAATGGGGTTTTTTTAAAGTACAGAATCGAGGCTGTTGCCGATGGGTTGGAGTGTGAGTCAGGGGGACATAAAGTCTCCTTGCATTGACAATTTTGTGGCCAGCATGAGGTTTTTTTGTCTGGTATAAATATAGGACATTAATGCCTTTCCACAAAACCCTTGAAAATACGCTGGAATGTGTTCATATTATGCATTTATTCCTCTGTAAATCCTTGACCCAAAATAAGTATGAGATTGTCTTTAATTTTGTTAATAAATAGGATTTTTTGAAGAACGGAATCGAGGCTGCTGCCGATGGGTTGGAATGTGATTTGGGCGGACTTAAAGTCTCCGTGCGTTGACAATGTTGCGACCATGATGAGAGTTGTCATCTCATATAAAAAGAGGAAATTCTTGTTTTCCATAATTGGACTTTTAAAATGCACTGGAATGTGTACTCTTTATTTTACTCCTCCATTGTTCACAGACCAAAATAAACATACACAGCTGTATGCGTATGTAAAAAGAGTAGGACATAAAGGCACAGAATTGTATAACTATAAGTATGTGAGATTAAAAACAAAAAAATAAATTTTGAACCAAAAGACAAAACAAAATTATTGAGAAGGCTGTATAGACTCTGGGAGAAATCAATTTTCCTGTATCCCCAAAATTACAACGTTGGGGGATCAAACAAGGAGTTAAAAATAATCCAATGTTTTTATGTAAACCATTCATATTATTATTTTGTATTTAATGATTTCTTGGTAAGGCTTTGTTGACAACAAGGTTGGTTATATAAAACAACTGATGATTTATTTACTAAAACTCAATTAAGTTAGGCCTACAAGTATCATTGGTATTTAATCAGAAAAATTTACAAAAATAATTAAACATAAATGATAATACATAACAATTATTTACACTACACTATAAAAATGAATCCATTCACATCGTCATGTATTACTGATGTACGTCCTTACAACAACAAAAATCAACTCGCAATTCCAAATTGTTATCTCCCAAATACATAAATGATAAATCTTTAAACAAAAAGGTTTTACAAGTTTTTAACCTTTAACAAATCCTGTCATTGTGTTACTTCAGTTAAATTAATGATGACATTGTTAAATATTTATAAATTGACTAACTTTTATAAAAAATATATACCAATTATATCAACATTAATCTAACTCTAAGAATTGTTTGCTTCAAATTTGAATAACTATACATTTTACAATACTAATTACAATGAAACATGTTTAGTTTTTTAGAACTAACTTTAAACATTGATATGAAAAATAACCTAGAAATAGTTCTACTGTATCATTATAACAATCCAATGACATCAATTCAAATCTATATGTTGGAAATTGGGGTCTGCTTCAAGACCTATGAAGACTGCCCATTTTTTATTACATACAATGACAGTACAACATAACAAATTAATAGTAAATATATGTATGTTATTTATTTACAATTATTTGGAAAGGTTACACCATTAAGGTGTGTGTGTGTGGTTGGGGGGGGGGGGTAGAAGCCCTCTTACATAAGCAACTCTATATGTACCTGATGTAGATGAACACTTTGACAACTAGGGCCTATGATTTTTATCATTAACAAAACAATTACAGTTAAACAAATTATACATTTACATTAACAAAAACATTTACTTGACACGAACTTTATACAGTGACTCACACCCTCTTAATTTCAGCTACATTGAATAAGTTCGACCTACACGTACATAGACATGCAGATTTACTATTTTTTGTTAATAGTAATAAAACTAATTTAAAGTATATTTAAATCTCAAGTGACGTCGATGAAATAAACAAATGTGTTTTGGTTTTCGTAAACGGTCGTTACAAAGATTGAGCGTTAATTTGCAGTTTATACCCGAACAATGATCGATGCATCTGTTAAGCAGTGCAAAAAGGCAGCTTTGCTTCAGAAATGTATAATTAGCTGTTCCGACATTGGTCGGAACAGCTATTGTTTTCGTCGAGATTTTCTTATTCTTTTTTTCCACCCAAATTCCATAGCATTTGCACACGTGTTTTTCTTTAAGCCTAATATCCTAGAGTGTAATACGAAAGAGTTAGATTATTATAATTATCAAATTTAAGCTTAGAACATAAACTTAACTCTTAATGTAAAAAATGTTAAAATCCTTAATTAATTAGCCACTTAACAGCGGTGTGAATATTTATTTAGCCAATCTTGTATCTATCATATCTCAAGAAGTATACATCTGATCCTAAAACTTTTCTCAGTTATGGACTTGTCTTGTAGTGTAGATGTTAGTTCTGGCCTAACATTACCCGACGTCATCATGACGTCATATTTGTAGGCGTGTTTTCTTTTTGTGTACAAAGTATAAACGTTTAGAAACGTTGGGTGGTAAATCCTGGCACCATGGCTACAACGCCGTGCTTTTTTGTATAGGTCCATTCACTTTCTAAATGTTAATTACTCTCGTTGGTAGTTCGCACACTGTGTGAAATATACTAACATGATCTGCCCACATTGAATTAACTTTCAGATGTCATAGATTAAAATTCTTAATTAATTAGTCACGTGACAGCGGCGTGAATATTTAATTAGTCAATCTATCGTAACTCAAGAAGTGTACATCCGATTTTTTTCAGTCATAGAAATCCTGGGCATTTGATATTAGCCTTTGGTAACCGTGACCCTATGGTGACCTTTACCTATGGGTCAACCGGAAGTGGGACCATATCTCAAGAATTAAGCAACCGATTTTCAACCTTTTTTTAGTTATAGACTTCTTGGGCACGGGAAATTAGCCTTGGGTAACTGTGACCCCATGTTGAACTTTATTTCCGGGTCAACCGGAAGTGAGACTATATGGCAAGAACTAAACAACCGATTTTCAAACTGTTTTCAGTTAGAGACTCCTTGGGCATTGGAGACTAGCCTTTGGTGACAGTGACCCCATGTTGACCTTTACTTTTCAGTTATAAACCCTTTGAGCATTAATTGTTAGACAAGGGTTTCCATGACCCAATGTTGACCTTTATTTCTGGTTTAAAATCTCCTTTCGATTCAGTATCAGAATGAAGACCAGGTTTTAGTGTATAGGCACACTTAAGTGAAAATAACTTGTTTAAATAGCATCAATTGTTGTTGAGTTTGTTAGTAGCTCCTAAATCTATCAAATATCTATCTAGTGCTTCAAATTTTCTATTAGTTTTACTCAAAGTATATTTTTATATTTGTTTATTTTATAGTATCTAAGTGTTTCTTATAGTGATTGTTTTATTTATACTCTATTCGAGGATTGGATAAGCAGGCTTTTGAGTCATAGTGTAGTAGTACGCTTTTGTTTATCCTGGCCGTCTTAGAATGGATTGTTGTCCCTTCCTCTTCCTTCCTCCACATCCCCTACCTGTCCTGTACCCTTTTGTCTAATCCCACTCCTCTAGTTACCCTGTATTTAAGTTACCTTTTTTTAAAGTCTTATTATCCTTTGTTCTACTTGTATGTATTTGTTTTTGACACTGGCCGAATAAATAATAATAATAATAATAATAATAAAAAGGGCCTTTCAATGGTCAAGAGTGTTCTGTCTGGAAATCAGGCCAATTTAAATTTTTCATATTCTTTGTTTCAACCTGGTCTTAACAGGAAGCTCAAAAATTGAGATAATCATATGTCCTGAACCACATGTCATAAGGTCGTAATGTTTGTGATTTCTTGTTTGTTATTTTATTTTTTTATTTTTTATGAATCAGAAAACAGGAACAGCTTTGTGTTTGTTAACAAACACCTAATGTCCAGTTTATTACTGGAACTAGGATAAGAAAATAAAGAAATGGTTATCTCAGTTGCAGTAAATTCAATTAAATCAGTGGTTTAACAGATCAGAATGGTCCCACAACTTACTTGGTAGAAACAAAATATAATTGAAGTAAACTTTGATATTATAAAACCACTTTGTAATTTGTAAGAAATATTACTTTACTTTTAATTTACATAAAATGTTTGTGTCGAAGTGCAATCAAGAATGACTAACATGAGGGGCAGCTAGATAGTGGTTGCGCCCTCTAACATTGACCAATGTTTTTTTTAACTTTGCGATGATAATCAATCATTACAAAGAATCTTTGTGAAGAATCAATGAAACTGAAAAGTTAAAATATCAGCCATGACTTGTAAGTTGGTAAAAATCTTGACTCTTTTCGAGTAACATCGATGAAATAAACAATCGTGTATCGATTTTGTAAACGGGCGCTGCAGAGATTGAACATCGATGCATCGATTAATCCATGTTAAAAAGCAGCCTCGCTTTAGAATAGTATCATTTAATACTGGAACTGTGATAATAAAATAAAGAAATAATTATCTCAGTTGCAATAAATTTAATTTAATCAGTGTGTTCAAACATTAGATTGATACCCAATTCTACTTGGTAGTAGGTAAATAAATTTAATTTAATGTAAACTTTGTTATTATAAAAACCACTTTATCAGACCTAAGAAATTTAATTTGATTGTTAATTTATTAAAGATGCGTGTGTCTGAGTGCAATTTTATTGAGGGCGGCTAGAAACTTTAAAACAAACACATGATTGCTATAAATATTAGATGGAAATAGTTAATAGAAAGCACTTACATTGCAAGCACTGTGTTTTACAAGTGTTTTCATTTTACTACTAGTTGAAATTCTTTTTAAAACCACACAATGATTTGAATCTGTTTTACAGGGAATAATAATGTCGCAACTAAAGTCAACTAGAGACAATAATTATGCATTTTAGTTTATCTTAATACTTAAAGGTGCATTACCTAATTTCTTAATTAATTTTTAGCGTAAAATAACTACTCTTTTATTATGGTTTTTAGTCTTAATTTCAAAACTAGCATCAACAGTCCTTATCTTTCCCCTCTCCTGGCTCATACAAAGGTCAAAGGACACATCTTGTAATTTTTTTTTTCAACTATCCAGCCTATGGTTTATATTTAGTTCCGAGCAGTTATTGTCAAGCGGTGATTTGGCGCAGTGGGCTAGCTCACAGCTCCCGGAAGCGTTTTTTTTTACACCGCAGCGAGGGGTTTTGTACTGTAACACTGTCAATTCCGTCTTGAGATAGGAGACTACGCCTAACCCTAAACCGTAACCCTAACCCTATCCCTATCCCTTACCCTAACCCTATCCCTAACCCTAACTAACCCTAACCCTAACCCTATCCCTAACCCTAACTAACTAGGGGATACATGTTTGTAATCTCATCTCAAGACAGGAATTGGCAGTATTACAGTACAAAACCCCTCGCTAATTTACCAGTAAATTATATATATATATTTTTATTCTTGTAAATTGTAATTGAATGAATACATGTACTCGGGAAAAAAATCAGTCTTGTTATGTGGTAAGTTTAATGGAATTTCTCTGCACGCTTGTGTTATTTTAAAAGAAATTTTAACAATGCCTTGAAGGAATAAATTGACACCGGTAACAAAAAAGTCTTGTTATCTGACCTAACGTTTCAATAAATTTCTCTGCACGCCTGTTTTTTTTAAAAGAAATTTTAACAATGCCTTGAAGGAATAAATGTACGTGGGTAAAAAAAAGTCTTGTTATCTGACCTAACGTTTCATTAAATTTCTCTGCACGCCTGTTTTTTTAAAAAGAAATTTTAACAATGCCTTGAAGGAATAAATGTACGCTGGTAAAAAAAAGTCTTGTTATCTGACCTAACGTTTCAATAAATTTCTCTGCACGCCTGTTTTTTTTTAAAGAAATTTTAACAATGCCTTGAAGGAATAAATGTACGTGGGTAAAAAAAAGTCTTGTTATCTGACCTAACGTTTCATTAAATTTCTCTGCACGCCTGTTTTTTTTAAAAGAAATTTTAACAATGCCTTGAAGGAATAAATGTACGCTGGTAAAAAAAAGTCTTGTTATCTGACCTTAAGTTTCATTGTATTTCTCTGCACGCTTGTTTTTTTTAAAAAGAAATTTTAACAATGCCTTGAAGGAATAAATGTACGCGGGTAAAAAAAAGTCTTGTTATGTGGTAAAGTTTCATATGATTTCACTGCAGGGTGGTATTAATTTAAAGGAAATTTTAACAAAGTATTAAATAAGTACTTGGCATGGGTAGAAAAAAGTCTTGTTATTTGGTAAGTCTTGCATAATATCTTTTGCATTCTGAACAAAGAAGCTTTCTAAACGACAGCTTTTCAGAATAATTTACTTCCAACCATTATGTTATGTTGGTTATTACTATGTACACAAAATGTGTACTCCTATAACTTGTAACAAGTGTTTATAAATTTACCATCTGATTGTTGAATTTAGTGCACAGACATTCCAAAAGACACGTTTTCAGAAGAAGTAATTTCCAACCATTATTTCATGTTGGTTATTACTTATGTACACATTTACACCTTATAGCTTGTAACTTGTAAGTGTTTATAAATTTACCATCTAATTGTTGACTTCAGTGCACAAACATCCACTTCGTTGATTGACGTGTCGAGTTTCAGTTTTACTAGCGCTGTAAAAATAAAAGGAACAAATTATTTAACTTTATCTTTTTAGACTGGAAATAACAGTCCTCTTTGTGTATTTTTGAATGATTTTGTTATTCAAATCAAAATTCAATGTGATCAACTATAGGGGTAACAGTCTCATACATAGCAAGGTTTGCATGTTGACAATTGTATAATGATATTATTTGTGTTTACCCTTACAGTGATGTGTGTTAATCACTGTATACTGGGTACTTTCCTGGACATACTGGCTTATTACTCAGTTGGGATTCGAACCCATGACCTTTGACATGAGTGGATGTCTTACCCCTAGACCACTGAGCTTGCCCAGTAGCTAGAGGCAGTTTGAATTGCTGTTTGAATTTGAATGGATGTAAATTTGCATCAGGAATAAAGAATATCAGTATGTTTTACCCATGGATCCATGTGTGTTAATCACTGTATACTGGGTACTCTCCTGGACATACTGGCATTACTCAGTTGGGATTCAAACCCACGACCTTTGACATTCTAGAGCAGGTGTCTTACCCCTAGACCACTGAGCTTGCCAGTAGCTAGAGGCAGTTTGAAATGCAGTTTGAATTTTGATGGATTTAAATTTGCATCAGGGATGATGAATATTGTTAGTGTTTTACCCATGGATCCATGTGTGTTATAAACTGGATACGTGGATCTTTCCCAATTCCCCCGGCATATTACTTAGGTTTGACGTACCTTTGATGTAGGCCTCTCATATCTAAATTGTGATGAGTAGACATATTGGGCTGATGGTAGGTCTCAGGAATCTTCTTTTTGTTTCAAAAGTGACTTTGACGGACGGTGGTTGTGTTTTTGAAAACTTATGACAAACTGAACTGTGGTGGTTGGTGGAAGGGAACCCTACAATTTTGACAAAAATAAAGTATTAAAATCAAAGGGTTTTAAATAAAATAAAATTATTACTTTCAAAATTAAATTGTTTTTTCTTTAGAATGTGTTTCAAGAGCCTTACCAAAAAGCATTACTTTCGTGTTTTATTGTGTCCCATAAAGTTGTGGTAAAAAAATATGAAAGAAAGAAAATCATTTCCAAATTGGAACCACATTCCAAGAGGAATGTGAATCTATCTAGCATGCAAGGAACCAACCCTGAAAGGGTAAAAGGGGAAAAGAAATTTTTCGCAATAAAAAAAAAACATCTTCAAAGTTTACAAATAAGTGTAATAAGCTTTAATTACATTAAAAACGGCTTTTCGGTACTCATCCATCCCGAAAAAACATAAATTTTAACAGTTTTCCAAATATCGCCAAACCCCCCTCCATATGAAAATTGCCGTTTTGACCCAGGATATGAGCGATTTCCTACACGGATATTTTGTACACAGCCTATGGAGCCTGGTGGACCCGCTATATGACTATATTCCTGTGTCCATTGCTTGTGCACAGCATATGGGCCGAGGTGGACCCGTGATATGGGCATATTCCTGTGCCCATTGCTTGTGCACAGCGTATGGGCCGGGGTGGACCCGTGATATGGGCATATTCCTGTGCCCATTGCTTGTGCACAGCGTATGGGCCGGGGTGGATCCGTGATATGGGCATATTTCTGTGCCCAATGCTTGTGCATAGCGTATGGGCCGGGGTGGACCCGTGATATGGGCATATTCCTGTGCCCATTGCTTGTGCACAGCGTATGGGCCGGGGTGGACCCGTGATATGGGCATATTCCTGTGCCCATTGCTTGTGCACAGCGTATGGGCCGGTGTGGATCCGTGATATGGGTATATTCCTGTGCCCATTGCTTGTGCACAGCGTATGGGCCGGGGTGGATCCGTGATATGGGCATATTCCTGTGCCCAATGCTTGTGCATAGCGTATGGGCCGGGGTGGACCCGTGATATGGGCATATTCCTGTGCCCATTGCTTGTGCACAGCGTATGGGCCGGGGTGGACCCGTAATATGGGCATATTCCTGTGCCCAATGATTTAAGCACTGTGTATGGGGACACGGCGTCTAAGAATTTTTCCATATCGTGGATCCACCAGGCTCCATAGGCCGTGTACAAAATAACTGCATAGGATTTCGCTCATATCCTGGGTCAAAACGTGAATTTTCTTGTGGTGGGGGTTTCTCGTTTGTTTCAAAAGTGACTTTTGGGGTTCAAAATTAACAGAAAACGAGTTTTTTGATGTTTTAACCTGCCCCGAGATCTTAAACTCTGAGAATTTTATGGTTTTTAATTTTGTTTTGAGTTTTTTTTATCTGCCATTATTTTTTGCAACCAAGGAAGAAGGTTGGTTCTCTCTGGTTGTGTTTTTCAAACTATGACAAACTGAATGAACTTGGAACCTTACAACTTGCTCCTTACTTAGGCCGTGCACATTTTGAATTTTAGATTAAAACAAATGTTTTTAGATGAATTGAAAAGGGTTTTAAAAGGCTTTTTGGAGGTTCATTAGACTTTGTTATATTTTTATGTAAGAACTTTGAAAATAAATCAATGTTTTATTATTTTGTGTATTGTTCATCACTTGTGGGTTTTTTTTCTTGCAAACAATTTGGGTCCCACCAGTTGTCAAATTTTGAGATCGATATTTGAGATGATTATGCATTGTATTTGATTTTGTTTTTCTACTACTAACTTTGTCAATGATAAAAACTCATCACTAATGGAAAACAGATTCATCTCGCTTGATTCCATCTTTTTGCAAACTATTCGATGACACTAAACTTTCCCAAACCAAAGCCTTCACCGTGTACACCCCAAAGTTCAACTCGTAACCCAAGTTTCAACCTAGTTTGACCTACCCACTAGGTCTTCCTTCTCTCGTACCCAGTGGGCAATGCATTCAAACCAGACGGTTTGTTGGGGGATTTTTTTATGGGGGGGGGGGGGGGGGGGCAAGGCAAAGTCATAACTGGGGGATACTTTTTTGAACCAAAATACTCTAAAATACCCCTAAAAATATAATTTTTAGGGGGATTGGGAAAGGTTCTCGCCACCTTGCTCCCTCCCTTGTTAAACCACTGCTCGTAGTCGTACTCTGATGCTTATACTGCTTAACCGTGAATGCTTTATATTTCATTGCTGCACATGTGGCCTAAAATACAGGGGTTATCAACAAGGATCACCCTGTACCCAAATGCTTATCAACCTGGTGGCAGCCCGAGGGTCTCTCCTTGTAAAATGTGTTGTACCCCAGGGCTTCCCCGCTCCCCTTTATACCCAAAAGATAAACCACCCTGTACCCAAAGTCTTACTTATCCGGCACCCCGAGCCTCACCCCGTACCCCAAGTTTCAGTACCCTGTATCAAAAAACTCAAGCCATTTGTACCAAAGACGAACCCTTTACTCAAAAGCTAATACCATTATGATATGATATACCTATAATGCTATTATAACATTATACACCCTCACTCAAATGCTGTCCATAAGCGTTACTTTTGAGGCACAAATCTTCCCTCCAATTGGTGCATATTTCTAAGCAGAGATTATTTTATTTGACACATCAATAGAAACAATTAGGATCTATAAAAGTCAATATATTAAAACGGAGAATAAAAAATGAATTGATAGGAAACTATTTGCAAGGTCTTTTACCTTTTGTTATTTTAGGTCTAAACTTTTAAGTGTTCCGTTGTATTGTTTGTAATGTTTATTAAGAGAGAAACTCTACCTTAGCGGCTTCCTTAATCTTAAATGTTTCGGTGGTCAGCCTCTACATATATTTTGCACGGTAAATGTGCCACCAGCGACCTGGTTCCTCCTGTCAGGATGTTTGAGCGTGAAATCAGGCTTTCTGCTTCATCATCCATACACTCTCGCTTAGCTGCTGAGATGTAGAACAAAGAGCCATTCCAACAGCTTTATTCCACGCACTGCATCTCTTTGGTACTCCTTGCCTGATGCATGTTTCCCTCCATCCTACACTCTAGACTGTTTAAAGAGGAATATTAATTCCTACCTTCAGCTCCCCGAATTATATTCATTTTAAATGTTTGCTTCTTGTAGCCCCTTACCAAGAGTGGCTTTTAGTATATTTCTACCTCCATGGTTTTGGGCATAAACAATAGTATGTATAAAAACAATATCCATGACACACTCAGCTCTTAATATAATATGACTCAAAAAGATTTTGGGGCAACAGGAATCTCCACTAAAGGCAGGGCCTAATTTCATAGAGCCGCTTTAGCACAAAAAGTAGCTAAGCACAACAAAATAATGCTCACAGGATAAGGAAACCAGCCAAATTACCTTTCCACGTCTACGATTTGTGATTGGTATCCTGCTCATTAACTTATGCTTTTAAGCAGAAAATGTGTAAGCAATATTTGCTGCTTAAGCAGCTTGGGCCTAGGTGATATGTTTGATGATGATCAAAAAGGCTGGAAATGAGTTAAAATATTTATCTAAATTCTTGCATATTTGAAATTAATTCAAAACACAACTCCGTTATGGTTCATGTGATGAAACCAATGCACTCATTTTTATTACTCAAATCACACAATGTTTACAAGTTTGTACTTCAAAAATACGTCACAAAAGTGGTATAAGTAATAGTCAATAATATATTTACAGGAAAACAGGTGGAATGAAAAATACTTGGACGGATATTTATAATCAAAATCTGATCTAAACTCTCAATATTACAATATTCTTATTAAAAAGTTAATTATATGTTTCCATTAGTTATAAACTTAGCATGAAAGTGAAGTACTTCATTGGACGGATGGTAAAGGCTGTAACTGAATGAAGCGACAATATTACAATATTCTTATTAAAAAGTTAATTATTTGTTTCCATTAGTTATAAACTTAGCATGAAAGTGAAGTACTTCATTGGACGGATGGTAAAGGCTGTAACTGAATGAAGCGACAATATTACAATATTCTTATTAAAAAGTTAATTATTTGTTTCCATTAGTTATAAACTTAGCATGAAAGTGAAGTACTTCATTGGACGAATTGTAAAGGCTGTAACTGAATGAAGCGAAAATATTACATCATTATATGGGATTTGAGGCATGGCATGGTGAAGTATCAATGTATATTTGGTTTGCGGTAACACCATGTGTATATCTACTTGCTAGGTAGATATTACATTATTCTTCATAAAAAGTTGATTATTTGTTTCCATTAGCTATAAACTTAACATGTAAGTGAAGTACCGCATTGGACGGATGGTAAATGCTGTGTCTGAATGAAGCAACTTTGGCTCCAGCTTTGGCTCCAGCTGTGGTAGTCAGAAGTGACAACATTGAAGGTTCTACGATCTTGACAAAGCAACAGCCAAAACTATTGATTCGGACTAGGCCTAAAGTTCTACTGAGTCATACTTTACTTTAGTACATACAAATCAAGGTTACCAATTTCATTACTTTTAAAGCACATGTACAACATTGGTAATTGTCAAAGACCTGTATCCACACTTTATGTGAACCCAATATATACATGAAATAAAAAACTTTGGTCTCTGGCGTCATGAGAAAACAGTGCACAAAAAACATTATATATTTTCACTGTTTTCAAACATCAGATTTTATCATGCGTGATAAAGACTAATTGTTTCACTAATTTTCTTAAAAACTACAGCATTTCAAGCAAAACTATTTCAAGGGAAGTTTTCCACCATGACCATCTTTATACCATGTAAGTTATGTGCAAATCTGTGAACATTTATATTTTCAGTCTTACCAATGTTGTACACACCCTTTAAGGTAGGGACATACTTTGGTAATGAACCCAAAAATATATGGTGTGATTTTTATCCAAAAGCTTACTTATTATAAAGATGGTAACGGTAGAAAGCATCCTGTTAAATTATTTTGTCTGAAATGCCCCTGTTGATTTGATAATCAACAAAAGTTTGTGAAAACATGCGAGTCTCCAAAGATAGCCTGTAAGTGACTATGAAATTTGCGTGGTGTCTGTTTGAATGCTGCCCTCAATGTGGCCAGAGATGCAGTTGGTACTCGCTGTCACTTCGCTAAATGTCAATGGATTCAATGTTATTGATGAAAATGCAGTGACAGTTTTTGGCTGTTTTCTCAACAAGTGGACACTGTATTCAGCTAAAACTTTAACAGGTGACTTTTATTGTATCTTTCTTGATAATTTGGCCTATAAATCAGCATTGTGGTGACAAAAACCAAGAGATGACTCTAGCTTTTAATGAGAACATTTCTACAGTATGAATAAAGGAAAAGTTAAGTTAAATTTATCATAAAATTCCAACTATTAAAATACCAACACAGATCATTCCAAATTCTAATATCTTTACAAAGAGAAATGATATAGTTTACATAATACATCAATACCAGTATTCATGGAGCAATATTGTACATTGAAATAGATAGATTATTTTCAATAACTGGTCCCAAACTTTGAAACACTATATTCCCATCAACATCGGGGGCGCCCCATCCCTCACCATTATCAGGGAACGTCTTATAGACACATCTCCAAGTTCTGTCTTGTGATTGGTTGAGAGTGCATATGATAACGTTCTTATTCAAAAGTGTGACATAATTTTGCTGTAAGCCACGCCCACTTCAAACAAACTGGTTCCAGCGATAGCAAGAAGTGGTTAAAAGAAATGCATCGGTCTAGTTGACATTTTGTGCAGAATAATAATGATAATTTTTGGACTTGTTTTTCTTATATGTTTTGCATTGATGTTACAACAGAATGGTCAGTTCCCATTGAATAAATGCCTTTAAACGCTGGCAATTTGTGAAATTAGACAGATAAACTTGAGGCAGCTTTGAAGTAGCAAAACTTTGCGAATCACCCCAGGGTTAAATACTTTTTCTAATATATTAAAGAAAATTTACAGAGGAAAATATTTGTTATGTGAACTCCAAACTCAATTAGACGAAACTATGTTTAGGGAAGACAGTTTTGGGGCTGCCTTCATATTTGGCCGTGTCAGTCCAATGTTTCGTCATGTCAGTGCAAAAACGTTGCATCTCCTAAAAGAGCATTTACATTACACACAAGTTTGAAAGTTTCAAAACGTTGTATCTCTCTTGCAATAAATCCGGATGCACACACAAAATCAATTGGTGCTGAGATATGTTTTTGCACGGAGAATTTTCGTGCAAGACTTGACGTTGATGGACAATCGAGATACAATGTTGCAACACTGACAAGGCGATTTTATAACATCTTAGATTTGACAGTTGGAGTGGTTGGTGTTCAAGGGGTGATACCCTTGAGATAGAAGGTCCAGGCTACGTTAGCGTTCCCTCCAGCTGATCTAGGACAAGTTACAACCAATTTACCCATTTTGGGTGCTTTAGAGGGGTCAGGGTTACCCTCATACCCAACGATGATGTTATGCTGCTTCTTCCCCCGGATGCTCTCACCTGGCTTGCATGAGAAGGCCGGGTTATCCACCTGGAAGGTGAACGCTGTGGTGTGGGGGAAGACGTTACGGAACGGGATGGAGGTTGTGGAGTTGGCCTTGATGCTGTAAGGACCCTGTGGTTTGGGCGGGATGCAGGTGCCGAACAGAGGGAAGGTGTACTCTCCGCCCATGCTTGAGTTGATGACTAGGTTGCCTCGGGTCTCTCCAAGACGAGACGGCTCAAATGTTATGTCAATACCGACCTCTGAACCTCCACTTGACCCCGGGGCTGCTGTAATGGTTTTATCGGTGTGGAAATCACTGTTGTCAACCTGATATTATGAAGAGAAGAACGCAGTCAGACATTAAAGAGAGTCTTTAAAAGCAACCAAAGACATCCAAATTATTCTTTTAACTCTTTCAGTGCCCGCGACATTTCAAAAGTTTAACCCTAAGTGCCCAACTTCGAGCGTTTTTTTTTTAATTTTCAAAATTCTGTAAAAAAAAGTCAATAAGTTTTAATCACCAAACTTGTTGTATCTTGCTCTCTGGTATATTCTTGGTCATTCGAAAGTCAATAGTAGTCACGCACATAGTGATACACCCTGAAACACTTTCCTGCACAAGCCGAAACTACACCCTCCCGCAATAATTCGAAGAAAAAAAATACAGGTCGTACATGAATAAAAATGGTACCATTAGAAAGAGCGAGAGCGCCCCCTTGTGATAACATGTTTACTCTACCTCGTACATGTATGAGGTTTGGCGATTTTAAGTATGAACATTACCTCGTACATGTACGAGGTTGGCAATTTGGGATTAACAAATATACCTCGTCCTCGTACACATACGAGTTTGGCACTGAAAGAGTTAAGCTTACATTATTAAACAAGGTCATGACAGTAGGCAAGGTACTCCAGCAGCGAGCAAAACGGCAGGATACCAGTCACAGACTGTGAACATGATACAGTATTTTTGGCTGGTAAGCATAAAATTTGTTGTGCTTAGCTACTTTTTGTGCTTAAGCAGCTCTACAAAATTGGGTCCAGAACATCGACTCCGATGATCTAGACCGCCTGGCCACAACAATCTAAGGTTGATTGTTTACCTTGCATGTGTACTCTGTCTTGAGCTTGGCAAAGTTGACAAAGTGCGCCGACTGCTGCTGCCCGCCACCCAGCGGGGCCCTGAAGTACACCGCCTTCTCCGGTCCCGCTGCAGTCGCTGTGAGCTGAAGGTCGTACTGGAACATGCCAAGCTCTGCGCTGCTCAGCTGCAACTTGCTGTTGGCGACTCCGGTCTTCAAGGGTAGGAACTCAAAGCTCAGTGATCCCTGTGAAGTAAAAGAACAGGAAGTAGTGTTGTTAATCAAGAAAAACTTTGGATTCATTTGATTTATCTAGGATTGCGGAAACATCTTCAGACTCTCTCTGCACCTTTTTGGTAATTACTCTACAAGTTAATGACCATAAAAACTTATTTGGTAAAGAGCACTGAAGAGCTGTTGGTAGTATAAAACATTGTGAGAAACCACTCCCTCTGAAGTAATGTAGTTTTAGAGAAAGGGGTACTTTTTACTCCAACATTTCGAGTCTGAGAAAGGGTCCAGGTATGAAGCCTTTCTGTGCAACACGGCTGTTTTTTCTTTCATTATTTTCTGGCAACTTCGATGACCAATTGAGCCCAATTGTTTACAGCTTTGTTATTTTATGCATAATGCTGGGATACACCAAGTACCAAAAGCGTACCCTGCCTTTAAATGATCCCATTTTCATAAAAATAGCTGGAAAGTTGTGTCAATTGTTGTTCATTAGCTTTGCTTTGCAATAAGACAGAGCTACAATCAGAGTCCAACAAAGTTTTATTAATACATTTCTCAGGAAAGGAGACCAATCCATCCAGCTACCCCCCCCCCCCCCCCCATCTCCAATGATGTATTGACTTTGCTTGGCTTGTAATGCAAGAGACTTTGGATTAAAATCCATGAGGATTTTTTGTCAAATTGGCAGCAAGACAGATAGCAAGTGAGAAATCAATAGCTGGGAAAATTTCAGGGGCGCCTTCAATAGAGTGTGCTATCATACTAGCAGGAATTATTGCCCTGGAAGGAGGGGGAAGAGGGGGGGGCGCGGGGAAGGGGTCAGCGTGCATCCTTAACAACCCTATGCTTGGTTTGTCATGCAAGAGAATTTCAATAAAATTCTGCTAGGAATTTTTTTTCAAATTGGGCGCAAAGCTGACAGAAACAGAGGCCTTGAGAAGGCTGAGATAAGAGACTATTTCAGGTGGGCCTTCAATCCAGTGTGCTATCATACAAGCAGGAATGGACTTATGCATTGATGTAAAAGATGTAAAAGGATGACGGAACAATGGAAACAGAGGGTCAGCCAATGGGCAACCTCCATTTGACCTCTAGTTGAGAGAGCCCTACACAAATTACATCCTGTGCATAAGGTCTATTCTTGCCGTGGAAGGGAGGGAGGGGGTGAGTGTGCCTCTGAACCACTTAGGAGTAGTTTCTGTTTGATTAGTTCTTACCTCTGACTGAGGAGGCACCAGAAGTTGAGGCGGGAGCATGATGTCAGGGACAGGGCAGTTGGTGGTGAACGTCACTGGTAGGTTGAGAAGGTTGTCCAGGGAGATGGTATGAGACGTGCTGAGCCGTACGGGAGTGGTCATCTCAATGGTGTCGATCACGCCGGGCGCGGTGCTCTTGAATGTCGCGTAGTAAAATTGGAACTCACCGGTTACCTCGTTGCGGAAGATAACCTGTAGGAAAAATGGATAAATAACATTAATTTTGTTGTGTTTAGCTACTTTATCAAATTGAGCCCAGGTGGAGAAGTTGCTATGGAGTGAAAAGCAAGGAGCAGAGAGCAGACAGAAGATGCAGAATATGAAACAAGAGAAGTCATCCAAAAGAGATTGTCTTAATTAGGATAAAGAGTTTAAGAACCAACTTTGAACTTTATGAAGTTCATCGATCACATGGCATTAGCAAGGCCTTAGCAAGGCCTTAGCAAGGCCACTCAAGGTGAAGCTTAAAAATAGAATAAAACATAGATTGGGAAGACAAAGAAACAGAGAGATTCACACGGAAGAAAACCAAAACTATTGATGCTGCGTTTGAGCTAAATCAAATTGAAGAAAAAGTCTCCTTGAGCAAAAGCTACAAGAATGCCGTCCAATACCTGGTACAATTGTCAGTCCTTACCTTAGCTGAGTATGAAGCTTCTTTATGACAGAAGAAGTTCAGTTTGTACTCTCTCTTACTCAGGCCAGGTACGTCAATGTAATCCAGACCCTTGAGCGTCGTGGCTGTATCCAGCTTGTCTGGTTTGATCATCTCAATGATGACTTTGAATCTGCGAGGGAAACGAAACACAAAATGGGATAGAATTACTGAACAATACGTCGCAGCGGTGCAACAAGGTCTTATCTCGATTGTGCATTAACATCAAATCTCGCATGAAAACACTCTGAGCAAAAACATTGAATTATTATCAGTATTTAATATTATATATTTCTGGTAACAAACTAAGGATGCCTCAAAAGTGAACTTAATTACTGTAGCTTGCAAGCCTGAGGAAACCTGCAAACAAGGGTGCTTGCTACGGAACCAGAAACACTGAGCTTATGAAAATGGCAGAAACGTTCACATGCATTGTGGGGAGTTGCGTTCTGCAGCGTGCAAGGGCTCAATACAAAATGCCATTGACGATGGTAAACACTAAATACGCAGGGCATATGAAAATGACCTCAAGCGGATTGGTCTACAAAGACTTTCAATTTCTTTGAAAAGTCAAATCCCCTTAAGGTGAACCCTAGCTGCTGCTTTCCAGGTTGTATCATAAACTTGGGTGTGATCCCTGGCTATACAGCAGTTTATGGTTGAATGGCTTCTGACTGGCACCCCCCGAACAAAGATATTGACAAAATAGGGAGACTGTCAACATAGGGCTAGATAGCTCAGTTGGTAGAGCGCCGGCAAGTTAATCCGGAGGACGTTGGTTCAAATCCCGCTCTAGTCAATTTTTCTTTGTTCGACCCAACTTTTTTTTAATGAAACTAAGAAAAAGAAAAAGAAGATATCAAGTTGCATTTCTGGGGCAACAAAAATGCGAATGTAGAGACCGTCAACCTACCTCTGTGGTCTCTTGAGCCAGTTGGAGACGGATAGTTGCTCTGTGTACTGTGTCTTACTGGGTACTTCCCTAGTGATGCTACCTGCAGCCTTGGGTGCTTCAGATACGCCGGTCAGGTTGTACAGGAGGCCTGAGCCATCAGGCAGTGCAAAGAACACCGTCCCCTGCAAAGAGGTCACAATACAAACAAATTTATCGCTTTGTTGCAGGAAGAACTTGTGAAGCTGTACATGATTCTTTAATTGTATAACGGTGATTGGTTACAAACAAAACACAACAAAATCTGCATTTTTGTCGATGCCTTGTGAATCTTTCAAAGATTCGGTAAAGATGAATCTTTGTAGGAGCATCAAGAAAATAAGATGTCTTCTCTTTATCAACTTGAAATAAACAAGGCCAAACTACCTTCTTACTTTTGGCGGTAACGTAGCACTCTCTCGTCACCCAGTGCTTTACAATGCAACACTCGTATATTCAACACAAGTATTTCCCACTTTAACTACGAACAGCTGGGGATATTTCTTATTTTCTGCAGGCTCAAACTGAAAGGACTCAGTATAAAAGTCTCTCATCAGCGCAAAAACTTTGCATCTACATTTGGTTAAATTTTGTAACTTTCACAAGAGGTTCCCTGCATTGTATCTTGGCACCATAATATGGTTTGTGTTTACATCTTGGATAGATTGAGCAATATTGATGTTTGTGCATTTTTCTACACACGTGGCCCATAAAGGTTATTATTTGAGGTATGTTTTTGTACCGACACAACAGAATATTTTCAACTATTTATCTGATAATGATAAGAGAATTCTTGTACCGTATGCTTCTTGCTCTCAGCTGTCATGATGAGCGGTCTGTAGGTCATCTCGTACGGCTTGCTCTGCTGCGGCTCCAGCCCTATGGAGTCCGCTCCAGCCCAGTGCTCGCCCTCAATCACCGGTCGTAGCTCCCAGCGTAGGTTGGTGCGATTGTGCAATGTCAGGCTGCGCGTGTCCTTCACCCGGGCGTGCGTGTTGAAGTGGAGGACCTCCTTTTGGGGCTGGCTGCCGACACACATCCCCGTCAGGACAAGGCGTAGAGGGCGCCCTCCTTCAATGTTACAGCATAGTTTCTGTGAAGAAACCCCAAACAAATCATCAGCAAAGGTGTCCGGCAATAAAAAGGCAGAAAGGTTTTGTGCACTGATTTGAAGGGCCATCAAATGCTTTTTTCTCAACTGTATTTCAGATGGAAGCGATTCTCTGAAATATTGTTGCTGGAATGAACTTTAAAACAGCAAGTTTTCAGACAGAATTTGTTAAAGGCACCTGGAAATAGATTTTTTTTTTTTTTAAATATAAGAGTATATGCATATTAACAATAAAACAATTTTTTGAGTAATTGTTTGTCAGTATTTATATGTTACAAAAATAGATAAAGTTGTTTGGGGGCGACTCCGCCCATCCCTTTTTGTGACGTCAATCGAGGAAGACTTCGCCTCGATTGAACATCGACCCCACTCGAACTTGCCTGCATTTACGTTGTATATACACGTGCAAGTAGTGAGATTGTACGTTTCGTTTGGTTATCCAAAAGGGGGGTTTTTCTTGCATTTTTCCAGCGAAAATTGCTGCTGGATGCAGCAAAACGACTAAAGATGGGGTCAGCCAGCATTTTTTCCCTGCAGATCCCAAATATAGGCATGAGTTACGGGCATCGAAAGTTTGGCTAACGAGGGCAAAGTGGTCCGGTCCGACGTCGTTTTCAGCGCTATGCAGCGAACACTTGGATAGCCCGGGGATTTTTTCGTTGGTAGTAGTGTGCAAGGGAAGTTGCAGTGAAGCTTAGGTTACCAGCGAAATGTTTCTGGTGGAAAAACAATACCTCGTATTATCCGTGTTCTCGTTATGACCATGCTCGTATCTTCCGTTTTTAAGACATAGAAACGCGCATGGGACAGTTCGGAACCGGTGAAAAACCTCGTATAAACTGGCGTCTCGTATTAGTCGACTGTACCTAGGATTGCATTGGGTGGTGACGTCCGAATACGAAAACGCATCATACTGATCAGGTAACCAGACGTAATGTACGGGGCCAGACTACACATTTTCTCCTGCCTCGATTGACGTCACGAACAGCGCCATGTAAAGGGGGGCCTATTTTTTAATTTGTAATTAAAAGAAAAATACAATTTTTTAACCTTAGCAAATTGTTTATTCACATTCCACTCATAAAAATGTATATATTAATGACAAAAGCTTTATTTTGAAAAAATACCACTGCCAGGTGCCTTTAAAGTTTTATTTATAACAACTTGGGGTTGAACAAAGAAAAATAGCCTAGAGCAGGATTTGAACCAACAACCTCCGAATTAGTGTGCCGGCGCTCTACCAACTGATCTATCTAGTCCTATGTTGGCAGTCTCCCTATTTTGTCAATATCTTTGTTCGGGGGATGCCAGTCAGAATTAGCCATTCAACCATAAACTGCCGTGTAGCAAGGGATCACACCCAAGTTTATAATACAACCTGGGAAGCTGTTTTATTTATAACAATTAACCAATACTGTACTTTGTCTTTTAGTGAACCCTGTACCTGTTTGTCTTGTCTCCATGTTTGTAGTTTGTCTGTCTAGGCTGTCTTCTACAAACCTCGGCTTAATCTGACAGCCTCATACTCTCTTTTAATTTGGTATACATAGATTAACTCTTTCCCCGATCTTCTGTGCTTATTATTTCGCTTATCTATGTATTATTCTGTATACAGGTTACTTGAAATCTAGAAGACTTACGTCATATCGGATATCCTGACTGAGCTCCTTGGGGAAGAACGTGACTTCAAGCGGTACAGTCATACCGGGCGAGATGTAACCTTCCGTTGGACTGATTGCAAAGTCTGGACCAAACTTAGCGCTGTTCCACTTGAAACTAAAAAACAAAAGATACAATGAATCAGAAGTTCGTTCAAGTCTCATACAACAGGCATGATATTTGGTCAATGGAAAAAAGTAAGAACATTTTATTGAGCACAAGGGCTGAACTATATGTACTGAACTTTAATAGACGGCTTTAAGGATGTTTCATTACCTGATTTTTTTAAGGGCAAAAAACAAATCGGAAATCAGACTAAAGTAGGAAGAGTATCACGCTTGATACAAATAACAATGTTGAAAGAACTACTTAGGATATGGTGAAGAACTGGTGGACCAGTGGAATGACAAACTAGTTGGATCCGCTCGCTCATCTTTGTAAGAATAAGGGCAAACCTTGTCAGTTGTAAGAATAATAATAATAGTTTGTGGGGCTAATCATTCTTACTTGCAGCTCAGAAGCTGAATTGTGAAGGATGCAGCTGTGACATGGTCGAGCCAGTGGCATGTAAAGGCGCCTTTTTGCAGCCAGCCATATCCACCAATATATGACCACGGAGCACAGGCAGAGATCAAAAGTGTTTGAGTTTTCCACAGAGTGGAAAACCGGAGGGCCCAGAGAAAAACCCTTGTGGCACAGGAGAGAACCAACGCAATTCTACTCACATATGGCCCTAGCCGGGAATCAAACCAGGGCCACAAGGCTGAGAGGCGAGCGCTAGCCGCCCATGGCACCATGAATTGTGAATGAGTTGAACCATATTTTCCAATTTAGGATATTTCCAGTTTCAATGATGGATTTTGTTGCATTTTATAGCAATGCATTAAAAGGAACCTTGGAGTTCCAGGCTGAACTTAACAAAACTTTTTCTGGACATTTTTGGACAGGAAATGTAAACCTACCCTGCTCCAATGTCTCCTGTGTTATACATGAGGAGTTTGCGTGTAGTGCTGCTTCGTTGTACGACGGCACCAAACGGTATAGACTCCTGATCAAGGCTGATGTCAATTCCCTGACAGGATCCGGTCACTACAAACAATGGTTGGGATAAACCAGCACATTCTAACATCACCTGGAAACAAGAACAAGATGGCAAAAAAGGCTGAGTATATTAAACAAATTTTCTTGCATTTAGAACAACAACTTATTGACATTGATTCAAGCAAAACAATAAAAGTATGCAGTTCTCATAAAGTGCTTTATCTTTGCCTGATTGGCCTCTCAAGGCTCATTATTTTTGCCACAGGCATGCAGAGCGTTGTTTGCATTATGAGACCCATTTATATAACACCTTGTGAGGGTGTACAAAGGTGATACAGCGCACCCAACCATGTCAAAAACACCAAGGGAAATTCTTCAAAAGGAAAGTTTGCAAACTATATTTGATCACCCCAGACTTTAATATTTGTCTCTACCTGTTTAGGTTCCAATAAATTTAGCTTCCTAATAAAACATTTTTTATTTTTAAGACATTGATGGGAAACATGAATAATAATGCAGGGACATTAAAACTTCTTCGCTGTTCAAGCCGCCAGTAAAAGATTGACCCAAAGTTCAAAGTTCAACCTAAGTTTTTCTCTCTTCCAAATTTCTTTGCTGGCTCTTATACTTTTGGTTATTTTGATTCAAACAATCCATAACTATCATTAATAAGTTGAAAGGAAAAATCTTACACACATCCCTAATTCCCTACCTTAAAAGAGAAGACAAAAAACTTAAATAAAACTAGCACTAATGCATGAAACCGAAATGGTGCGAGGTAATAGAGTTTTTGAAATTCATACTCGGATAAAAAAACAAAATCTGGATTTTACCTCCTCTGTGAATTGTGGAATACGGCACTTTGGCGTGAAGACAAGATCCAGGTTGCAAGTGCCTCCCTTGGGCTTGAGATAGATCTCCTTGGTAGGGGACAGAGAGAGGACGTTAGGCAGCTGCTGCAGGATGGAGCTGAGTGGGGTGATGACCACAGTGAAGGTAAGTGGGGCTGGGCTGTTGTTGATCACTGGGACAGTGCGCTTGATCGACTCGCCGATGCGGAGGGCGCCAAAGTTAACCAGTCTGTCCTTGGGGTTGGCTACTTCAACCCTCATCTCTGTTCCCTCTCCGAGAATTTCAACCTGGACAAACAACAAAGAGATGTATTGAAAAATGTCTATTAAAAAATGAGGTAAGTGTTAAGAACATGATGAACTGTTTTTACTTTCAATAACTGAGATAGTTAAGTAAAATATTAAAGACAAATTCTCAGAAGATTTCCGATGAAGTTTCTGAGGATTTCTGACAGCATCATCAATAACAGGATGGATTGAAAGTCATTTATAAAAAAATTGATTTAGTGTTGACAATACGAACAAGTTTTTCTGGTTTTTTTGGCTTTTATTATGGAACCAGTGGGGTCAAACTTGACATCTGATTAAGTTTTGAAACTTGGTAGAGCTGAAGCAGCCATACTTCACTTGCTCGGTGAAATTGAGAACTGCTGGGCCAAATTTCATAGAGCTGCTTCAGCAGAAAATATTGCTTAACAATTTGTTGCTAAGCAGAAATGAGCAGAATACCAGTCACAAATTGTACACGTGACACGGTAGTTTGGCTGGTAACCTTATTCTGGTAAGCATTATCTTGTTGTGCTTGGCTACTTTTTTGTGCTGAAGCAGCTCTTTGATGAAATAAGGCCCTGGTCGGGATAAAACTCTGTGGACTGATAAAACTAACATACCTGAGTACGAGATAGTCCGTTGAGCTCAAAGATGACAAGCTCCCTGTACTTGATGGCTTCCCGTGGGTAGAAGGTGAGGTGGACATCCCGGCTGTCTCCTGGCTGCAACACACACGCTGAGAACTGCACCTCTAGATGGGATGTACTCGTATACAGACAATCAATGCTAAAATTACAAATGAAAATGAACATTTCTTGAACTTGATGTTTAGCTTACAAGTGGTACTAGTTTGTACTGCAGATGTGACGCTCCATGCCAAAACTACTCATTTGTTTATCTGCTCATAAAAACGATGAGGGGATAATAATTATAATAGTGGCTTCTTATATAGCGCTCAAATTTGTCACTCAGTGACGCTCAAGGTGCTTCAACAGTCAGTATTTTTCTTGCACTGCATGTGGAGCTACGTTTTGAAGTATAAGACCCTTGGGACGTAAAGCTGTAGGTCCTGTGTGTTGTATAATTGTAAAAGAACCCAGTGCATTATTGTGAAGAGAAGTTGGAGAGAAAATTATAAATGATGGAATAAAAAATTTGATGAAGAAGCTACATACCTGATGGCCTTATTATCCCTGTTGGTGACTGTCAGCAGGTTGGACAAGGTTGGCATTCCAGCTCGATGGATGAAGCACGGCCCAAAGTCAAACTTGGTGAAGGAGAAGTGAAGACCTGGGGCTACTCCTTGACCAGCTAGGCTGATCTGGTAGCTGGGACCGTTGGTGACCTAGTCAGGATGGGTGATGGAAAGTAAGTCAGAGGTTTGGACACAGAGGGACTTTTGAAGGAGGGCCAACTCTAATTTTGCTTTCTCAAAGAGGAACTTTTGAAGATTTGGGAAGAAATTTGAGGGCCAACTCTAATTTTGCTTCCTCGCATTTACAAATTATTAGAATTTTATTAATGCTTGAGAGAATGCCAAGAGGTGACATATGTAGTTGACAAAATTCTTTTGAAGAGCCAAGTCAGCTATCTTTACCAGACTCTTTATATTCTATGCTGAACTATAATTGCTTCTCTTCACCCAGGAGTAATTGTGTACCTGTGAGGGCAGAGATGGTTCTTGTGATTGATTTAACTTTGTGCGCTACATACTTGGCAGCATAGTCTGGTTACTCCGCAGGGAGCTGAGATGGTTTAGGGAATGACATACATGGCCCAAGAGAGTCACAATTGGGGGTTACCGAATAATATTAGGCTACTTTGCTGTGTAGATTGTTCTTGCTAGAACTTGTCTTGCTACTGCAGAGTAGATTTCGGAGCTCAGGGGACTTCTTAGCTCTGAAATGAATTATCCTCCTAATGAGGTCTTACCCAGAGGGTTGGAAATCAGCCTGGACTATTAGCTTAGTGGATCAAGGTGACTTCTTGTGACATACTTCACTGTCACGATGTGAGTAGTTATTGATTTCAAAACGAACTTGCAACTTCAAATATCTGGATAACTTTGTTTATACAAGCTTTTTAGTCAAAAAAAAAAAATACAAAAGTGATCAACAGCCATGTTATTGTACCTTCAGCAGGAATTCACATCCCCGTATCGACGTCTTGTGGGGTGGTTTAAACGCCAGGACACATCGTTTGCGGTCGCTGCAGGGAACAGACCCAGTCTCTGGGGAGATGCTGACCATCTTCATTGCCTTGCCCGAACGCTCCTTCATCGACCACTCATAGTCAAAGTTAAACTTCCCAGCATTGACGATGAAAATTGAACGAACGGCCTTCTCATTTACTTCCACCTGAATACAAGTAAATAACCAATTTAAATAACACTAGTAGTTCTCCCCTCATGGTCATCAAAATAAATTTGAGTTCTTATAGAACACACAAATCATAGCAGCTAGATGAAAGTGATGTACAATCAAAACAGACAAGTATTAGATTCAAAGATCTAAATAGTTAGTTTTGTTGTTTAATGAAGACATGTACTGAAGTTGAGTGGCGGCGTTAGACACGGAGGTTATTCCAAAGTCTTCAACTAGTACAGCCCCGAGCAGATTTTGTTAAACTTGGCTTGCAAAGTATTTTGTCATCTTTTATTTTAGAAGACCAAAGGTTTTATTTTACCTCTCCAAAGTTGATCTCGTTGACTCCACGAGAAGACAGCTCTACGTTCTTGCCGGTGGAATCTTCGCAGAGGACCTTAGCGTTCATGGAATACCCTTCTGCCTTGACGTTCAGGTATATCGGCAGCGTCTTCTTCTTGATGTTGATCTCCACATTGAAGTTGACCACCTTCTCTTCGTGAGGGGTGAAGGAAACGTCGATCGGAATCCTGAGAAGAGGGGGGAGAAAGTTTCCTTTTTACTTGATGAATAAACAGATTTCATTAATGAAAGGTAAAATGAATTATTATATTGCTCAGTTTCATTTGTAAAGGGTTGCCTTTTGGTAGCCGTGAGTATAAACTATTTTGGCTGCTAGTCTTGGGTCCAATTTCAGTGAGCTGCTTAAGGAGACATTACTGCTTAAATGATTTCTGCTAAGCAAAATTAAGCCGGAAACCAGTTGCAAATGTTACACATGACAAGGTACTTTGGCTGGTAATCTTTATTTCTGGTAGGCACAATTGTTTTGTGCTTAGCTAATTTTGCCACTGGATAAGTTTTGGTTAAAGTCGTCAAAACATACTCCTGTTCAAATACTTGAATTGATGGCGTAGCATTGACAATAAAGTCATGCTGTTCTCCATCGGTGCCTACTTTTATATTTACTTGGAAAATGAACTGGGCTTTAGTTTGGCAAACTTCAGGCACAGTTACACCAAATTGTTATTATAAAATATCACTTTTCTTCAGACTTTCACTAAAATGTCTTACAAACAACAAGTATTGATTTCCCAGTTCCATCATATATGGATAGTTTTTCTTTGTGAACTCACCTTCCAAACGGCGGGATGATACCCTCCTTGGGGGTGACATTTAATTCAGATGAGAATGCCTCAGAGTGACACGAGGCTTCAGAGATGTCAAAGGTGAAATGTCGACTCTCATTGTTGATCAGCTGAATCCTCTCACTAGCTTGGTTACCTGGTTGGGAAAGTAAAAGTCAAACTAGGATTCTCAGACAAATGAAAAGTGTTTCCGATCGTTCCAGACTGTTTTCTCAATCCTGAAATCTCTAGTTTTTATCTTTTTTCATCTTTAATAATGATAATAATAACTACTTTTTATATAGCGCTTTATCTACGGGCGTCTCAAACCATTTCTCATTTCTATTTCAAGGCGGGTTTTTAAAGTTTTTTGAGTTATGAGAGCCATTTATGTAGCACCTTATATGGGTTTACAAGGTGCTGCGGTGCAGCAACTACTGCCAGAACCACCAAAGCAAACCCTTTCGCTTAGCGATAGGTGTAACTGGGTTCTTTTACGAGCATTACACAGCACACAGGACCTACGGCTTTACGTCCCATCTGAAGAGCTAAGTAATAATGGTTAAGTGTCTTGCTTAAGGACACAAGTGTCAAGACTGGGACTCCAACCCACTCTCTGCTGATCAGAAACACCAGAGCTTGAGTCCAGTGTGCTTGGGTTTATTGTCTGTTTATGATTTTACAGGAAAGATGGTCTGTACAGGATTAAAGAAAGTAAATGGACATTAACAACACCATTCCAGTTCTTACCTAGCAGTAATGACTTGAAGTTGATGTGTGATCGGTCAGTGGCTACAGCAGGTTCCTTAGCATCACCCACCAGGAGGAACGGAACGAGGATGTTCTGCTCTGGGATGGTGAAGCGCCAGAAGGATTCAACGATGCCCAGCTGGGATGGGGTGAAGTCAAAGCTGATCTGGAACGGCAGAGTCAAAAATTGTGTCAATCTTAAATTGAACATGACAAATTTGTTGGAGAGAACAATTAATTAGGGAGGTTTGTGGCTGCAAACTAAGGGTAACAGAGAGGGCTTGGGAAAGAATAACAATAGGAATAACTAAGAAGGACAGAGTGAGAGATGAGGACCTAAGAAAGAGATGCCTGAAGGACATACAAACAGAACATAAGCAGGAACAAGAACGGACAGACAGACAGGTTGAACAAAGACAGAAATGATGAAAATAATAGTAATAATAATAATAATAAGTTAAGTAATGTAGCTGACTACTTAGCAATAGTAAAAAGAGGACATTTGCAAACAAGCCATCGTGAGAATAAACTACATCAGGAACTGGGAGAGGAGAGCTCATTTGTAAGTGCTTTTAAATCAATTAAGCGCTTTTTAGATCAATTTAAGTTTTGTTTATAACCTTTTTACAGTAATTTTGTTCACGAAGAGTAACAACTTTTAGGGTCAGTCACAGTTTTAGGACGGGTTGGTTTATGCCAAACACACAAATACTTTTCAAGTCTTGTGATTAAAGAAGAAGGATGCTTACCTCAGTCTTTTTACCCGGTGCAACGAACCCTTTTGTCGTCACACAACTAAACTGCTTAACTATCTTAGGGTCCTCCTCATCCTCACAGTTCCAGATGAAGGAATACTGAGTGTTGGTCGGGTTGATGATGTAGAAACTCCTCCGATTCTTCACCTGGATGCCGACCGAGGCGAACTCGATCACCCGGGTGTTGGGGTCAAGGGTAGCCCCTGGCGGGGCACCGCCTGGACCGCGGAGCTCCGGGTTTCGACAGGAACCGGTGATGTAGTCGGAGTCCTCCAGTTCAAAGTGGCAGTAGGGCATGAGGCTGCGGCCGCGGAGGGAGATCACTGGTCCCTGTTTACCCTCTTCAAGATTTGGAACCCTGGATAAGTATCCAAGCATGAAAGTTAATTTGTGTAAACAATCTTATTTAATTTCTCATCCAATTACCAAAAATTCTGCGCTTACCTGCGCTATGGGCTGCAGCAGGGTGTATTTAGAATTCCACGGTAAGCAGTGCTATGAAATTAGGGGTCTGAACTATTCTTGACAATTCATTTGAAAAATAACGTCTTGCATACCTGCAGATGAGACGTCCCTCATAGTCTTGCATATCCAGTGGGGCAAACTTGACGGTGAAGTTCTGCTTCTTGCCGACTCCGACGGTTCCCATCTCGGGCACCACTGTGAACGGGTAGACATCAGCGAGATCCGAGCTCGTGGCTGCTGTGCTGCAGCGTGACGGCAGTCTCATCTGGTCCTCGTCGGCGAAGCTGACCGACTTACGGCGCAGAATCTCGTCTTCCATTACCACCTGCCAGTTGTAAGCGAGCTGGACTGTGCCCTTGTTGGTCAGCTGGAAGCTGTAGGGATGGACAATGAAGGTAAGGTTGAGTTAAGAGGGATTAAAAAGCTGAGCAAGGAATAACTTCTGAGGAAATATCTATATTAAACCATATTGGCGTGACTGGTCACAGTGATTCCTAAGCCCAAGTATCACTCATTGCTTCATTAGAATATCAGGCATAATACCTAAACCACAAGAATCTGTTGCAGCAAACTAAACAAAAATGCCACTTACACAAACTGTCTTGTTTGGAACATGAGAGTGTCTTTGAAGTGAACAACGTCAGTCTTGCATTTGTACTTGGCGTAGTCTGCATTGGCGCTGACGCGGAGTTCAACGTCACGTGTTGTGTCTTCCAATGGTGTGTTGGTCGGCTCGGGCTCAGTTTCAACAACCTTAATTAAAGAACCACAACAATAACAATAACAACACAAAATATAATAATTTATAGTGCCACATGTCTGTCAGATTTGACACTACAGAGGCCGATTTCACAAAAAGGTAACATTGACCCTAACAGCGAATCACTCTTAATTGCTATTGCAAAGTGTGGTGCCACAATACACATATATACAGTTGACGACACAAATAAAATGAAAGAGAAAAGTTAGTTTCTTGTTTAGAAATTGGGATACTATGTCAACATACTAACATCGGAAAATTTCATATGTAGGCTATGACCTTTACTTTGACCTCTTTATGTAAATAATAGTGAGCTAACATTTGCGGCCTTTTGCGGCCGCTATGGCCGTTTTGGTACAAGCTGCTTGTGGCCGCTCTGATCTCTAAAGGGTTAAGGAAAGCACCATTACCTTTTTCTTGGCAGGCTTGGGGACCTCAACGACTATCTCGCCCGCCGCTATCTTCCGTCTCAACTCTTCCTCTGTCTTCTCCTTATCCATCTGCTCCATGGCCGCCTCCTTAGCCGCCTCCTTGTCCTTGGCCCCGCCCTTCCTGTGCTCTTTCTTGGCTTCCTTCTCCTCCTTCTTGGCATCCTGGTTGGACTTGGGGCGGTTCCCCGGGGTGTCGCCCGAGGTCGGAGGGCGTAGGGCAGCCACAGGAATGTCCACCCACTTGACTGTGCGCAATCTGTCATCCCAATCAGGTACCTAGGTTTGAGAAGGAGGATGATTTTGAATGCTTAGTCAAAATTCATAGACAAATTGGTAAACAAATTCACAAACAACTTGGTAAACAAATTCACAGACAATGCAGTAAACAAATTCAAAGACAACTTGGTACACAAATTCACAGACAATTTGGTAAACAAGTTCACAAAAAATGTGGTAAACAAATTCTAAGACAACTTGGTAAACAAATTCACAAACAAATTGGTCAAACAATTCAGACAACTTGGTTAACAAATTCACAGACAATGTGGTCAAAAAATTCACAGACAATTTGGTTAAGACTTGATCATGACAAGCCTTTGAGTGTGGATGTCCAAACCCTGAGTTTCATTTTTATTGATGAACCTAAAAGTGGGCACACAGGTTGCTAATCATTCACACCACATCATATTTACCTGATCCACCGGCTTATCAAACGTGATCTTGCAGACTTTACAGTTGATCACCGTATCCTGAAGACTGACGGCCGAATCCGTCTTGAAGGTGACTGCAATATCCTTCGCCAGGCCGCCGTGGAGGTGCCCCACCGATGGAGAGAATTTTAGCTGGGGGTGCTCCGGCCACTGGAAGCGCACAGTATCTACCGTGTTGTGATTGGTCATCGTGAAGGTCAGCTGATAGGACTCCCCAATGTGGCAGTGGCCAAAGTGGATATGATTGGATGCTACAGCTGTGGGGAAGATTTGTACCAAAATCGTTCAAAATAATTTCCAGAATTCCTTCAGGTTAGCATCTTAATTGTTGTGCTCACTACAGCAGAAAAACTTGCGTTTAGTAAACAAATATTTCATAAACGATCAAGTCGATTTGACAGCACGTGTATGTGTTGACAATGTGTTTATTGTTGCATCATTTATTTGTTAACTCGAACCCCTAGGGTATTTTGCTTGTGGTAATGTAATAAAATTGAACCACTGCTTAGGGCCGCTCCATAAGCAAAAAATTTTTGCTTACAGGCTTCAAGACTTTTGGCCCTGGGCCCAATTTTATAAAGCATGTAAGTACAAAAACTTGCTAAGAACAAACAATTATTGCTTAGCAGAAACAGGTAACCAGCCAACATTCCATGAAGTTGACATTGTTGCCACTGGTGCCCCACACATTGCTTTGCTTAGCAAAGGAATTTGTTACTTTATAAAATTTGGTCTTGAACTGAATTTTTGTGGTGATTGCCTACATACAGGTTGCAGCTTCAGGGAAGATTGTGCGATTATTTGATTTTGATTGTGTGGAAAGAAACGAATCGTGCCCTTTGATCCTTGATGACCTACCTGAGACTTGATTGTCATTTTCCAGCAGTGCCTCTACGTTCTCCTCGTCTGGTATGCTGTGTATATTATCCAGTGTAATCTCATCCTGGTACCCTTCACCGACCATTTGAATGACTCGGTCCTCATATTGATTGTCCATTACAGTTACTCGGATGGACCCCTCAAAGCGGTGGGCCACCTCTGGCTTGAAGACTGCCTGGAAGGTTGATTCCTCACCGACGTCGACGATGATGGAGGCTGTGTGGGGATGACGAATGGGTTCTTCACCCTCATCTGAAGGTAACAATAAAGAAAGATTCATATTCAAGAAATCAGGCGTCATATAACTCTTGGAAAGAAGTAGGAAAATCTTATTGACTACAAGGGCTGACCAATTTAGGGTGCAAAGGCTGCTGGCCAACATATGGGTTGAAAGGGCTTAACAACTTGGGATGCAAGGGCTGACCAACTTGGGGTGCAAGGGCTGACCAACTTGGGGTGCAATCGCTGACCAACTTGGGGTGCAAGGGCTTAACAACTTGGGATGCAATGGCTGACCTTGGGGTGCAAGGGCTGACCAACTTGGGGTGCAAGGGCTGACCAACTTGGGGTGCAAGGGCTGACCAACTTGGGGTGCAAGGGCTGACCAACTTGGGGTGCAAGGGCTGACCAACTTGGGGTGCAAGGGCTGACCAACTTGGAGTGCAAGGGCTGACCAACTTGGGGTGCAAGGGCTGACCAACTTGGGGTGCAAGGGCTGACCAACTTGGGGTGCAAGGGCTGACCAACTTGGGGAGCAAGGGCTGACCAACTTGGGGTGCAAGGGCTTAACAACTTGGGATGCAATGGCTGACCTTGGGGTGCAAGGGCTGACCAACTTGGGGTGCAAGGGCTGACCAACTTTGAGTGCAAGGGCTGACCAACTTGGGGTGCAAGGGCTGACCAACTTGGGGTGCAAGGGCTTAACAACTTGGGATGCAATGGCTGACCTTGGGGTGCAAGGGCTGACCAACTTGGGGTGCAAGGGCTGACCAACTTGGGGTGCAAGGGCTGACCAACTTGGGGTGCAAGGGCTGACCAACTTGGGGAGCAAGGGCTGACCAACTTGGGGTGCAAGGGCTTAACAACTTGGGATGCAATGGCTGACCTTGGGGTGCAAGGGCTGACCAACTTGGGGTGCAAGGGCTGACCAACTTGGGGTGCAAGGGCTGACCAACTTGGGGTGCAAGGGCTGACCAACTTGGGGTGCAAGGGCTGACCAACTTTGAGTGCAAGGGCTGACCAACTTGGGGTGCAAGGGCTGACCAACTTGGGGTGCAAGGGCTGACCAACTTGGGGTGCAAGGGCTGACCAACTTGGGGAGCAAGGGCTGACCAACTTGGGGTGCAAGGGCTTAACAACTTGGGATGCAATGGCTGACCTTGGGGTGCAAGGGCTGACCAACTTGGGGTGCAAGGGCTGACCAACTTGGGGTGCAAGGGCTGACCAACTTGGGGTGCAAGGGCTGACCAACTTGGGGTGCAAGGGCTGACCAACTTTGAGTGCAAGGGCTGACCAACTTGGGGTGCAAGGGCTGACCAACTTGGGGTGCAAGGGCTGACCAACTTGGGGTGCAAGGGCTGACCAACTTGGGGTGCAAGGGCTTAACAACTTGGGATGCAATGGCTGACCTTGGGGTGCAAGGGCTGACCAACTTGGGGTGCAAGGGCTGACCAACTTGGGGTGCAAGGGCTGACCAACTTGGGGTGCAAGGGCTGACCAACTTGGGGTGCAAGGGCTGACCAACTTGGGGTGCAAGGGCTGACCAACTTTGAGTGCAAGGGCAGACCAACTTGGGGTGCAAGGGCTGACCAACTTGGGGTGCAAGGGCTGACCAACTTGGGGTGCAAGGGCTGACCAACTTGGGGTGCAAGGGCTGACCAACTTGGGGTGCAAGGGCTGACCAACTTGGGGTGTAAGGGCTGACCAACTTTGGGTGCAAGGGCTGACCAACTTGGGGTGCAAGGGCTGACCAACTTGAGGTGCAAGGGCTGACCAACTTTTACTGACCGTCTAGATAGGTCTGGATATTTCCCTGCATGGGATAGATGAGTTTGGTCTCTGGTGAACTCTGCAGGCTGAACACTCCGTTCGAATCAGTCAAATCAATGTCAACCTAAAGAGGAAACAAAGGGAAAGAAACACGTCGACTTTGCAATATTAGTACTGGTATACACCCCTTGCATATGAAATCTCAAGCCCAAAACAGTCCCCTCACTGAGGTAAATGAAGAGCTATAATTGGCTAAGAGTCCTGCGCAACACGTACATGCATGCTCATTTCTATTGTTTTACATCAAAGGTGGCACCCAAAGGGGTCCATACAGCAACATTTAAGGCACCTAGATCACACAATTTGAAAAGTAAAGAATATTTGATTCAACCAACTGGATTGTTTCAAAGCCGTTGCATCTTCTACAGAAAGATGGTGCACTCAAAAGATTATCATAAACTGATGCATGTATTTTACTGTGATCTCTTTATCACAGAAAAATACACAACTCGTAAATTTGTTTTCTTCTGATTTATAGAATCAAATCATCTTTTTGGGACTCTAATGGCCTTCATGTTATTTACTATTTAACCAAAAAGAGGCTGGTAGGATACATTATAGTCTGGCTCCTTTTCGGTATAATGATAATCAGCAGTTGTTGTTAATGATACCCACAGGGTACTTGACAAAAGATACACCCACCTTGCTAGGCAATGTCCCGTCGTTCCTGAGGCACAGCTGCAGCGTCTGTGTCGATCCCAGGAGCAATCTCTTGAATAACAACAGAGGGCTCCCTTTCTTGTTGCGTATGGACGGCTTCTGAATGGACACACGAGGGAGGTTTCCCTCACCCTGGACCTCAAAGGAGAGGTTCTTCTGCTTGGCCACGGCTCCACTCACACCGTCCAAGATGACTTCAAACTGACCGGTGTAAGTCTGGAAATGGGGAGTTTGTGACAATGAATCGTCGGCTCAGTATTGTATGTCCTTACAACTGGACACTTTGGAACACTAGGTGGCAGCAGCCATACTAGGTAAATCTTCATTGTTTACTTAAACTGTATCCGAATCTGATTTTTGTTTTACCTACTGCACCTCTTCACATTGCTGTATTTGTTGAGGTCCAACAATAAACAATATCAACATATTAATATAATTTATGCAGACCTGGAGTTACTTGGAGGCCATGGCCTCTGTTTCCCTGCTCCTGGCCTTGGTGCCCCCGTAAAAATGTCCCCTCTCTATTGCCCTCTCTATATTGCCCTCTCTAGGATAAAATTTGACTCATTATGAGGAAAATAAATTCTTGAAACTGTCAGACAATGCCCCCCCTTTGCTCAGATGCAGAACAAAGAGCCATTCCAACAGCTTTATTCCACGTACTGCATCTCTTTGGAACTCCTTGCCTGGTGTATGTTTCCCTCCATCCTACAATCTAGACTGTTTTAAGAGAAATATCAATTCCTATCTTCAGCCCCCCTGAGTCTTTTCATCTTAAATACTTTAATCTTGTAGCCCCTCACCAAGAGTGGGCTTTAGCCTTGCTAGGGGGGGACTTGCACAAACAATATTTAAAAATGAGAAACGAACTCATCATGAACACTTATTCTAACCTGCATGGATGGTGGAGCAAAGGTGACCATGGCGTAGACGTGACTGTGGGCTGGGATGGAAGCCCTGGACGGCTCCACCTCAAAGATGTCTTGCAGTTTGGAGGACGGCTTAGACGTGACCAGCTTGCACGCAAAGAGAACGTCACAAGACACCTAATGAAAAAAAACCCAAACAAACAGAGAAGAGGATCATTAGTCTTAGATTACTTAGGGATCAAATTCTTATGTTCACAGTGTGAACAGTTACTGAGTCAGCAGACGCTGAGGATGTCTTGCCCAAGCCCTCCCCAAAATGGGACAGTGTTGTGTGTCAATTAAGGTGTTCGCTGGTTTTGGTCAGTGTAAATTCAGTTCAAGGCACATCAAGCATGAAGGCAGGATGGCCAGGGTTCGTGACACCAAGGGTTGATTAAGGCTTAAAAAGTGTCTGACCACATTTGCTTTGGACGGAACTGAGTCCGTTTACTAAGTAATTGCACAAAAGTACCCAACACTCGCTAGAGCGAGCAGCACTAAACAAAATTTATGATTGCTCAATGTGTTTCCTATGGGCTTTAATTGTTGTAGTCAGTTTGTAGGAAGTGAGCACGGCAAGTGGGCTTGGCGAGACCATGCAAGTCTCTCTTCAAATTCATCTTTGAGTTCGCATGTTCATTGCTTCAAAATGTGAATGAAACAACATCACTGGCCATTTTAATGGATCCCAAAGTTCAAATGCACGGAAGACTTGCTGAGTGTATAAACCAATCATAAACGCTGGCTTAGTGCTGCTTGCTCTTGGTGAGTGTTAGGTTCTTTCGTAATGTGTATTACTTAACGGACTCCAGTTGTTTCAAAGCAAATATTGTCTAAGACACTTTATAAGCCTTAATAAGAAACTTTATAAGCCCTAATCAACCTTGATTTTCCACACCATGCAAAGCTTCAACCATGACAGTCTCTTACCTTGTTGGCATTGGAGATCTTGAACCGTGCTTTCACTTTGCGTCCGACCAGCACATGGCCGAAGATGAACTTGTTCTCATCCTCTCCATACACCCCGCCTCCGTCCAGCTCAAGCTGGTGGCTGTTCAGGAAAACGCTGAGGTTCTTGACGACACGGTGCTCCTCAAAGACAGAGGCCAGGTCCACCAGATTGATGCCTGGACTGCAGGCCTCGGCTAGGATCTTGTAGGGAATGCCCTGGGGATGATCGGAGGGGTCACGGTCTGTGATCTCAATCGCAAGATCCTGAAAAGAGGGATGAACAACGTAATTGGTAATCTCACCGATATCAGTGCTGATAACACGTCAGCGTGAGTGTCAATCCAAACTGATAACCTCATCGGCTTACCATAGAAATATCTTGCTTGGCAAGAACAGAATAACCAGCCAAAACAAACCTGCAGACAGTGAGCAATGCTGGCGATTGGATTATTTATCTTTTACTTAAATGTTATAAGCACTTTGAGATGCCAGTAGAAAAAGCGGTGTGTAGTGGCCGAGCGGCTTAGTGCATTTGAACTCCTGTGGCTGAGTCATCAGGTTGTGGCCATGACACTTGTGTCCTTCAGATAGACACTTAACTATAATTGTTTCCTACCTTCAGCTCCCCTGAGTTATTTTCATTTTAAATATTTTCTTCTTGCAGCCCCTTACCAGGAGTGGCTTTTAGCCTTGTTTGGGGCAAACTTGCACACAAAAACATCCTGGTCTATAAAGCAAAGAAGCCAGTCAGCATTACACAGTATGATGGCTAGTTTCACTAATATAAGTGACATTGTCTTGATAAATTCATCTATAAATTTAAAAGTAAAATAATTTGAGAGCAGCCTCTTCTCTTTACCTCGTCTCCTCTGCCAGTTGCCTCTGGTAGGCACTCTACCTGTATGACCTGTGGGTTGTTGGGATACACGATGCCGTACGCTGGATAGACGGTGAACATTCCCAGCTGGAGCCTCGTGGTGCTACCCCCACCACCACCACCGCCGCCTCCACCACCAATATCTTGCCTGGTCGGTTCAAAGAAAAATCAATCAAAATCACTGAAAAGCAACATGAATTTGTGAACAGTGTATTTTGAAGGATTTAATCTGGCATCTTGTCACTGGTACGTCTAGTGGTAAGACATCTTCTCTGAAATGGTGGGGGTCGTGGGTTCGAATCCCACCCGAGTAATATACCTGCGGATATTTTCCCTGCAGGAATGGGTAAAGTATACAGTGCTCAAAAACACAGGTGTATGGTAAAAACCTAAATATTATTTTGATGCCTTTGCAGGAAATTAATTTCTCGGTAAGTAATTGTCTGTCTAAATCCCGCTCTTATTATCCCTTGTGTCCTTAAGCAAGGCACTTTAACCATAATTCCTTCTCATCATCCAGGAGTAGATGTGATCCTGTAAAACTTATAATTGTGAAACCTGACAAGAAACGCAGCGTTTTTTACAACAGCTTGAATGTAACAAGTTTGTAACTGTGACTATCTTCTTTGCATAGACCCAGTTTTCATTTCTACTGGTTTTACCTGTGTGCTATAAAGAGATAGAAGTATAGGTGCCACACCTATTCCAAGTCAAACAAACTGAAAGAGTGGTTCAAGAAACAGGCAATCGTTTTGATACCTTATCATACAAGTGAATAGACTAGCTCAGTTGTGCTGAGATTTCACTTGATTTTTCAAATCAGGGTCCAATTTCATGGGTCTGCTTACCGTTAAATTCTGCGCTTACAGCCAATTAGAAACATGTGCTTTACAGGGCGCCGTAAGCGCAAAATTCTGCAGTAAGCAGAGCCTTGAAACTTGGCCCAGTAGCCGATGACACACACTTTACACAACTGCTTCAATCCACTTGTGCAAGATTTGTTATGTCAGTGGTGCAGGTTTGAACTTCACAACAAGTGTTGCACACGTGGACTCACACAGTTACGTAAAGTTTTTATGAAATTGGCGGCAGGACAGAATAAACAGATGGAAACAAGGGTGAGTAAAAGGTCCTTTACTTTACACTTGTACTTGCTCTGATTGCATGCACATAAAAACACAAAGCCATTAAGGAGGGGTTCAATAATAAATCCCAGTACAGCCAAGAACCAAGTTGAGCCAAAATGGTGAGCGTGGTACAGTCGCCGAGTGCAATGTGCGAGCCAGGATGTCACCACTAGCCGATACAAGGAGAAAGGGCAAAAGTCTGGGAAAAAGATTTCTTGTAAGAAAGTACCAAAGGAAAACAAAAACAAGATTGACCTAATTAAGGCTGAGATGGTCTGATTAGGTGAAGAATTTAACCGGCATACCACTCAAGAAAGTAAGCACCACAGCCCAAGATAGATCACATTAGGGTTCCATCGTACAAACTATGGTACATCATCGAAACGATCAACAACAACAACAATAACAACAACAGCAACGGATTGACTCAATGAGTCAAATCAGAATTGTGCGAACAGAGAAAAAGAAGGTGAGAGACCAGTCCAAAGTTCATGAATAAAACACTTTAGTAATTTTCTGTTGATTTATTATTTTTTAACCGACTGTAAAAATCAAGTCTTGTATGGGGTTTTTAGTATAAAAAAATTGTTTACTGGAAGGGATTTAGGACTCTGATATGGAAAACAGTTTGAACATTTCAATTCGAATAAATTGTCCCCTTTACCAAGATTAACCAATTCAGTATTTTTGAAAATAATTTTTTTTCTTGATGGTGCCATCTTCAAAAACTTCAGGCTTTCTACCAGGTCATTTTCATGCACTGTGATAAGCACACACCAGTGTGAATATAAGACCGTGTTCGAGATGGCGGCTACAGCTACAGCTACGGCTAGATTTCCACGTCATAGGACGTCCTTGGCAACAAGGGTAGCCGTAGCTCTAGCCGCCAATTGGGATACGACCTAGTGTTGTGAACACATTGTCTGCTGTATGAGGATTTACTCTAAACCCATTCCTGATGGGTGTGTGTGTGTTTTGTGCATATAACGTTTAGGGTACAATGTGTGCGTACAAACGTTTGGGTATTATGGGTTTTTAAAATCTTTTGAGCCACTCCTTCCTCATAATCCCCAAAACAAAGGTCGGGGAACATTTTGACAATTGACCGTATTTTTGACTGCATGAGGGCGCTTTCAACAGCGAATTTCTTTGCATCATAACAACACTTTAGTCTTACTTTGACTGCCTATATGTTAATTCTTCTATCAATGGTCAAATAAAAAATAATTAGAAACAACAATGATCAAGCAGTTTGTTTGACTTGTTTCGCACATGAAAAGTTTGGTCAGAAGATACTGCAAATTGAAGAGGGGTTATTTTACCTCATGGAGTCAGCTCTCTTGGGTTTAGCTACAGAGCGACCAGAGCTAGATCCGTCCCTTGATTTACTGCGCTTGTTACCACCGGGCCTGAGAAGTTACATAAGAAAACAAATAATGATATTAATGGTTCTATACAGTTGCTATATAACGCCAACTTCAATACTACAATCTTGCATGAATTTGTTCGCTCTTATTAAAAAACAAATATTCAGTGATAAAATGCTACTGAAGTGTTGTTGCGCAAAAAACAAAATTAATTTTTAAATTCTACCTTTTCCAAGGTAAAAAAATGAGACGTCTGTGTGCATGGTAAAATCACAAGTGGGTATTTCTAAAAAGCAGTTAATACAAAGTTCAGACATGTAACTATTTACAGTGGAATTGTGCGCTTACGCCCTGCTGCAGACCATAGAGATACACACGCTACAGGGCACCGTAAGCACTGAATGAATTGGTAAAAAGCAACATGGAATTGGGCCCAGTTGAGTCTTTAAGGAGTTGTGCAAAGTTGTGACATCATTACTTGTCATTTGAGGAGCTTGGGGTTTAGTATGGCTGTCATTTATTATTCACTTAAAGGGATTTTAAATTCTTTTCTTTATACCATTTTTTTCCAAGATGTACTTTATGAGGCTCTAAAATAGTCAGTTTTGAATTAGTTATCCAGATTGATTTCTGTGAATGATTTATGATGTGATTTGTTGGTATAAACACAGGCGTTAAAATATTAGAAAAACGTCACCATAATCAAAATGAACAGTTATCACATCACACTTTGCTTAGCAGTTGAAATTGATTCACAATGAAGATCAATCTTAGCTCTCAGTGAAACCGGCCCCTAAAACTATTAAGGCAAACAAGGGCCACCAGCTCTCTTGCCCTGGTCTTCGCTGAGGTGCCCATTGAACATATCAACAATTATTTGGGGAATTCTTATGGAGGTGCCTTTTCCCCATAAAAGGCAGCTTTAAAATTGAAATGTTAATCTTGATTTGGGTTGGATTAACTTGTGTGCCTTGATCAGAATGCGTCGATTTTGTGCCCCCAAAATACTTAAATTGTAAATAATTCATTATTTGTTGAAGACTTTTACATCCTGGGAGTTGGACGTGAGGAAAAGTTACTGTTAAGTTTAATTAATTTTAATTCTACAAAGGTGCAAATGGTGAAAAAGGGGGCACTTTCACACAGCTGCTTAAAATTTTACTTAGCATCGAAAATTGTGCTTAAGATATTAAGCATTTTAACAATTTAATTAATGAAGCAAAAATAAGACGGGTACCAGTCACAAGTAACGTACATTTCATTACGTTTTGGCTGGCAACCTGTTCTTGCTAAGCATGATGTGCCTGTGCTGAGTGAAATTGTGTGCAAGCTAATTAACGAAAGTGGGCTCAGGTCTTATGATATCGACCCCTTGTATATTTATGACTTCAGGCCCTATATCCCACTGGGGATGAAGACGAGAAAGTAAGCAAGCTCAAACAGTCCCTCACTGAGGTCAAATGAAGACCTATTGATGGCTGAGATATGTGCGTGGTGCGAAACAAGCGTGCATGTTTCCATTATTTGAAACTCAGCGATGGCTGCCAATGCAAGGGGTCTGTTCCCTTACCAAAATTTCCAATTCATTCCATTTGGATATCAAGTTGGAAAGAATTGGACTGTGTTGGTATTGAGTTGGTGTGAGTTGGTTTATATTGGAATACTGAATTCCTAATTGGAGTAAAATCTTAGACCAACTCAGTCCAATTGGAAAGCCAATTGGACTCAGTTGGCTTGATTTGATTGAATTGGAATTTGTTTCTACCAATCCAATTGGAAATTTCACCTCCTAATATATTTCCAATTGGAAGAATTATTTCCCAACAGGGTCTTGTTGGGAAAAAATTCAAACTGAATCCAACAGAGTCCAATTGGGTCCAATTGGTTTTGTGCCAAAACACAACAATGGAAAAACTCCAATTGGTTCTAATTGGAAAATTGAATTAGAAATGTTGGTAAGGGTTAATTGAGCCAAGGTGTTAGTTCCACTGAGAAAGAAGAGAGGAAATTAGTAAGCTCGTGTCCACTGAGAAGGGGAGAGTTGATTAGTAAACTCGTGGGGGAAAAAGGAACACTAAGGTGCAGGTATTTGTTGTTGTTGTTTACCTCAGGAACTGGAAAGAAGCTTTTGATGCCCGAGATCCACTATGATAGTAAGCAAGCGTTATGAGATTGAGCGGTCAAAGCAAATGGAAAACAGTATCAGGATGGAACAAAGATTTCAAAAAATACAACTTGAAATGCTGCAAAGTGAGATGACGTGAACTAAGAGAAGATTACAAAAGTACGTTTCTCTTTTGGAGTTTTACTTCAAAAGATCTTCAGAGCATACAAAATAAATATATTAGTATCTACTATCTTCTAGTCAAGTATACAGGGAAAATGAAACAAGAACATGTGGAGAAGGTAGCGTTGGGAGCAACAAAAAACAAGCAAAAAAACAAATGTTAAGGGCAAGCGAGAAATGGTGATTAAATCAGGGTATTAAATCAGAATAATTTTATATTACATTTTGAAAAATAACTCAAGCATGAAATGCAAAGAAAGTGAAATGCAGAATCATCTAACATGTAACTGCTTACTCCAAAGGAAAACTAGATGAACAAGAAACAAATTTTGCTCAGTCATGGTTGCAGAAGTAAGTTTTAGAAAAGACAGCAACAAATTTGAAGGAACATTTCATAAAGCTGTGTACAGACTGTGCCTGCAGGAAGTCCAGGCTCTGTTGCTCTTTTGTAAACGTGTGATGTCACAGGTCACATGGTCTGTTTGCTGAGCAGAACCATGTTGAGAGTTTTTGAGATGGATACCCTTACCACAGAGCTGCCAACATTTGCATCTTGCAATCAGGAAGGTTTTTATTACATTCAACATAATAGGGACAAAGTTTCCATAATCGGAGATTTTCAAATGTGTTCCTGAGAACATGGAACAATTGGTTTACTATCAGGGAACTTTCTGCAGAATCAGGGGGGAGTTGGCAGCTCTATAATACCACACGCACAACTTGAGATCCGTTAATAACGACTAATTCAGAGTTAGAAATGTTCAGATTAGTTGAGGTAGACTTACACTCTTCCTCTGAGCAGGGGCTGCATCGGCTGCAAGTCGCGGCTCATACGGTTGACGGTATACTTGAAATCAAACTCCCCCTTGTTCTCGATGATGAAGGTGCGAGTCTTCCGTTGGCCGACCAGAACCGCGCCAAAGTTGATGTCACTGATCGGGAACACCTTGTACTTACTGAAGATGCTATGTACGCCGAGCTTGACTGGAATGCTGGCAATAGTCTCGCCGCTGTCGGAGATGTTGGGCTCAATAACCTGAAGAGAAAAATTCCAAGGGGATAATAAATTCAGGGATGAGATTTGCAGAATGTAAACATTCCTGAGAATAGTTTACAGGCCTGGGTTCCCCCTTATTCTAGACCAAGAACCTCCCTGGATGTTACAATTCAGGAAGTTTAAAGACTCCAATCCATCCACATTTAGCGAGGTGACAGTGGGTACCAACCGCATTTCTGGTCGCAGCATTCGCGACTGGACGCCAACCCCCAGAAATCCGAGAAACAATTCATACCTGGTTTTAGGTGAAACCATATCACTTCGAAGGGAATTCTTTCTCGACACAGTTTATACTATCAACAACTGCAGTGCTTTCTACCAAGTAAGTTCTTACGATCACTAATTTTAGAGCATTTACCCATCTAAAACCCTACCTTAAAGCCAAGTTACAGTTACTCTGCAGCTATGACCTGATTTTTAGCAAAACATCCTCAATTCAGACATCGCTAAACAAAGACCACTCACTTGACATTTGAGGATAGGCTGGTCCCTTATGGTGACCTCCTTGTGAGACTTGAAGATAACCTGGACCTGCGTGGGTCTGTCGTTGGGTACCAGGACACCCTTCTGTGGGATCACAGAGAAAAGGTTGATGATCTCCGGTCCGCTTTCCTCGGTCGTCTCAAAATTGAAGCTGGGATCGAGAAAATATTGAAGACATTGAATAGAGGGTAAAAGGTACGTAACAGCAGGATTTTAAGGCAATTCAGTTCAGGCTCAAATGGAATGCATCTTCAATTTTACAAAACAACACAACTCCAGGAAAGCTAAACAAACTCAAGCTCACAACTCAAACAGCTCCACAAAGTTATGCCTAAATAAGCATACCAAAACAATTCACTGTAATGTCCAGATAGTCTTTACAACAGTTTTTTAACCCCAGTGTTTTAAGCGAGAGACACTCGCTATTTCGATCACAGCTATTTTTTGCCGTATTTGTGTGTGGGTTCAGTGCACTTGCTTGATGATTGAGGGGATGGAGTTTCACCTGTTCTACCAACATAAGTACTGTTGCTAGTTAAATGGAGGGCTAGGCTTAATTGATTGGTCTCTTATACCTGAAGGCAATTTCATATCGACCCTTGTTCTTGAGGGAGCAGGTCTGTTTGGTCTCATCCATCACCCTGATGGTGCCAAAGTCCAGTCCCCCATCAGCCCCCTTGGGGAAGCTCATATCCAGGGCCACATCGTAGGCCTCGGCCAACACCTGAATATTCTCCGTCTGCAGGAGACCCATGATGTTCTCAACGTCGGATACCTGCAGCCCAGAAAAAATAGGGCGAGATTCTTTTGTTGAAATAAATAACCAAAGAATAAACAGTGAATTTCATGCTTTCTTGAAAGAGAAAAAAAAAATCCTGGTGCCTTTTATGAGAACCTTTGTTGACTTTGTTTAGTCAGAGTTTTATTGTGACAACGATATGCCACAACAATATTTTCAAAACAAAATTATTCCAGAAGTTTGAATTAATAACACCGCGCAGAGGCACGTTAAATATTTGAACTACCTCAGTGAAGTGGTTTAAAGACAGTGCCTCTTACCTCAAGTCTGATCATCTTCTTGAGGTTTGTGGGTCTCATTGCTCTGAAGTGAGCGTTCAGGGCAAACTCAGACTTGGGATCAATGACCCCAGTGTCTGTCGTCACTGAGAAGTCATCCCCCAGATTCTCCAGCCCACTGATGCGCCAGGCCACAGGAAGGAGGGTGCTGTTCCGAAGGTAGATTGTCTTGGTGTCTTTCCTGAACGACAGTAATCGAGGGAAACAAAACCCAAATAAATTATCAAAATTGCAAGGCATAATAGGGACAACTTCTTGACTTCTAATGTCTTTAGAAAAAATACAATACAAAAAGTCCCTCTCACAGATAAGAATCTGAAGAAAAAAAACACCTTCATAAGTGTTCAAACATTTATGAAACCTTATTCTGACTGTTTACCAGTTGTATTTTGGGGGTTGAACAAGAAAAATTGACTAGAGCGAGATTTGAACAAACGACCTCTGTTTTAACGTGCCGACGCTTTACCAACTGAGCTATCTGGCCCTATGTTGGCGGTTTAACTTACTTTGTCAATATCTTTGTTCGGGGCTGCCATAAAATTTACCCCGTTAGTTTCCCTTGTGGTTTATAACTTGACAGTAGTATTTTCTGTACCTACTTTAGGACACTAAATCTGAGGAATATCTCTGCTTGATTTTTAACATTTTCAAAACTGTAACGTGAAATGGCCAAGTGATCTAAAGAAACAACTCAAGTTCTGGTGACTAAAATAAGAGAGTGTCGGTTCAAACCCCTGTCACGACTTGTGCAAGACACTCAACCATAATTGCTTCTCATCACCCAGGAGTAAATTGGTACCTTTGTGCACAAAGGTAACCATGGTTACAGATTGTTGATGTGAATGATAAGCAAACTGAGCACCATGTGGCTGCCGGTGCTGCATACTCCGCAGGAGTTGAAATGGTTTCATGATTGCTTAAGGCCCAATGAACAGAAGTAGTAGTAGTAAAAAGTGATTTGATACAAGCTTTAAAAGTGCCTGATAAATGCCAATTATTATTAAATTTGAAAGATAAACACAAAGCTTTGACCCGAAACTTCTGGCATGGGCAGCTAACACAACCTACCGGTGTAGAAGAACTTTCTCAAAATGAAGTTGCTTTTTGTCTAGTTCTAGCTCAGGTCGCACTCCGTAGCAGCTAATCTTGAAGAGGATCGGTTCTGGATTCTCCTTGACGCAGCAGACGATGCTGTCCTCGAAGAAGCCCTGGTTCTTAGGGTAGGCCCACAGGATCAACTCCTGCGAAAGGAAGGCAACAGAAAAATGCTAAACTTACATTTTCACACCTTTGTTGGCTTTTTAGTTGCACTTCAATATTCCAGGCTCAAAGTCTGAGGTGTACATTTTGATACCTGCTTTGTCGAAACTGCACAAAGAAGAGCTATAACTTTACCCTTTTCACTCTAGCTGGTTGGTCTAGAAATTCTTTCATGAACTTTCTGCAAATTATTTGCCATGGTTATTAGTCAATGACTAATAACCTTCTGTCTTTGCCTTCTCTTTTTCCCCACAGATACCCACCCTTTTAGTCTGCTATTGTTAGTTTACTAATTATTTACTTCTTCTTCCTCTTCCAACCTTCCATTTTGTCCTTTGTGTTTCCAACTTCTTGTGGTCAAACCAGCCCCTTTCCTCCACAACCCCCCCCCCCTCCTATGTCTCGATAATACTTCTTTACCACCTGATTTTTTCTGAACCCTTGCTGCTTCTCTCTCTCTATCCATGTATTTCCACTTGACTGCTCTTGTTACACTTGTATACATGTTTATGTGTGTTGTGTTGTTATTTAGCCTTTGAGAAAGACTCTGATAGGGTCGAAATATCAGGGCACTAACTTATTTTTGCATTTATACCACAGGTCCTTTTGGTTGGTAAGAAGTTTGCAACAGCTAATTCTATTTTCTCAAGTAGCAAGTTGTTAACTGTTTTTTCACTTCAATCTGGAGATTATCCGAGAATAAGAGGCCATGATTCAAAAGAGTTGACTCACGTGAGATTCTCCTGGTTTGAGCGACATCGCCGGCGGGTCCATCAAAAACGTGGTGGCGTTACCGTCATGCTGGAAGCAGAAAGTCACCTCGGCGTCCAGCGGGGAGGAGTTATGGATGGTCAGCTTCTCCATGTTCTCCGGATACTTGCACTCCTTGTAGCGGTCCCTCGACTTGCCCGCCAGCAGGGGACCCATCTGGAGGGTCTCTGAGCTTAAGATATACTTCTTGTGGACAATCTCATCGGCGCGTTTGCTCTTCTTACGATGTGGGAAGACGATTCTGAAGAAGGAGACAAGAGCAGATTACAAACTAATGCCTCTTTGTTTCATGTCACTGTTATCACCCGAGGTTTGTTTATTATTGAAGGAGATGGCACACACAGGCCTCGAATTACACGGCGGCCACGGCGGCCAGTGCCGTCGATGCCCTTGCAACTGGCCGTGGTGCCCCTCGAAAAAATACCCTTTTCACGGCCATTATGCCGTGCCCTTTTCCCCTGTTGGCCGTCGTGCCCTTTTCCCAGTTGGCCGTCGTGCCCTTTTCCCAGTTGGCCGTCGTGCCCTTTTAACGAAAATTTAATATTTACTTGTTTTAGTTTCAGCCGACAATTTATCTTGTTTAATGTATATCCAGCACAATCTGCTCAAGAGAGAAGTTAATTGTAGCGTAAGCTGTTTACGTCGTTCATGCACGCTATCGCGACACTCAAACGGTTGCAAACACGCACCCGTTGTACACGAACCACGAACATCTGACGTCTTTAAACAAGGGACCAGTCTATGACAAAACCATTGACCAATAGAGGGCGCGCTGTTGTTTCTACCGCCCTCTTCTGGTGGAATTGTTGCACTGCATGGTGACATGAAAAGGGCCGTTTAGTGAATCGCATCCAAAACTTTTCTGGTTAAACTACATAATTTAATAATGCTGCTAAAAGAGCGTTTTAAGCGGACTGTTAAAGGTAAACTCGAACATTCTGCTGCCTAATGCAAGAAATTTAACTTCTTTTTGGGGTAACTTTTATGTTATTTATTACTTAGGCCTAAGTAATTTATTTTTTACAAATCATGTGCAGTTTGCTTATGAATAAGATATGATTTATCCATTTTCATATTCATGTAAACTGTTTTATCGGGTTTACCACCCATAGGGGAACCTCTGGTAATTTTTTTTTTATTATTTAAATTTATGTTTTTAGTTTTCTGGTGGGGAAACTTGCAACTTATTTTCTAGCCAGAGGTTTTCAACCCAGCTAATTGATATGAGTATGACGTTCTTTTTTTCCCCGGATCAGGAAATATTATCTTGGACACTTTTTCAATAAAAGAGGCATGTTTAATGAATCAACGAAGTAGTTCGCCATTGGTTATATTTTGTTTAATAACTTTCATAATTTAGTGGCCTTCGTGCCTTTTTTATTTCCACATTTTGGCCTTGGTGCCCTTTCTACTGGCCTTGGTGCCCTCCAAACTTTTGAAAACTCCAAGGCCAAAGTGGCCTTGCCCTAAAAAAATTGAAATTCCAGGCCTGCACACAGTAATAAAAAACCCAATGATGTATGGATTTATTAAAGTTCTCAGACATGAAGACGTTTCAAAGTGGAATAACATGATTTTGTTTTATCCGACACCTCATGCAGGATTCAAACCCAGGACCCACTGCATTCAAGAGAAGTTGTGTTTAATCACACTTAAAAACATATCACACATTCAAACACTGCAAAGGGACAAAAACTCTGATGCAAATTTGATATTTATTAAATTAAAGTGATGTCATCAATGCATCGGGTATCAAGAGCAATACGATTTAGTTTGCTCTGCAAAGTATTGCCAAGTCAGGTCAGACCTAAATACTTTCCACTAATACCTTACCTTGGTTCACGACTGACGTTTGGGAAGGAGCACACACCCCGGCAGTACAACTGGTATCGCCGACGCGTCCCAATGATCTCAAAATTAAGGGTCTGGTCAAATTGTCCCAGCTCGTCCGACTGGAAGCGAAGTCTGAGGAGAATCTCTGATTCAGCAGGGATGCTCCAGCGAAAGATCCCAAGCCTCAAGAGAGAGAGAGAGAAGGAGAGGGGGGGGGGGGTGAATACAATGAAAGGAAAGTTTGAATACTCAGGTATTTTACACATTTTTAACAGGAAAAATTCAATAATTTTTTTGCCGTGTCAGTGTAAATACATTTTATCTCCTGAAATAGTACTAACGTTACGCAGGATTTTGAAGTTGTCAAGATTCTGGATGTACACACAAAACAAGCATCCGCCGAGATACAACATTTTTGTGCTTGAGATACAACGTTTTTGCAAAATTGAGATACAACATTTTCAATATGGCTTTGTATGAACCAGATTTTGAAAAATAAAAAAAATAAATAAAAATCTGTCTTAAAATTGAACAAGAAGCTCAATAAACTTAAGGCCTTGTCACACGGGGCAATTTTTCCAGGCAACTTTGAGGCAACCAACTGCACCGTATGCAAAAGGAACACTTCGGCAGCACAAGAGGCATTCTTCCAGCTGTAACTCACCATCCCCAGGAAAATGACGAGGAAACTAAGATGAGAACGAATTTCCTTCCTGGAGATTGCCTTGAACTGGTTGCCTCGTGTGACATGCCCCTTCCCCTCAATGTCTCTTGTACTTACTTGGGATTCTTAGGTTCCTGCATGGCCGACATATCCCCAGCTGTGCTACTCTGACCATCGAAGTCTGATCCTGGTGTCGTGGTACCGGGGGGTGGGGAGGTGACCACTAAGGACCCCTTGCGATTGCGGGAGCCCTTGGCAGAGCGACGTCTTGAGCTTACGCTCTCCGCTCCCGAACGGGATTTGTCTTTGCCCTTTCCTTTGCCTGTTGGGGTTGTATGGTCGTCCTGAAATCACAAAGAGACATCGACAAAAGAATTAGAGGACAGTGCATCACCATGTGAGCGTATTTAATAGTAATAATAATACTTAGTTCTTATATAGCGCACATATCCTAGTAGCTAGATCAAGGCGCTTTACAACATTATTATCCCTGTTCATTGGGCATACTTTTAGACCATTCCTCTAACTTTCTCAACTACCTGAGGAGTATGTATACAACCCAAGCTGCTTAAATCAGCGCTAAGGGGTTAATCCACCACAATACTGTCTCTGGCCCTCTCAGGTTCCCATTTATACACCCGGGTTAAGAGAAGCAATTATGGATAAGTGCCTTGCTCAAGGACACAAATGTCATGACCTGAATCCGAGTCCACACACCTTTTCTCTGCCCTTGTCCGGAGTTGCCGAATCTGGCTCCACTTCAACTTCCTTAGACTTCTCTTCTGGAATAACATTCCTGTAGAAAAAAACCCAAACAAAAATACCATGAAAACTCCATCCTGGGATTGTTCTCCTGTGCCATCCAGCTTAAAGACCTAAGGTTTACCACCAAAGTGAATTGTATAGTGACATGACATTTGGATTTATTTCTTTTTGAGTAACTCATCTTTAGATGAATCTTTAGTGCCTGACATGTGGCTGGTAAAAACCAAATGTCCAGATCACTATTGATAATTATTTCCCAAGACAGTTTTTATTGATTAAATACAAGACAGTTTATCAATTCTGATTGGTCGAGAGGAGATCACGTGGCCATGTTTAAACGTTTAGTATAGACATGATAAAAAAGTGTGTAAATATACGCATGTTGGCACGCAAGCTTAATGCAGGCGTAAATTTATTCATAATGCAATCGATACATAGAAGTACACAATGTAAAAACTATTAGTAAGTGCGAGTCTGCACAACAGATGAAGCCTGAGAAATTGACAGGAATTGAAAAATTACAAAATTTACAAAAGTTATACAGATTTTCTTACATTATTACGCTTTTTAACAAAAGGGCATTTATGAATGGGAATAGAAAAGATCAATGACTCTGGTCTTAAACGGCTGTTTAAAACCTTGCAGGATCGTGGCAGTGCGATAAGGTACCTCCCCTTCAGCTTGGTCCATGCAAACGGCCACGACCCTGCCGTTTTTAAACGGCCGTTTAAGACCTTGTTGCCACACATTTGTTCTCTTATTTTGATGTACAGTATCTTCAGCTTCTTCCTTTATAGGGTACAGAATCACATACAGAATGCAGCTCATTCTATACCATCAAAAACCAGTTCAAAGGTGCATTGTACTTACGGGTCATCAGGAGAAGATGCTACAAAGATGTAGTGACCTGAAGGATCAGAGCCAAGTGGTGCCTTCCTCTTCACAGGGTAAGGGACAACTGAGAAGGCTGCCGATGGGGGTATGGGTGGCCCGTTGGGGCCAAGTCCTAACCCATCAAGGACCTCAGCGGCCGTGGGGAGACGCCCAAGAGTTAGGACCTTGTCGCCCATCTGGGTATCAGGTTCACTGGCATCCATAAGGATATGAGGTACGCCTGTTTCTTCCTTCTTGCTGCCATCTTTCTCCTCTTCACCCTCCTCACCGCTCTCGGCTGCAGCCTGTTGGATTGAGATCAAACTTAAATTATTCCTGAATTTATTGAATAATTTTAACATAAAAATGCTCTGATCACCAAACTGTTTCACCACTCAAGCATTGATGCACTCATTCTTATGCAACAGCACACATATGTTTGGAGCCCCGATTACTAAGGGAACGCCTAAAACATCAGAACAGTAAGAACATTCCGATTGGGTCAGATAACTCTTCCAGTGGGCATAAAATTTACAAGTTCGTTGGCCCGCCGTCTAATTATCCATTAGAATGTTCAAAATGCAAATGTGCATATTCTCTCATGTAATAACTTTCCTGGAGTTTGGCACAATGTCGCAGTCCAACAGAATGTTCTGGCAATCCACTATAAGGTGGGTGTATGCTTATGGGAACGTTCCATCGGGCAATGTTCCACCCGACTTTTGAAATATTCCCTTAGCCAAAAGTTTTCATTTTAGAGCAAATTTTTCAAAGAAACTTTGATTGTGTTCAAAAGAATCCATGCTTAAGGAAGCAGGGAATTCCGCCCTTACATCAAATTTTTATCTTGTGCGTGTGCGTACTCCACGCTACTAGGCATTCTTCGTCTACACAGCTAGTGCAGAAATTCAGCGCTTGGACAGTAAGCAAAGAATGGATCGCAAGCGCAGAATTTAGCGCTAAGCAGAGCCATGTAATTGGGCCTTGGTGACAAAAGGCCAAACTCTCAAAAAATGTCTTTCCCAATTACGTGACGGAACAAAAAAGCAACCTACCTTCTCTGCTTTCTCTTTTTCTAAGCGTTCCTTCTCAAGCCGTTCCCTTTCTTTCTCTCGCTCCTTCTCTTTCTCCTTTTCTGCCTTGCTTTTACCCTTCCTTCCAGAGGGAGGGTGGGCGGGTAGTTCCTCAGCCTCCAGTTCATCGGCCAGTGGGTCGATGACAACTTGCCCTAAAATACAGAAGTAACACTCAGAGTAAACAGAATTGCTTCAAAAGGTTTGGCTGTGGAGTGTTCATTCCCATTTGTTCATCTGTCCTTCTTGTTGCATTCTGTTTTTTTTTGGTTTTTTTACATGCTGTGTTTGAAATGAGCCAAAATAAATTTAGACCTTAAAAGTTCATAAATCAACATAAAAACTCAAGCAAGATGAGGACTTGGCCAAGTTGTTTATTTCTGTCGGAATAAATTACTCGTAAATCACTTGTGTCTAAACATAAAATAAGCTGCTGTACGTAAAACGTGGGCTACATTATTTTGACACGTACGTATAGTGGATCGGTCACAGGCCATATACTGGAACATTTTAATAAACCAATACCAGGGGTTATTAGCAAGCAGCGCATGCTAGGGAAAATGATGTGGCGAGATTGATCACCCCTGGGAATAAGGTTGCCTAGCCCCCTTTTATAACACAACCAGCAAGAGACCATTCCATCTCCTACGCAGCGTCAGCTTAGACCATAGAGTTATATATAAGAACTAGAGAGCGCACTGGCAATACTGCAGGCACAAACGCGCCGGGATCGCACGGAGACACGCGCGCCATTTTGTCGAGGGGCAACATTGAGAACGAAGTACACGATGTGTGTATGATAAATGCACACATCGCGCGCTCTGTGTTCATGTTGTTGTTTCTAGTAAAGTTGTAGTAGTACTTGAAACATGGCCGCACCACCCGCGCGACGAGTCACATAACTAGGCTAGTGCGCCCTCTAGTTTTTATGTATAACTCTATGGCTTAGACCCATAGATTTGACTTCTCACCAATGGTCCTGTCCCAGCGGTCCAGGATCTTCTCAATCTCTTTCAGACCGTGATCAAAGGCCTTGAAGCGAGCAGTCAGTAGGAGCTCAGCGTCTCTGGCTGGATCCTTCTCAGGTTCTGGCTCCATGGCAACCTCGTTGGAGATCGGTCGGCCTTTCTCTTTCTTGCGTTTCCTGCAGAGAAACGAGCAACGGTCAAACATGACAGTAAATTGTTTTGAGATGGAGAGTGAAGCCTGGTGGAGTCCATATTGATTTTATTGAACTGCAGTTTCATTCTTTACAGACCAATCCCTTCAACCCATCCCTTCAACCCAACCCAACCTCATTGACAAATCACAGCCAAGATTGCACAACCAAAAGTTGGAGAAAAGCTCAACGTGTTATAAGAACTTAAATATAAAAAATTAAACAAACTCCTGCCAATAAAATGATCCAACAAGCCTGGCCCACCATAAAGAAACCATCTATCAACAGCCTCAACATTGGAAGCATGCACAACACATCCATCTTGCTGGGAACAAATCCCAAAGTAAGGACAAAATCTTGACAAATTAGAAGCCTAAAAAAGAAATAAAAATTATATGGGTGTTGAGGCATTGCATGGTGAGGTATCAATGTTATATTCAGTTTGCGGAAACACCATGTGTATAATATATATCTACTTTGCTCTGTAGATTTGTTCTTTGAGAACTTGTCTTGCTATTTATTCAACTGCCGCGGTGTAGATTTTCGGAATTTGGGAGACTAGTTCTGAAAAGAACTGTCCTGCTTATTAACTCTTACCTGGTGGGGAGGTAGGAAATCTCCCAAAATCTACTCTGCGACAGTAGAATAAACAGCAAGACAAGTTCTCATGAACAAATCTACACAGCTAAGTAGATATATACACATGGAATATACGCAAACTGAATATACGAATACAAATTCTTTACAATTCAGAGCTTATAGCTCTGCTGTCAAGTTACAAATTTCAAAAGCTATGAATGACTTACTTTCCACCTTCTTCTTGGGACTCGCTGCCTGCAGTGCCGTGGGACTCCGGCCGCTCCATGACGGAGGATGCTCCAGCCTTCAGACCATGCTCAGAGGGTAGCAACGGCTGATCATGCCTGCCTTGCTCACTGGGCGGTTTCTTCATAGTGGCTTGGCTTGCCGTGGGGCCGGCCTTGGCACCCTCCTGGGATTTCTTCAGGGGCGCTCCCTTGCCATCTTTCTCCTGGCCCTTGCCACCTTTCTTTTTTCCTTTCCTTTGAGAGATAAAATCACATGATTGATTTCATTAACTACAGCGCACCACAAAAAGTTGTGTCAATACTTCGGATAATATAGATTTTCCCGGCCAATTTCAACAAAAATTTTTTCAATCTAACATCCGGCTCATTCAATTTCATTTGCTACGGGTATAGTACATACATTGTTTGCTGTGTGTATATAGTAGGTCACGTTCGCGTGGCTCTCTAGTAAAATTCAGACATATCATGTGATGCACTCTAAACCAATCAAAAGGCAGAATCCATGTAGGGTTGTTGTAAATATTTATACTTTATATCAGAAACTTACTTGTCATCTTCCACTTTCTTCTCCTCGAGCAGAGCGGCAAGTTCACGTTCCTTACGCTCTCTTTCCAGACGCTCTACCATTTCTCTGTGGCAACAGAAACAAAACCAAAGATGTTATTGTTAAAACTTTTATCCGAGGCAGAGTCAAATGGTAGACTGTGCAAGTTGTGCTCATATTCAAACATTTGTGGGACCACTTTGGTCTCACGTACATTGCTTTAAAGCGTGAAGGACACAAAGTCTGCAATTAGACGCGTCCTAATGTTCGAATACGCGCAAGACTTGCACAGTCAATACCTCTCAGCTTTAATACCATTGATTGTAAAACTTGATGTACAAAATGTTACGTTAGGTTCAATGTGCCCTTCACAAAATTTGGGTCAAGAGAACTTTCACATGGGTACACTAGCCTATTCCTACACAGGCCTGATGCTTGGTTCTGAAAAGGGCAAGTGCACCAAGGCATTTTCTCCTTTGTATGGACAATGAGGAATTGAGGAAATGTAAATTTCTTTTGCACCATTTCAAGAAGTAACAAGGCAATGACATGGGGCAACGGAGGCAACTGCCTCCACTGCCTCCAAGCAGCATCAGGCTTGCCTAGGTGAGACGTGTACTTCTACTATAAGTCATGCCCACAAACTGGCTGCAATGATTATCAAAAGCCACATTAAACTAGTTTTCCTTCGAGGATTTACGTAAGAAAGAGAATAGTTTGTTTGGACTTTCCCATGTTTATAAAGACTTGGGACCATGTCACACGAGGCAATTTACAGGCAACCAGTTCAAGGCAATCTCAAAGAAGAAAAAGGCATTTACATTTGAATGTTCGCTTAGATTTCTTGGGGATCGTAAGACATTGTTTGAAAAATTACTCATGTACTACCAAAGTGGTCTTGCAGCATGCACTGCAGTTGGTTGCTTCAAGTTGCCTGTAAGAGTTGCCTCGTGTGCAGAGGCCGTAAGGGTTCTCTAAGATTTATTAAATTCTCTCAGAAGAAATGCCTTTAAATTAGTTGTTATTTCTATGGTAACAATTTTGCACAAATGGATACCAGCTTTGGAGCAAGAAGTAGTGAAATTTTGCAGAATCAACAGATTGCTGAGCGGGTGATGTACGATTTACATGATTGTTTGAATAAAAATAGTTTGATAAAATGTTTGAAAAGGACGCCTTTGGAAATACTCCAATAAACAGGAAACAATCAAACACTTTACAAACCATAGATACCAAAGAGTAAGAGACACTGATATGAGCTTACTTCTTCAGGAGTCGTTCCTTCTTGGCCTTAAGACGTTTGCGGTCGACGTCGGCTTTCTCTTCTTCGGTAAGCTCATCGTACTCATCTTCTGACATCTCTTCCAGACGACGTTTCTCATTCTCTTCACGTTCCTTATCGTCACGTTCTATCAACACAAATGTTTCTTATCTCAATTTCAAATAATAAACCACAAGGGAAACTGACTTGGTAAATTTTAAAATGATTTTGGGTTGAACAAAGAAAAATTGACTAGAGCGGCATTTGAACCAACGACCTTCGGATTAACGTGCCGGCGCTCTACCAACTGAGCTATCTAGCCCCATGTTGGCCGTCTCCCTATTTTGTCAATATCTTGATCTCAATTTCAACGAAACTTCTGGCCTTTTCCAAAGCTACGTGTAAATCTCTCCCTTGGAGGAGGGTTTGCTCGATGTTGCGAACAGTATACTTTGTCTGTCTTCAGGAGAATAGGTATCGTTTGTCCTTATTTTTGTTCAATAATTATCATAGTTATTCTTAATTTTGTATAAGCCTTGGCTTTTTCCTTGTGCCCTCCATTGTCAACATGTATCAAAATCTTGATATTGACAGATTGTCTAGTTGTGATATATGGAAATAAACAAACAAAACAAACAAACAAACAAACAAACAAACAAACGTTGAGATCACAGCAATGGCTCAGCTCTTTTGAGAGCCAACAGTCCTCCCACAAGAGATTTACTCATGATTGCACCCGCAAGTTTACTAGTAATAGCAGAGCTGCCAACATTTGCATCTTGCAATCAGGGAGATTTTGTACAACAATCAGGGAGATACATTCAACGTAATAGGGACAACGTTTCAAAAATCAGGGAGATTTTCAAGTGTGCTCATCAGAACATTGAAATATTGGTTTATTTTCTGGGAATTTTCTTCAGAATCAGGGAGTGTTGGAAGCTCTGATAATAGTTTCTTCCACTTCCTATAATTGTTAAAGTACTTTTAACTGAAAAAACGTCAAATGAAGTTGAACAGAAATTATACTCCACGTATGAACAGCAACTGTAAACCAACTAACCTTTTTCCTCCATCAGTCTCTTCTCCCTAGCCTGGAATACAGACTGCTCGAGTTTCATGGTCACAAAGTAGATGTATTTGCGGTTGTTGAAAGCCTTCAGCAGGGCGTTGGCAGTGGCTGTGTGATTAGGACTGAAGATGGTCTCCAGGCTATCAAAGACAACCCCACGGTGACAGTCGTTCAGCTAGAATGAAGCAGTTTAGAAAACAATATTTTTAGTTCAGTTCATTCATTTTGTAATGATACATAAAATATATTGCATAACACCCACATAAATTCTTGTCACTCGATTGGAGGATTGGAGGGAATATTTTCTTTTGTGAACATGTCATCTTTCAACTCATGAAAATATTCTCACCATTGCGCTCAAAAACATTCAATTGTATTTTAATCATCACAAATTCCGTATTGAGTATGAAATACAAAGCTATTTCTTTTTAATATCACAATCATGTGTCGTACCGTGAAGGAAAACCTATCAAATGAACTTATGGTGCTTTACGATTCCAACAGTAGGGCCCAAGTTCCCACAAGGACCATTTGTTGATTGGAGGCCTATATTGCCTGGTACCCAACACATGTTTTGGGGCACGAGTACCTGCTAACATCGGCTGCTAGTCGACAACTGGTCCTCGTTTGAACTTGGGCTCTCTTACCTGTAACCTCTCAGCCATTATCTCCACCAGCAAGTCCTCAGGGAGCAGGCAGCTCATCAAGCCCTCCTCCCCGGCCACGCTAGCACTCACGCTAAGCCTCCTCGCGATGGGAGCGGCCGGTGAAGGGCTTCCAGACAGCTGGGTGGCGTTGTCCCCGTCCTGCTTCTTGTCTTTCTTGTCTTTCTTGTCCGGGAGGCCCGGAGCTGCTTCACCACCCATGGTGCTGTGGGCCGGCTTGTGGCCGGAGATCGTGCTGGTCTTGCGGTTGCTGATGACAGAGTGGGCACCACCGCCAGCCATGCTGACTGAACCTAATTTCAAAATTGATTTAATAGTTGTTATGATTTTAAATGTTAAATCACTGTTGTACTTCATTGTATTTTGGCTCAAAGGAGGTAAGTCCATGAACCTTAGTGTCTCACAGATGAGGCTTTGCTGTTCAGGGTATGAACATGGTTTTTTTTCATGAAAGAGAAACAACAAATCCTGTTGCTTCAAATAGAATCTTCCATCTCTTCGATTTATTAAGTCAAGGTTTCTTTGTGCCAGCGGTACTCTAAAAAAAGTTTTTCTGGCAATTCTGTTAAAATAATGACGTCAGGCTGGAAGGGAAAAATAATTGAAGATCCCGGTGGGAACTGGTTAAGAGGCCTTCGCAAAGCCACAAAATTTTACTTTTCTTAAAACAAAAAATAAGAAGAAAACTGAACAAAAAGAGAAATATTACCTGAGCCAGCTCCAAGACCCATGGCGTGAGCTGCCACGGCTTCCACACTCAGACCCCCAGCTCCTGCCACCGCTACCTCACTCCCTTCCCCTTCCCTCATCAGCTGAGCCTTGGCTGCCTGGGCACAGAGCTCTCTGGCTCGCAGGCCCGCTGGAGTATTCCCGTTGGAGATGGACTCCAAGACGACGCTGTCCACGGTGAGGAGAGCCGCCTCGTAGTACTTGGCGAGAGTGATTGCTGTGGAGGTTTTTCCTGTAGAGAGACGCAAACATTAAAGAACATTTTTCAAAGCCCTCACTGATCAAGCGTCTGCACCCTACAAAGTGTTTGCTTTAAAAAAATTGAGCAACTTCATCGCCGACTTCCTTAATTGACTACAGCCATATTGATGATCATCTCGGATCAATTTAATTCAATACTTATTTCATACTTCTGCTTTCACATAGTTACAGTAAGCTTATACGATATGACAAATCTCCGTAAAGCAATTGAACGGGAAACTATTTAATTGATAATCTAAGTAGTAGGTGATCCCTCGATGTAGAGGAAGATGTTCTCCAAGGGGAAACACACAGTTTTATTTGTTACAGTTGACGGAGAAGTAGCCTGAACATCAGACATCACACTTCAAGGCTCGTGAATAACGCCAGATACCAGCCATGAGCACTCATGGCGGGATCCCATCGGATTTACCTTTGACCTCGCATTCATTTCACAAAGAGTTTCCTAGTCAATTCACCGTACATGTAAACATCCAACAACGCTACATGATGTAAACTTTATGCACACGCTGCATGCAGACAACCGATCACCTCGGACCAATCATAACACAAATATGAAAAGCTTACATCACAGCACATTTATCCAATGAAATCATTGTATCCAATGAAATCATTGTATCCAATGAAATCAGTGGGCCTGTAAAACCAGTGCCTGTCTTTATCCTTGGGAATAAAGACAGGGGACCAGTCTAAGGGATAAGTAGCCTGAGGTGACTCCATCGATGACCGACTTGAGAGCCACAGACTTGCAAGCAGATGTAGCAGGTTGTAGTCAAAGGGAGGGTTGGATGAAGTTGTCTTTCTCATTCCCTCTCCTTTCTCATCTGTCCCTTATCAACTGCCTGAGCTAAAAGATTGCTCTCAAGTACAGCAGAAGAACAAGCCAAAGCTTGTAGAACTATAATTAATTGCAACAAAATAGAACCAGTTTACAGTTCATAGGTCAACTTACCTGACATGGGTGCACCATGGACCACTATAGACACCCCTCTACGTCTCATGGAGGCTTTGCCTTCTGGTGAGAGGTCGATGCCTAGATGCCTAGCGATGGCAGCAGACACCGGTGTGATCTCAAGCAGCTCTCCCACCCCTACGCTACTCGCTGCATCCTTCTTATCTGTGTGATAAGATGCAGGAATGAAAGTGGGTTAACTCAAATTTATCTATCAGGGATTTTACATCCGTTTCAAGAAATGGCGCTGACATTTCTTCCTGTTTTGCACTCTTATAGGGGCTGTGTTGTCATGATCAAAACAGGCCTGTGGCTGTACATAGAATTAGGAACACTGATCCAGTTACTGCACGCGAACGCCCCCCCCCCCCTGTTTTATAAGTATGGAGGGCGCACGCGTGCAGTAACTGGGTGAGAGTTCATAATTCCATGTACAGCCCCTTTAAGAAAATTACACAGTTTTGCGTGTGAGAATCTTTTTGTTGCAATGTTTTCAAAGTCAAATGTGGTGCAACAAATTGTTCTTATCTACCAGCTCAATAACTAACTGCATAAATAATCAGCTCTGCAAGATTTCTGAGGCACAAAAAGGGTCAACAGTTAGAATGTGATGTGGTGGAACGTTAAGGAAATCTCTGACAAGATGGCATCGTTATAAAACTGCGAGTTTGCAAATAAACATACATTGTTCAAATGCAAAGAAAAAAATTATCTATTTATAAACAATTTCTAAGTTCTACACCGACTTGCTCACTAACCTTGCAGTTCGTCCTCGTTCTTGGGCAGCTGCAGTTTGTTGCTTTCCTCCGTACCCTCAGGGGCCGGTTTTTCACCCTTCTTGTCACCTTCTTGACTGGCAGAGGGAGAAGACGGTGGACCCTTGACCATCGGGATGGAACCCCCCTTGAGAGTCTGAACTTCCTCTGTGGAGCCGCCTGGTGCAGTCATGTCAACTCCTGTGGCACCTTCACCTCCTGAGGGACAAAAAACAAACAAATGGCATGTTAAGTTGGAATCTTCAAAGAAACTCATTGATTTCAAACGTTATTTGGATCTTAAAAGCAGGGTGTACTTTTGGTAATTACTCCACAAGTTAAGGACCATTAAAACTCCCTTGGTAAAGAGCAGTGGAGAGCTGTTGATATTATAAAACATTGCTAGAAACGAAGTAATGTAGTTTTAGAAAAAGAGGTATTTTTTCAAACCAAAATTTGAATTCGACAAAGACTTCAGGCTCATTTTTGTATTTTGACTAAAATTGCACTTCTTTAAGGACTGGTCAAACTTTTGAATGCCCATTTTTCGTTCAAAAGGGGACTACACTTTTAAAAAACTGACAGCATTTTTTGTGTACCTTCAGCAGCATCCTGAGCAGCAGTAGCTTCAGCAGCAGCTGCTGCAGCAGCCTCAGCCTTGACTTTCTCCTCCTCCTCGGCAGCCTTCTTCAGCTCATCATAATGTTCCAGTAGCTCTGAGGCGAGCTTCTCTCCTGGGACGCGAGGAGGGAGTAAGATGGTGCCGTGTTCGTCGTAACCCTTCACACTCCGAAGCACCTACAAGCAGAGGAGAAGAAAATGATAAGTCACATCCTTAAATCAAGAATTCTTCTCTTCGTTCGACAACCTCTTCATGAAGGAACGCAAACACGCGGTACATTACAGGAAAGCTCCTTTAACAAATTTCTGAGTTTGTCCACAAAAGTATACATCCTTTTTACAGAGTGGGTGTGTTTACATTGAATTACTTGGGTCATTAAACTTAATGGATGAGCAGTTAATCCGCCAGGGGGAGTCCGCAGCAGCCCTACTGTTTTGTGCATGATCCAATTACGTCCAGGGTTTGGAAAAGGAATTACATGGAGATAACAGATGGGAGTTTGCCAGACAAAAAGGATGTATCATTTTAGCCTCTTTCTTTAATGGAGCTTTCCCGTAATGAACTGGAGGTTAGCCTTGAGGTTTTTAAGGGTTATCCGGGTTTCAACCTAAGACTCTAAGAGTTTTGTTTGTTTGTTTGTTTTATTTTCATTCATACTTTCTTTCATACATACAGATAAATAATGATTAATGATCAATACAAAATATATCCAAAATTGTATAATACAATACAGTATGAATGGGGGTGACATCCAGAGAAGGACTGGCCTTCTGTAGTGGAGCACCTGAGACTGTGGTCAAAGTAAACAATTTTGAATAATACAAGCAATGGGTTCCCAGGTTGAGTTACCTTGAGTGTTGAATTCTGCATTTTCCCTTATCCTAAGAGAGTAGAGGGGTAGCCTTTGAATTCGATATCCTTCTGGTAAGAAGGCCTTCGTCTCAACAATCTCTCGCCAGAGCTTACAACACATTCTTCCTAGGCCCAATTTCATAGAGCTGCTTAACGGCCGATTCTGTGCTTATGTGCGAGTTTCTATTTCATAACCTTCCGGTGCTAACTGCACGAAAATGAATGACGTAACAATGCAAATCCATTATGAACGTGCAAGGTGGACGCCTTATTTTCTTGCTAACCTGTGAAATACCTTATGCTTAAGCAAATTTTTCTGCTACAGTTAGCACAAAAATGTGCTTACCGTTCAGCAGCTCTATAAAATTGGGCCCAGGCATACAATAACAATCCTTTTTAGATGAATCTCTGCTTACCTTTTCCTCCTCCAGGTACTGATCGTCAAACTCCAGCGAGTAGAACTCCAACGGGAAGGAGCAGGGGTTCTTGACCACTACGTCTACTTCGTCGCCGAAGCTGTGCGGGAGGATGGGATCAAACTCCAGGAGGGACTGGCTGAACTCTATGCGGGGTTCCAGGCCGGTACCGTGGGCCATCAGGGTCAGTCTCTGGCTGCTCTGGCTCAGGCGGATGGTTATGCGGTCAGCGTAGACTTTCTAAAAAGTTTTTTGAGACACGGATAAATCGGAGGTTAAATGTCGTTTGTTTTCCCTTTTAAAAGTTTATTGAATTGACATTGTCAACGAGTTGAAAAGAGTTTTAAAATTGCTTATTAAACAATGCCCAAAAAATTAATTCAAATTTTCAAAAGCCTTCAAAAGGATGACATAATTCAAGAAACTGGGGACTGGCTGTGGAGAGAATAATGGTTGTAAACGAATAATTGTTTTTTTGCAAATAAGTTTCACGCCAATTGCAGCAAGTCTATAAACACCTGCAGCCAATAGTGATAATTTTTAAAGACCAGTATCCGCACTTTGTGTGACCCAACATATACGTTTCATTTCATTTATTAACTCTGGTTTTGAAGCCAAGGACTTAATCACTATTCCAAGACTCCAATAGAGAGAAGACAAGGAAGGAAGTTTCAGTTTTAGATGTGGGAGGAAAACCCCAGAGAATTATTCCAGGGAAAACCCACGCAATCAGGAAGGGACTGAAAACCTAATCCACGTAGTGCCCCCAAAGATATTTGAACCGGGGTCCTGAAGGTGAAAGGCGCGAGGAAGTGAAGATTCATACAAGCTTTTTTCACTAATGAAGCACTGTTTAAATTTGATACGACTGGATGTTATTACCAACCTCTTCGGTGGGCATGAACTTGACCTGGACGTTGACTCTCTGGCCAGGCAGCAGCATGCCTACTGGGGGCATCATCTCAAAGTTCCTTGGACGCGCTTTCTCTGGCCTCAGCTTACGGCGGAGATGCATCGGCATGTGCTTGTCAATCTGTGGAGTGACGTGGAAACCTTGCTGAAAAATGTTTTTAAGTGACTTTGAAAATACTTTCTCAAAGTATGAGTGAAACAGGTTATTATCAAAAGTAAAACAAAGGAAAACGACATTTGTTAATTCAAAGACACTCATTTTCATATAAGTGCAATTTTCATTTCAACCCATATCTGGTAAGCCCGCAGATGAACAAGAACTTAGTGTCTTTCTTTATACTCTCATTACTACTGAAATGAGATGGGAAACACTGCAAAATATATATATCACATTAAAGATAATTGTGTACTCTTTCAAACGGCTTACAATTTTTTGTGGATATGTTTATTTGCAAGGCAGTAAATAATGAAGGTTTATTGTAATGCAGCAAAATGCCCTACATGGGCTAAGGCAGGAACAGTGTTTATATACTTTGACCAGTCAGTCAGGTATGGGTTATTGGTTAGACCTCATAAATACAAGTGACAATTATGTAATTGCATCAATGAAATGAGACCGATTGAACTTCAGCTCAAAGTTTAAAAAGACAAAACAGAATGTGTTTCCCCCGAAACTTTAATAAAAATCTTTAAAAATAACGGTTTTGGACATTTTTTTTTTTTTCTTGAAGGTTGCCAAACCTTAAACAGCTACTTGAGCCAAAAAAATGTTTACAGGAATGCTATTTAAACTTGTTTATAATGTGTTTGTATATCACTTGATTATAATGTTGATATTGTTAAAACTTCTGTTTTTTTTGTAATTATCGATCAAAAACTTAGGCACCAGCCTCAAGGCTTTGAAAAACTAGCTACACTTCTGCAGTTGACGGCGTGCGTCAAATTAAAAATACTTTCACCCCATTTGTGGGATGTTGCTTTGTTATTGCAACAGAGTGGTCATCCAAAACGGAGCCCCCATAAATGACGTAAAAAGAGTGATTACGTAACAGGGCTTTCCACGAATCTTTCTGAAAAGCACCGGAGAAGGGTATTCAAAATGATCCCTCATTGATTGAAAACAATTGAAATGAATTTCAGTAAAGATCACTTGTTGCTGTTTTCGTTCAAGCTGGTCTTTTAAAACTCCAAACAGAAAAACCACACTCAAGGGTTATCCTAAACTAGTCAAGTGGGTTTTTGTCAAAGACAAATTTGGGTGAAGTTTGGAAAATTATTTTACACCACACGTTAGTTAGGCTGTGAGATTTGTGCACTCAAAATTCAGGTCAAATCTCGGCAAATTAAGAAAACACTTCACTCTACACACTACCTTCAGAATCCTCATCATTTCCTGTTGGAAGGAAAGGCGGTTTTATAAATGGCAGGGAAGGAAAAAATGATGAAGGAATTTAATTCAGGCAGTTAAGAGAGAAAATAAACAAGTTTATGATTAAGAAGTAACTATAACTAGTAACCTTGCGGGAGCAACCATGAGCAAGTTCGGGCGTTAACCTTCATTCAAATTGCCGTTTAAATCACGCATGCGTGGTCGGTGTTTCACTCGAACGTGTTTAGTCGATTGATTCGGCAAATATGGCGACCAACATGATGACAACATATCGAAGAGAGAAACAATGTATTGTTCCAAAACGCCATATTGACAAAGTGACGTAACTTCGTTAGTTGACTAGAGAAACAGTGCTCCGGAGCTAGGTTGGTCCAGTTGGACAAGCTGGTTCAACCATGCAGCGTTCGAGTGACAGCTAGATCGACTATGGTCGAGTCTAGTCGACTCTAGTCAGCCAACCGAACTTGCACCATGTGCAAATCTCTTTTGGGAGGATTTTTGGCTCTGAAAAGAGCACTGGTGTGGTCTCAACGTTTTGAGCAGTATACTCTGCTCGTCTTCATGACTCTGCAGGGGTCGTCTCTTGAAGACAAGCAGAGTATACAGTTTCAAACGTCGAGACCACACCGGCTCTTTTCAGAGCCAACAATCTTCACAAAAGAGATTTACACATGGGTTGTACCTGCAAGTTTACTGAGTTATGGTTAACTATTATTTTCCACACCATGCAAAGCTTCAAACATTACTTAGGTTTATGATTGATAAACCATGTGTGAATCTCAACTTGGAGAAATGAATGGTTGTAAAAGGCAGTATAGTGGCATTAAATGGAGGCATCTTGTTGAAACTACGTCTTATGGGCCTCAAATAAACAAAAACACTAAACTAAAACAAACTGGTAGGATTTTCAACTTTTCACGGTGGAAGTACAATCAAGTGAGGTTTGCAGTGACACCATGTGTACAATCTCTTTTGAGTAGAAGTGGATCTGAGAAGAGTTGGGAGTTGTAAAGCACCGGTTCTTCCTCAGAACCATCGCTTCTTAACAGAGATTTACACATGGTGTCATTGCAAACCTCATCTGAAAATAACAGGTTAAACTGAGGTAGGTAAATGATACAAAACAAAAAAGATACCGAAAGAAAACATTGTTTTAAAGAAATAACCGAAACAAACAAACTTGACAATCTGATGTCAATTAGTGGCTTGAATTAACCACTGGCACACACAGCTATTACCAAGGTGCCCTGTGCTTTTGCTGTAGTGCCCTTTGCAAAGTTCCAAAACAAATTTTTATTTTCCTCACAGAAGTGTTTTGAAAAATTAACCCAAACCATCAAACTTGAGAATCTTGCGGCCAATAGTTCCTTGAACTTCGCTGAAAGGGCACAGCAATTTTCCTCTGGTAAGGGGCACTTCTACGAGGAAAATGTAAGTTTGCATTGGAACTTTGCAAAGGGCACCACAGCAAAAGCACAGGGCACCACGGCAATCGCTCTAGGTGCCATGGGTTAATTCAATGCCACAAATAATGTCCAGAAGAAATTGTTTACAATTTGGCCAAAAAGATGATTGGGCAGACCTAGATTTGTTGATAATATTCCGCCGTACAGAGAGGGAAGTTTTTTGGGAAAACAATATTGAGGATAAAGCCCCGTTCATACGGAAATTGAGAAAAGCGAAGCGAATATATCTGCGTCACAATTGGAAAAGGGCAACGTATTTCGCTTTGCATTTGCTTAAGCGTGAAGTATTAACCGGGCTTAACTGGTACAACAATAAAGTGAAGTGAGAAATGCTTCGTTACCAGTTTTCACAATTGGAAAATAGCGCATACATGATTGTTTGCGTCGAGCACTTCGCTTTTGCATTCGCTTTTAGCATGAAATATGAACTGGGCTGAATTGATACAACAATAAAGTGAAGTGAGAAATTTTTGGTTACCAGTTTTCTCTCCTTGTCTGTTGGCAGGGAAGTCCACTCACACTTGACATGCTGGTTGTTATGAAGCTGTATGGTGATGACCTTACACTGACCACACTGCACTGAGCCGAAGTCCATGGAGTCTGTAGAAATCTGCATATCCGGCATGGTCACACTGGCCCTCAGCCTAAGGGAGGCACACGGACCGTTCACAATCTAAGGGAGTGATTTCAAACAAAGAGAATTTCGTTAGAAGAAATGTGGGATAAATATTGGTTCTGAGAAGTACTGTTGTTGATGAGGTAATAGAGAGGTTAAGCTTCACGAATTGTTACAAACTGTAGCTGTTTTGCATTTATGGCTTCCCATAGTTTTTCAACCTCGGTTGGTAAAAACTTGGGCGGTGACGTTGCAACAGAAAGGTCTGTTATCTAAATATTTACATTAAGGATGATTGCCAGTACTTGGTTTTATTATGAATATGAAAATTTAGAATACACTAAAGGATACTTACGTTTATTGGAACGATGGCCTGAACGCCACCGAGTCCCAGATTGGCCCCACGGGGATCAAAGCTGACCCTGAAGTCCACCGTCTCATGCTCGGGGTAGCCTGGTAGCTGACGCACACGGTCGAGCTCCACGTTGAAACCCGACCCTGCCAGACTGGCACGGTCCACGGAGAAGGAGGCCGGGTAGTAGCCCGTGTTTGTGGCTCTGACGATGTGGGTACGCACAGTGCCCAGGACGACGTAGCCAAAGTCCAACAGGTAGTCTGTTAGGCGGGCCCTGCACAAACAGAAATTAATAATAAATTGTTATTGTATTCTAATTTTTTCATTGGCATTCGGACTGTACAAGAAATGAAAAATCTTAAACACTTGGCAGCAAGGTTTCTTTTTCATGAAGAGATGAAATCCTCTGAACCTCCAGGGTGTTACATTTTAGAAGAATTACAGGTCTTTGCATCCTTAAGAATAAAAAACTTGTGACTCTGGACACGCTTTCTCTTTCTTTTCTTCGATTGTATGATCTTGAAAGTAAACTTGAAGGAAAAGCAAACTTCTGTGAAAAACCTGAAATCATCATTTCAGTCTTTGTTCAAACTGTCTGTCCGTATATTCTCTTGTTCCTGTTAATGCTCTGTTTGTCTGTCCGTCAGGCATCTCACCACAAGCTCAAAAATCTAGAAGATGCCTCCATAATCATTTAATTTTCTGCATTTATGGTCATTGCTTGAAAGTTTTCATAAAGTATGCAAATAAATGTGATATCAAATAATAAACCACAAGGGAGACTGCCATCATAGGGCTAGATAGCTCAGTTGGTAGAGCGCCGGCACGTCAATCCGGAGGTCGTTGGTTCAAATCCCGCTCTAGTCAATTTTTCCTTGTTCAACCCAAAATCATTTGAAATAAATGTGAGTTTGAATTTAATTGAATTGAATTGAGTTTTAAAACTGTTCATAATTCTTACTTGATTTTGGTACTCTTCTTTCCCCTGGATGTCCGGGGTGTCTTGCTGTAGGTAGGTCTGGACGGCCCATTGCTCAGGTTGGACTCATGGTTGGAGGAGCTATTATTCTGTTGCATCTCCACGGCAAACTCCTTCACGACGAGACGTTCGACTTCCATCTGCAGCTCCAGTTCTGACGGGAACTCGTTCTACGCAGGTAAAACAAATATAATAAAGTCATTTTTTTATTTTATCTATATCTCCAAAAAGAATGTCTTTCTCTTTGTAAGTGAAGAATGAAATTTCCTGCACTTCTGTCCCAAGAAAGAGCTTTCTGTTGGCACTTAATACCTGGGACTAATTTCATACAGCTGCTTAAGCACAAAAAGGAGCTAGACACAACTAAATGATGCTTACCAGAATAAGGTTACCGACCAAACTACCATGTCACATATACAATTTGTGACTGGTATCCTGCTCACTTCTGCTTAGCAGAAAACTGTTAAGCAATAATATTTTGCACCACCAGGAATTAGAAGGATGATAGCCAGTCAGAAACTGGCCCAACTAAACACAGTGACTGTGGGGAACAACAAACAATGAAGCATTTGTTGTGTTTCCCAAATCAACAATTACAAGACCTGTGCACAGCAAGAGACTTGACTAACTTTGCTGATATTGCCTCGGTGACAGCGACCTCTTGCAGGGCACCATTTCATGTCTCTGCTTACTGTAAGCAAAGAATCGACACTTGCAGAGGCAGGGAATTCCGCGCTAACGCCAAGCCTATTTCACAGGTTAGCAGGGAATTTTTGCCCGTGCACATGCGTTCTGCACGTTACTAGGCATTCTTCGCTTACACCACTAGCATGGCTAGCACAGCAATTCAGCACTTGGCCTGTGAGCAAACGGTGATAGCAAGCACAGAATTTGGTGGTAAAGCAGGATTGGGCCCTGGTGTCACGAGAGTGCATGCCTTGGAATAGAGAGACACGATATACATAGATATCGGTGTAAGGGTAAACACAAAATCACATTTTACCTGCATGGATAGGATAGACTTAGCATCTTCATGGGAGGGATCCCTGGGTGTCAAAGAGGGCATTGGTGACCCTGTAGTCGTCCCTCCAAAGAGTGACTTGCCGCCTTTACGGGTATCTCTACCAAGGGTCTCCTTGGCCTCTTTCAGGAGGGAGGTGTACAGACCCTCCTCGTCACCGTACCGTGGGAGGTCCAGTGAGATCCGAGGGAACACTCCTTCCCCGCAGAGGTTGATGGTGTCTGGCTCAAAATGGGCAACTTGAATCTATTCATTAGCAAAGAACAAGGTTTGATGGGCAATTTACTTTTCGTGTTAGGAATAACTATCAAGTAATAAACCACAAGGGAAGTTGTTGCTTCAAGACCTGCTGTAGTAAATTTTTCTTCTTTAAATCCCAAACTAAGGAATGATTTGTAGACATGTATTGGAAACTTAATGAGAAAAAGTTTTCTGGAATTGAAAAAACAGGAGAGCTCTACCAGAGGAAAGTATAAAAAATCTCAGGCTTTGTCTTCCTTTCTCCAAACACAGTCTTCACTTATCAGACATGAACAAAAGAAATTTGGAAAAAAACAAATGAGACTCTTCAGAATTTTTTTTTTTAAAAATGCACCGTAAACAATTTTACCTAAACTCTCTTGAGAACACCTTTTTCGGGGGGGGGGGGGGGGGGGGGCTTCTGACAATCCAAAAACTATACCTTTAAATATTTGTTAGCAAGTTGTCAAGACAGCATAATCCAATAGTAACGATCAACGTTTAAAAAAATCAGGTTGTTCCCCCATGCAGGAACAAGAGTTAAAAATGAGGTTGTTCCCCCATGCAGGAACTATAGAAAGAGCAACAACTCACATCAAAACTCTTGTGGAACTTCTCAGGAACTCCTGGAAGGAACTTGACGAGTAGCTTAAGCTCCTGGAGGGCCTCGATGCGACCCACGTGCGGGATCATGACCGGGAGGCCTGGCACTGGCCGTCTGCCTGTGCTCGGGTCCATGTTGATGGCCTGGAAGTCAAAGCCAACCTTGCCGGTGTTACGAAGGACAATCTCTGTCTCGGCAACTTGGTCAAACATCTGAAAGAAATTTTGAAATTTCGAATCAGGCCTCTGGTCCAGTTTTTATTGTAAGCCCCCGAGGCCTTATTTAAAAATTGTGACTGATATCAACAGACGAAAATATAAAACAAGCTAGCGTGGTTACACATCTCTGAACTTACCCGTTTTCCGTAGTTGATGTGTTTGGTGTCAAACCCATACTGCACGATGGAAGCCTCGCCTCGTAGGGACAACTCGTAGCACGGTCCGCCCTCAACGTGGCATAGCGCCTTGGCTTCACTCCCTATATCCGTATGGCCATAGAAGGTGAAGGTCGTGGTATCTGACTCACCGGGCATCAAAATACCGTACAGGGGTAGAATATCAAAGACCTGAGAAACAATCGAAATAATTTTTAAGACTTAAAGAGAAATAAATGACATCCATTATTTGACTTAAATAGTAAAGACGATTTAAAGTTTCAACACCATGATTGAAGAGGAACAAAGACACTTTTCTTTTGAATCACAATAAATATACTTGGGAAAGACTAAAAATTAGACCAGGAATATCTTGCATGAATTCAAATATTCTGGGAGTGTTAGGTTCCAACTAGGAAACAAATCCAATAGTTGAATGGCCCTACTTTGACCAACAGAACTTTTTGTAAAGATTTGTTTAACTGAACAGATGATGTCGTTTCAAAACGAAGAACATACAAAAAAATGCATGTCACATGCAAAATTGTTTGTACATGAGATGATGGACTGAGATAATGTCGGGGTCTTGACAATAAATCATTGTTTAATTAACTACCATTTATCACTGGCAGATTGTTTTGTACAATACCTTAAATGAAAGCTTGTAACTTTCTTGAATATAAAAAAAATAACTATTTAAAATGTAGTTTAAGGATGAACAAAGAAGGTTGAACTGGAAAGTTTTAGGTTGAATTAGAGCAGGATTTGAACTTCTGATTAACGTGTTGGGGCCCTACCAACTGAGCTATCAAATGTTGGTGGTCTCCCTAATATAAATCAATAACTTTTTTCAAGGGTGTGGGTTCAAACCCCGCTCTAGTCAACTGTTTGGGCCAAAAAGTTAGAACTAGGCCAAAAGTTAGAATAAGCACAAGACTCAGCATATTTTGTAGGCTTGCTACTGATCATACAAATTATTGTTGACAAGATGGTAAAGGCAAACTCTCTCGCGAAAGAGGATGATAAGAATGACTAACCTCTTCAATTCCGACCACCGTCGGCTCAGTGATGGCTTGGAAGTAGGCAAGCTTAGCCTGTCGTCTGCGCCTGGCGCTGGCAGGGCGTAGGGAGGTACGACTACCCATGCTCTGCCTGTCATCTGGCAGATGGTCATCAGCGACCACTGACGACATGTCCACTATGCTTAGTATCTGGTTGGTAATAAACAGGAGTGAAGTTGGACAACTTATTGATTAACCTGGGGGGTTTTTTCTTCAAAAAAAAACTAACACAAGTTCTACAGGAAATAATTTGAAAAAACATTCATTATTAATAATAGTCTATTGGAAAAGAACATTCTATTCTTCTGGAGATCTGAAATGCTCCGCCAGGCGAAACATGAAATGAGACAAACAGAATTAGCTGCCGCAAACTGTTTATCAACCAAAATATGCAACATGTAGTTAGCAGGACCCAATTTCATTGAGCTGCTGAAGCACAAAAAGTAGCTAAGCACAACAACATTTTGCTTACCAGAATAGGGTTACCAGCCAAACTACTGTGTCACATGTACAATTTTTGACTGGTATCCTGCTCATTTCTGCTTAGCAGACAATTGTTTTCTGCTTAAGTAGCTCTATGAAATTGGGCCCCGAGGTCATCACCACTTTTTGTGCCGATGAAATCTTAAGACGGTTACCTGTTCTGCGGGTGTCTCCACCTCTCCTCTCTCCACCTTGTCCTCCTTCCTCTTCTTGCTGTCCTCACTCACCGAGGTCTTCCCTGACCGGGAGGACTTCCCTTGGCTCTTCCCTGTCGACTTCCTCGGTGTCTTCCTGGGAGACTTCTTGGATTTCTCCTCGTGTTTCTCCTCGTGGATGAGGGAATCCTTGGTGTCCTCTGTGACCAGTTTGACAGACTGGGTGTCCTTCACGCTCTCCTCGGGGAGCTTGATGTTGACGATGGTTGGGATTTCCTCCAAGAGGGTCTCGGCCGGTTTCTGTAAATAAACACACAAAAAAGTATGGAAATGTTAATAAAAATATGCGGTTCTTATACAGCACACATATCCTAGTAACTAGATCAAGGCGCTTTACAACATTATTATCCCTGTTCATCAGAAATACTTTTAGACCATTCCTCAAACTTTCTCAACTCCCTGTGGAGCATACAACCCCAAGTTGCTTACATTAGTGCTAAGGATTTCATCCAACACATCTTTATCTCAGCCCTCGCAGGTTCCCCTTTATACACCTGGGTTAAGAGAAGCAGTTATGGTGAGGTGTTTTGCAACAAGGCAACAAATGTTACAACTGGGAATGAATGACTAGGCCATCAGAACTTCAGTCCGATGCACTAGACCACTGGGCTATGACACGCCAATGCAAAAGTAGAGCATGCATGCTCTGCCTGCTTCAGCGAACAAGACATTGCAATCCCAACAGCAGAAACTTGTTCACATGTTGTAATTGCAGTCTGTTCACATGTTCCGAAAATAAATGCTGTTCATCGAAGAATCTGATTTCAAAACAAACTGACCTCTTTTTCCTGCTCTTCAGATTCCATTCCTTTCTCTGCTCCGTCCGTCTCCCCCTCTGCCTCTTCACACGGCTCCTCAAAGGCAACATGCTGATCCCCTTCCGCACCGCTCCCCTCTCCTCCCATCAGAGCTTCGGGGAGGGGCTGAGGGTAGATGACGATGGGGTTAGGGGGCTCTAGGAAGGACCAGCGATACTTAACCAGCATGGGGCTGTTGTTGGTGATGTTGACGTAGCGTGTGACTTCGGTGTCGTTGAGGATGCAGCCAAAGTCCACGTCCATCTTCTCAAAGGTCAGGTTGGGGAAGTAGACCTCACCGCGGAGACCTACATAGTCCTAAGGTGGTGGAAACATGACATAGAATAGTCATTTACTAGGAATAGAAAATATTTAGTCCCAGATCTGATACTTCATAGAGGCAATCACCTCCATGCCCCTAATCATTGCCTTGGTGCCCAATGAAATGTAAAAATTTACGTTTTCCACAAAGAGATACCCTTAGCATAAAAAAAACCCTGCCTTGCCCTTCAAGGAATGAAGTATCCAACCTGTATTCTCCTTTTAGGCTTTGAAAATCAGTCTTAAAATGGCAGGCTGATTGTTCATTGGCAAAGGACTGTGACAAAAATGTAAACTTGTATTGGAACTTTACAAAGGACACCAAGTCTATTCTAACCATGGCAAAAGCAAGAGAAATACATTGCAATTGCTGTGAGTGAGGTTTAAAAAAAAAATCTACACAAGCCCTCAATTACAGAGAACTTTTTTAGCCGCAGAAGTCACGTCGTTCAAAGTAGTTCTTCTATAACATTGCATTTCTGTTCTTGAAGACGTTTTGGAGAGAAAGAGTTGGGCAACACCAATTGCATCGAGTACTTACAATGTGAGGGTGTTCCTGGTAGCGGAAGGTCAGTACCTTCTCAGCCACTCTCGAGTTGGAGTCGTCCAGGTAGGCTGGATCAAATTGAATGATCAAGGTGCGTGACTCGCCGACCTCCAGCGGTATATCCTGAGAAACAAAACAAACACACTCAGTGAGTACACTCGATTAGTACACTCAGCGATTGCACTCAGCGATTGCACTCAGCAATTGCTCTCAGCGATTGCACTCAGTGAGTACACTCAATTGGTTTTGTGCTGACATCTGGGAGTTCGAAAGGTTGTGTTCTGTACTACCTTGTTAAATAAAAAATGCTCTCTAGGAAGGCCTACAAAAACAGGCCTGGCTTGTGGATTGGCTTGACGATTTACGACCATTCTGAGATATTGGACTTGAAAATAAAAAACGCTTGAAAGAGACCAGATGAAGATGTCTAACCATAAATGAGACTTCCTTGTCTTCATCTTCCTCCTTGGTAAGGATAACGAATGGATCCTCAAGATCTACTCTGGTGTGGAGAGGCAAAGAGGACACGTTGGTCAGAGTCAACTTCTCCAGCTTGTTGACCAGGACATCATCAGGTCTCTGTAAAATAAAGAAAAGGTCAGAAATGTATTCATAGAAATGGCGAACATAAAAGTAAGTCACAAATACATTCACAGAAAGGCATCCCTGTGGAGCATTCCTTTTTGTTTTTCTTTGCCCCTGCACTTCGCTGTTCGGTCGGTGACTCGTCCCCGGGAAGAGTTGTGGGAAGGCACTAAAAACTAACGCTTTCAGCGGTTCGGTGCCTCTCGGCCGGTCGTGTGCCTTTCGGATGCGACGGGCGAAGGAAACACGCACACGCACACGCACCCATGTACAGAGCGTTGGCCGTTGGCTGTGTGCGCAAAATAGGACTATAAAGGGAAATTCACAACTCTGCATTTTTAGTTATCCCAATGGAATGGTAGCCCTAGCCCTCGGCCCTAAATCCAAACTGTGTGTATTGTTCACCATAATTATTAAAACAAATGTAGGAGGGGGTGTTCACAGTCAAAGAAGGAAAATACAAGTACACAAATATTCCAGAATATGTCAAACGTTCAGATTCAACACGAAAACTAGTATTTAATAGAAGTAGTAGATGCACATGCTGTTTTCAAATCCCTATATCCTCATATCAAGGAACAGGTCTCAGACGTTAGTACATGAAGCAAACTAACCTCTGTGACCTGGTAATTAAAAAATCCCATGATTAAATACAAGTGCTGTTCCTCATATCAAGGAACAGGTCTCAGACGTTAGTACATGAAGCAAACTAACCTCTGTGACCTGGTTATTAAAAAATCCCATGATTAAATACAAGTGCTGTTCCTCATATCAAGGAACAGGTCTCAGACGTTAGTACATGAAGCAAACTAACCTCTGTGACCTGGTTATTAAAAAATCCCATGATTAAATACAAGTGCTGTTTTTATATCTATCCTCATATCAAGGAACAGGTCACAGAGGTTAGTTTGCTTCATGTCTGTGACCTGTTAATCATGGGATTTTTTAATAACCAGGTCACAGAGGTTAGTTTGCTTCATGTACTAACGTCTGAGACCTGCTCCTTGATATATGGGGAACAGCACTTGTATTTAATCATGGGAATTTTTAATAACCAGGTCACAGAGGTTAGTTTAAATAAACGTTGACATATTCTGGAATATTTGTCAGTACTTGTTTAGAGGAATAAAAATTTGAAAACAGCACTTTTTAATTGCATTTTCTACTATTAGTTTTTGTGTTTAAGCTGAAGTTAACCCAAATAAACGTTGACATGTTCTTGAATATTTGTGTACTTATATTTTTCTTCTGTGACTGTGAACACCCTCATACATTTTTGTTTAAGTAATTATGTTGAACAATACACAGTTTGAATCTAGGGCTAAGGGCTATTTCCTATTGCCATTGGGCATTGGGGTAACTGAAAATTCACCAGAGGTGTGAATTTCCCATAGGCAGTTATGAGTTATAGGCCTATTTTCAATTTAGGAAGACCCTCTGTATAATCCACTACCAACAAAAGATCTGCCAAAAATGAATAGCACATCACAACGGACAATATTGTTGTCCTCGATTGATTCACTTTCCCCTCCCTCCCCTCTACAGTCCATAACCGCGCTGCCCTGGTCTAGGCAGGCAACCCTACCATGGAGCCCATGCTTCTACTACTGAAGAACGGCACACACACACACAGTTCATCCAAATTGGCATATAATAATATGCAAGGCACGGACGGACGTACGTGTGCGTGTGCGAGTAGGTAACCACATTCAAACCGGGGACCTATAACAAAAGAGGACAATAGGTCCACGGTTGCTATCACAAAGGAAAGCTTTGTGGTCCACGGTTGCTATCACAAAGAGTTGAACAAAGGAGGGTCCACGATTGCAGGCTGTTACACACTTGTGTGTGTGCGTGTATCTGTCGCATCCGAAAGGCACCCGACAGGCCGAAAGGCACCAAACCGCTGGAAGCGTTAGTTTTTAGTGCCTTCCAGAGTTGTGGCTCCCTCGGACAGTGACAGGCGGTGTATCGTTGACGAGTTAACTACTCCCCATAGACTTCGTACACAAGATTTCTTAATGTGGGGCACCCCAGTCTTTAAAACTACCCAATGGAGTCCTTTTGTTTTCCTTTTTTCTTTTCCTTGGTTTCCATAAGGTACCAAAAATGAGAGCGCACACACACACACACGTGTGTAAATACCGGCAATCGTGGACCCTCCTTTGTTCAACTCTTTGTGATAGCAACCGTGGACCACAATGCTTTCCTTTGTGATAGCAACCGTGGACCTATTGTCCCTTTTGTTATAGGTCCACGGTTTGAATGTGGATACCTACCCACACACACACACACAATCCACACCCTTTACAGGGTACTTCCATTGTTGTTCTATTATTCTGAAGAAATCTTCTGTGGGGTTTCACTAAAGCAAAGAAAACCTCGTGGGGTAGCGTTGTTCCTTTGTGTAAAGAACCTGGAAAGTTGGTTTATAGGGCACAGCTCTGTTGCATACACTTAGTGGAAATTTCTTTGTTTTGGGCACTCAAGAAAAACCATATTCTTCAACAGGGTAAAAAAACACTGTGTGGGCGTGTGTAAGTCCACATTATGTGTTTCAAGTTATATGTGGACTTCTTTTGTTCTCAGGTCCACACTTTGTATCTACGTATAATACAAGGCATTTATATGGTTTGTACATGTATCGATGTGAGAAAGTTCTTGCTCCTTGTAAACGCATACTTCTATGGGCGTAAGCGCCGAATTCCACGCTAAGCAGTGACATGAAAGAAGCTGTTTAGAGATAAGTATTGCTTAGCAAAATAAAAATATGAGAGGGGCACCAGTCGCGACAATGTAAACTTTATAGAATTTTAGCTGGTAATCTGTTTCTGCTAAGCAAGATCTGTCTGTGCTTAGCAAGGTTTTGTGCTTAACAGCTTTATGACATTGTGCCCTGATCTTTACCTTGTCTACTCTGAACATGACCTGCTTGGAGGAGAAGTCAAGCAGTGGACTGATGAACTCGATACTGATGTCGGTCTTCATCACTTTCTCCTTGCCGCTGGATTTGCCGATGATGGCATGGCAGAGCATTCTCTCCTTCACAGTCTTGGGCCTATCAAAGACAAATGAACACTTCTTAATACAAGTCGTGTGTATAAACAATTTACAAAAGTTATAATAATAATATCATAGTATTGGAGTCTTATATAGCACACGTATCCACCAATAAAGTGCTCAAGGCGCTTGTATGAAGAGAAACATTTATTAAAGACAGGTTATAATTATCGACTCTGAAATTATTAACTTACATTGATGAAGCATCCAACATCTTCAATTGAAAATCATATTGGCATCAAGATTAGTTAAAGTTAAAAGTTTTAAAGTTGCCGGTTTCTGAAGAAGATTTTGAGCAACTGCATTTTGAACCATTACTAAATGGAGTCATGGCAACAATAATGTAGTGATTTTGATGCCAAACTAGAACATTTCGTTTGTTATGTTATAGTCTAGCCAGGCAAAATGGTGTCTAGGCCGTAACTTGAACCCAAAGACATGAGGCAGTCCGGTCCAAAGCATCAAACCGAAGGCAGCTCTGGCTCTGTCATTCTTGAGAATAAGACTACGGGACTACCCACTGCCATTGGATATATACCCAACAAGTAGGAATTAGTCTCCAATACAAGCAGTTTCATGGAAGTAAATGTGGTTTCTGCTTACGTGTCAGACTGGCCTTCTACAACTACGTCAATACTCTCTCCGGGTTCCAGTTCAAAGCGTGAGGGGGTGATACTGAAAACTGGCTTTGGGGGCGGAGGTGGGGGCGGCATCCTCTGCAACACAGAATATAATAAATAATCAATCAAATCAATCAATCAAAACAATTTATAAAGCGCCGGCATCCATAACAAAAATTGTTAAAGGCATACATCGAGTATGAGGAAAAACCAAAATTAGGAGTTAAAACTGTCAGAGTAAGCTTGGTTGTACAGATCAGTTTGATATTTGCCTTGATTGTTGTGATAGATGGGAAGGATTAAATGGTTGGGGGAATTTGAATATTATTATATATTTCTGGTAATGAAACCAAGGATGCCTCATTAGTAAACTTAATCACTGTCACTCACAAGCCTGTGGAAACCTGTAAACAAGGGTGCTTGCTATGTGAACCAGAAGACCGGGGGTTAACCCCTACTCTTTCACAATAAGTGTTCTGGGTTCTGGGAGAAAAGGCTGCTTAACAAACTTTGTTTGAAAACAAACTGATGGAAAACAGTTAAACAGACATTCTCGGCTGGTGACCTGTTTCTGTTAAGCATCATTTAACTGTGCTAAGTAAAGATTGTTCTTGCTAACCAGATTGTTACCTGATACTTGACATCCAGCGGGTTGTAGTACGGATCCTTGTTCTTGAGTTTGATGGGATTGAATCCTTCAGTGCTCCAGAAGAGTTGCTGGTGACGTCTCCCCTTGTTGGTCAGTGTGAACATACGACGGCAAGGACCACTGCTGCTTGTTGAAAAAAAATATATATTGACTGGGATGAGGGTTTGATGTAAGTGAAAATTCCTGAAAAAACAGCTTGAGGGTCTGGGCCCTCACTATTCTAGATCATGAATCTCCCATATGTTACAATTCAGGAGGTTTCAACAGCTATACAAAACAACGGGTTTGGAAACAATGAGGACTATTTTCTCCCTTTGGTGACTGATTTACTTCTTTCAACAAAATTCAAAGGCTCAAAGGCAAAATGACTGAGCTTTATGTCTGGATGCCCTTCTAATGCTTGATTTAGTGCTTCAGTTGTCAACTGAGGCCCCACATGCAGACTGAGAAAAATCTTTTGGGTAGCTACTACCTGGTGATTGGTGGCGTGGCGTGGTCGAGCGGTTAAGAGCGGTTAAGAGCGGTTAAGAGTAACGGACTCAAGCTCTGGTGTTTCCAATCAGCAGAGTGTGTGGGTTCGAGTCCCGGTCTTGACACTTGTGTCCTTAAGCAAGACACTTCACAATTATTGTTTCGTTCTTCGGATGGGATGAAAAGCCGTAGCTACATAAACTGGCCTCACATTTTTTTATTTTTTTATTTGAAACCTGTCTTAAAATGTTTCTGTTTGTTCAAGCGATACTAAAATAATAAATAACTAGTTCTTATATAGCGCATTTTACTATAAGGTATCAATGCGCTTTACATTAGTGCCCTGGTCATTGGGCCAATAACATTTCTGCAATCTTTCTCAGTTCCTGGGGGAATTTACAGCCCTGGGCTGCCGTTGCGCTCCGAAGGCTTTCTCAAAAACAATATCAACATCTACCCTTGCAGATACTCATTTATACTCCTGATTGAAGACAACCAATTATAGTGAAGCCTCTTGCTCAAGGCCACAAGTGTCATGACCAGGATTCGAACCCACACCCCGATGACTAAACCACCAGAACTTAAATTCGATTCTCTTGACCACTCGACCATGACTTCCAATCTTTATATATTATTATTCCTTGCTTCAGCCTTGCATCACTTCAACCCTGCCTGAGTCTCATTCAGTGTCCATACATGTACTCACCTGAAATGATGCCCGAGTTCAATACTCGGTGTAATAGGTGGGAAGGAGACGATGGTCGTACCGTGTCCGTAAGCTTGAAGCTTGATGGTCCGGGTCTGGCTATTCTCAAAGTTGATGGCCAGCTTGTCTTGGAACCTGTCAGAAGAAAGAGTCAGATTTAAATACAAAATAATCCTAAATTTATGTAATAGTTGCATCACAGATAAAGAATAATATTTTGGTTCAACCCCTTTACAGTGGTGTGCAAGGTTTTGCACACAAAGACAAATCGTATTTTTTGGCTCCAGAGTGAGGGGGTCATGGGTTTGAATTCAACTCGAACAGGATATTTCTCCCTGCAAGAAATGGAAAGCACTGAATAAACAGTGCTTATCACTAAGGCCTAAAACAAAAAAAGGTTATGTTGGCGTAACGGGCCAGAAAAAATAGGGTAGGTCGGTCGGGATTTTTTATTTTTTTATTTTTTTTTTTCCGTCTACGAAAACGACATGTTTTTTAAATGTTTAAGCCGGTAGTAATACACGATAACAAAATTAAACAAGGCTACACACAGCAAATAGTATACTTTTAAACTCTTGATTACATTTAATGACCGCAGATCGACACTTCCCTTGTTCTGTACCTCCATGCTTGAATGAAAACACTTTACGCTTCGAAACCGGGCGCCATGTTGATGCGAGGGGAGCGTAACCACGGGAAAGGCTTTTACCGCGCTGGGAAAAAAAATTCGCGGCCGGGCTGCTGCCGGCCGAGGTCACAGAATAGTTTACCATTTTTAGAATGTATATTATATCATTTTTGTTTTGTAAAAAATGCTAAAACATTAATTAAAATAATTTATATTGTAACTATATATTTTTTTAACACGGAATAAATAGCCAAGTATTTTTGATATTGTATGTAACAGTCCGCGCCGTGCAACAGTCTAGGACGAGGTTACCATGTTTTTCATTGTAGAGCAGCCTCGTGTTCGCTGAACCAGACTTCCAAGAAAGAAGCACATGTATTCACCATTGTGAAACGCTACGCAGTATATTGGGAGTCGGGTACGCGACTATACATGTACAATGTATCGTGGTGCGTCTACATGTATCTCAGCTCCGTATGACACGTTCATTGATATCGCGTCGGGCCGGCCGGCCTACGCAACTGTTCTGCGTGTTCGTTGTGCAAAACATTGTGCACTCCAAAGTTTCATGCGTGATCGTCAGACAACACAACAATGAGAAACGGTCAGAAATGCTTTCAAAAGTATTTATAACTAACTTATATCGAATTTAATTATTAAATTTCTTCCCTTGAAAAAAATAAAAATATCCAGGGTCGGCCCTATTTTTAGGGTCGGTCGGGTTACGCCAACATAACAAAAAATTTTTTTAGGCCTAATCGGAATACGGGTAAAAACCAAAACAATACAAGTTTTTGTGTTTGGATGTTAACATGTGACGGCTGAAAAAGATTACTAATCTGACCCAATTTTAAAGTAATTTTTTAAGTAATTCAACTTAACATTGGAGTGTCGCGCAGGAGTGACAGTCTTCAAACACTATGACATCATAAAGGTTTGAATTCCCCTTTGACTGTGCAAGTCTTGCGCGTACTGGAACATTGAGACCTGTTAAAGTGCGCGAGTTTGTCTTGTTCAAAGCAATGTACGTAAGACCAAAGTGGTCCCAAAAATGATAGAATACGCGCAAGACTTGCACAGTCTATACATACCTGATACAGTCATCTAGGTGGATGGTCAATTTAACCTCCAGATTCTCCTCTGGCGGGATCTCGGCCTCCACTGGTTCCACACGCCACAGGGAGTTGGGCCTCATCTAGAGATAAACAAAAGTAGCAAAGTTCAGCCGTTAGAATACAAATACCTTCACTGATATGTCAATTACTCCGAGCTGGCAATGTTAGGAACTAACAATCAAAATACAGTTCCTGCCTAAATTTTTGTATTACTATTATCATCATATGTTTCTGGTCATGAAAACAAGGATGCCTCAAAGGGAACTTAATCACTGTAGCTCGCAAGCCTGAGGAAACCTGTAAACAAGGCTGCTTGCTATGTGAACCAGAAACACCAGGTTAACCCTTCTCTTCCATGTTAAAGTGTTCTGGGTTCTTTTACCTACACTACCAATCCTAGTACGAGGGACATAGGGCTTAATGTCCCATTCGAAGGACAAAGCAATTATGGCAAAGTATCTTGCCTCAACCTGGACTCGAACCCACACTCTGCTGATCAGAATCACGAGAACTTAAGTGCAGTGCTCTTAACCACTTGGGCACGACACCCCGCCCAAAAAATCTTTGAGCGAAATATCATAAGAAACAGAAATAAGTCAATCTGATATAATGTTGATGTTTTAAAAAGTTGTTCTTACCAGCGTACAGCAGAAGGGTGCAGGGATGAGAGACTCATTAGACAGGGTGACAATCTTCGTTACATCAGTCAGTACAGGTGTCTGACCCCAGTCAAGCTCAGTGGGTGTCACATGCACCACGGGACCCTCTCCAATCGCCATCAGTTGCACTTGCTGTAAGTAACGGAGAGGGAGACAAATATATCAAACCTATAGGAGAAAGTACAGTTGGTTTTGGGGGGGAAGAGTGGATTTATTCCAACGCTCTAGTTTTCAATAAACAAACAGTTCAAATAAAAGAGGGGCTCAATGGTGAAATTGTGCTTTGTAATGCATTCATTTTCTAATAGAAATAGTCTTCCTGAAAGTAGGGAAGAAGTTACACGTCTCTAACCTCACGTTAGAATGGTGTAAAATAAAATAAAAATTTATTGAAACTCTTTCAGAGCAAAATTTGAAGCATGACGTCATCGGACAGCAAAAACAAATGGGTCTGTGCATTCCAAAGGGGAGTTTCTGTGCAGTCATAAACTCAAATTCAATGCCAATTTGATTGGTCATCAAAATTCAGGACAGAACTGAAAATTCTCTGTTCAAAATTGTACAAACGATATATTTGAATGTTTGGGATTTTGACAAAACATGCACCTGAAGGGTTTTAAACACAGTGGCATTTTACACCATTTTAACGCGTGGTTTAAAAGAGACTTTAAATTTTTCCCCAATTTTCAGTGGATCTTAAAACTGAGTTTGTCTATTGGGCACCTCTTTAAACTGTGAAGCTGGTGGTCCAGGCTTCAGTGAACATTCAAGAAAAACAGTTCATGTTTCATCAGGAATTTCGCACACTTTTGTAACGAGCTTATTCAGGTTGCAGCAATCAAAATAAGCAAGAATAATTTCTGTGGTTTTCAAATGCTACTACCTTGACCTTGACAGTGTTAGTCAGATGAAAAAAAGTACTGGTATCTTTCAGATTGAAACAACCCATTTTTCTAACAAAATAGATTCTTAATTACCAATCCTGTAGTTGTTTGGTCATATTTATTTAAAATTTACCCAGTCAGTTTCCCTTTTGGTTTATTACTTAATAATAAAAAAAAGAAAAGACATTTCAATTTCTAAACACTCTCCACTGCACAGGTGCGCTTTGGCAGCACAGGCTGTATACTCCCCAGGGAGCTGAGATGGTTTCAGGAATGAAATAATGGCCCAGTGACCAGGGGTAATAATGTGTGAAGCGCAATGATCATTCTTTGGAATTGTGCTGTACAAGAGCCGATATTAATATTATTTAAATGCTTACCAGAGGTGGCTCATTGCTTCCGAAGATGCTGAACTCAGCCACGGACTCGATCTCTTCTAGAGCCTTGGGCATGATGACCAAGGGGATCTCAGCCGTAGAGTGGGGCTGGATGATCCCGGTTGCCTCTGGACTGGTGTATAGCATCGGGCTCAAATCCTCCACTTCCTAATCCATGCAAACAAATTCAATATCACAAATTATTAAGGCATATATATTTAGGCCTGGTACTTGGTTTTATGAGGGCAATGTGGTTTTGTTTTGTGTAAAGAACAACTTGATGAGAGAAGTTTTAAATTCTACAGGAGCGTTTCAGAGGGGGAACAAGACAATGACCAGGGCTCAATTTCAGAAAGCACCAAGATTTATCTTAAGATGCGTTGCCAATATTGCCATAGTGATTTGTATTGTGGCATCACACTTTGCTTGATAAGATTGATCTTAACTGCAAATCAGTCTTAATTTCTAAGCAAATTATGATGTCACAATACAAATCACTATGGCAATATTGACAACTCCTCTTAAGATGAATCTTAGTGCTTTGTGGAATTGGCCCCGTGGGTACTTCTACATGCATTGCAACACAAGGAACAAACAGCCTATCCAAAGGGTGAAGCAATAATAGTTAAGTGTCTTGCTCAAAGACACAAGTGTCAAGAGCGGGACTCCAACCCACACTTTGCTGTTCAGAAACACCAGAACTTGAGAATGATTGCAATAAACCGCTTAACCATGACACTCCATTATTACCAAATGGAATTAAGATATGAATCCACTATTTTAACGATTATATAAATCAACTTTTTAAACTAATATATGAATCAACTGTTTTAACTAATGATATTTTTGTTTTCCCTATTGATGTTTCTTTTAAAAACCAGAATACACAAAAACTAAAATAGGATATTCGTTGATCTTTTTTGTTCCTTTGGAAGATCTTCATTACCTGTGGCACCAAGTCGTATTTGGCAGGTAGGTCTGAGTCATTGAAGAGTCTTGTATTCAGCTCATAGGGATGACTCAAGAAACATCTTGTGTAGTCCATGATGGGTGTGACTACAACGATGGCTGGCACAACACACCTAGAAATAACGTCAATAATAAAACAGCTTTATTACATCAGCATCTTGGGAAACATTTGAATATCGAGTAATAAACCACATTACATTAAGCAGAGCCATAAACCTGGGCCAAGACTGGATTCAAGCCGGGTCCACATAGTGAGCGGCTCGGAAAATATCACTTGGAAGACCTGATTCCCAGTTCATGGGCTTTGACGATACCAATGTTAAAGAAGTGGGTGAAGGTTCTTCCCATAATTGTTACAATTTCAATGAAAAAACTTGCTTCTTGTTCTGGAAGAAGTAGTTTATCAAAGAAAACATTTAGCTCAATCATATTTTTTCTTAAAAGGTGCAAGTATTCCTATACCACTCGTGTCACAAATGGTTTTGTACTTACTTAGCTGTGATGGGTAACGCCAACAGCTCTGTCCCGACTCCTTCTACATCAACAACCAGAGACATGTCGTACTTCTTGACAGTGTTTGAAGTCAGCTCAACCTGAGAATGTCAAAACCAAATCATCATGCAATAATTTTGTGATAGTGCTTAGCAGAGATGTCACGTGTGCTCTGGTTATCTTCAGGAAAATAATAAGCTGGCATTTATAGAGTGCCTTTTCCAGAGGTTGCAAAGCCCTAGGATGTCTCCAACGCAGATCAAATCAGTATAAAAGATGGCCAAAACATTAAAAATCACCGACGACAAAACAAGAAGGTCTTCAGCAAGTTCTTGAATGATTCAAGTGATTTTGCTTTTTTGCAGCTATCAGGAAGAGAATTCCACACAGCCGGGCTTGCACTGAAGAAGGTCATTGATGTTCTTCTGGCTAAAAGTCTGTGCAGCAGATTTTAGGTTTCATTGGGAGACCTTCAGGGGCACAGCACTGGCATTTTCTTAAAGGAGGGTGTATTGACCACACCCCCTCTACTCTCCCTAGGCAGCTATTTGGTTGGTGCATGGTTGGCTAGTGCTTGTAGCGCTTGCCGCTCACCACCTTGGCCCTGGATGTAGGGATAAAATTATAAAAGAAACTTCAAACTACCTGAACTTTGACCTCACTCTGCGAAGGAATCGTTCCGCTCTCTGGTGTGATGTAGAACTCCTTTGGTGGGACGTTCAGATTGGTCCTGTTCAGCGTAGCCTCACCACTAGTTGCTGACACAACCTCACCTGCGCCATCACTGGGGACTCGGACGTTATAGGTCATGGGTACGAGGGCAGTGTTGGCAAGGGTCACGACCCTAGTGCTTTTGAATCCTACAAATCGTAAAATATAGATTACTTCATATTCACTTCAAACCCCCCAAAATCTTGATTGATTGTTCACTTTTTTAATTTTAAATTGTTAGAAGAAAATAGCGATTTCTATTTATCAAAAACTGATTTTAAAGACACTATTAGTGAAGACTTACAAATCATCAACAAGTTTTTCAGTTTACATCCTGTGTTTTTTCTATTATTTACTATTTGAAATGATTTCACCCTTCCCTTTCCTTTTTTAATATTTGCTGAACTTGTACTTAGAAGTATGTCTTGATGTAAATGGCTCAAGAATATTGGTAAATCCTAAAAGTTTGTTTTGATAAACACTACAATGCAACACTTGTTTATTCGTGAGGTAACTAGCCTGATGCTGACTTTCCCCTAGCCTTTTGTCAAGGCCTTTGTGGCTTGGACAGCTTCATAGGTCGTGATCCCAAGTGAGTGGCGAAGCCATGAGGGCCTTTTCCAACTTGTTTAAGGCTCCTAATGTGTTTCTTTATAATCTTGATTTTTGCAACCCAAACGGTAGCAAAAGTCAAAAACAATCAGAAGCGAATAATGCATGTTTCATACTTCATGAATAATTCATCCAAAAAAACCGCAAAGAAGTGGTCTCCCGTTTCAGTCGCTCCGCTGTAAACAAAGCTGTCCAAGCCCTGATGGCCTTGACAAGTGATCCAAAGCCCTGAACAACTACACAACATTTAATTCTTACCATAGGACACTGTTCCAAACTTAAGCTTGGGCTGGTCAAAGTGGAACGTCGGCCCGATCACATTGCCCTTGAAGTTGAGCTTGAGCATCTCCGGCAGTCCCTTGACTGAGCAGAAGAACTCCTCGTCGAAGTCCCCCAGCATGGGGGAGGTGAAGGAGATCTTGATGGCCTGGTGTCCGCCGGGGACCACGATGCCCTCGCTGGGGCTGAATTGGAATCGGGGGCCAAAGGTCGAGTGGTTGGGTAGGAGGTTGAAGGTGGCGTCGATGTCCCCTTGGTTGCTAAGAATCACCTGTGAATGTATAAGGCAAATTTATAATGGTATCACAAAATGCTAGGGTTAGAAAATCAATAATTGATAATCAATATATTGCTAAGAATCACCTGTGAATGTATGAGGCAATTTTATAATGATATCACAAAATGCTAGAATTAGAAAATCAATAATTGATAATCAAGAATCACTAGTGTTTTCCTTTTTCTTATCCCTTATTTTTGCTTAGCAGAAAATTGTTATGCACTAGCTACTGTCTGTTTAGGAAGTGTCTCAAAAATCAGGCACCTTCTAGGCATGCAAGAACCGTAGGTATTCGCCTGCAATCTAGTGGCTACCACACTGTTCTGCTGGATCGTTTCATTGTGCTGGACTACCGGAAAAAACTTTACATGTCAGAATATGCAAGTTGCTTTTTTTAATGTTCAAATGAAATGTTCCAGCGGTGGTCCAACGAACCAGTCCATGCATGCCCACTGGAATACTTAATTGATCCAGTTAGAACATTCCTACTGTTCTGAATTTTGAGACGCTCTATGAAGTTGATCAGAATTCCTGCGTACATATTTGTAGTTATTTAATAAATTTGTAAATCCAAGTTCAAGAAAAAAAGGAAAGGTTTCAAGGTTTCTAGACCTGGAACTTATTTTCTGTCTGCTTATTTTGACCCTGGACTGACAGGTTGTAATGGTATTCTTCAAATAATGTGACGAGTGTGTTAAATACCCACCCCCCAAAATTCATTTCCGTTTACTTTGATGACTTAGAATACTAGTTACGTAATGTTTACTGATGACGTAGCATACTAGTTACGTAATGTTTGCTGGTAACGTAGCTTAATAGTATAGCGCCCTCGTAGCAGAATACTATATCCTTTGTAATTTTTGCGGGAATTGCCATTACTTGCTGTACGAAAACACGATGACACCTTAAAGACTGTCTTCATTATATTTTCTGATTAAATCTTCCTTGAAGTAAGCCGTGTCCCAATTGTCTTATTTGACGACCCGTCACAATAATTGAAGCTTAAATGGAAGATTTTGAATCTTTCAAAGGTGAAAAAACCAACAATCCATACCTCATATGTGTGGGTAGAGCAGACAAAGATGTGCCCCATGTCAAGAGTGTCGAATGAGAACACCACCTTGGGTCCCACACCATCACCTCTCATTCTTAGGGGTAGGCGTGTCTCCCGGCCTGTGATGTCGCAGTAGGCTGTACTCCAGTAGGTGCGTGCTTCCTCTGGCTTAAAGATAACGTTGATCTCGGCGACAGAATTGGGCCAAATGTCGCCCTCTAGTGGCTCTATAGAGAAAGCACTGTCGGAGTACAACATGCTGTCACCTTCAACCATCTGAAAAAGGTTTAAAAAGTCATGGTTTGTACACTGTACAGTACTTGGATCATCGCTTATGAAAAAGTCCTTAGCGTCGAAGCAAAAACATAAAGGTTGGGTCATAGATTGGTTTTTGTCATCGTAATGCTGATTTATAGGCAAAATTATAGAGAAAGATACAATAAAAGTCACATGTGAAAGTTTCAGCGGAATACAGTGTCTACTTGCTGAGGAAAAAGCAAAAAAATGCCACAGTAATTTTACAACAACATCCATCTATGTTTAGCAAGGTGACAGCGGGTACCAACCGCATCTCTGGCCGCAGCATTTGGAACGGACACCAACCCTCAGAAATCTGTGAAACAATTCATACATGAATCATTTCTCAGATTCAAATGCATTTTGGTGAGAGATTATCCAAACCATTATTACTTTGAAGAGTATCTTTTTCTCAAAACAGTTTAACACTATCAACAGCTGCAGTGCTTAATTCTCACCAAGTAAGTTTTTATGGTCATTCACATTTGGACTATTCACCAATCTTTGACCCTACCTTTAAGGAATTGATAACAAAACAAAGTACCTTTCTTCTGTTGTGAAACGTCCTAGTTAGGATGGCCATTTTGTCTCGAAGAGTGTTGTCCACCATGCATTCCTCTAGGAAGCGGTCATGTTCTGCCTGCTCTTCATCCACTAGACTTGTACAAAATCTACACGAAAAACATAACCATATATAAACACTTAACTTTGTACAAACAACACAAATTGTAAAAAACTCAGGTAACAGGACTCGACAGGTGCCAAGTAAACAGTGATTAACACACATCAGTGTGCGAGTAAAACACCAATAATATTCTTTATTCTATGATGTAAGTTTAGCATCTTTTAAATCATTGAGGTACCCACTGCTAATATAGGATTTGAACTGCCTATAGCTACCGGGCAAGCTCAGTGGACTTGTGGTGAGAGATCTGCTTTAGAATGGCAAAGGTCATGGGTTCGAATTCCACCTGAGTAATGAGTAATATGCCTGTGGATATTTTTTACCTTCTCAAGACTCAGGAAAATACTGAGTATATATACAGTGATTAAATCACAGCGGTGTATGGGTAAATGATGAGTAGAAATACCTGTCTTTTTGTTGGTTTTCTTCGTCTGCGGTTGCAAAAGGTTTCCACTGGAAGTGTGCAATGACGTCGCTCCGATTGTTGATGGTAAGGGATCTCTGATTGGCCATGGTGATAAAGGTGTTCTCTATGCGGACTGTGTTCTTGTCCAATCGGACATTTGCATCTACCGCCGCACCGTACAACGTGACAAAGACGTCTTCAGCTGTTTTAGTTATGGGAAATTAAATCATAGGAAACATTAAAGATCTAGGTTACCAACCAAAATGCAATGTGAAGTGTATTGCTTGTGAGTGCCTCCCAGCTATATTGTCTCGAACACAAAAGAATGTTTGCATGGGCACATTCCCACAATCCATAAAACTGCAAGAGCATTCCAATAGAGCGAGTCTTATCAAATCATCCTTATCCAATCCAATCATAAAGTTCAAACCATTCCAACATATGAGAAGCTCCCTATGCAACACGGTTCTGTTGGTTCGGGATCCTGTTTTAACGTCAAACCTAACCCACTGGTGTATTTGGGTAAAGACTTGCCCAAATCTTCCACTCTATGGTACTCAACAACCAAGGAATTGAATCAGATTGAGTGTGCCTGTTCCATCCACAAGAAGGGCCCAGTTTCATGGCGCTTCTAACTACAGAATTCTGCACTTACAGCGCTATGTAAAGTGCATGATTCTATGGGCTGTAAGGACAGAATTCCGCGGTAAGCAGCCAAGAAATTGGACCTTATTGTTATTCCAGAGGTCCAGGTTCAAGTTTCACTCACATAAATTTGTCTTCGTTCAACCTAAAAGAATAGGATTTGGGAAGATTTGGACTGGTAGAGACAAAAGAATGAAAACCACAAAGAATGGATGTGATACTTTTGTCTGCCATACTGACCTGTATCATAAGAGACGACTAGATCCTCATTATGATCACCGACTGTATTGGGTTTGAACGTCACCTCCACCTGTAGGCTCTCATTGACTGCAAGAACCCCGCAGTCGGGATGGACTGAAAAGGGTCTAAAATAAAATGTAATGAGACATTCGAATCAATAACAATCTGAAATGATACTCAAGTCCTTTTAATGTACTGGACCCAATTTCATAAAGCCTGTAAATAAGCAGATGTTTTCTACTTATGGAGTGGCCATTAGCAGAATGTTTATTTTATAAACATTGCAAACTGTAAGCAAAGCAAAAGGCACGCTAGCTTGTCGGCAGTTCTTGTAAGAAAAAAAGGCCTGAAACTAGGATTGAAATACAACAAGGTTTGTTGAAAGGAGGTTTGTTTTCAACCCACTGGTAACCCTTGGAGTTATAGATTTCAAGGAGCTTTTCAGCATCCTTATTACTTGAATGTTGATCATCGAGCTTGATTTACTTATATCTGGGGTGTCGTGGCCGAGTGGATAAGAACACCGAACTCAAGTTCTGGTGTTTCTGTTCAGCAGAGTGTGGGTTCGAGTCCCGGTCGTGACACCTGTGTCCCTGAGCAAGACACTTAACTATAATTGCTTCTCTCCACCCAGGGGTAAAATGGGTACCTGTGAGGGCAGAGATGGTTCTTGTGATTGATTTAGCCTAGTAGCGCATATATTGCAGCACAGGCTGTATACTCCCCAGGGAGCTGAGATGGTTTAAGGATTGAAATAAATGGCCCAGTGACCAGGGGTAATAATATGCGCCTCGGAATAGGCTACCTAGATAGATGGCGCTTTATAAATGCTTGATATTATTATTATCATTATTATATCTGAAGAAAACAACAGCTTCTTTTTTCACCATGGAGATAAAAATAAAAGCCTGAAATCTGATTTTTTTAAATTTTTTATTTCTCATTTCCCAAGTAGTTGATTCATAGGAAAAACCATGTGGTTTTTCGTGGCCGTGTGGTCTACGGCATCAAACTCAAGTGGTGATGGTTGAATCATTGGAGTGTGGGTTTGATCCCCGGTCATGACACTTGTGTCTTTGAACAAGGCACTCAACCATAAATGCTTCTCTTAACCCAGGTTTATAAATGGGAACCTTAAAGGGCTGAGACAGTGTTGTGTTGGATTAACTCCTTAGCTAATTCCAACAGATTGGGGTTGTATGCTCCTCAGGTAGTTGAGAAAGTTAGAGGAATGGTCTAAAAGTATGATGAACAGGGATAAGAATGTTGCAAAGCCCATTGATCTAGCTACTAGGATATGTTCGATATATAGACCATGTGACCTGTGACATCACATGTTTACAAAAGAGCCACAGAGCCTGGACTTCCTGCAGGCACAGTTTGAACACAGCTCAATGGAAGAATACAATAAATCTTATATTTTATGGAGATTGCACTGTCTGATTTTTCTCAACTTTTGATATGAAGAAAGGGGGGACATCTCAAAAGCTGTACAGCTGTTGCTTTGTAACACTTGAATTTATGTGAAAATTATGACACAAAATGTAAATTTTCCCACATGGCCTGTGCAGTATCTTGCCTGTCAGGAAATGCATTAGAATGTACAAGGTCACTACTCTGTAAACAAAGGTAACATGGTCTATAAGAACCAATTATTCTTGTTATTATTATTATGACTTACTCTGACACATAGAGAGAAAATCTGGCCTCCCGGTTGCCTACATTTCTGACCAGTAACGTCTTTGTGGAGGAGTACTTGACAGGGCAGGTTGAGAAGTTGACCTGGTCAGGGAAATCCAGCAAGGCTCGGGCACCAATGGCCTTGACTGGTACTACAAACTTCTCTCGCTCGGTCATGCAGATCAGCTCATGCACGTAGTCCTGGGATCACAGTACAAGAATTGTTGAAAGTCAAACTATAGTTAAGATTTTTCTAATTTTTAAAATTTGCTTTCCCCCAAAAGTGGCAACAAAAGAATAAAGATTTTTTTTTAAACAAGCAGTCCATGTTAGAGACATTATCATGCAGCACTATGAGAAAATAAAAACACACAAACTACAAAGAAAATCATAATCTTTGTATTGCTCTATAAGTTCCAAGGCGGCCATACACAACAAACAAAATGGGCTCATGTATTTTTCAAGGATGAGATTGGTTTGATTATTTCCCTTTTCTGGTGTGTGTGGGGGGAAGGTGTTATCTTAAGAGAACTAACCTTCTTCTCAGCTGGCATAAACTGTATCCTGAAGACAACGGCCATACCAGGAGCAACCTTGTTCCCAATGTCTGGAGGACTAACAATCTTAAAGTATGGGGAGTCGGCCTGAGACACTTTGACTAATCGAGACACCTGTCAGATAAATGGAATATAATAACAAATAGTCATGATTACCAAGTTTAATATTTGTTTTTTCTTGATAATTGCAGTCCAGAATATGATCTGCAAATGAATGCATTCAATGTCCAATCCATCCTCGTTTGGCGAGGTGTCAGCGGGTACCAACCATCAGAAACCGGAGAAATGATTCATGCATGCATCCTTTCTCAGTGTTTTGGGGTGAAAAATTTTCCAAACTATATTTTTTCGAAGGGAATCTGCAAGTTTTTATGGTCATCCATTTTTGGAGTACTTACCAATATATGGCCCTACCCTTATCTCAATATTTTTTGACGAGCCCAATATGGGGGAAAAGCAGCATATATAGACCTTATAGATTGTTGTCATCCCGCCACCATCTTAGAGATAAATCAATGATGAAATAGTGGAAACGCAAAGATTTGTACGCGTGGCGCACAGCCAATGATCAACCTTCATTTGACCTCTACACAAAGTCCCCTGACTAAAATGATGTCATGTGCACAAGGTCCACGAGCAACTTCTCAAATCTCACCTTATCATTGTTTCTGAGCAGCAAAGGTACTTCAAATACTTCATGCGGCACAAACTGTTGGAAGACAATCTCTGATGGGAAGGGCTGAAACATGGGCTCGTCAATGTCTACCACGGAGAACTGGGGGATGTAACAATGTACAAAATAACAAACATTGTTAAACTGTGACGTGGTAATCTGAATTTGAAGGACCGATGAAAACAATCCAAATGATCAAGAATAATCAATTTGTGTTTGTTAGTTTGTTTGCTTTGGCATCTACATTGTCTTTCCACTATATGATGTTCTCTGTCTTTATATTTCTTTTGCAGTTTAATAGTTTTTACCTGATTGTATAAACGTGAATAATTGTTGACTCGTTAATACTTGTTACCAAACTGAATGAACTGTACTTTGGATAATCTACTTTCAATTCAGTGTTTTCTGCAAGATCATATCTTTAATAAAACCATCATCAATCAATCCTTCAATCAAACAATTAATCAATCAATCATTCAATGGACAAAAACAGATTCATATCTAACTCTATCAGGTTCAAATCTTTCATTCTTTGGTTTGATCAAGAGCTTTAGAGGTTCAATACAAAGTTTAAAGTCATCCTTTTTATTTTTCAGGTATATCAAGAAAAATATTTTTAAAACCTCTCCCTACTTACATAAATGTTCTCATTCTGTGGGTCTGTCTACTTTGATATCTGCTTTATTTGTATGAGTTTGTTTTTCTTCATAGCTTTGTCTTACAAAAGTCTTGTATATAAATACAAATTGTTTGAGCAAGATATTGGGAAATTATAATAATTGATTATTAAATTTACCTTTTGATGTGTAGTATCGCCCATGTCCAAGAGTTCAACGACCTGCGGAACCCTCATGTCATGTGTGTTGGCGAGTTTCTCATGGGTGGACTGCCCCATTTCCTTCATGTATAACGATGGGGTCAGCTACAGAGAGGGGGACAAAACAAAACGGAAGGACTGTTTCAAAAAATATCCACTACACCTAAAGTCAAGACTTGCGGCCATTACAGACAAGTTTCACTTATGTTCAAATACCTTTCAAAAATGCTGGGTACCCACCTACACATACAGCGCTTTAAGGAGTGTTGGAAACAAATTGCCCACTTTAACAAGTCCTAAATTTTGAAAACACCCACAGTCTATAGTGCACATGACGTCACCGACCAGTGCAGTCTTTTTGGAGATCATCACCAGACCAGTGCGCATTTGAGAAAAGCTTCCAAAACATACTTGCTGGACTTTGGCCATCGTCTTGGCGTTTCAAACAGCATACTCTGCTCGTCTGCAGGAGAAAGCTTGGAGTAGAGTTTGCTGTTCGAAATGTCAAGACCACACCATTTCTTCTCAAAAGCCAACAGACTTCTCCCAAAGAGTTTTATACATGGTTGTACCTGCAAGTTTACTACAAGTACAACAGCTTTTCTTATGATCCACACCAAGTCTCAAACATCACTTGCTATGTATTCAACATTGCATAGGGAGGAGGTTCCTTCAGATGTGTTTAAACATTTACTTGCGATTGTAGGTTCTCAACTTCACCAGGCCTGGAATTACACAGAGGCCACGGAGGTCATGACCTATGTTGCCCTGGTCTTGGCCTTAGTGCCCCTTCAAAAGTTTCCCACAGACTTCTCCTAAAGACGAACAGAGTACACTGTTCAAAAGGTTGAGACCACATCGGCCATGGCCCTGCTGCCCTGGTCTTGGCCTTAGTGCCCCTTCAGAAGTTTCCCACAGACTTCTCCTGAAGACGAGCAGATTACACTATTCGAAACGTCAAGACCACACCGGCTCTTTTCAGAGCCAACACTCCCACAAAAGAGATTTAACACATGGTTGTACCCGCAAGTTTACTATTTATTTATAGTTACTTCCGACTTTAAGATTATTGCAATGGAAGTGCCCTTTGCAAATCGAAAATGGCCTTGCCCACTAGAAGATGAAATTCCAGACCTGCTTTACCTTTGGTTCTTCAGCAGGTCCCCTTAGGAGTTTGGGGTTTCTTGGAGCAGTGACCTTGCTGACATAGAGGGGGGTCTCACCGCAGTCGGTGGCCCGTTGGGCTGTCTGCTTCTCAAGACCTGTAGGCATCGTTGCTGCTTTTTTATCTGTTGAAGCAAATAAAGTTGTTTATATTCCTGATGATAAAAAGTGTTTCCTGGTTTAACTTTTGGCATGCAGTAGGCCTATGAATCTATTTGATTGACTAACAGTAATATTATACAGAATTAAGATTAATCTTTGCCAGCCATCTCGTATGTAGGATGCTGCATCCACTGCAGGCGGCAGAATTCAGTCAGCTTAAGTTTTGTTGATTCTTTAAAGGCAGGGTATATTTTTGGTAATAGTCAAAGAACAGGATCCTGACTTGGTGTTTCCCACCATATGCATACAATAACAAACCTGTAAACATTTGGGCTAAATTCGGCATCAAAGTTGCAAGAACATAATGAAAGAAAAAACACTCTTGTTGCATAGAACTGTGTGCTTTCAGAAGCCTGAGAAATTTGGGGTGAAATATTACCTCTTTCTCAAAAACTACATTACTTCAAAGGGGGTAGTTTCTAACACGATGGTTTATAAATTATATTATCAACAGCTCTCAAGTGCTCTTTACCAGGTAAGTTTTTATGGTCATTAATTTTTTGAGCAATTTTGAAACCAATGGTGTACGCTCCCTTCAATGATGATAGTTGCAGTATATAGCTTCTTTTTGTTTACCATTATGAAGGGGAATAAAAAACTAACAGAAGAAACCTTATCTAGACATGCTTGGAGGGAAAAGTTTACCAGAGTTGGAGAAAATTGCACTTGAACATGTTGAAGGTTTCAACTCGCGCTCCGACAGAGCTCTACTCTGAAAGTGAAACCTTCAGAATCGACATCAAATTCAGTGTGCATGCGCTCAAGTGTGCATGCGTCTGTACCAAAATTGTTAACAATTTGTGGCGCCATCAAGATACTATATCTTCCTTGCAGTTTTGCAAAATTGCTGCAGGAAAGTGCGATTTTTGGAGGCAAATTATTTATTAAGGTATTTTTTTAACTAAGCCATCCTGCCTGGTCACAGACACAGAATATTGCAAGTGCAACTTCAGGAAAATATTTATTACGTAGATTTCAAACATCCCTCAAATTCTTGTAGAAAAAAAGCGAACTAGTAGGCCTACAATACATTTTAATGTATTGTAAAATAATTTTCTGCCGTTTTGTTTCGTGTCAGAACAAACAGAAGTCAAAGTTTTAAAACAGTCAATGTCGAATTGTTTTCTTGAAATTTTGCATGTCAAATCTTCACGGAAACAAAACGCACGATGTATGTCTGACATGCCTACTTTAATTCCAATCAGCACTCGTTTAGTTTGAGAGTATTTCGCATTCAAACCATCTACCAAAAGACACGTAGACCTACGAATACGAATTTTGACGTTTGTAAGCGCGCGCACACTCACTCACTCAGTAAACACACAACTCAAGATTCGGAAATCAAGACCACCCTGTTTCTCATTACCCAGAAAACCCTTTCTTTTGATGTATCTGGTTGCTGATGAATCCAAGTGAATGCTGTATCAATTATGCTATAAAATGTATAACTCACCTTTACTGAAAACAAATTGATATCATACTTCTACGGATGTTTTCATCGTCGGGAGTTTAAAAACTAAACACATCGCCATCTTGTTTTTGGACGATCGTCGTGTTGTCAAGCAACCCGTTTCTAAAATACATATAACGGTTGCTCCCATTGGTCAATCTTTTCTATAGAATTAATTTTTACCAATCGCATTACGTGACATGTAAGCACTGTGATAAATAGTTTAGGCAAATAATCGTCTGGAACCCTGTAACACGAATCGTGGTTCACATCAGACTTGTGTACATCATTGTACGATATCTAACAATTTTGGGTAGGGTCACCCAGACGACCTTTTGCAAAAGCAACAAGTGACTTGTCGTCTGCTTTCTTCAAAAGAGGGTCAAGTCGCTGTTCAGTGTTTCTGTTGTGGTGTTTGAACAAATATTCTATCACAATGAGAACTCATTATTTTGTGTAAGAGATTGAAATCCTTTCAGAGAAGAAATCCATCTTTAAAATCTCTGTTTTCACATGGTATTTATTAAATAGAATAAAAAGTCACTATGAAACAGTTTCTTGCGGGGGCGACAAGTTTGTCTGTGTTTCGTCAATTCAACCATGCATGCGCAATGACTCAATTATAGTGCCGTGCATACACTAGGTCTTTTAACAACAACCACGGTTGCATAACAACCCATTGTGCAGTGCAGGGCAGTATCAATTATCGACCTATATTTTTCAGTGAGGAACATCAACAACAATAATATAGAGAATTATTATTAATAATTTAGTGTAGAGAGAAAGAAAAAACCGGGTGTTTTGTCCTTGTTTCCAATTTCACTGTTTCGTTATAATGTTAATTTTTAACTTCTGTAGGCCAAGACACACCAAATATTTTACGTGAAACTTGTTTGTGGTAGAAGGCGTTCCCCTCCCCAAATTAGCCACACTATAACACACTATTTTCCTCTAAATTGATTAGAATTGAAATTCTTTTTGAAATCCACTTTCTCATTCTCAACTTTTCTTGTTTAGGCCTATCATCATCAACTAAACATCAAATAATTTGTATGAAAATGTATTTATTTCCTCAGTTTTATTTGCAGCAATTCAAACAATAGCTATTAATTTGAATGTTTGCTTCCAAATTGGAGACACATGTCAAAGTTATAGACTAATGTAGTCTAGATTCAGGAAAATTGTTGGTTCTTTTAGGCCTTCTGCGCTGCGATTTTAGTTACGCCGGTACGGTCTGTTGTACTTGCGCCCTCTTGTGAGAGGCACCGCGAGCCCACCGAATTCCGAGAGTTTTAGTTTGACTCACGTAATTATCACAAGGAGCATTTTTATTATAGTGCCCTCTGTCATTCGTCATGTGAAAGGAGACGTATTTCGCATGCAGACATGCAGTGTCCGTTGTTTCATAACATAATGGCAATGACGAAGAAGAATGGCTTCCTGCTTATCATGGCCCACCCACAGGACATTATTCAAAGTTGAATGGTCGAAAAAAACGGTGTTCTTGGATTGTTGACATCCATTTTGTGATTTTCGTAACCATAGATGCAGAAATATATTTGTTTAATTAGTTTCAGTGTTGCAGAAATATTGTTTGTCTAATTAGTTTGTGTTGTGGACCCGCATTGGTCTCGGTCTACCCCCCCCCCCACCCCCCCCCCCCCCCCCCACACCCACGTCTTCGATTTACAACGTGCCTGTTTTGTCCTCAACCAAGATTGATGCTGCCCTGTTTGGAAAGTATTCGTTGTAGGCTACAAAGGTTTATTAGGTCGAGGGGCCGATACAAACACCTACAAGTTTACACTTCATGCGTCACTGCCGAGAAGCCAACTTGGTTTGCTTTCCTTTTGGTCGCCATAGACTATAGTACTTGAGGCTCTGTGTTGCACAATAATTTAGCAAGGAACACAAGCCCATGACCTTTACTCGTGTCAAAATATATTAGTGCAGAAACTCAATTTCATTCAAACCCGAAAGTGGACGATTGGATTGTGTTCATTGCAAAACATAATTAATTTACGTTTTAAATTTATTTATCTCATAAACAATTATTGTTGACACAACTGACCAATATTGTGCATTTTGTTTGTTTGTCCCCTTGATGGAGCAACCATACAATCTTTCTACAAATCTGAGGCATGCCATAAAAATACACAATTGGCAATGAAATAAGATTCATATTCCATCATGCATTTTTGCTTGTTACTTTTACCCTTGGACATACACACCTAGACCTACACGATCGACTACGATGACGACTTTTGTGTGGCAATTTATGATTTTTCTGTAGTGGGATAATTCTTTGCATTAACTGAATTATCTAATTCCATGAGAGGTATTCACTGTAACAGGTGAACTAAGAGGCGTGTTTGTTGGATCATGGTATGCCGTTCGTATAGCTGGTACCATTGTAGATGGCCGTCACTCACATGCAGAATGCATGAAGACGGCCTAACTCGTAGGGTTAAAGACGGAGGTTAATCCACAAGAGGACGCTTGTTCCAGCAATATTACAATGTATTGGCTATCAGGTAGACTAAAAACCAAAATCACAGACTTGGAACCAAGACTAGTGCATCGGCTGCGTCGTCCTCGCACCCTTCAGCAGGCCGGGCGCGGGCAAATTGGGGTCCAAAGGTGACTGTTCGTGACAAGAATTTGTCGTTTGCTTAACTTATTGATGAGCTTAATTGCGTTTTAAAATCTGATGAGAGGCCTCAGCTCGATCAAGGAGTTAAGATTGATCTTAAATGTCAAGCAAACTGTGATGTCACGATAGAAATCACTATGGTGATATTGACAACTCATCTTAAGATGAATGTTAGTGCTTTGTGAAATCGAGCGCTGACGACCTGCGTGGTGAACGTCAAAATTTTCACAAATAGATGGAGCACAATGTTCAAGCCATAACGTCATCTGATGGGACCAAAATTATGACACTAAAGTAAAGTTATATAGTTTTGCATCGTGACTTACATTCAGATCATTAAACTTTCTTGTCCTCTTTCTCGGGGGAGGGGTCATTTCGTTGGAAGTTGTGAAGACCCAACAGCAGATAAATTATTCACGATGCCGGCTTCCTCCATGCTCTAGGCTATCCTCCGATGATTGAAAAGGTGCCGCCAATGGGGATGTGCTGTGACGACATGAAGCCAGTGAAGCCATTTCAGTCAAATAATAATGGCTCATCCCTACCCAAGCAAGCTCTGGTGTTTCTAATCAGCAGGGTGTGGGTTCTAGTCCCGGTCGTGACATGAGTCTTGTGTCCTTAAGCAAGACGCTTTGATACGCCCCTAGGGATGTGATAAAGCGCTATATTATAAGAACCTAGTATTTTTTAAATTATTACTAGTACCCAACTCGACTTGCGTTTCTTTGAACCAGCTGACATTCTCCAAAGTCCTTTTAAATGTGATGCGTGGTGTAAACTTAATGGTTAATGACATACCGCCATCCCATGGAGGAAGAAATCCCAACCCCCTTTGGCATCCCAAGGCGCGCGGTCCAAAGGACAACACCCCACCACGTGCCATGTATTGCGCCACCAAGAGTTTGCTCTCGTGAAGAGACCTAAAAAAATGCTCACAATCTTGGGGAATATGCCTGAACATCTGACGTCACACTTCGAGGCAGATACCAGCCTGAACTACACTACAACAACACTACATGCATGATGTAAACATCATTCACACCTGCATGCAGACGACCGAAATTGCAAGCTGACAAACGACACCACCTCGGACCAATCATAACACAGATATGGAAAGCTTACGTCACAGCTTGTTTATCCAATGAAACCATTGTATCCAATGAAACCATTGGGTCTGTAAGACCAGTTCTTGTCTTTATCCTTGCGGAAAACGACAGGCCCAAGTCTAGGAAATGTTGAAAAACAAAGTAATATTGACAATGGGCTGTCAGATGTTCAAATATTTTTCAGTGATAATGGAACACTCCAACAGTAGGCAGATAGTTTAAACCATTACACCATAAAGCAGCACCAGTAATATAGCTCAGGAGAGTAACAGGAAGAGGTTGACTTTCTCAAAGAATTTACTCGGTGATTATCCACTTAAAAATAATCCAGTACTTCTTTTTATTCTCACGAACTTCGATCCCTTGACTACACCTCACTCATAATGTATATAACTGAACTGTCAAAAAATTACACAACACTTTTATTGCACTTTTGAATTAACCAAATGCTTAATTAAAATCTTTGATCAGGATGATGTATACGAGTATACAATATGTTTAGATTCGTTCCGTATCAAAGCTTCTCTCAAATTTCCATTGCACAAAAGTTAGAGGGATTTTTTTCTTTTAGCTGAATTTTTAGACCTAAGAAGTCTGAACGCTTCTCCCTTCAAGTTCACTTTGATTAAAACAAATAATGTTTTCAAAAATTCTCACCCCTAATGGATGTGTGCAAATCATACTTTTCATTATCTCATACGGCGGCAACGTGAAACAAAATAAATATTGTAAAGGTGTATTCGATGTTAACGACAAGGTATCATGGCACTGTTGGCCGATTTCGAAATAACTGTCCCACCTTGAGTTGGGCCGGTTCCAACTTGGGCACTCCCATTGGGCTGGTGTGGCAAGAGATTCCGTCGCCCATCCCCCCCCCCCCCCCCCCCCCCCCCCCTCTTACGGCAAATGTGCACAAATTTCGTCTGGTGGCGCCCTTTATAAATCAGCTTCACTTTGCTCATCTGTTAATTTACCGTTTTGGGGACACTCACACACTGGGGGAGGTAAACATCCCCTCTAAAAGCGGACCCAGTTACAATTGTGGATGCCTCAACTACAGTTAGGAATAGCTCAGTCACGACCCAATAACATGGCACTGGCGGCCGGTTTCGAAAAACCCCAAACTGTCCTATCTAAAGTTGGGCCAGTTCAATTTTGGGCACTCCCAATAGACTGTGCAAAGTCTCACGCGTATTCGAACTGCAGACATTTTAAAAATGTGCAATTACGTTTCCCTCACGCGTTATAGTAATGTGGGACTAAAGTGGTCACCAACATTTTCGAATTTGCGCAAGACTTGCACGGTCTGGGGCTGGACATAACTACAATCTGGAATACTTCAATTGGGAATACCTCAACTAGCTACCGTTGGGAATAGCTCAACTACAGTTGGGAATAGCTCAACTATAGGGGATCATAATGACTAGAACATTGCTATTAAAATAACTAAGTGGCGAATTCTTGTCACACGATTTTCTATAGATCCCACACAAGCACAAGCATTCTCGGCTATAAAAAAATAAATTCAAAATAGTAAAATTAATTAGGCGTAACCCTTGCACGTCAGCCTCAAATTTATAGCGTTTTTCACCTCTTACAAAAACCAAAGTAATTATTATGAGCTTATTATATACATTTCTTTTTTTACTTACAAGCTGCTCTAAAACAAATTTGGTGTGTGATGTTTTGTCAACTACGTGTTCCGTGCACTTGTATTGCTAGAGAATTATCCGTGGGCCTCACAGATTCCGTCCGGAGAGATGTTTGTGCGGTTACACCCCTATTTTCCGACAGCCCTATGTCCCGACAACTCAACCTATAATTTATTTCGTCACCCCTATGTTCCGACACCCATATACAGTTTCGACACCCCTATCTTCCGACACACCTATATATTCCGACTGCCAAACCTATGTTCTGACACCCCTGTATTCCGACATTGTCGTAATTTTTACACATTATTATTCTGATAATAGTTTCTGTTTCCCACCAAAAAGCACATGGTCACAAACTTCAATGTGCTATTATTATTGGCATTTATAAACTAAGTGGGTTGTCGGAACATACGTCAAGCAGCGGAACATAGAGGTGTCAGAACATAGGGCTTGTATGCCAGAAGTTGTTCTAAAACCACAAAGGCTTCCCGTCTTGGACCCGACTCTTTTGAACATCTCACTTACATTATTTTTATAAAATGGATGATGTTTGCACACTGGTCATAGTTTAAGTGCTGCATACGGGGACCGTGCCCAAAACAACAGAGCTGTGGTAAAATTTCACTGCATGCAGCTGTCAATGTTTCAACTTTCAATGAAGCCAACAGGATGCAGAAAAGGCGAGGCAGAGGAGATGATTCTTTTTCTTGACCTCTTTTAAGAAAGATACGACTGGTTATCTTTTCCTCCCAAGCACCATGTTGAATTTTAAATCACCACATTCCAGCGAAATAATCACAGAGGAGTATCTTGCACACCATGGCTTGTTGTTACGAATAGTTCCATTGTATGCTCTTTGAATGTGTAGTATTTCGTCATGTGTCAGAATTCTCTTCGTTTTTGTCTCCACAATCTTGCTCTTTTTGGACTTCCTACCGGAAGGGACTATTATCCCGAATGTATTCAGCTGGTTTTACAAAGCACAACGCGAGTGTCCTTGTCAGTTGTTTGCCAATGTTCGTTTGTTTTTATGCAGCTCAACATTGTTCAGATGTTAAAACCAATGTTTGTATGAGACCTTCGGTTGGGTATGTCTGTCCCATCCTGGGACTCGGGGAGGGTCCATCCATTTTCTCCGTCGTCCTATCCTCCAATCCGACTGAGATCCGCTGGAATGTAAAGAGTCTATGGAATCATATTTATGGACTAATGGACCGGGAACACGGTGGTAACTATACTAGCGTCCCGTCGAAAGCTGCATCAGGTGTGTTTGGCGGAGGGATACTGTTCTCCCTTTGCACAACAGGGGCTCCAGTCCAATCCCCGTACTCATCCCCGTCCCCATCAACCTCGGTCTCCGATTCCTCCACCGGGTCGGGAGCCGGAGGTAGAGGGTACAACTCAATAAACATGTCTTTATTTCTTGTTGATTCGCTGTCCCCCCTGGATCTCGATCGACCCCTCCCTTGATTTCCCCGCCCCGCACTGTCTGTGTTGCTCGTCGTGACGTTGGTAGCTGGAGGGCTGTTGTCGCTGCTTGACGTGCGTTGACGGGATAAAAACCGATCACACGCCTGATAAACGTGATAGAGAATTAGACTGCCGATGAGAAATCCCGTCACGAACACTGTTGCTATAATCACTGCAAGAACGGGTGTCGTTGGACCTTCAGAAATATAAAAAACACAATATTTAAATTATTATTATAAAAAGCAATATGCAAATGCATTTATGATGACCAGTCATGGATGTTTATTGGATACAGTGATCAGAAAGGTTGACGAATACAACCTTTGAATCATAAAGTCTCAACAAGTTGAAAATACAAACCCGTTCTCTTTCGCCTTCTCGAGGGAGAGGAATCCGGTGAGTTTAGAGGTTTAGATGGTGTACATCTCACAGCCAGACTCTGAGTACGGTCACATTGTTTCCCGACGGCAACCTCCAGCCCGTCATGACGGCACAGGGTAAGATTTCTCTCCGTGCCCTCGCATCTCAGCCCCGACAGCAACGCTCGGGTGTACCGGGGTGGCAGAGTGAAATTCCCCGCAGGAATGACGCCCTGCGCGGTGGAGAATTCAAGTTGCCGGCAGACGATGATCGCACTGTTCAGGTCGTCGGAGAGGTTGCCCGTTCTGCAGACCGTCCACCACCGATAGTTGTGATATAACTCCACCACACCTTCCGATGTCGTGTTACTACCTGTTAGACGTACTGGACAAAAACACACACACAAAAAAGCCAAATCAATTAAAACCTTCCTTGACAAATAACATTCAAACCTCAACATTACGAAGCCACGTTTATTTTGAGTGATGATTCAAAATAGCCGACATACTGATGCCACATAGATTTGACTCTAGCCACCCATATGCATTCAGGAGCGTCCTAACTAGAAGTGTACCGTAACTTCGGTATCACGACAATATCTGCGGACACTCTCCCTATTCTATTGCACTTTAATGGTGTATTTCCTTACTCGACTTGGGTAGTTTCATTGAGTGTTGCACAGTTGGTTTGGAGCACCTCACGCCGGCATCCTGTGTATGTTTGCAGTCGTGTTCCCCGACCGTATGGTGAGAGCAGACCAGCAGGTTATCTTCGGATCCCCTGCAGTTGACTTCATCAAGGAGTATGCCTGGGGGGAAAATAATTTGAACCAAAACTCGTCGTTAACCAGACAAGGTGTTTCTTCTGAGAACCAAGACGACATATTGAAACAACAGTTGGTTTAGTGCAAACTATTAAAACTTCGACCGATAGAAGGCAAGAGTGATAACATGAGCGAAAGTATGCCCGTCCCAACTAAAGATAATATTCCAGAAGAGCAAGTAAGCTTCCGAAACAACTGGTTTGTTGGCATGTTGTACCTTTTCTTGATTCATAGATACGTACGGTACTAGTGCCAGCAGATTATTGTATTTATTTAACCATGTATTGTTTAATTCAGAGACCAAAAGCAGAAGTTTTATCGTTTAACTTGTTTATTTGTTCAACCCCAAATAAATTTACCCAGTCAGTTTCCCTTGTGTTTATTTCTTTATTTAAAACAACATGAAAGCATTTTGAGTAAACGCACTTTAAAAAAAACACACACGGGCCAAAACATAAACATTATTTCCTTCAGTGTTGCGCCTACAGATCACCTACCCATGTCTTCTCGTCCTTTGCCGAAGTACGCACCGAGGACGGCGGACTCGGCCGCCGGGAAGCCGAGCTGTTTGCAGGCCACTTCGGCAGCACTGATGTCCCAGTTGTCGTCACAGATGGTCCACCAGCGATTGTCATGATAGAGTTCCACCCTTCCTTCTTGCAAAGATTCCCCGCCAATCAAGCGGATATCCGGGCCTGAAAACATGGATGGAAGAAAGATTATGACAATACATCGACTGTAAAAATTAGAAAACTTGACGGTGGCATCGTTTGTCTGGCCAGCTGTGACCCAATTGCGACACGATGGCCGTTGGACATGGACACCTCGACATTTGACATTTGATTTGTTGTTGCACACAAGGGAGAAGATGTATAAAAAGGGACGCTCTTGGGACAAACCTTCCTTACGTAACTTAATTGAGATTTTTGTGTGTTTTTATCATGTTTACCTTCAATCATGAGCAAGTCAGTGGAACATCTGACTCCTACGGCAACCCGAGTCTGACAAGTAGCTTTCCCAACCCCGCCGTTCAGACACTCAGCCAAGTTGTCTTCAGTTCCCAGACAGTCGACATCCTCCACGAGGAACCCCATCTCACCGGTTCGCCTGCCCTTGTAGAACGTCTGCAGAGTCGGGTCAGCATCAGCCCCGGGAAAGCCTAGCTGTCTACATAGCACCTGGGCGTCGGCGTAATCCCACCCCTCGTTGCAGACGAGCCACCACCGGCCGCCGTGCTGGAGCTCCACTCGACCCTCATACGGATGGCTACGGTCGCTGCCACCTAAACGGGCTTCGAAGGCTGTAGAAGTTCATGAAGTTGCAATGAATTTATTGAGAGAGTCAAATCTGACGACTTATGATGAAAGTTTATTAGTTCTACTGGTAAATCCAGTAAGTTTTTTTAAAAGTAGTTGGTATCACAAGATATCAATAAAACACATGTTCAACAGGAAACCAGTTTTTTTTTACCCAAACCTCGGCTCGGAGCAATGAACATTTTGTACGGTGTTTTCAACATTAAACGAAGCCCGGAACCGGAGACGGAGCCCAAGCCGAGGTTTGGGAAAAGCCCCTTATATTGACCCAATTCACCTGACGTCATCATCATGGTTGCGCCATTTTGGAAGCCAATGTCCCCGTGTGTTACACAGTGTAGCGCGCATTTTAGGCGACGTGGCGTTTACATGCCCACCATAATTTCTTCGTGCAATTTGACTCCAAAATTGCTAGCATGTGACAGACAGTGAAGAGTGTGACGTTTGTGCAAGAGGTTAATAAATAGGTAGATTTTTGTAAACAACATTGCAACATCAGTAAAGCAAAGTGTACCGAACGAAGATCATTAGTGGGAGTAAGGGGAGACTTTTGGGGGCACTGGGTGTCAGCAGACATACCAGGTATATCCGTTGTTTTGGGGAATGTAGACTTGCTAAGAACTACACAGTGGAATTTTACCTGGTACGTCTGCTGCCACCTAGTGTTCGAAAGTCTCACATTAGCTTAAATACACAGACTCAATTCAATATTGAAACACTTCATAGCCTTGCCGTACTCACTCGGTTTTATTCTCTTCCCGTCGCACACCACGCCTGCGTCATGGTTCTGGCTGCAGTACTGCCGTCCGAATCCAGCATGTCTGCAGTCAACAACACTCCCCTCTTCCCCCGTGCACTGGAGATCCCCCATCAGATAGTCCAATCTGCAGTTGGAATCTTCAGCAGCATCGACGCCACTCAGATCCCTCTCGCAGAGGTCATCTTTGGTGGAATCGTTGGAGAGCTTGTAAGGCACCAAAGCCGACGGATACCCGATCTGACGGCAGACCACAGTAGCGTCAGGCATGTCCCAGTCGTCAGCGCAGATCTTCCACCACATGCCTTCATAGTACACTTCAACGCGGCCCTCGTTTTCCTTTGAATTCCCACTCAGGCGTAATCGTTCACCTTATAATTTAAAAAGGGTACACTCATTAATGTAGATCTCGTTTACTTAAGGTAAATTCATACAAAACCATTGTTCGATCGTCTGGAGACTTTGGGGACGCTAGGTGGCAGCAGACTTAGCATGTAATTCCTTTGTTCTCGGATGCACAAATTCAGAATGATTTTAACAACGGGATAATTCCTATATGAATTAGTGTCTGCCGCCATAGTGCATTTCAAAGTCACCCTTTCCGAACATAGATTCGAGTCATAACTCATATTAAATTCATAAACATTTTTTTCTCGTTTATAACAGTTGTAAATTTAACACTAAAAAGTACATACCAGCAGGTATAGATGGTTTCTCACTGCACTCCACATGGGCAACCATAATGATCTCACCTCGACCACACCCAACTGTACGACTCTCTGTGTGCTCGCACTCCAGAAGGTGATCCTCGTGCCCCGTGCACTGGAACCCGGACCAACCCCGCACTTGCTGGAGCACCATTTTAAATTGGTGAGCGCGGTTGGTCATCACAAGTTGTGCCTCGGCCACGCCCCGTCTCTCTTGAATTGAGGTGGCGCTTTTGGCGAACTGGTAACCGCGCTGCTTGCAGACTACCAATGCGTCGGCAATGTCCCAGCCATCACCACAGACGGGAAACCAGTGTTCGTCTTGGAGAATCTGAACGATACCTTCTCTAGGGGTGGATCCCCCGTCAAGTCTAATGCGGTATGGAGGTTCTGATACGTACAGAAACATGAGGAGAAAACAATTTTCTTCATTAAACTGTTTCCATTTGTAGGCATTGTTGTTCAAAGGGTAATTCATTTAAAACAACAGACTTTCTGAAGAAAAAATATACTTTACTTATACAAATCTGCAACACGGATATTTTTAAAAGGCAGTGTAACAACTATTATTTGGAATTGTACAACCAAAAGACTTCAATATTCAACTGATGGCGTACCTTTTGGGCGGTGTTCACAGAGTACCCGTGCCTCATGCTTCACTCCTCCGCAGTCCACGTCGCCGACTCCGCCGTACTGGCACCCAGCGATCGTCGTTTCGTTTCCCGTGCATTTCACGGTAGCGAAGCTCCGTTTCCCCTTCTCTAGAGCTCCGGAGATCTTAGCCCAGGGTTGTGACGCACGTGGGAATCCGAGCTCGCGACATACTACGTTTGCCCCTCTGATGTTCCATGAGTTTGCGTCATCGCAGACTGTGTGCCATATATTGTTTAGAAGTATCTCCACACGGCCTGCGTTAGAAGTGGATCCCCCGGTAAGACGAACAGAGTAGTCTGTAAAGTGAGGATATACGAGGTAAGTTTTAGGCGAGGCTTAAAAATGCTTTGCGTGCGTTTTGATTTCTACTAAATGCGAATATTCCTCCGTTAAATTGATCGCCATGGGACAACTCTTGGTGGCGCACTATTTTATTATAAAGAACATCATTGTATGAACCAACTTAAAAAGTACTTACCGTAAGATACCGTCCGATTGTCGCACCTCACCCCTGCATCTTGCATATGCTGACAATCATGCTGGTACAATCTCTCTGCTCGACAGTCCAGCAAATTATCCTCGTCCCCGACACATTCAACCTCGTCCAGCACGATAGGTCCAGAGCCGGGCCCAAAGTGCGCCGCGCTGACCAACGCCGAGGTAGCGTGGGTGAAACCTAACTGGCGGCACACCACCTTGGCGTCTGCCATATCCCAACGGTCAGCACAGACGGTCGCCCATGCCCCGTCCAAGAAGATCTCGACTCGGCCTTCGTAGTTACTTTTGCCACTCGCAAGTCGAACCTTGCCTTCTAACAAAAATAAAGTATACACATAATAAAGACATCAGAACGACAACAAAACATAATTTGTCACAAACTGTTTCACCGACAAAGACCGACACCGAGAATGCATACATAAAACAGATACAACAGAAGAATACAGCAAAATAGACACAAAAATATTAAATGTAGTTACCTTTTCAAAAGCTATTATAAATAACGAAATGGAATGGCTGAAAAGAAAGGCTGGTAAAATGTATGCAGAATTTGACATTTCATTCACCAAACATACGCTCCCCGGAGGATAACGTTCTCTCAAACATACCTATCTCATTTGATCTACGTGGCATGTTTCCGTTGCAGTCCGCTACGGCATGTCCACTGCGGGTGGCACACACCTGAGGCCCAAGACCGCCGTGCTGGCAAAATGCCAAGTTCGTCTCATTACCATGGCAACGCATCTTGTTCAGCAGCACGCCGATGTCCCCCCGGGCGTCTATTGATCTAACAGGTGAGGCGGCCGTCAGGACGGGGGAGATGATGGTCTTGGAGGGGTGCCGATAGCCGAGTTGTCGGCAGGCGACCGAGGCGTCGTTGGTGTCCCAGCCCTGACCGCAGACACGCCACCACTGCCCGTCGTGAAAGACCTCAACGAAGCCAGAGCTGCTATCGGAAAGACGCATTAAATTCCCTGTCAAGAGCAAAAAACATCGACCAACGTGTCAAATAAGAGGCGTTTAATGGAATCTGACAAGATGGGTTTGTCGATTGTAGAATGCCGCTATATTCCCCTTCTTCAAAACGAATTTAAAAGATTTGTCCACGGCAATTGACAACAGTTACAAAATTGAGGTTTTTTTAAAAGTAAAATCAAGGTGAACGAGCAAAAAGGGACAGCATTCATTACTTGCCCGATAAAATAACAATTCCAGAAAACAAATTAACAAAATTCATAAAAAATCTGTTCACTGACAAAGATAAAATCGATCACAATAGAAAAAAGCTGGTGAATTGAGGGAGGAATAACTACACAGTTAAACATTAAACGATTTTCAAAACTAATGAAAAAGAGGACGGGGGGTGCCTACCTGCTGGCTCTGCCGTTGGGTCAAAACTACACACCACGCCAGCGTCATGTCCATGTTGACAATTAGTTGCCTCGAAACCACTCCTTGCACACTCCAATAAATGCCTCTCGTGTCCCGTGCAGCCCACCCGGCTGAAAAGAACAGCACCCGTACCTTCTCCGAAGTGGGCACCCCCGGGTGCTGCTGTTGCATAGTGATAGCCGAGCTCTTTGCACACGACCCTGGCGTCTTTCAAATCCCAATCCTCGTCGCATATCGTTCCCCAGTTTCCATCGATATTCACCTCTACCCGGCCCATATTATAAGGGTGAGTACCCCCGGTGAGACGTAACCGATCCCGGGGAGACCCTGTCAAAATTAAATAATTTTTCAGAAATCGAATCAAAGTTTAATTTCTAAGTGTATCCACTTCTACCCTGACGCGTATCGTTTTCGTTATTGGCAACAACTACTGCCTTCAGGAGAAACCGTCCAGGGCCGTTGCAGGCAACATAAGACAAATATTTTTCAGTTTCCTAATTTTGTTAGCACCGATTATTCCCCCCCCCCCCCCAACCACCCCTCCCGTCTAGACCCTGATTTTTTCCCCGTTGCAATGCACTTTTCGATAATTGGAAAGCCTGGTAGAGGTAATTTTTTTGTAAATCATATTACAAGGTAGAGATGACGTATAGAGTTGGAAATGTTGGTAAAATAGCAGTTTTTGCTTCGGCTGCTCTGAAGTCACGACAAACTAGTAGGATATTGGTATTTTTTAATGTAAAGCGCGTTGATATGTTATTGTAAAATGCGCTATATAAGAACTGTAGGCCTTACTTCATTCCATGGGATGGACAGAGTTTTAAAGGGCAAACACAAACCACGTCGTTACGGCTAAGATAAGATACAACTTATTTTCATGACATTCCGAATCCAAATGAACCAATAATAAGGTACATCATTGGTATTGGTAGCATAACTACTGGATTGATGTACTGTTTTATGAGTGTACATCATCGTATAATGACCAATTTTGATTCACTGAGTATGCTTCGTTTTTGTTGAATCAAGATAAGGTATATCATTTTAACGATGACAACTGCTACTACTGGTATGCTTCGTTCATTTTGAATCAAGAGTAGGGATATCATTATAACGATGACAACTTCAGCTACTGGTATGCTTTATACTTGTTGAGTTAAGAGAAGGTGCATTATTGACAATGTATCCTCTGTGAAGAGTTGGAATATATATACACGACTCTAAATGCAGCTTCAATCTTCCCAACATACGGTGCAAGATGAACACATTTTCAGTCATTGGAGCATTCCCTTGAAATTGAGTTCAGCCTTCCATTTGGAAATTCCACCATTAAGAATGAAAAAATTGTTCAACCCTTTTCTCCTAAAATGATGGACAAGATTTCCTCCGGTTCTAATGCAGGCTTCTATATCAAATCTTGCGAGAGTGGAGTATTCCCGTTGAGGCAGGTCCGACCATAATGCATGCCGTGTCAGATCATGCCTGCCCTGCAGACCCTTACACCAATCAACAAGAGTGGGCATAAGACATGGCATAAGACAGTTCGTCTAATACATTAAGAAGCGCACATTGGCATAACCAACGGAGCAGATTTTTCAAAATCAAACTAATGCTGTCTCCATTTTCTTTTAGACAGGAGACTTGCCAATGCAGTAATATTATGTTTTCTCTTGAATGGCGCCACCTAATCAGAAGGAGGAGGCTAAAAACAGCTATTTTTGTGCCGTTCTTTTAAAGTTAAAACCATCCAATACTTAATTAAAACGAGCACGGAACATGTTCTTTTACCGAAGGTCATTTTATCGACAACTGCTGCTTCACGTGTTCTTTCAAACATTCACCATCAATCAATCGGCATTACTAACGAGCCAATTGTTTCCAACACAACTAACACTGAATTAAAATGCACAACCCTCATTGCTATGCAGTTGTTCACTTCAAAGGACCAACCGCTGGTAAAGACTGTGTTTCTTGCCAGCCACAAATGCTGCACCTTGGATGCAACCTCACATTTAAATAGGTTTGGGTTGAAAAAAGAAAATTTGACTAGCGCGGGAGTTGAACTTGGTTTTTCAACCCAAAATTATTTAAAATCTACCCAATCAATTTTCCTTGTGGTTTATCACCTGATATAAATAAATAGGAGTACTTGTGTTATACGTTGCACAAGTTTTGCCGCACTACAATTGTTTTAAAGATCTACTGCCAAAAAGCAAATTTAAATCTCCTTCAACACTAGACGAATTCAACATGAAATTCACATGATAATTTTGTTAACCTGTTCACACTTGAATTGCTGACCCTGGCAAACTCCTGGAAATAGCAATTTCCTGGGAAATAGCTTCCCCTGCTTGGGAGTATAAGGTTAAGTGAGACAACCCTGGGGTTAGCATGCTGAGTTTACATTCTTCCCAGGAAAAATGCATCATGTGCGAAACGAACATGGAGTGGCGGTTAGGTTACAACTCAATGTCAAAAAGGGCTTTAAAGTCGTACTTTTGGTCTGAAAGAACACCACCCTGGATGTGGTTGTCTTTATAAAAAAACGGCACCATGTTTCTTTCCCATCTGTGCACCCCTGCTCGAACTCGAAAATGCCATCTTGGATCGAAACCATTGGGTTTTTTTCCCCAACCTTGGCTTAGGCTCTGTCTCTGGCACCGCCTGATGTTGGAAAACACCGTACACAATGTACACTGCTCCAAAATTGACGACAGAGCCTAAGCTGGAGCCCAAACCGAGAGTTTTTTTTGGGGGGGGGGGAGCCATGGAAAGTATGTTTTAGATCATAATGTGGATTTATACATATCTTTGTAATTTCTCTCACAACTTATTTTGTTTCCTTCGTCACCTCCACTACTTGTTGAGGCGTGCTTCATCAAAGTATATACAATGAAAGTAAGTGAAAATAAAAACAAAGACGGTACTAAAATCATTTCAATCATGAACCGGGAACTGGTTCAATGGAGTTTGCGACACGGAGCACCTTTAAAGCCCAAATTCTTCCATCCTATACGCCGCTCAATATTTTCCTCCCTTGTCTATACCCGTTGATTATTGCGAAGCAGGCTAATTGAACTCGGCAACCCGTTACAATTGGAGTATCTCTCCGCTGCCACGCTTCGGCAAATCCACTGCGACAATTCCTGCGTGTGCCATCTTTTATATTATTCGTAAATTTTGTGGATCAGAAATCCAATTATAAGCAACAGCAGTCATATCTTATCCCGTTATTCGGATCTGGTCAATGAATGGAAAAAAAAATACAATCAAACTACATTGCCGGGGGGCGTTTTACAGCGCGTGCTGTGCTTAGTCAATCGAATAAAACGGTTTAATTTAAACCGTTACGAAAATGTATCAGATCAAATTATGTGTGTGTGGGCTTTTTCTGTTTTGTTTTGTTTTAGCTGCTGCTTTTTGTTCGAGGAAAGTGCTGGAATGACGTGCATTAAAAAAAGTCAATAAACTGCAATGGTGTGGCGTTAAGGATGTATTGCAGATTTCCAAATTGCATTCTTCAGGGTCACGTTTCAAAAAAAGTTTGACATGTTTAACAATATTCTGCATAATGAGGTAAAATTGTTGATACTATACGTAGGCAGATATCATTCAAAGCCCGACGCCATTTAGGATACTGACATTTCAAACCAGTTTTAAGATTCCCAAGTTGAATAAAACAAATACATATGTATGTATATATGTGTTTACATGATTGATTTGACAGAAAATACAAATTAGGAATAAATGACTATAATGAGAGAAAGGATTGGAAAACTGAAGATAATGACGGAAGACAAGACATAAGTAAACCTGTTGTTTTACCGTTTCTCTCAGCAGTCAAACACGTCACAGAAACGGGGTTTCGACACCTCGAACCCCAAAGAGCACCAACTTTACACTCGGCAACCTTGTTCTCAGCTCCGGTGCACGATAACAATTGAACAGCCCGCTGTGGGTCATCGTCCCCGTCGACATAGAGCAGAGTTTGACCCCGGTCTGCGGTGACGCTGGGGTAGCCCAGTTCCCGGCATGCCACGGCAGCCTTGATCACATCCCATGATTCATCGCAGATGACGTTCCACGTTCTGTTGTGGTAAAGTTGCACCTGACCCGAGTTGGGAGTGATACCCCCGACGAGGCGGATTGAATTATCTGTGAACATTAAAGGGACATAAGAAACGTGTTTAATTAATTAAAAAGTGGGAAGTGTCTGGTCCTTGCTCTATGGTCTGTTTCGGTAGTTGGATACTTATTGCCCACGTGTAAAATAATTAAAACACTTTGGTGTTGAATTTTCTTTTACTAGAGCTACTAGAGTTGGATTTGAGCCAACGACTTCCAGATTTATAACGTAGCTCAGTTGGTAACGCGCCGGCACGTTAATCTGGAGGTCATTGGTTTAAATCCAGCTGTTTTACCCACACAGTTTCCCTTGTGGTGTTTTACTTGATAGTTAAACACATCAGTTAGTTCTCACAGTGAGGCCGAAACCAGATCAAGCTTCTTCGGCTACAGCTATGGTCTCTGGAAGCAGTGACAACGTAAAATAGACCCCATACATTTAGCACTGACTGACACATGCCATTTTCGAAACCAGGACATCGGCTTAGGCACTGATTTGTGCTTCGTCAGTAATCTTGAAAACTTACACTTTCGGTACGGGGTTTCAACTAGGCAGACGGTGTCACAGCCGGACCTGGAGCCTATAAGCCGTGGCTTCAAAAACGGTCATAGCACAATACTGGATATTCGCAATAAAGTGCACCACCAAGAGTCACCCAAGAATCAGCAAATTTGATTTGTTAAAAATATAATAAACACAAAATATGCTTTAATTTCCGTGCTTAAAACTCAACAAGAAAAAGAAAGCAACAATCAGGAGGAAAGTGTCGAACAGTTTGGTCATAAAATAATCCGAATTCTTAAAGCTTGAGGATAAAATATTACCTTTTTGTGAGGAGATGTTACTGCACCGAACGCCAGCTGTTTTTAATTTCCCGCAGGAGACGGCAGATATTTTACGATGCGAACACTCTGAAAATGATGCCTCCTTTCCGAGGCAAGACAGGATAATCCGAAAGTCGTCAACCGCCTCGCTTGGCTCCTCCCCAAAGTGGGCACCTCTCCACGCCATGGACGAGTACCCGAAACCCAGCTGTCTACAGATGACGTCAGCATCGGGGATTCCCCACTCTCTGTCACACAACGCCCTCCATCGACCCTCTGAGTGGACCAAGACCCGTCCCTCGATAGGGTTGAGCCCCCCCGTGAGGCGAACTTGGAGCGTCTCCGTAAAACCGGATGTTTCTGTTAATAAAACATAGTTCATTTTTGTTTTTACAAGATTCCGTGCCCACCGACAAATTCGTTTCCATTAAAAAACAGAAACCTTGAAAAAGTGCAAACGCTGTTGACATTATTAATTCAAAACAAGGGACCTCATTTGCAAATTAATGAATTATGAATGATGAGACTGGATGAGGACATATTAAAATCGGTAGGTGCAAAACATAAAAGCATAGTCTACTGTGGCCAAAAGCTGGAGAGAAAACATGTAATATCTGAAATGTGAGTTCAACCTAAAGAGCATCTCGCCTATAATAAAATTGCAAAATGATTATTTTTTTCAAATTTTTTTTTTCTTTTGATTCGTATTGGGAATAACGAAATGCAATCCTTTTCTGACGACTTTAAATTTCCTGAGGGACTCGGGAAGTACATAATAATGCTCATCATACATAATAATTATAATATTGATAATACTAACAACAAAAATAATAATAAATGGTTCTTATATAGCGCACATATCCTAGTAGCGAGGTCAAGGCGCTTTACAACATTATTATCCCTGTTCATTGGGCATACTTTTAGACCATTCCTCTAACTTGCTCAATTCACTGGGGAACCCAACGCCAATCTGCTTGAATTAGCGCGAAGGAGGCTGATTATCCAATTGCAACACAATTATAGCCCATTTTTACACCTGGATTAAGGGAAGCATTTATGGTAAATACCTTACTCAAGAACACTAGTGTCATGGCCACGTATAAAACCCACACTCTGACTATTCAACCATCAGAACCCGAGTCCAATGAAGTATAGACCGCTCGGCCGAGACACATCAGTGTTGGGGGACAACCAAAATACCATATGGATGCAAAGTGCATACAAGTTATTACATCTATTAAATATTTAAAATTCCTTTGACAAAACAGCCGCTTCGATCAAACTATTTTCTAATCCTTATTTTATCACATCATGTTTATTTAATGTCAATCAAGTTTAAGTAATGGAGAATTACCACATTGCATCCAATACTTCGTCGGAGCAGTAGTTGTATGGATTTCACCATTTTGTTTTGGAATATTGTGAAGCTCCTATAGCATGGAGCTTATTGACCAAAAGTGATAACAAAGGCATACGTTTGAAACAAAAGAAAATAACATTCGGTTTAACAGAAACTTATTTATGTGATGTGTGGATTTTGATTGTTTTTCTTTCATATTCAAAAACATTTGTGATGACTTGATTTGTTTCATTATCATGAATATGAAATTGTAATTAAGGACCTATATAGCATTGGGCAATGACTTCATCTGACACAAACCAACTTGTGTCTGACCACAGCTGCATTGCTTTAAGAAAATATATAGAATAATCAAATCCGTAATTTGTATCCAATTTGTGCATAATAATTTGTCTACACTTAAGATACAACCTTGATTTACAGCGTGAATTGGAGGTAAGATATGAATGAAATGACAAACAGATTAAATTCAAATTCTGAATCCTGAACTAGAAGTACAAGGTAAAGCTCAGGGGAAGGAACTCGCGACTGCACCGTAATTCAGTCAGATAGAACACAAGACCGACAAGGTCAACCAGTCCGAAATAAAGCCCAATGAATTCCGCCTCGTTTACCTATTTAGCGCGTTAAATATAGTGCATTTCAAATCAACGGTGTGTACTGTTGAAAAATACGGTGTCCGGGGCCGGCTTGTTCGATTATAGGCAACACGATTTCCCAGAGAAGGGAGACAAAGGGGGAGCTCCCGTGAAGAGGAAGACTTTGACACGAGAGCTGGGCCAAGAAACAGAGTGTGAAATCTTGGAGGCACCCATCAGCACCTCCAAAGTGCACTTACGTCTGGGACATGACAAGTTGAAGAGTGGGAAGTACAACGGGTTATAAAGAGTGCGAACTATACAGACTACACTGGACCGAGACTTTGAGACTCTGCGTGTACTGAAGCACCCACCCATTTTCACGCCACTGAGCTTGCGACCGATCTTAAACAGATCGGAAGTACAGATACGATAAGGCAAATTGAGTTTGTGAAAAGTTCAGATTTGCACTTGTCAGCGCCTGATCATGTCAATTGTAATGAGTGATTCTGAACACACTGTTCCTTCACAATGTTCTTTCGGTCAGTGTTTGATGTACACACAGGGGAAATGACCTAAAAGCTACAAGATTTGTCCATACACTTCAGCTGCCTCAGTGCATACGAATTTCCGTATAAAATGTGTTAAAAGGGAATATTTAAGGGAAGGTTTCTAAATAGAGCTGCCTTAAAGCTGTGTTCAGAGTGCTGCTTGTATACAAACCTCCCTGAAGGATAATAACAAAAGTGCAGTCCCGCTCGTCTTAAAAATGTTTGTCTGTATCCTGCTATGTTAAATTTTATTTCATTTTATCACAGCATGCGAAAGTATAAGATCACATTTTCCTTTGTGCTGGCAACTCCTCGAGTAGCCTTAATCTCGACGGTCTTTCTCAGGATCCTCGCTGTTCCCCAAAGCGCCACCTTCTGTAGCAGATTTACCTTTACAGTTGTGCCTATTTCATCTAGATGTTTCCCCAGTGTTTTCGGAATGGGGCCATGTGCTCCAACCACCAAAGGGACTACTTTCACCTGCCAATTATTATTATTTTTAATATTACTTTTATTAATATTGATATTAAACATGAATCAGATCTGACGGAACATTAGCCGTTTTTGTAGAAAAGCCTACCGGAATATTATGGAACATAATGATAATGTGATAATAACATAATGTAAAAGCCCGGACAAGTGAACTAAGGCTGCTAAACCGCATACGACTGAGCCATTAGGTGGTGTTTTACATAACGGTAATGACCCAAGAATATGATCGCATTGTGGGCAAGATTTCTAAAGAACCACATCACATAAATTGGACTGAATCGTACCGTGTTTATTACCGGCACATTATCAACCGGATATGGGACTATAAAACTCAACTATCCCCGAACTACATTATGGAACCAAAGCTGGGTTACAATACAAACTTGATCAACCCAAGAAATATAAAATATATACGTTGACCAGATAAAATTATGAACCGGAACGGTTACGTTTTGAACAAACATATTTACGTTTTGGGACAAACGTATTTACGTTTTTGGACAAACATATTTATGTTTTGGGACAAGCATATTTAAGTTTTGGGACAAACATATTTACGTTTGGTAACATTACCAGACATAAGGTATGATCTGGATTTCCTTTTACACCGTTTTCTGTTCTCTAAACCAATTACAATGGCACTTGTCGTACGTAAAGTACGCAGGTCTCTACGTCACATAATGTAGCCATCATTGGCTCGATACTATTGGACGGATTGCCCACCTTTAAAGTGGCAGATGCATGCTTTTAAGTAATCCATCTCCGAAATATTAAAAGCTTTTGTGATTCATCCGCCCGTCTTCAATTCTTCTTTCCTTTTCTCATGATGAACCAATTCTCACGTGTCTCGCAGGACCCCGCGACCAGGAGAATTCGATCACCGGTTCATGTGGACGCATAGCCAGCCACAACGATCAGCATTCTCGGGAGAAAAATGGTGAAATAACAGCAAGAAATCGATCTCGCAATTCAGCAGGCTTTTAAAAAAGAGGTCGTCTCTCTCTATTGAAAAAGAGAGAGAGCTGAGAGAGAGTCAGCCAGTGTATGTGGAGAACTAAAACGTTTAGCTCTCAAAAAGAAGTTTAGGGTTGATTTTTTTTTATGTAATGTCTTCTTTTTTATGTTTGAACGGTTTGGGAATTTCATCAAGGTTCAACTCAAGAGTATGTATTGATCGATGGAAGGATTTGGGCATTGAATGAGCGGGAATTAGTAACGCCAGTAGCAAGCAAAATAAAGATGACTACGGAAAGGAGAACCCCTTTCACAAATGTTGCACCCTTTATATAATGATGTGACCGAAATGGCTCGACTTGAATGCCACATTATAGCATTACAACAGCCTTTGTATAAAAGGACTAACATATTTAGAAAGGAATCATCATGATTTGGAATTCGCCCCGTGGGGGAAAAAGTGATCTATATGACCCTTTTTATTGGATTGAACTGGGAGCCGTGTGTACATTAACTGCAACTAGATGTGGTATGAATCCAACTTTAATATTTCATGATGTAAAGAAAACGATAATCTCCGAAGCGTCCAATCATGCCACCATTTAAGTTCTAGTGGCATTGTTTGCATTGTGAAAGTACAAAATTGTAGAAGTTAACACCAGCATGTAACCCACATCCTCAGAATAAGACAAAAGGTATCAACAACTAATCAGAAATTTGTAGGCACGTGACGTCATCTGTGTAGGACGCCCTCGCCTAAAAAGTCAAAGGAGGTTGCTCATTGGTCAATCCCGTACACCGCGCGTACAAATCTGTTCGCTTTTCATTGTTTCATCATTGGTTTAACTCTATTAAAGATGGCGACATGATGACGTCAATGCATTGGTTCTATTGAGTAATTTAATGAAATCTCCATAATCTATATACGGGGTATTATTCTATCGCGAACGATTGCTGGAATTGCAATGAGTTCCTGCAACATTCTTCCAGAGATACCATGAAAAAAAACCTCTTTACTAGAGAAGGGAATGCTGGTTCTGTGTTTCATCTCTGCACACAATCATGTGAAACAAGATGCTCTCGGGTAGCAGAGAGCTGCCCAAATCATCCATATTAAAGTCAGTAAGGGCGAAATAGTACACAAGACACTATTCCCGCTATCTGGAATCTTGACGGCCCTGGAGTCTCTGCCTGAAACATCGGCAACTCGTAATCATTAAATCAACATCAAATCTCCACATCTTTTAGACTCGCCCCTAATACCCTTCTCCCATTTTTACGATCTTTCAACTCTCCGGGACCTCCCGTGTGTGTGTCCGCCTAACAAATCCCAGTCTCGATCTGTAACATCGATCCCCCGTAATCTACTATCTAATTCACATTTCCCTCTAATGAACTCCTTTGGTTCCCTCGGCGGGTGTCGTGGCACTATCACCTGCCTAAGCTTATAGCACCGTGTTGACGATGAGAGATAAAGTACGGGATTGTCCAATGCCTACATGAATTATAATCCACCTGTTTTTTCGGACGCGGAAGGTTCAGACCAGAATGAATTCCAAATGTACTATATTAAAGAAAATAGATTTTTTCCTTTCTGCATGCGTAGACGTTCGGTCACAGGGTGTCATACAACGCATTAGTCACTCCATTCGGTTGACTAACCGTAATTGGTTCATTCTCCCAGATCAATTCCATCGGTACGAATTAACAGATGATGATAAACGAACGGGCACGTTATTCAATACAAAATGATCTACACAGAGTGGATTCTCACATAAGCCTATAAGACACCCCGCACTGACGTCACACGCAGCTACTGCCCATTATCTGCCATTTTGGGTGACAAAAATGGCATATAGAGATAATGGTAACGAGGTTGAAATGTATTGAGTTTCACCACGACTTCGGCATTAGGAGGAACAAAAACAAAGAGGGCTGCCCAGTGTGGATTTGCCTTGAGCTCCCGTACTCCATTTTGAACCCCCACACACACAAAACAACACACACGTAAGCAGGGAGTGGGAATTTCGTACAGTCGGGTTTCTCTATATCGCTGCGCTTCAGTTGAGAAACAAGAACGAAATGGTTTACACAGACCTGAAGCAAGTTTGTGCCTCCACTTTGCGAGACCCCGACAACACCTCCCAGCTGAAGTATCCTTTACATCTACCCACGGCATCGTCCCAGGCCTTCAGCGCGCGTTAGAATATGCACTCCACACACTTTTTTTTAAGTGACGCTATGTCAACTCGGCACCGACCGGCTGGAGTGCTGATAAACATGCATCCCCACGTGAAACTGTTGCTTAATTCCAGCCAATTTCAATGGTATCTCCCTGATTTCCGTAGTTTCATACTCATGGCCTGATTCTAAACACGGACCAGACATCTCAAGCTCGATCGAGATTTGACGTTAAATGTACAGGGCGAGCGACAGACCGAAAAGAAAAAAACCCAATTGAGCTTCAGACAAAACAAAAGTGCAATCATGAGGACACTGTAATACCTGAATATGCCGACGTGTATGCTAACTAGTTTCTTGTGAGAAAACACCACTTCGGAAATGGTGAAGTAATGGACGTTAGAGTGACCCAAGTATTTGCCCGAAACTGTTTCATACTCATTGACAAACAGTCCTCATTTGAGTCCTTTGTTCTTGATAAGGCGAAGCCAACGCCATTAACAGGACTGATTGACAAGTTTATTTTAACAGCGCAGGGACGAATTAACTTTCCCATTTCAGCATTACGGTCAGCTGTGTAGAGGCAGAGACCAATAAATAACTTATGTACACCTGAACTACAAATGGTATTAAGCCTACACTTACGCTAGACCAAACCGTTAGAAGCTTTTAGCTTTAAGTTTTTCATAAACAATTGCACCCTCTGGGCTGTTAGGAAAGTTGAGATTTTAATTATACTGTATTTAGAGGGGACTTTGCTGAACCAGAAGGTTTTTTTTCTATATATTTTCATCATCAACGTTATGTGTACTATCCTGAAATCTAAACCCTGCGGTATAAATACATTGGGGATTCACAAGACTACACCACCAAGAGTTTGCCCCGGAGAGGTCGTTTTGGAGGACATTTTGTTTTGTTTTTCTGAAGAGGAGAAAAGCATATTCACCCAAACGCCTGTGAAAACACGTCACTGTAAAAAGACAGGGGATTTTTTTACCGCGAGAAAAAGTTAATATGAACGTGCAGAAACATGTCAAAACTTTGGCGTTCAGGCTTCATCACACTGGGAATACATTCACCTGTGCGACTCGAACTTTTTCCAGACCATCTGGAGAACTCAAGTAAGAAATAATAACAAATAAATCCAAATTCAATTACTATTTTTTTGCAAACGAAGATAAAAAATTGCGAACAACATTTAGGACTATACAACACAGAACTGAATCGATCAAACCCGATTGAGCGTCACGATTTACCCTCCATTCCGGGACTAGCCAATTGAATTTAGTTTCACGCCGTATTACGCCCCGGAATGTCACCCAAAATATTTGGGAAGTGGAGTGAATTTTGTCACTTTCGATGTGTTTAATCACATATCATTCCACATGAGTAATACGCATTGTGGGGTCCCATGGCAGCTCCTAATTCTGCTTAATCTTGTAATATTGTGCCCTCCTCACGGCTTCGCTCGCCCCACCGAAATGATTAGCGTGAACCGGTAACAAGGTTACGGCTTCTTAACAAGACAGCGCTCCCCGCCGGCTGTTTGGGAAAGACACACTCTTTCCGGGTTTTTTTTGGCGGGAAACAGTCGCCAGAATGAGACGCGGTTTGGAGATTCAGTTTTGCTCTATGTTTGGTGGGGACGTGATGCTAATCTAGATTAAGTATTACTGGTTCATATCTCTTTTCATCAGTGGACCTAAAATGAACTGCCGTAGAGAGTGATCCGTTCATCACGCCAAAGGTCTATGAATATAATTTCCCATAAAATGTATATAAACAAAGTTTAAAGGAGTCAAATCATACGGCAGTTCAGTGTTTTACATCTTGCGTTTAGTGCAGTGTAGGGGCCTACTAGTCAAGATTTCATGTTAGCTTTTGAAATAAAGTGGCATCCTTCCTTTTGTGTCCATCCCCAAGCAAAAATTCACAATTATCCTGGAACCAAACCCACTGTCTTAATTCCACCGTATTGCTGAGCTAAATACAGGGCAAAACGAAATCTGTAATCAATCAATCATACAGGCTGACACTTTATGTATTAAACATTATAATAAGGTTCAGTTCCCAGTAAACAAAATGTTTGAATAATACATATTGATTACAAGCAAATGTTGAGTTTATATTGAAAGGTTGCTATTTACAGACTGCTTTCTTTCATGCGCTTATGTCACTCTATCTTCAAAGGTTGGTCTGAGGCTGTTTTGAAAAAACCCATAAAATATGGATTTATATGCCACATAATTCAGCTTTATGCTGACAGTTAGATAATAATGAATGAACGAATGAAAAAGGTTGTACGGGAAATAGATGGCACCTTTTATATATACAAAACATATTGGTGTTGTAGACAGGAATATGACATAAACGGTCGGAACTGGAGTGAAAAGGTTGCCACACAAAAATGCTCGTAGAAACGTGTGCGCTCAACGTAAACTATAAGTAGCCCGTTAATCATACGCTCAGACTGGTTTTGATAGGCCAGGGCAAAATGTTTCCTCAATTCAGGGTCATGGCTTTGGAGCGCAGAGGACATTGGCATAGCGAGGTATTAAGGCACTCTATCTTGTCTCTTCTTCTTCCTTAATCCGACCGTGTCATCACCACTTGTAAGACCCTACATCCCCCGGGATGCACTCCGGGCTCAGGCAAGCCGATCCTGGGACTTGGCCAGTTAGATCATCTCGCGTTTCAAGCTATGGGCATCTCATTTAGAGTATTCCCGTGCCGGGGGGAGATGAACCGGTTTGAGTATGCAGAGTGGAAGCTCAAGTGTTTTGCATCGAAGACGGGGACTGCTTATTTTGTATATAGCCCTCCGGGCTCTAAACAGCCGATCCATATTCATATTGGGTGTATAGGAGAGACTAGCCGAGAGTTTGCACGAAATTGTTTTGCGATCGAAAGGGGGGGGGGGGGGGGGGGGGTGCTACGGGTGGCTTGTTTTAGACACAAATTAGTCATCTCGTCCATCAATTATTTGGAAATCTCTTGTGAATATTTACTGTGTCTGTATGGTTTAAGGCGGGTATTTCAGACAGACAAGGGACGCTCTTGACATTTTAATGGTTATTAATGGATTGGTAATGTATTTTAATTGCCTCAAAACTTCCTTTAAACATCCTGTCTTCATCCACACCGTGGGTCCCAATGGTATAACTGTAAAATCATAACAAAAATTGTTAAAACAATATTGAGTGATGTGAAACAACAGTGAGATCATCTACGTTAATCTATAAATAATCTATATTATATATATATTAACTAATGGTTGCTAAGCCAAGGATTCACCCCCATTGCAAACTTAATCACTATCTTATAGCTAAGGACCCCTGGAGAGAATAGACAGGGAAGGAAGTTTCAGTTTTAGATGTGGGTGGGAAAACCCAAGAGATTTATTCCAGGGAAAACCCACGCCAACAGATAGGGACTCTGAAAAACCATTCCACAAAGTGCCCCGGCGGGGTTCAGACCGGGGTCCTGATGGAGGTGGAAGGCGAGGAAAGAAACAACTACGCCAACCCGACTGCCCAAAGACAAAGTATACAGCATAATGGTGATCGACAATTCAGTGAAATTCAATGTGAAAGTTCACTGATTGTAAAGTTAATACCATTGCAACCCTACAGAGAAGTATTCAATCTGAGATACCATCAATTTCATGAAAAATACAGTGTCTATTTTGAGACCCGCAGAATGCTTATTTTGATTGCCGCAATCGTTAAAAACACGTGGGGAAAAAACTATAATAATAATTACTACTACTACTAACTATTATTAACTAGTTCTTATAAAGCGTATTTTACAATACATTATCAATACTATTAGTGCTCTAGGCCAATTATTATTATTTTTTTTATTAACACAATTTTACTTAATTTTTGTTTGTGTTTTTTTTTCACTTAAAAATGAACACCAAATTTGTTTTATTTTTTAAACAAGTTGTTCGTATTGCGTGACTGTGTATTAAACACATTTAATAATAATAGTTCTTCTATCACCATTGAATTATCCTTTAAGTGAGTGAGTGGACTTTTTATTGTTATTACCGCAGTCTGTATTTTAAGTAAATATTTTCCATATTTTGAATAAATGTCTTTTGAACTATAATGGAACTGTGCCTTAACCGGAATACCAACGTTTTGTGCATTCACTTTTAAATATGAAGTAGAAAGGTAACACTACTAACAACATTATTTCGAATTTGGCTGAGACGAGAACAACCTTTCCTGAGAACTTCTTTCCGATGTAGAAGTGCTTCATCTGAAATTGAAGGGAAATGAAATAGCAAGCACTTCAGCATGTTTCTGTCTGCCACTTTTAATTTAGGAATAACATGTCACCGGACCACTTCGCTGTCTCCAAAACGAAAGGAAAATTGAACGACTGCATTTTGAGGAACCATCCAACGGGCTCGTTTTATGTTACAGTTCTATAAGGAACACAAGATTGGAATGAATGTATTTATACTCCCTCGACATTGCTTTCTCGATATTGCCTTCCCCGATATTGCCTTCCCCTTGATTTTCTGGTTAGACTATTATTGACGGGAGACAAAGTATGCTGCGCGTGATTATATTCTTAATGGTCTAGATATTCGGTGGTCTATGAAATCCATATTTAATAGATGGCTTCATTTATTTTGAATACTCTACGAGCTTTTTTTTCGGCTGGGCATATGTCAGAACCTACAGGGTCCAATGAGACACATAAGCACAAAAAGTAGATAAGACAAAGCAAAATTATGCTTGCCAGAAAAAGGTTACCAGCCAAAACACCATGCCACGTGTACCATTTGTGACTGGTTTCCTGGTTACTTTTGCTATTTAGCAGACTGTTTAGCAATAATGGTCTGCTTAAGCAATTCTAGGAAATTGGGCCCTGTTCTGTTCATGTGCTAGACTTGTTGCGGTTTTCTTTTATATATGAAAAGAACATAAAAATAGGTGGTGTTTTCGAAACCTTGCCGACGGCGCTTAAATTTGCTTAGATTTCATCTGACCTGTCAACGAAGTGTGCTTTGAGCATGATGGACGATTACATTGAAAAACGTACCGGTAGCCAAAGTCAGAACTTAAGTCCGATGTAGGGAGGAGATTCGAAAACTATCAATGGTAACTTTTCTGCATAAGTGGCAGGAAAGAGACCAAGTCCTGAATTATAGCCACGGCTGTGGCGTTTTCCCAATCCTTGAATATTGCCAAACACACTCAAATTGCATCTTTGTCAGCATTTAGGCCTGATTTACATGCAGTGAATGGGGCCATACTACTTTTTTGATTGTTTTAACTTCGTTGTGATTCTGTTCTGAAAGGAGAAAGCAGCCTGGCTTTGCTTGAGCGCGTGTCCTGAGCGCACATTCATTCAGTTAAATCAAATTCCGTTGTGGAGTGGCGCGTGAAAGTAACCGGGGTAAACCAATTGAAATTGTGGCTGTACGCGAACCTGTTCACCTAGTAGTTGTGCCACAGGGATCGGTGCTTGGTCCCCTATTGGGTATTCCGTATTCGGTACAGCATTTAACTGGGCTGACTTCCACACATGCAAATAACAATAATTCATTTTCATTTAAAGACATGTCTGCACGCATGGCCATAATTTCAAACTGCTGAAGGGGGCGCAATTCAATCTGTACTCGGGCTAAATGTAATTCCCTTCGACATGCGTCGCGCACTTAGAGGACAGAAATCCCATTTTATTTAGAAGCACTGCTCCTTTTCCGGGGGGAACAATTTATCATAAATATTGCCCGTCTGGATCATCTTTGGACTTATGTTGATACCCTCGCAGCTATTTATGGTCCGTACATTTCAAAGCCCACCGTCGCATTTAAGAAAAAGACATTCAGGAAACGGGGTATCTCGTTGCAATCGTGTAATGGTCACATCGTGTCATAGCATTAAAGGTGCACCCTCATCGATTTTTCATTTTATTTTATTTTATATTATATATTTTTTGGGGTGGATTTAAACGACACTTTAGTCCTTCCTAGCGGTAATAACCTGCATATTTTGTTACAAGATAGGTGTCCCATGTTTAGGTTTATTCAGTGAGCCTTTCATAAACTGTGCACCTTTTGGAACCATGCTAAAGGCGTTTCTGTTTATCAAATGCCTAGTATTTGCCAGTCGAGTTGTGACATGCTGTTTTAAATTTGGTCAATGTTTTAGATAACATGTTAACGCACGTGGAAAGGAATAGCAACATTTTGGGAAACCTGTTTTAAGTTTGGACATTAAGTGGTTTTTACAATAGGTCAAAATTTAAATTTTTGATTTGTGTGTGATGAACATTCTATATGCAAGTATTGGTGACCCTGTTCTCAAAAATACAAGGCTGTTGTTGTGTGAACAATTTCAGTCCAACCACGTCATTCCTAATTAGTATTGTGCCTGAGAAAAAATTAATATTGTAATCTAATCTATTTTTTTTCCCTTTATCACAACGACAGTACAATACAATTTTTTTACACAACAGAATTCCACTGATCAAGACCAAAGATCAAAAGCTGCCGTCGCAACTATATTATTCCGGATGCAACGAGATTAAAACATGGCCAAGACCCTTAAGGTGAGCTTCGCGTCAAAAGATACAATGCAACGGAGTGAATCTCATTATTTCACCCCCATAGACCCTGACGCTAACACACAAGTTCTCGTTTTTCTTCTCTCCCATACCTGCCTAATCAATGCAGTTGATTATATTAATACCTTTACGAGGTCAGGCGGGAGTGCGATGCTAAACAAAGCACAATGTTTATACAGCCATCCGAGATGATGGACGATTTTAAACTCAAGTTCCAATTTGGGCGAGATACACAAACGATCTTATCTGCTTCAAGGCAGTTATCTTTCAGGAGGGTACACCGTTCCGTGAATGCTTTTAAATGGAAAAGTGACATTCTTGTCTTCATAATCCCTGCTTACCCCACTGCCATCTCTGAATGCTTTCTGCTTTTCTCCCTCCACTCTCTCTATTCATGTATTTCCACTTGACTACTCTTGCAACTCTTGTCTGCTTGTATGTGTGTTGTGTGTTGTGTGTTGTGTGTTGTGTCAGTGTGTTGTCATTTAGCCTTCGAGAAAGACTCTGCTAGGGTCGAAACGTCAGGCCACTAACTTATTTTTTGCATTTATACCACAGGTCCTTTTGGTTGGTAAGCAGTTTGCAACAGCTAATTATATTTCCTCATTCTTGAATTGTGGAAGACATCCTTGATTCACAACCTCTGGTTTTCAATAAATACGCCATACAACAAATTACATCTAACCTATACGATGGTTATGTTTTAAGAAAAAAACGAATGTTCCGGGCTTTACTTCATTGATGCAAAAACAATAAAGCAACGGTGACAATATCGGGTCTTTACTAAAATGATGCTTCCGTTAGTTGACAGTAGTAAATCAGAGACAGTTATTTGGATGGAGGGATGAATTCGGTAGGTCCAAATGCTTTCAAACAGAGAGCTTTCATATTTTTATTTTTTCCCCCATTTATTATGTCCAATATACAGTACTGGATTGTTCTTTGTGAAACCTGAATGAAAGTGTAATTGGCGAACATTTCACTGGAACAAACATGTACATTACAAAAGGGGGAGGGGGAAAAATAATAACATATAGTAATAATAAACAGTAAGAATATTGCTTATTATCCAAGACTAAAACAAAGAGGTTGTGTTTACTTTTTAACTTATTCTCTGGTCTAATTACATACACTGCAAAAACTGGGTGTTACTGTTAAAACTGACACTTAAAACTGACACCATGATTGTTGTAACATATATATACCCAATAGAGAATCAAAATTAAGATCATGGTGTAAAAATAACACCAATGTAATCGTGTTGGCAGACATTTTAGTGTTATTTCAACACCCTGTGGCGGACATTTTGATTATTTTTTCGGTAACCAAATGTGACAGCTCCTATGGTGTCAATTTTTACACCCAGTTTTTGCAGTGTAGCTTTCCCATAAGCAAGCAAGTTGGCTGCACCCATAAACCAGATGTAGAAAGTCAAGCCATGCCGATTTACAATGTACAGTAGGTTCTAAAGTGTAACCTTCGGTCTTGAACAGAGCTCTTACAGGCTTTATATAGCGGGCAACTGATCGTGTCACGAAACAAACGATTGCCGGTAAATCATTGCACCATCGCATTCTCGTTTTGTTGTTTCCAAACGTTGTTTTATAGAGGTCGGTGGTCGTTTCAATGATTACGTTCGAAAAACGGAGGCGCGAATAATTATTTCACAGCCGATAAAGCTTTCGGTGGACTAGCGTAAACACAGTGAATCAACTGCAAGTGATTTATTGTCGATGAAACGGGGATGGCGGCTTAATTGTTGTATCGAAAGAGGTATGTTTTCCATGCCTGGACAGATCAGTAAACAGTCCAGCCAAGTGAGTACATCTTTTAGCACCCTACATTTTTGGTTACAAGTTGAAATTGACAGTTATATAATAGTAAAAACAGGATTTAAAATGCGCGAAACTACTAAACGACACCAAGCGTCAAAAGGCGGATATGAAAAAGCAACCAGACACATTTTTTAAGCGAACAGTAAGAGTCTTTACTACATTTTTGAAGGATTAGTTTATGAATTTCTGATCCTTTCAATGTCTATCCTCAGAGGTCCGATTACAAACGTTGACTACATGAAAAAGCTTCAAATGCGGTACGACTATGAAAGTCCTCCGCACCGATTAATTGACACTGTCACGGGCATTGTTTGTTGAGCTATACTGGGTTGGAATGACTGAACACTGCCACGAAAATAAACAGTGACAGTAATTAGACAAATACGAAATCCTGTACATGTATAACTATAAACATGTATTTACCAGCGGAAACAACCTGGCAATTACTTTGCTACATAATAAAGCTTACATTAAGAACGCCCTCTGGACTCCTTGCACTGACGTCACACGCAGCCCATAGTATGCCATTTTGTGAGTCAAATAGTTGAGTGTAAAGATAAAGCATGTAAAAATGATGCTCATTGCTACACAGATATGCTGTGTCCAAAATGGCGGCTAAGGCTACGGCTGCTACTGTTGCCAAGGGTGTTTGTATATAAGGACGTCCTATACTTCAATGCATGATGACGCAGCGATCTAGCCGTAACCGTAGCCGCGCAGCCTTTCACCTGGGGAAACTGACTCCCAAAATGGTGAAGCAAAATGTGGTGATGACGTCAGGTGAATTGGTTTAATAGATTGAACCGGTATCTCCAATAATCGTCTGTTTGCGTTGACATAACTATGAAGACAAGCACCTGTATATATATTGCACCTTTATATATTGGTATACCTTCCACTCTGGGTTGCCAAAACTGTTACTCTCACAAGAAAGCCCTTTGTATGCATTGTCAAGAGATATGATATTCTTATTAGTTGATTCTGGATGATGAGCGTTTGATGCACGTGTGATATAAAATATGGAATTTCCGTAAACACGCACCAATGAATTCTCACTCGATTTCACATCCGGCCGCGAGGCCGACGAAAACACGGTAAAAGGTAGTTAATTACAAGGAAATCTGAAACCACTAAGGCAACTCTTTTAACTTCAATTTCCTTTAAAAAGATCGAATAACCAATCTCGCGGGTCCACGGGTGTAGACGCAGTTCCGAGCCCACTCGGAGAAGCCAGGTCGGTAATTAATGGTGACTTGCGCACTGAGAGAACATTTCATCAGGCGCAATCGTGAAGCTATCACCACCAACATCTCTAATGTCGCAGCTCATCCACGAAGAGAGAAAAAAAATCACAAATTGGCGCACCTCGCGTCGGGGAGCGGGCGGTTCAATCCCCAAATGATACGGCGGAGCGAGGCGACGTTTTTATCTTTCCTATTTTTTTTCTATTTTTTCGGTTACCGCGAGATCCCGAGCCCCGGGTGTCTGTGACACTTCGGATACCTTCAAGGCAACTTTCTTAATTGAAATTTCAGATAATGGGGAATGGTGAAAAAGCAGTCCACGATGTTGGGGCAGTGGTTCGTGTGTGCGTGGGAGATTGTGACATTAGAAATGAACGAGAGAGAGAGGCAGGAGCATGATTGGCAAGAATGTTATTGAAGAATGGGCTGAAGAAAAACTATTTCTAAATATCTGTAAGGCAGTCTACTGTGAGTTCTTTCATCATCATTATCATTTAGGCTGTGTTCATCCAGTGTAGGATGTAGCCCTCCTCATGAAAATGCCATTCATTTCTATTTCTTGCAGTTCTGGTCCATGTTGTTCCTGCATATACCCTGATGTCATCTCTCCATCTTCTTCTCTGTCTACCTCTTTTCCTTTTTCCTGTCCTTGGTTGCCAATCCATTATTCTTGTTGTCCATCTATTGTCATTTCTTCGGGCCGTGTGTCCAGCCCATCTCCATTTAGCTTGTTTTATTGTCCTTATGATGTCTCTTACTCCAGTTTTCTTTCGTATTTCTGTAGTGAGTTCTTTATAGCTTTGCAAATGTTTTTAAAACAACAAAACTAACTCAAGTCACATTTCATCAATCCTTTCAATGGAGTCGATAGTGACAATGCATTTACGTTGTGTACATTCTGACATATAATTTGATTTTAATGCTGAGAATGGCAAGTCATCGATGGGGGAGGAGGTGGGGTGTTGTCAGATCGCAGTAAAGAGGATGAAACGTGTACGGGCAAATTGGCAGAAGGACGAAAAGACAATAACCTATTGTTGTCAAGCAGACCTCGATATCAAAGCCAACAAAGTCAGACGTGAATTATTTCACAGTAAGAAAACGACCGTGACATTTTCCAACGGCCAGTTTACATATAATAGCAGAAATGCAAAGTCAAGGTGGCGGAATCATTGTGATCTTGAGAACGAGGTTGGTCCTATTATTATACGTATTCACTGATCGCAAGTAGCGCTGTGCATTAATTATTGTTCCCGCAATTTGACGTCAAATGTTATTGTAACCGAGTAGCAGTCAAGGGTATGTAGCTCCTTTACCTATAACAAAGAGTGGAAGTATTACAACAACGATTTCGCTTGTAACAGCGATGCAAATTTGTTAGTAAAAAAAAAAAATAAGAGGAAACTGACAAAAGGCAAACTTAGTATTACAGCGGGGTTTTAATGAGGCAAAACAAAAACTGCTGATCGACGGAATTGACATTGCGCCAGAAATGGGAAAAGCACAATATTAACGAAGTGACATTACTTTTCTGGTGTAGAGAGATCATGATGAATGATGTTGGTAATTGCGACTGAGGAGAACAGTAATACCGTAATTATGAAAGCCCATTAAAATGTCAAAGTTCCAGGCTTGCTTCATTTGGCTGGTAATTGGTGCGAATAACTTTCAATAACGCCATCAGGTCAATTATGTTGTACTTATAGTGTCTCGTTAATGTGCTACGAGCTGAATCATTAATCATGAAACATATTTTATGGGCAATATTTACGGAGAAACAAGTTGAATGTCTGCATTTTTTTTTCCCCATAATGTGGTGCCGGTGGTCATCTTCGTCATTTCACACAACAAAAACTCAGAACAGAAAAAAACCGCAATAAAATTATTACAACACAAATTGCACGCTCAATTTAATGACAGCCATCAATTTTGCTTTGCGCACGGGACCCCGAAAAAGTACAGGTGCCCAGAAAGGGGGTGGGGCCACGTGGTTAAATCGGGGACTATGTGCTATGCATCCCCCTATATAATCATTCTTATTTATGTTGCCCGTTTTCGGGAGGTGGACAGTGCCTGTTTTATCTTTTTCTGAGACCATTTTGATTTATGTTAAGAAACTCAAAAGTTACAATAACGACAGAATATCTATTTAATTTATTGTTAGAAACAGAGTTAAAATTAATATGAAGAATTCGATAACAATATCCAGCAATATTGTAATAAATAAAATATGCATTCGGTTATTCACACTGTGACTTGAGTGTACAGAGTCTGTGGCTAGACCAGTTTCTAAGGTGTTTTCGAAATCATGGCGTATAGGTACATAGGCTCCGTCAGTTATTAAGAAAACATGTGCTTTCTTAACGGGGCTTCAAACATGCAGACGTGGTTTTCGAAAACAGCCTTATGAGTCCCCTGAGTATACCTAAATCTTGGCTTCATTACAAGAAAATTGACACAGAGCCACGGGACATCACGCGAACGCAGGGTATGCATCTCATTCTCAATTTAAAAAAAAACATCTAAACAAATTAAACAAGACGGTTTTCAATATAGAATCTTACTTTCTGCAGTCTGACAGTCCTGAGGGGGAAAACTACGTGCTGTCTAAAATGCTAAGAAGAAATGCACATAATTTTATTTCTCTTGTCGTGTTAGTTGAGAAAAAATTAATACGCAAGGGACGAGAGTGGAAATGATCTGCGACACGCACCCCCCCCCCCCCCCAAAAAGCAGGCATCTTTTTCCGTGATATTTTCGCAAATGCTTTTGAACTTCATAACCATTTTGACAGTATGAGGTTTAAATTTAAAAAACAGTTATATAATTATGCCACTCCTTCAAAATTATGACACATGAGTACAAGGTAGAGATATCACCACGTACTTATCTCTCCAAGGAGTTGCTGTGGTTCTGAAGCAGAAACCGTGTGGTGTGACTACTTGCTTGACGTTTCGACCAGAGATGCTCCGGTCAAAATCAACGCGGGTGGAGTTTGTTTGGAGAGTGAATGGCGAACTAACGTGGCTCGAGCGACCGATGAGAGCAAGGCTGGTGGGTGAGCGTGTCTACCAAGTAATACCGAGGACTTTTACACAAGAATGTCTTGAAAGATCGGGGAATGACTTCGGTTCGTTTTTATGTACACAACCAATGGGGACGTCGCTAAAATAAAGTAAGTCCAAACAATGGAAAGAACTAAGAGAAGTCGACGAATACACCGATCCATTAAGCCACGCCCATTTCTCATTGACCAATCACAACCGCGAAATCTGATCACCATTTGAGCCGTTTGGTGATCTTTGCACTAATGGTGATCGGGTTTCGCGGCTGTGATTGGTCAACTCGTAAGGAGGCGGGGCTTAATGGATCGATCTATTGCCGGGTCAACGAAAACAATAATGTGCGGGGAGGGTCAACCCGTTGAGCTGAGGACTATTAACAAAAGGGATCTGGTGTTTTGACAGAGTGAGGACTTCCTCGCTTAACTTTCGTGTACAAAACCAATTTGGAAGTCACTAAAAGAAAAACTAAGCCTAAACAATGAGAGAACAGAGAGAAGTCCTCGATTTGTGGGGTCGACAAACATCCATGGGTGTATGGGGGTGTGAGTATTTATCTCCGCTACAATACAACTCAAAATGGCAGCTGGTGAGCTGGGACCTGTTTTTTTGTTCTTCTTCTAATCACAGACCGACGTTCATGTATATTAACGTTCATCCGAATCACCTGGCTGAATAAACCATGGTTAAATGAATGTACCGAGTGAGTAAAGTCAATAAACTCGCTTTAAATCAATGTCAATTACCTGCGAGGAGTAAAACAAATCTTGTTACGGGTGGAGTCTGAATCTTAAGTCGTATCTGAATTGGCGGCTACAGCTATACGGCTACGATTTTTGCGAAGGGTATTGGTAAAGGACGTCCATACTTCAACGCATGATGACGCAGCGATCAAGCTGGACTCGTACAGCCGTAGCCGCCGATTCGGCCTTGAATCTCAGAGAACGGTCATTTTGTTTTCTTTCGTTTGAAACCTGCACGATCGGAGCGTGATCAGAGTGAGGGTCAGGCCGTGTCTGAGTTAGTGGCTACGTCTGGATAGCCACGTCATTATGCGTTTCATTACATTTCATTTCATTTCTTCTTGTTGTGAAGCCAAGGACTCTCAGAAAAGCAAACTTAGGCTAATTACAGAACTAGCCAAGAACCCACTGGAGAGAAGGCAGGGAAGGAAGTTTCAGTTTGATGTTGGAGGAAAACCGCAGAGAATTATTCCAGGGAAAACCAACTCAATCAAGTAGAGATTGCAAACCAAATCCACGTACTGCCTCCGGCACGATTCGAACCGGGAGTCCTGGAGGTGGAAGGCGAGGAAGGAGATCATTACGCCAGCCCGACCACCAATTCTACACAGATTACGAGAAAATCTCCAGCGCATCCTAGGCGTGCATTTATGACAGTATAATCACTATAAAACAGATTGGGTTTTTTTCTGTGTGCGGATTATGATAATTATGGTACAGTGAAGAGGAGGAGGACAGTGATGATGACAGTATGGTTCTCAATACACCCGCAATTCATCAGATCTTATAAACACAATAACAGACTGTACCGTCTGAACACCTTTCCTACCTCTGTTTATAAATGTTGATTCCTACGTGTTTAACAGCGACTCGAACTGACTGACAGGCAATTTCAACTCGGTTTTGCCAGACGCATCTCTTGATCTTATGGCTTTGTTTGACTGCTACATGTATGCAACAGTTCAGTAACGATTAAGTTAGTATTTGCATTGAGAATGTCAATGTTTGCACTGAGGGCTTTGCCTGTAGTTTGCTTTAGCAAGGAAATAAGTAAATGCAGTAATGAAGTGATTCCAGACAATAAGTCACAATGTACTCATCACACTGCAGCCATTTTCTTGCAAACAAATTTGGATCAACGTAACGAAACCGAGGCGTGAAGGGCGAAATAGTCTGAGCCTTCTTCTTAGAACAGTATTCAATGCTGTAATGTACACAGAGTACAAGACAAAGATGGAGTATCCTAATGATTGCCATTTGGATGAGCTGACCCCCCTAGTTTTGCGCAATTTGTTTACTGCTTTTAGCCACCTTTTCGCAGGAAGTTTATAGAAGAAGATTCTTCAAAAACTCAGTGGCTCTTGAAAGCATTGCATCGCACCTTTTATCGCAGCATAAGTCAATATCAGTCCGTGCCTTATGACGGTGCCCTTCCCTCGCACTCCCCTCACGGTGTTAGACCCCCCCCCCCCCCCCCCCCCCGTGTACAGATAGCAATCTAAGTTCGCTTCATCAGCCAAACCGACCGCCTCGGTGTATTGCTTCTGTTGGAACAGGTTTGTTTACCCTTGCTACATTTGCGTCTCGCTCTGAGGAGGGGGTTAAACATTTGTGTTTTGAAATGAGCGCCGTTAAGAAAATAACCTCGAAATTAACGTGGGGGAATGCTCATTCAAGTATTTATAGAAAACAGCGTTAAGGAATAATGCAATGTTTTAGTTCTGTTGTCTTTATACTGGACCTTAGACGTTCGGGGAGTTGCATTTCTGTTTGGAGTTAACGCTTTCACAACTTCTTGAAGAAGTAAAAGGTGCTGGTTTATCAAAGAGCCTCGTGTAAAAACCCGACGTTTCCATTAGTACGTCTAAGTGTCTACAAGTACAAGAAAAGAAAAAAAACTCTTATCACAACCTCTATCCCAAGGGTGATCTATCTCGCAATTTTTCCCCAGCACGTCTTGGTCGCGTGAGGTATCAAAACGGCGCGCTGCCCATGGTAGCGAAGCTGTTGTGATTCATTTGGGCCAAATTTCATATAGAGCTGCCTCAACAGCTAATATTGATTAGAAATGTTCTGCTTAGCAACCATAAGCATGCAGATACCAGCCACAAATGGTACATGTGGAATGGTATTTTGGCTGGTAACCTTATTCTGATAAGCTGATTTTGTTGTGCGTACATAGCGACTCTTTGTGCTTTAGAAGCTTTACGAAAAAGGGCCCTAAGGTTTGGAAGTCATATTCCCCGTGTGCTACCGATGCGCATTACGCGGTTAGACGCGTACTACGATATTCACATGAAATTCGACTTCCCAAAGTGGCAGACATCAACAACGAGCAAGTTCGACTGCGCACATTTTGGTCGACCCGTGATTGACCACTGATTGACCAGCAACATTCATGTGCAGTGACGTACTCACTCAAACGACTCGTTTATAAGTCTAGTCAACCATCGGCACTGTATTCAACATTTTCATTGCCTTCCGCCTTTTCGATTTCACTGGTTCCCTTCTGCGCTTTACACATGTAAGCACGAAATAAGGCTATCGGGACCGCGAAACAAACTATGGTCCTGAGGTTCCAAATGGTCAACCACTGTAGTCAACCAATGGTCGACCAGCCTGGGTTCGAGTCAAACTAGTCGACCTTTAGTTGGTTGAACCCCGAACTTGCTCCAAGTGCGTGAGGTCACTGTGAGAATGCCTCGGCCCTCTTTTGTTTAACGTTAAAGAGACGCGGGAGGTAAATACGCCATGGAAGGCAAAGGATACAAAATGCCCAGGTTAATTTGTCAAATTGCATTATCAATCAATCGCCAATCCCGGAGCGCACTTTAGAAATGAATTTTTTTTGACAATCCGTGGTACAATTCCATGGCAACTGTGCAATTCAAATATTTATTCGGGCTTTAAGCCGACATCTCGTACCGGTTTTAGATTTCAGAAGTCGGGTACTTTTCTGCGCTGATGGGATAACCTTGCATAAAATATTATTAAGGAAGCCACACAATGTCTGGGGATCTGAGAGACGACATGTTTGAGAGTTGTGCCGTTTTAGATCCAGCAATATTAGTCCCAATGGCGCAGTGCAAAAGGAGACATTCAATTAGGTTAGCGTTTAGGAGATACGTTTCCTTTATTCAACTTAAATTGTTTCAGTATTTACGTTTAAAAACGGGGATACGAATTACCCACAGATTTCCAGCAAGCTGATTGATAGAAACAAAGAGTGTTCCCTTTATATTGCATTATTCGACTTAAGAAAACCTATACAAGACTTATAACTGTCGAAAAATTTAACCCGTTTAGTGTCCATCTGAATTCTCACTAATTATGAAATAAATACCGATACCAATTCCTACATTTCCGACTGAATGACTGTTTTAGTCGGGAAAAGAATGACTTTAGATGATTTTGTTTGCCGCAATCCAGCACCCCCCCCCCCCCCCCCCCCAAGGAAGAAAAACCACCACCACTAGCACCACAACAACAGCAACAAAAACAAAAAAAACAACATCACCAACAACATTTACACAAAATATTAGCACGCGCACAAAATACTTGCACGTGAACAAAATACCTGAAAACGTGCACAAAATATCACAAATCGTTTTTTTCATCAGCTAAAGTTGGATGGCCTGGGCTCGATTTCACAAAGAGTTAAGATTGATCTCAAGTGCGAATCAATCTTAATTGCTAAGCAATACAAATCACTATGGTTATTATACTGACAACTCATCTTAAGATGAATCTTAGTGCTTTGTAAAATCGCCCCCTGAACTCGCGTAGAATTTTACATGTGGGTTGTAATGGTGGTTTAATGAAAACTTGAGGGTACGAATGAATTTACTCTTGCAAAAAATCAATAACGTAGGCGGTCTAGTATAATATTATTCTTGAAGTATATTTTACACTTATGTTTACACTGAGAAACTCAATGCTTTGCAAAAGCTTTCGGTCAGCCTTTTTATATGATCATTAATTTTCTGCTCAATTTGAAAAAAGTGGCAGTACATTTTGTGAAAAGTCCAGGAAGGAAATTGACAGTAATGTACCGGTATAGAGAAGCTTAGCCCTTTACCAATCGTGCGAACATTTTGAATATTTACACACTTGATGTCTCTACTCCAATAAAACAAAAAATGTGTCCAAGACAATCACTGTCATCTGCCACAATCCTTTCCAGTCTTAATCAAAGTTCTCCCTTCGCCCGCGGTCAATTTTAGAAGAGAGAACGTTTCAACGAAAAATACAAAACCTCGTATTTACTTGGTCAATTTGAGTTTGCTTGAGACTCCCATTTAGTTATTTATAAATCGAGAAATTGAAGGCCACTATGGTACACTCAACGGCCGAATACGTGGGTATTTAAGTGCTTACTTATACTATGACAATCTTGAGTGTATTTGTTTATTGAGTCCGTTCTGAACCGTTTTACATGCGATTTCATCCAAACGAATTATTTCATAAAGCTACGGATGCCTCACATCGTCTTACTCTTTTAGCGTTGCTCGTCCGTTGAGTGCAATGTTGTCCAGAAAATAAATCGGTAAAATTATCGGTTGTTCGTACCGCGTGTTGCGGGTAATTAATATGGATGGAAAAATTTAATTTTGACCGGGACCTTGAAGAGGAGTTATGGATATTATCCCTCGCCCGTGGCAGGACAAATTATATTTGGCGGTGAGAAAGTCGTTCTCTTATATGTGCATTTGGTTTTACGCTAATTGTAGAAAGAGAAACTGTCGACCGCACTAATCCCCCGGGTCAATGGAAATCGGTTTCGGTAATTTTGTCAATCCGCTACTGAACGAGTGTGCACAATATTTGTAAGGTTGAATAAATAATTGTTCACAGATTTGCACATAACCTATACATGGTACAAATATGGCCATGGTGGGAAAACTTCGCTCGAAATATGTTTGCCTGAGAAGTTATAGATTTGTGAAAGTGAGTAAGCGAAAAACAACCAATTAGATGGATTTAATAGTTTAATTCATTACATTTTCTTTGTGTTGCTTGAACAAGAACAAATTGAGCGTCCGGATGCAAATATTGTATTTATTGTATTATACTTCACACTGACAAAACACTAAAAGTAATTAAAAGGTACAATCCACAAATTAATGACTGAGAAAATAAAAGTAAATACCTTTATTCAAAATTGTATAAACTAAGCCAGTGAGTGGCAAGGAGGAACATGTGACCATCACCTCTTACAAGGCCGTCCTACCACAAATAAAACACGTCTTAGAACGTACTCCAAATTATTATAAGGAAAAGACTTCGGATGAAAAGCTGTTCGATGCAGTAGAGCTAAACACCCAAATATTGTCTGTAATTAAAAAAATAATAATAATAATTTGGGTTGAACAAAGAACATTTATTAAAGAAAGACTTGAACCTACGACCTCCGGATTAACTTGCCGGCGCTCTTCCAACTGAGCTAACCCTTGACAGTCTCCCTATTTTGTCGATACCTTTTTCAAGTCCCGCTCTCGTCATTTTCTTGTGTTTAACCCAAATATTATATGAAACTCACCCAGTCAGTTTCCCTTGTGGTTTATTACTTGATGAAATAACATAGTATATTGTACAATGGCACGGCCCACAAATGTGCGTGTTACACTTACATTACTACTAGAAATACTATATACTATACTACTAGAAACATACATTATACAAATCCTTTAATGACAATCAATTTTCAAGTGAGAATCAAATATGTTTTATTTAAGACGGCACGTTTGTTTAATGACTTGATGCAAGGCTAGATGGCGAAGTCAAACCCTTGGGATTTGTTATGAGATGATCTAACTGCGTACGCATGTGACGAAACGCACAAGAGCTGTTTTTATGTGGACTTCGTCAATGTAGAGAAATTCGAGATAATTCGTGCAAACTGGGGTCTAAGCACTCGTGACGGTACAGAACGTGACGTGTTAAATAGCGTTGTGCCATCCAAAGGCACGGTTTGCCAAATTACAAGATGTTATGCCGAAGAGTATTGTCAAATTTTCAGAGAGTTGCTGAATATGAACGCACTTGCTAGGCGTACACAAGTTGCACCAACCAACGAACTGATTTTTCGGCACGTTTCTGATGCTATGTACGATTTTTGCTTTGTGTTTTATCGCTACACGAAGTGTGGACCCGAGAACAAAAGCACTCCACTTAATGCAGGGACTTAACAATATGTGGACTTACGCACGTCCACACAGTGTTTTTACAGTGTTGAAGGGTAGGATTTTCCTGAAGTGTAAAGAACAAAGGAATGTCCACAGAGTGACTGCAACACAGAGCCGCGTGTGTGAGTAGGGGATGTCTACCCATTCAAACCGTGGACAAAAGGGATCTGGGTTTTAAGACAGACTGAGGACGTCCTCGCTTCGCTTTCGTGTAAAAAAACAATGGGGACGTCTCTTTAAAAAAGTCAAAACAATGGGAGAAGAACAAAGAGAAGTCCTCTTGTTGCTAGACTATAAACAAACGTGTGGGCTACGGAAGGGCCCTTGTGTGGTCTTTAACACAATGGAACAATGGACCTCACACATTTTTTGTGTGTTCAACTTGGACTAAAACACTGGGGATTCTTTAGAAAGAGGATATTTAACAATAATAGCTGGACCCCACAAACCCGATCCGTAAGGTTGTGTGTGAGTGTGTGAGTTTTTTAACTGGGTCCCTGCTTACTTTTGCTTTATTGTTGAGCAAAATATATCCCCTCAAAGGAAGATGCTACCTAGATAATGTTGGGCGAGAAAAGAAAACCTTGTTCCGGTTTTTGTTAAAATTAAAGGGCCCTCCGGAATATGTTCCGAGTTACACACTCTGAAATCCCCAAATGCGTCTCGAAACTTGTCATTGTAATGGATGCATTTGCAAACATTTTCTCTCGAGATGTCGAGCCGTGTGACCTTATAGAAGAAGAAGAAAGATGAAGTTAAGATCCTGCCCGTGGAAATGTTTCTCTAACGAGAGAATGTTTACTCTACTTATGGATTGTGTCCATTAGTCACTTCACTTACTGAGCCATGCCAACGCCGACGGGATTTGTTTGCCGTATCTTCTCCAATGACAGCTAATGAACGAACGTGCTCCAGTCAGGTGTGTTCTATGCTTTGCCAAGAATTTCAAGAAGAAGAAAAAAGAAGGCATGGACGAGGGTATACACACACAAAATGGTGAAAAATATCTAGCTCTCGGTGTCAATATTATACTTCCCACATGTGAGTATTTAGCCACAATTTTTATGGCCGTTATGTTATCAGTGGTTTTATTTTTTGATTGTAAAGCTCCGAATGATTGCAATTCGGCCTAGTCTGCAAGACCTATCCGCACAATCCATAGGTGTGGGCAAATACTTGAATGATTGAAATTTGGCCTAGTCTGTAAGACCGACCTTCACATCCATGAGTGTGGGCCAATACTCTCATTTGGAGCAAAACAGGAGTGTAGTATCTACAATACGATATAATAGTACATCTAGAGTGGTTGATACATTGGCACATCTAGAGTGATTGATACATAGATGAGATGAAAAATTAATTCCTCCCGTTTTAGTGTTACCTTACAATAGACCTTATGCATTGACGTCACCAAGCCGCCATCTTAGAGGTAAACTGATGATGAAACAATGGAAACGCGCTGATTTGTACGCGCGGCGCACAGGACTGGCCAATGAACATCTTCCTTTTGACCTCTAGGTGAGGGCGCCCTACTCAAATGACGTCATATGCATAAGGTCTATACTTAGTTAATGAAGTATGTCAACAAAGGAGAAGATTGACATGAACTAATGAAGGAGATAAAGGGATCCGTAACGTGGCCATTGTATTGACAAGGTTATTTTCAAATTGGGGATCACAACTATACGTCTTAAGCCCAGGTTAGACTTTTTACCGCGCTGCAGACACTTTGTTCTTGACAGTATACGGTAAACTTCAAAAGGTCAATTTATACCACTTCATGCTCGTGCCCGGGTTGGCAGAGATGGAGGGAAGGCTAAGGGCTGGCAATCACTACAGTCTTGAGTGTAACTGCCTCTTGAGCACTTCCCACTCGGCCACCTTGGCTGGGTTTCACGTACACCCCATTAAGGATTGAACAGCGATAGCGACTCAAATGTGAAAAAAGAGATCAGCCTGCTTTCTTTGCAACCTTCGTCACATGCAGAATACCTGGATACGGTATCACGTTGTAATGTTCCCTGAATATGCAAAGGTAAATACCAATGACGAGTCTCCTAAAACCAGAAGGAACCAGCCTAATTCGGTTTCGTCACATACAGAATACTTTGATACGGTACCACTTTGTCATGCTCTCTGAATGTGCAATGGTAAATACCAATGACGAGTCTCCTAAAACCAGAAGGAACCAGCCTAATTCGGTTTCGTCACATACAGAATACTTTGATACGGTACCACTTTGTCATGCTCTCTGAATGTGCAATGGTAAATACCAATGACGAGTCTCCTAAAACCAGAAGGAACCAGCCTAATTCGGTTTCGTTACATACAGAATACTTTGATACGGTACCACTTTGTCATGCTCTCTGAATGTGCAATGGTAAATACCAATGACGAGTCTCCTAAAACCAGAAGGAACCAGCCTAATTCGGTTTCGTCACATACAGAATACTTTGATACGATACCACTTTGTCATGCTCTCTGAATGTGCAATGGTAAATACCAATGACGAGTCTCCTAAAACCAGAAGGAACCAGCCTAATTCGGTTTCGTCACATACAGAATACTTTGATATGGTACCACTTTGTCATGCTCTCTGAATGTGCAATGGCGATGACGATTCTCCTAAAACCAGAAATGACCAGCCTACTTTCTTTGTAACTTCGCTTTCGTCACATGCAAGATACTATGATACGGAACAACTTTGTCATGTTCCCTGAATATGCAAAGGTAAATACCAATGCTGAGTCTCATAAAACCAGAAGGGACCAGCCTATTTTCTTTGCAACATCGATTTTGTAACTTGCAGAACTATATTAATATCTTTTACTGTTTCAGCCATGGTTAAATATAGATAGAGGAAACGTGTATTGCCATTCACTAAAAACCTGGATTAAGATACAATTAACAAACAGTCAAAACAAAACTCATAGACAATTATGACAAAAAATGCACTGCTCCTTGTATGCAGCGTGCAATCATCAGTACATAATCCCGTTATACCAAAAGGTACCAGACTAAATCCCTGTCAGCCTCGACGTGGCTACAACGGTCTGCATCATGAGAAAATATCACGTCGCCATGGTAATGGCTACGTCACCAGTTACTTAGCATCTTAATTATCAGTCCCCGATCATCTGCGGATTATTTGGAGCCTGGTGACTTTGTTATGTTTATTACACACGGTATCGTGACGTCACTTTGTAGCCGCAACAATTACACAAGGCGTCCTACGCCAAATGTCAAAACTGGTAAGCACAACAATTTGGTAAGCACCGAAACGAAATCTTGCTGAACAGAGCGTGGTAACCAACGAAATTGCCATGTAGTTTACAGAAGTTGAATATGGTCACCAACGAAATTGCCATGTAGTCTACAGTGTTGCGGCCGTTGCATATTTCAATGCCCAGCAAAAGCTAATGTTATTATAAAGCATTAATATTTTGTTTGCATAAAGGCTTTTCATCAAATGGAATCCTTAAAATTAAAAAGCTGAAGAACAATAATCTTGATCGAGAAAAAAATGTATATCATTACAAAAACAAACAAAGACAGATACAAACTGTGCTCACTCTCACCTTGGCCATCATAATAGTGAGATTCGGATGATATGACAGCACCGTAGCAACCAGCTCCGACACACATTAACACTACGAGGCTCAATTCACCGAGGGAATATCTCCGTCTCCGTAATGTCATGTTTGTCGCGCCGAAGGAGTCCCGGCAGACACTTGCAAGAGTTCTAAAATTGCAGGGGCCAGCACTCGAGCCCATCCGCTATCGTAAGAGAAACTGGCGCGCTATAGTCCTCTGCACTTCAGTTGCCGTACTACACCAGCAGATCTGTACGCAGCACACGTGGTCAGTTTCCAAACACCGCCATAGCCGTTGTAATAAACAGTGCAATATTTCCCCGGCTGGTCCCGTCTACCAACTTGTTTTGAAATCGTGATCCATTTCCCCCCGGGATAGGTTATAATCATTCGCCTTCTCCTGGGGTTACGCGCAGAATTGCAAATCGGGTAGGACTGCGGAGCCGACTGTTATCCGAGTACGTTCTTGCAATACCCCCCATCCACCGTCGGTTGCTATCGTATGAAGATAGCACGGCGAGGCGACAGAAACATCGCATACACGTTTTACTTGTGACACGAGCCACTCGTGTGTGTGTGTGCGCTTGTATGTATGTGAGGTGTTCGTTGCTATGGGATCAAATGAAGACAACACTTTTCATGGAGATGGATGATTTCTGGGGTTTTTTCCCCTGACGATTTTGAGATGTTGAGACAGCCGTTGCTAAGGAAGCGCACCGCCGATGAAGAGCATCAGTTTACACACTTTGACAGTAATGTCCTTGGTATTACACCGTGATCATACATTCATACACAGAGATGCATAGCAGTCTTAATTATTTCCCCTACTTCTTGTTTCTCCCAAATCAGAGTTTCATGTTACAAGCGAGATGTGTAACAAGCAAGTCGTTCTTCAATTAAAAAAACAGGCGTGTCACTCAATGTTTCTCTCTGACGTGTGGTTCCACCCTTTCCCACTGTCAGGGAAGAACTCTTTCGATTGATGAGAATAAAGAAGGGTGCAGCCCGAACTAATTTGCACGAATGGCCGTCGGGATATGGATCGTCATTTTGCGATAGTATCATCACCGACCGTTCAAGGCGAACCCGAGGCTGCCTCTGGGTTGTATATTGGTAGCGCTTCACTCAGCACCTGCTCACGCACACACACACACACCGTACTCCACCGTTGCCGCTGCTACACTGCGAGGTACCTACAACACGGCAGCCCCGCGCGCGTGCACAGATGAAAGAGTCTCCTTTTAATTAGCTCAGACCCATCTGCCTTCGACCGTTTGACATCTCCCTCACTCATGTACATGCGTCGCTCACATACTGAACAGGTTGAACAACTCCCGTAATAAAATTTTGATGTATCCGCGCAAAAAAAAAAACTGCTGGTGGCTGCCGTACCTTTGTTCATGCTTATAACTGCAGAGGTTTTTTTTTCTTTCTTGAAATCAGTCCGTTGAACACGCGCGCTTCGTGCGGACACTCTTTCATTTTAGCTCTTGAATGTCGGTGTGTTTTGTCTCCCAGAGCAGAAGAAAGGATTACCGCATGAAAACAGGAAGTCAATACCGTGGTTGCAGACGATGTCACCCATGACATGACCACGGTGTGGCTGGCGGAAAGGGGACAACAATATCAGCGTCTGCCGTAACTGACCTTTACGCCAAATTTGAGTTTATTGCACGTGTCAAAAAAAATAAAACGCTCAGAGATGACGTTTTTATCGTTTGTTTACCCTCGATTCTGAAATGTAATAAGAAGATGCAATAATTAATCTTTTATGAAAGAGTGGGGAAAAGAAGAGCAGTTGAGAGTAACTCTTTAAATTATGGCTATGAATGGGCTGAAAAATGGTACATCAACGAGCAGCTTTAATACAATGCAAGCTTAACATCCGCTAGACTTGGAACAACTTGGAATTCAGCATTTTTTTCTCGCATGATTGTGGGCTGCTTTTGCTGTCTTCATTTTTAATCGAATTACAGGTACTTAACCATTAGGAAAAAATATTACGTTTTGCATCAGATCATTAAAATGCTTTTGGCAATTCTGTGTTTATTGTGCGGTAAATGTTGAGCTTTTATTCTTTAAGTGCTCTGCACCGGTAATTTAATAGTTCATAGATCTACTGTTTCGTCGACTGCAAGACCTGCGCATTCTGCAGATGAGTTCTCGCTTTTGACCACTGTTACAAAACATCTCCGCCGCTCGCTCGCCTCGTGCGTTTCATGAAAAAGGTTTTTGTCGGTAAATAATATAAGGCTTTTATCTACAGTTATTATTGGGGGGAAAATAAGGTTAAAAATAGACTCGACGGCGATTGTATTCTATGCAGACGGCTGTTGGATGTGGCGCGCAGAAGCATTGGAAATAATTCGATGCATAATGAACTGTCTCTTGAGAGGATTTTTCAATCGTTGTTTTGTGTTCGATGAGCAGAATGCTAGTGGTAAGTATTCTCGTGTTTAGAGTTTTCAGTCTGCGAGGTATGGGAGTGGTGTTTAATGTATAATTTTTGAGCGCGAATAATTATTTTGTGACTGGCAAAACTGAGTAGCACTGAATCCAAAAAATGTTTCTTTGTGGTGATAAAAAAAATAAACAAATTGCTGCCTTGGAGAAGGAAAACAAATAAGTATTGCACATCGATCTTACAACAAATGACATTATGATGTATGGCAACCAAAATGTCAGTTGTATCAAATTCTCGAATTTATACTCACAAAATCTAATACGTTCTGAAGTTTTGTTTTGCCAATTTAGGCGTCCATTACGTACGTTACTGTGTGGTGTTCGTATCAGTGGTACTTTCAATGAGGTTTCAGACTATATTGATTTATGTGAACTTCAAAGTGCTTTCTATCAGATTATAGTGTCCTTTTTAGACAGTCTGAAGTCATTAATTACAAGATACATACCCACTAAAATACCGGTGCGTTTCGAGTGCTTAAGCGCTCTCGTCTAATGATAAACTTCTATAGACTTTACACGAGCGCGGACCGGTTGAATCTCTCCCCTTCCAACCCCTGGCAAACATGCGGATCGAGAAACCTTGGATAAACTTCCTCTCCGCTATTTCAATAAAAAGGGTGGGCAATTGAACGACGGCTTCCCGCCAATATTAGAGGTGCCTAAATCTCAGCGTACGCCGGCTTATAGTATGGTGAAATTAGGATGACAGATCCGGAGTATTGACCTGAGAAGAGATTGAGTAAACGGATGACGGTCCCGTTAGGACCTGTCGACGTGGAGAGGGAAAAACCCGTTAGCTCCTTCATTACGAGGATGCATGGTCTTTGTCTTGAGATGTTCCTTCGTTATAAGGGTGCAGGGAAGACGCTGAGTGGCTTTTGAAAGGCTCTTGAAGGTTTATCTTTGGTAAACATCCGTTGATGATTTTGTCTGCATACTGTATGCATAAAACAATCAGCCCGTCCAAGCTTATTGGTTTGCGCCTGTTAAAGGGGACGATTTGCAAATGGTTGCATCGTACAGAATGTTTGTTTTTATGTGTTGTTGAAAGGACTGCCAGACAATCTAGAAGCTCTAGAACTGATCCGAATTCGATTCAGGGCGACTTTTTCCAGGTCAGTTTGTTTGTTTCATGGGTCACACTGACCCATCATAAGATGACTGCTTTATAGAAAAGGAATTCCAAAGCAGGGTTTCTGGCCGGATTGCAGAACCGGTCTGTTCCTCAACACTGCCGCTGCATGCAGCCAAACGGTCATAGCTTTATAGAAGAAGTCGCTTGATCCGGTCGCGGCTTATAAATCACAGAACTAAGACATTTGTCATCCTTCAAACTTCAAATCCTCTGGTTTATCATGTTACCTGTATTTTAATGTGTTAGCAATAATGGATGTCACTTTCCAAGATGCCACGAGGGACAAGACTTTGCTTTTTAGTCCAGTTTATAAGTTATGGTTACATCGATTTGTGTATTAGATATCAAGACAAAGCTGTCTATAACAAACCCTTTAAGAATGACGGGGATAGAATAACTAGAACGTTGTAGAGAGCGGGTAAAAAGCATCTTTTATGGAAGATGAGACGAAGCGAGCGGAAATAGAGGGGCTTATATTGATAGTGGAAGCTGTCGAAAGAGGAGACGGGTGACAGTTTGAGATGAAAGGTGAATGACAGGGACGAGGTGATGAGCAAAACGTGGACAGATGATGAAACACCGGTAAACAATAATTGTCAGGAAAAAAGGTTGAAACATATTAAAGGGACTTGCCAACTTTGGATACCCTTCACAGATTATAGTTCACGCGAAATGTTAATTTACGCTTGAATTACAATATAGTGCGCCACCAACAGTTTGATCCGAAAGATCATTTTTCTGAAGACGGCAACATGACGTAATGCCAAAATACACGTGGGAAATTTAAGCTTCGCGCCGTAAAAAGCATTCGACGACCTTGCATAATTATGGATATCATCGTTATAGCTTTCACCTCTCCCTTCCCTCAGTCCCACAGATAAATTAAAATTCAATTTTTTTTACAGATGATCTCGATCTTTCAAACCAAACGAACATTACATTACGGTATGACTGAGGCAAAATGACTACATGTTTTGCAGACTTAGCTTTGCAAAAAGAAAAACATTGGTGTTTTTCATACGAGGAAACTGTAGAAACAATTAACTGATAACAAAACAGTCAAGGTGAGGCTTTGGGGGAAACTATTAAAAATATGTCAGGAAAATCAGGAGTTGGGAATGAAAATAAGCAGTTTAGACGACATGCGAAACAACTTAAATAAACAATATTAAAAACACAGAGGGCAGGTTACTCTTCTAAACAGTCGCATTATTAACAACCTAAGCACCTTAAAGAAGAAGTTACTGCAAAACAAAAATTGGTATTAAGTTGTTTGTGCAATGCGTAAAAATTACTCTACGATCTCCAAACGATTTAAAATTGATTGCACATTTTTTGTATGCAAAAAAAAATTAAAAAATTAAAATCTGAACGATTTGCTTCAAATACATTAAAACTCGACTGCAAGGCACGCACCCACGTCAAAAGATAAACACCATGACGTAAATAGCGAAAGATGATCAGGTGAAAATGTCAAAACAATTACAATTTCAAATTAATTTCCCTTGCCCGTTGTTTCTTGCCGCGAGTGCTTATGGGAAAGTGTCTATGACGGGGAATTGCGGCATTCCTTTTGGGAATTTTGACTTACCGTGAAGTAATAAGGTGTTGGGATGAAGGCGAAACACATTTTCTGACAAAACAAAAGCAGAGACATTTTCATTTATTTGCTTCGTTATTTTATTTCATTTTTAGGGCATTTTTAAAATGCAATTGTTTGTTATCTCTGCCAATCTATGCTTACAGCCGTTAATGACTGGTCGCCAAACTGGGTCGATAATCGGTCATCGTTTCTGGTCGACAATTGGTCGGAAAACTGATCGAAAGCTTGCCAAACGTTGTCAAAAACCCGTCTGAGAATTAGCCGCTGCTCCACATGGATAAGTTATGAACTAAAACTAATCGATAAATTGGTTGGACTTAACTTAATTTGGTCGAAAACATTTTCTGAATAAGGCAATTTCTACCTTACTGCAAATTGGAGATTTTACGAACTGCACTGCATCCAAAGTAAGACACTCTATAGTTACGCAAGAGAATTACATTTCCTGACAATGTTTCACTTTCCCAACGAAATATTGAGGGGTTATTATTATTATTATTGTTTTTATCTCAGATGAAATTGCCTGGAAAATTGAATAAATGTTGTATGACATATCCATATACAAATAAATGATAATACAGGGACAGCATTGAGTTCGATGCACTATACAACAAGGCGCCAAACACTGAGAGAGCAACATTTCAGTTCCAAGAATAGATAGTTCCCAGTAGACGCCATCTTTACGGGCAAATCGCATTTTGGCTTGCAGGCGCGTCAAGCGCTCAAATTATTAACGCAGCCGCGTCATTCACTAACCAATCATGCAACGAGTTTGGTGAAATGTGCGCGTCCTGCACGCCGTTTTCACGCGTAACGCATGACTGTGTGTTCAAAATTGCCCGTAAAGATGGCCGACTTACGTCATACTGCAACCTATCTATCTTCAGAAATACTCGTGCAAGGTTGTGCTCCCTTATATTATCCCTGTGCTCGTAATGATTAATTCCAGCCCATTTTTAAGCCATTATCCTGGTGGGAGCTTATCACAATTTTCTTCTCTTTTTTTCACGGTTCCAACCAATTACACACCTCTATATGAAATCCTGCACGTTGACGCGAAATCCGATATTTTCAACTAAAGAAGGGGACTTTTTTCCCCCGTGAAAAACCAAATCTGACCTTTTACAGTTTTTCCAATCCCCTGAGACAGTTCCCAGTCTGTTCACGAGTCCAGTTTAAAATGTCAGCCACTCGTATACTATAGACGGACTCGAGTGTCGGCTTACAATACTTTCTTTACTGTGTATACGCTTCAGGAATTACACGGTCATTCAACCCGCTCATTTTTTCTTCATTCTCTTTCTCTCTGTCTCACATCCCCCCCCCCCCCCCCCGCACAAAAAACAAATTCATAAAAATGGACGATTTGGTCCCCCGGGGCCTCTGATTCCCCCCCACCCCCCGGCGCCCTGATGAACGGCTCAGCGCTCAATCACGAGAAAACGACCGTCCAGCAGTACAGAATTGATGCATTTATAGAAATATCCAATATTTAGCTCCAGGACACCGACAGTTTTTCTTCTGTTTTCCTTTTTTGTTCGCGCCCTTTACTTTCGGCAAAATGTCACACTGTACTGTGAGAAAATAGCGGTAAAGCGCAATTATAGCTCGGGCTAATTTTAAAAGGTCATTGCGGGTTTCCTGAAAATACAAACGGCCTTTAAAAATATATATCTATATAATACTGATAGCAAGGAAATGTCTAAATTACACATAAAATATCTGCCGTATTTATAAAGGCCGTGTCCGTGCAAAAGGCTTTAAAGAGGAAGGGAAATGACCAAATCAATTTTGTGATGTACTAATTTTGCAATAGTTAGAGTCCTCATGTGAGTGGGGGAAAATTACAAGTCTCTCACCTCACGTTGAAATGGTGTAAATTGCCATTGTATTCAACACCCTTCCAGAGCAAAATGTGTCAACATCCAAAACATCTGATGACATCATTCTGAGAAATATGGGTCTCTACATTTTTGTACGGGTATGTTTGGTTCATAACTGACTTATGCAGAGCAAAATTTGAAACATTGGATTTCAACAACTAATGGATCTTTACATTCCAAGGAGGAATTTTAGGGTCAGTCAAAAGGTAAAATTCAAGGCAGTTTCGACTGAATATTATTGAAAGTCAGGAATGAACTAAAACATCCCCGTACAAAAATGTATAGACCCATTTTTCTCAGAATGATGTCATCAGATGTTTTAGATGATGACAATTTTTGCACTGGAAGGGTATCAAATACATTGGCAATTTACACCATTTTAACATGCATGAGGTTAGAGACTTGTAATTTTTCCCCACTCACATGAGGCCGCTATCTATTGGAAAATTAGTTCCTCTTTAAGTTTGAATATTTTTTGGCCGCGGCAGACAAATTTATGCAGTAATGCAGTACAGGCAGATACCCTGACAGTTCGAACCCGTAATCGCCTTTTCCTGTCTATAAATCGGTCATCCAATCCAGGCGATTCTCGCGACGTACTGAAAGACCTTTTCCAGAGGATTTTACGTGAACGCGTTTTCTATGATGATGCTCTCCTCGCTTGTAGTTGCTTCCCAAAATGCAGAAGGCCTAAGCCTTTACAAGATGACATCTCCAGCACACAGTTATCATATACCCATGCATTATTTGTGGGGTTTGAGCTTTGCATTGTGGATTCTCGACAGTAACTAAATCCTCGTTTCTGAATCCATCCTCCGGAATCTTCCTAGTTTCCACCGTCCATTTTGTCCCGTTTAGCATACGGCGTACTAGACACGAAAATCGCTGCCATTTTGTTTCTTGTCCCTTTAAAGCAATGCAACCGAAATGAGACTGAAAGGGAGAGCAGTCAGGCACATTTGTTTTTATAATGTCCATACAATTTGATGTGAGAAAGGCAGCCGCGGGTGATTATGGTACTATAATCTACATGGAGTTTTACGAGCCAACCCTAAAGCAATTTAATTTAAAAACTTCTCATCTCAAGTGAAGATCTAGTTTCTGTATTAAAACTTCAGTTATCCATCACTGGAAATGGTAGTATAGTGCAAGTAACTGATGGACATAATAGTGCCTCCATACGGTGATATTAAAAGGGGCAGTCGTTCTTTACTGTTACGGCGCCGCCAAAGCCATCAGCACCCTAAGCAGTTTCAATAACGGATCTGTGTTGCAATGAACTATGACAATATTCTGGTGTCTTCATCTGATACCCTGTTCGGCTTTTTCTGCGACTGCAGACTGTGCTGAGATTCAGAACACCGTCTAAACTGCAAACAGGCAATTTGCTGCTAATTGTGATAATACCTTTAACTGGGAAATCCCATCCGCTAGGCGTCGGAATACTCTGTTGGGACAGGCCTCGGGCGCTGCTGAAGAGAGTGTGTGTGTGAGAGAGAGAGAGTCTGGCCCGTAAAATCGGGCTCGATGGGCGTGTGAATCTAGAGCTTGCCTTGACATCGACACGGCCGTAAAGTGGCGTGGCTTCATCCTCGCAGACGTAAGTTCGCGTCACCTCTGCGTTCATGCAAATGAACATGAGTATGATACATTTACGTATCGTGATTTATGGGCCACGGGTAACTCTTTCAAGACAACAACAGTACGGAAGCAAGGAAATCAACCACCAAAATGGGGCTAAGAGCAAAGGAGACTGTAGGGTAAAGGAGTCTGACACATCTATGATGACAGTTTTTTAAACTTTTGTCTTGACCCGGACAATTTTAAAAATGTATATATGTACTTTTGTCCGAAGATTTAAAATAAAATAAAATAAAAAATAAAATATTCATTTCAACAACGGCATCAAGTACAGCACAAAGAGCAGGTAGTGCTCATCAGCATGTAGCATCAGAGTCATAAAGACAATCATAGCCTACTAATCGAAACATCGAGTATACCATTGGTTCTCTTTCACAGCTCATTGGGGTTATTGTAACACGCGTCACTGCAAACCTTCGTACACTGTTGTCTGAAACCAGGAAAGTGTCAAATCCACAACACGAGTATTTCCACCAAACTATCAGATCAACCGTAAAGCCAACACGCAACAACAGTATGACAACATTAACAACAACAACAACAACAACCATGACGACAACAGTGTCGGTTGCGGTAAATGTAAAACGTCACAACAACAACAAAACAAACCAGAAGAGATCAGTCACTACGTGCAGCCTATAAATAAGACAAGCAGGAGTGCTGCAACAGAATGCGCACCGACGTCACTAGCATAAAAAACCGACTATACCTAAACAAACTGAAGTAAACAAGTTTGACTATGACAAGGTACAATCAATGCAGCTGACTTCAATGGTCATGATTAAAACGAAGAAGAAGAAGACAAAAAGATGCGCACTCGCCGGAGTTCCATCCTTCTCAAACATCGTACACATTTGGTTGCCAATGGCAACAGGGCCATGACCATCTTAAATCGCATCAGATTGGCGTCACGCTATTGATTTTGGGAAACTTAGTAAGTTACCGTCGTGTCAGGATGGAACCTGTGTATGTTAAGCCATCTTGCATTTCTCTTATTTAAATCAGTGTATAACTAAACCGAGGCTGGAAGTGCAAATAATAGTCCGGCCACCTTGTTTGTATAAATTTGAATAAGTATGTATTATTCTTACACACAAGGCGCTTGAAAAAAAGATGGCGTTTGCTTGTCTATTATCAATAAACTGATTTCATTGGTCGAGTTTGTCCGTTATTCTTATCGTTTGTTTAGCTGGTGCGCGCGCCTTCTCTCCTTTCAAATTATGCACTGTTGAGTATTAACTTTATTTACAAATGTTGGGGTCTTAAAGTCACCTGGAAATATATATATATTTTTTTAAATATAAGAGTATATGTATATTAACAATAAAACAATTTTTTGAGTAATTGTTTGTCAGTATTTATATGTTTAAAAAATAGATAAAGTTGTTTGGGGGCGACTCCGCCCATCCCTTTTTGTGACGTCAATCGAGGAAGACTTCGCCTCGATTGAATATCGACCCCACTCGAACTTGCCTGCATTTACGTTGTATATTACACGTGCAAGTAGTGAGATTGTACGTTTCGTTCGGTTATCCAAAAGGGGGTTATCGGTTATCCAAAAGATGGGGTCAGCCAGCATTTTTTTCCTGCAGATCCCAAATATAGGCAGTTACGGGCATCGAAAGTTAGGCTAACGAGGGCAAAGTGGTCCGGTCCGACGTCGTTTTCAGCGCTATGCAGCGAATTGGATAGCCCGGGGATTTTTTCGTTGGTAGTAGTGTGCAAGAGAAGTTGAAGCTTAGGTTACCAGCGAAGTGTTTCTGGTGGAAAAACAATACCTCGTATTATCCGTGTTCTCGTTATGACCATGCTCGTATCTTCCGTTTTTAAGACATAGAAACGCGCATGGGACAGTTCGGGACCGGTGAAAAACCTCGTATAAACTGGCGTCTCGTATTAGTCGACTGTACACTGTCCTAGGATTGCATTGGGTGGTGACGTCCGAATACGAAAACGCATCATACCGATCAGGTACCCAGACGTAATGTACGGGGCCAGACTACACATTTTCTCCTGCCTCGATTGACGTCACGAACAGCGCCATGTAAAGGGGGGCCTATTTTTTAATTTGTAATTAAAAGAAAAATACAATTTTTTAACCTGAGTAAATTGTTTATTCACATTCCACTCATAAAAATGTATATATTAATAACAAAAGCTTTATTTTGAAAAAATACCACTGCCAGGTGCCTTTAAAGGTAGTGGACACTTTTGGTAATTACTCAAGAAATACATTAACACAAACAAATTACTTGGTTAGGAGCACCTGAGAGCTTCTGATAGTATAAAACATTGTGGGAAACGACTTCCTCTGAAGTAATGTAGTTTTTGAGTAGGAGGCAATTTCCAACAATAATATTTGAGTCTGAGAAAGACTTCAGGCATGAAGTCTTTCTCAGGCATTTGAAAGCACGCAATTCTATGCAAATTTTTGTGTGTCTATCTTTCATTATTTTCTTCCAACTTCGATGACCAATTCAGCCCAAATCTTTTACAGGTTTGTTATTTTATGCATATGTTGGGATACACCAAGTGAGGATACTGGTCTTTGGCAATTACCAAATGTATATCAATGCCTTTACGGTGACAATACCCTCCAAAACGGGATGGCAGTTATGTAGAACAATATATCGGGGAAAGTGTATCTTTGGGGGGGGGGGGGGGGGGGGGGTGGAAGAGTAACGTCATTCATACTCAAATTGTCAATCATCAATCTTCATCAAAATTTTGAGGTCATGTTTGAGTGAAAATAGCAGTTTTGTTTGGCTGGGGATTTCCTGCATGTTCGTAATCGAGGTTATTTCGATTGGGACAATTCTTGGGGGATAATTCCAACAACAAAAATGTAACAGTGAGGCCATAACCTTTAGTCAGGGGCCCTTTTATTCCGGCCTTCTACTCCTGAAAAGGGTGAGTACTGTGTGCCTGGAAGAAGGGTGTATGGAGCTATATAGTCTTCCTGGAACACGACGACCCCCCCCCCCCCCCTCCTCCTCCACACACAAATACACAAATTACCTTGTAATATCTTTAAACTATTGCACTAAGGAGAATAAAGTTCGCACAAGCAGTGCAACGGAGAGCAACTTCCTGACAAACTGTTGACAACCTTAATCAACGTCATGGTGTCATGAATAAACACCATCGCCGAGGATGTCGATCGCCAAGATACCCACCGAGACCCGCCAGGATTCACCCCGTAATCACAAACCAAGAAATACCGATCTCTTACCACACACACAATGTATAACGAGTGCAAGGAATTGGAATTATGACCGTGGAAAGAAATGGAAAACCAATCTTGGGACTTGTCGAAATGTCTACAGAATATTGTGCCCCTGTAATATTTGTTGAAGATCTAGACAATACCCACCGGATGGTGAAGGTGGAGGAGATAATCATACTCAATTTAAAACAAACATCACTTGACATTTTACTTTTCAACTTCAAAAAAAGATGATGAGGAACAAGAGACAAAACAAGGATTTCTTACTTATTCATTGCAACTAAAACAAATGAAACAACAAGGCAGCCATTCACATTTTGCATGATGATAGCTAGGTTGTTATCTACAACTTAGAATCTCCTGTTAACGATGTTGCTGCCACGTAAACTGTTTGCCAACAGAAACACTTTTCAAGTTGCCGTTGGCCAGGGTGCTATGAATGATTAATTTCCGCTTTTTGTTTTTTAAAGTAACTGTTTTGTAAAGCAAGGTTTTCTGCTGAACAAGTCCACGGATCTAATTCAAGTTTTATGTGAATTACGGTTACTTTCACAACCTCGTTCCTATGTTTATGAGTACGATATTGCCACGTCATTTTGCCCATCAATCTAAAACACTTCCAGGTTAGAATTGACCCGCATCCGGGTCATGGGGCCTGACCCATGTCAGGGTCAGTTTGAACCGGAATCTGTGTCAAAATGACCCAGAAATGAGTCAAATCGACGCAGAATGCGGATTACAATTCCACTTGTAATCAGTTTCCGCTTTAGCCTGACCTAAAAGGGGTCAGCCCCCCTCCCCTGGGACCCGGAATTCGAATCAATTCTGACCCATTTTTGTATAGAGTGTAAAGGATCATTACTGACGTGAGGGACATTACGAGTCAGTTGCGTAACCAGGCATTTTCAATTGGTGTGGGCAAGCGGCCGGCTGAGGGGGAGATTTTGTGTGTGTAACAAACCATGGAGGTAGGATTTCTACCTCCATGAACAAACCATTCACTTGTCCACCTTTTTGATCTTGGGGGGGGGGGGGGGCTCCATCTCCCCCACTCCCCCTCTCTCTCTGGTAACGTCATTATAATACGAGCTTTTATACACACGTCATCAACTGCATAGATTATATACTTCTCTACAAGGCAGACATAAACATAAACCTCATCTCAGACTCAATTTTATCCATTATTCGTGCCGTTATTTTTACCCGATTCCACGACCCCCGTTAGTTTGTTATCATTGACTGATTGATTCCGCCATAAGGGCATTATTGCCATTTTAGTTCCCATTCGATACAATCATTTCCAACTCCATGGTCGATGGCAGTGCCATGCTCGCTGGAACCGCTAGAGGGCGCATTTGGGGTGAATATCCCACCCCTAAACCGCTGTATGTTTCGATTTATTTAGCTAAATTTTTAGCTGCAGTCTGATCCTCTTTTTATGGTTAAGTCGGTTGGTGTTACTGATATCAAACAGTAAGATCAGCTGATGAAGAACTTGACTTGTGACTATCCAAGGATAATTCCTGGTCGCGCCATTGGACACTGACAAGAGTAACTAGACCAGGTTATCGGACGACTAGCCGCATAGGAAACATCTGTTCTGTGGCGTTTCCAAGATGCCACATTGATCTCTCTACAGACTTCACATTTAATAAGCAGTGCTTTTATTCAAGTTTAATCAGGTATATCAAAATGGCTTCCGGTGTGGAAAGCCTGCGTTTGTGAGTATTTTTAGCATTCTAAATTGATTTCCGAAATGCGACTTTTCCCCCGACAACCATAACTACAATGGGACTTGAAAAATAGAACAGACATACAAAACCCGTCTGCCAAAAAATACGTAATATGTCAAGGTGGATCTCGAAAGGAAACAATGTTATCAGAAATAGATATTTTTACCAAACGCGGTTATGTCTGACACCAAAAACAACAACCACTACACTAACTACCATTACTACTACTTATATACTGCTACTACTATTACTACTATACTACTACTAACTGCTGCTGCTACAACAACAACAGCAACAACAACAACAACGACGACGACATCGACAACAACATCAGCAACAACAACAACGACAGCAACAACAACAACAGCGACAGCAACAACAACAACAACAACAACAACAACGACGACGACAATGACGACGACGACAACAACAACATCTACAGGAACAACAACACAACAACAACACCACCACCAACAACGTTATGTTTACACAAGTGAACTATGATTGCATCTCGCTTCTCAAGTTATTTGCAAAACAATTGGTTCTTCTTTTCCTATACTAGACAAAAAATAAAAATAGAGAGCAGGTGTTACGAGTAGAAATTCTCACACCTTTTTACCAACTCGGCGAGCAGTTTATCACAAGCCATACCGGTAAAGACAAACACGTTCTCTCCCATTCAAACCCGACAGCGCTAAACTAACAGAATCAAATTTCTCCCGAACGTGTTACAAATTCTACGGCAGGCTCAACCACAACGTAGTCAATCAACCTATCTGTATAAACCAAGCAATTAAATTCTGGTCAACAGCAGAAATCTTTCAGGTGTAGAAACTCATCTTCTCGTCAAGGAACTGCTTGAAAAAAGCGAGAGTACAAACATCTCTATGTTATCTCGGAGAAAATCTGGCCACGTCAGACGTCTTCAAGTCTGGCTTTAGCACCCACCTGCCCGGGGCAGATTCGCGTGGCTTGCGTGCAAAAAGTTTCAATATTATATGTAAAAACGGGATCAGGATGTTCCAGATTCTAGATCAATCTGATGATGGAATTTGGTCTTCTGCAATTTACAGAGGGGGTGGGGGGCTTTGCCCATGACGTATTCACGGTGACTTTCTATAAAGAGACAATTTTAAAGGTACTGTGTGGCATTTCGGGTTTCTAAAATGAAAGATCAAACACTATACTTCTAAGCTCCTTCCTGCTTGGTACTGGAGTCAAGTTGAAGTAACACGAACTATGTTACACGGAAGAAGACGCTCGTGGTGGGAAAGAGCCCTTGGATATTTTTGCTTGAAATGCTATAGAGTCTTTGAGAAATTGAGAATAACAATTTAATGTTGATCTCTTTTGAGTCCAAAAACTCGATGTATGGAAACAATGAAAAACATTATACATGCAAGTTTCAATAAAATCTAATTTTGGTTTGAGCGAAGAAAGGTTGACCATAGAGTGGGACTTGAACCTGCGACCTCCGGATTAACGTGCCGGCGCTCTACTCTATCAACTGAGTCTCCCTACTTTGTCAATATCAATAAGTATTGCCCGAGTGCTTCAAAGGTAAGGCCATCGTTTAATTTTGGGCAACGTAATGCTAAATAAAGGCAAACTATCATGGACAAATGAAATAAAAATCACATGTGAAAGTTTAAGTTGATAAAGAGTCTACTTGTTGAGAAATCAGAAGAAAGAAAGAAAAACAAGTAAAAAAAAACCACACACACACACAACACACCTTGCACGGTATTTTTATCGGTTAGACTCCAGCCACGTTTTAGAGAGGTGACAAACAACCGCTCAACCATCTGATTCTAATCGCAGAGCATTCACAAACGGCACCACGGACATTTTGAGTCTGCACAAGTCGCCTTTAGGTGATCTTTGGAGATTCAACTTTTTCGAAATACTTTTATTGATTTCAAATCAACGGGGGCATTTCAGACTAAATAATTTCGCACGATGCTTATTACCAACATTACCATCTTTATAACAAATAGGCCTTCGGATAAACAAATTACATAATATTTGTTCGGGGTCTACATGAAAGTATGATCCTACCTTTAAGGCAGAATAGATCGATCCACCAAGCCCCGCCTCCTTACGAGTCGACCAATCACAGCCGCGAAACCCGATCACCATTAGTGCAAAGATCACCAAACGGCTCAAATTGTGATCAGATTTCGCGGCTGTGATTGGTCAATGAGAAATGGGCGTGGCTTAATGGATCGGTGTATTGTTTAAAGGCACAGTACACGTTTGGTAATGACTCTGAAAATTAATGGCAATAAAAACTTACTTGGATAAGAAGTACAGCAGCTTTGGGTAGTATAATGAATTTTGAGAAACTTTTAACTTCGAAGTACTACGGTTATTCCCCAATATTTGAATCTGAGAAGCGTTTCTGTCAGAAACGCTTCTCAGACTGTGTATTCCTATGGGGAATATTCTTCCCGCGTGGAAATATTCGCGCCGGTTTTTATAGGTTAGTTTTATTGTATATACCTACATTTTCATATGACTAACACAATCAGTAGGCTCCAATTACCAAACGTATACAGCACCTTTAAAGATTAGCATTGTATATTTGTCTAGTTAACTTTTTTTATATTTTGTTAGTAATTAACTTTTATAGTTCAACCTAGATCTTTAATAAATACCTACAGGGAAAGAGCGTTTTCCATATATACGCCCCAAGACTCTGAAATAGTCTGCCAATATCCTGGAGAAAACCAAGCTCAACGGTCAATCTTAAACAGAGTCTTAAGACCCGACTGCTCAAGAAATTTCTCATTGGCTATTTGATGTTCTTGACAATTTTGTATCGTTTATTTATTTGTATTTTCATATACAGTTAATATTGTTATCTTTTGTTTAGTGCCATGTCTATCTTTGTCGTGTTAATTGATTTTTTATTTTAAGAATTGTATTGGAAATTGCTTAGATCACTTTATTTCTAATATATTTGTATAATTTGTAAAGCGCCATGAGCACAGAAGCTGTGCGCTAAAGAAATAAAGTTTATAATTTATCATTATTAGTCTATGTGTTATTTTTCACCTATAGATATTATAGCACACAAAACGAACATTGTCCTATCAGGTGAATAACGTATACAGAACGAACTGGTACACCAAAAAGGGAGACACCAGAGGGCCAGAGGCACCCGCCCCCGAGACAACAACCAGCCAAAATGAAGGTGTAAGTAACGACTGTACCGCAGAAAACCTTGTCTCACCGAATTGATCACATTTCCCTCTGGATGAGCTCACAGGGGACAGGTAGCAAGTAGGCACATCAGCTTTGTAGAAGACGCAAGAAGGAGTCCCCCAAAATGTGCTCGGGGCGGCACATGGTTGTGACGGAGGGGAACAGGCCCTGGTCAGGGTGACTCATTAATTGTGCTTCCCCTCTGGGTTCCAGTCGCGAGAAGAAAATAAATATAAGACTTATTCTGAACCCATTGAAGGGATTTACAGTAACTTTAAAGTGAGCCTACATACAAAACTACAATGACTGACAAGATGACAAAAATATTATTTAGATGTGAAGATTAGGTATTAATCATTATGTGAAGAAGTAATTTTATCTCAAAGGTATTCAGTTATGAATAAATGACGTGGAAAGGTTTCGGAAATAAAATAAAACTCGGAAATAAAATAAAACTCGAAAAGGTTATGCTGTTTCCACGAAACAAAACAAAATAATGCAATTCAAACCTTGATTTTCCGTAACAATGCGTTCTAGTCAGGTTGAAAATTAAGATATTTTTACCACTCGACTGTACAAGTAAAAAATTAACAATTGTGTTGAACTTTTAAACTTCTCTTGATCTGTTGATTGTTGAATATCCCTCGATTGAAATATTTAAATGCATGTCTTAATATTTTTGATTGTGTTATATATATATTTTTTTAATATTAAATATTTAGTTTTCACGGAAATTTATTAGCTTTATTCCTTGTAATTTAATATGTACTATTCTTGTTTATTTCAGGTTTGTTGTTTTTGAAAAGTTGTTAATCGCATCAATTTGTCACCATCTCCCTATCAGTCGACGGTCGACATGAGAACAAAAAAAACTTAACTATATTTATATGAGGTTCGTATTACGCATTCTGCGATTGTAGACCTAATCCGCAGGAATTAAATATGCAAAAATCATCGCTGTCGGAATATGGAAGTAAATTGGAGCACGTTTTGTGAGTTGATTTATCATTCGAAATTAAGCCACTCGCAAAATGGAAAATAATAAATCACAAAGTCGCTTTCACCAAACTTATCTCGATTACATCTGACATGGTGCAGTTTGCCCCCGACCGGAAATTGCTACTACACTGGTAAATCAAGGTATAAATGCATACTGTTTTATCGCATTCTTGCAAACATTATCCGCTCTTGCGAAAATACATGCACCTCTCACGGTGAATTCTGAATCCATTTCGGTGTATGTAATTATGTTATTAGTGGTCTTGACTAAATGGAGACAAATTTCTTCATAAAAGCATTTATCTAGTGACATCTCTCACGCTCTCTCACTTACTAGCAAGACGTTTTTATTTCTTTATCTTAATTCCCACATGATGACGAGATTTGGACAAACATTAACAGTAATTGTGATGGGTTATAACTGAATAATAAGCAGTTGCCATGGTAACTTCACGTCACTATTCTAGCATGATTCTCGTACTATTGTCCCTGGCCGGGGGGCAGATTTGCCTACCGAGCAACGGCCACCAGGGAACATGGTCAACGTTGTCCTTGGTTCCATCCAACATTCACGCGTTTATTATACGAAAGCTTCAAAGCATGTAGCAAGAGGGCGCTCGTATCATAAAAGGCGATCCGGGGGTGCACCACACTAAATAAAAAGTCATAGCAACCAATGCTAAATGCTAAATATTCAAAAATACTCAAAAAATAGTTTAAGTCTCTCAACCTCTTGAAAGCCAATCAAACATATTTTCGGACGACTGAACTTCAGATTTCTTTTCAATTTTTGGCAGGTTAGCCGTTTGGAATTTGAGCTTTTTCCCAAACCGACTTGCTGCCAGTTTTCATGAGGCACTTTTTCCATTCACAAGCCAAATAGCACCAAATTCAATTAGGTTAATTTTATCATATCTCCTTAAAAGTTGAAGAAAAGAGCCAGGTTGTGATAAATTATTATAATTATACAATCTATTAATTGCATGACCCTCAAAAACGTTATTATTCAAAAGATTAGGCCTACAAATTATGATAGAAGAGAAATTAGTGATTTAATTCTATTTTTTAAATGTAAAATTGGTCAAATTGATATGTGTTTTGATAGTCATGTACGTTTTAATGTAACTCAGGGCCGTCCTGCCACTAGACTTTCTTCTGATCCCTTCATGTTATCTGTTCCTCGTTGCAAAACTGAGTCCCACAAGTCTTTTTATTTTCAGCGGATTGTCCCCATTTGGAATCAGCTTCCCCTGTCAGCTAGATCCAATGTTTCCTTATCAGCATTTAAGACCTGCCTGATCCAATTTTACAGGGAAAAGTTTGTGTCTGGCTTCTCGGTGGATGATGTTTGCACGTGGGTGTCGCATTGCCATTGCTCTAGTTGTCATATGTAATTGTCTGTCAGTTTATATAACTGAGGGTGGGGTTTTCGTGGACAATCTTTGTGGTAGGATGGCCTTGTAGAGGTGCTGGTCACCTGTTTCTCCTTGCCACGCACTGGCTTGGTATATTTTGCTTTTTATATTTGTATATTTTTATCACCATTTTCTGTAATTTTTATGCCAGTGCAAAAGTGTAATAAAATAAATAAATAAATAAATAAATAAATAAATAAATAACAAACCATACATTTTTGCCTATTAATGTCGTGCACCCCTGTGTTGTAAACCAGTGCCAATAGTACTAGTTTAGTAGTAGGCCCTCTGTGTTCTTACTACGACTGTATTGTAAAAGATAACATAACGGTCTTGGAGCTAGGCTACAACATTTTATCGATCAACTGATCAATTGCGACCTCTATTGACAGTAGTAATTAATTTATTAACTATTGCATCTGGATATAAAACTGTAGAAATTAAATCACAATAAATATGATTTAATACAGATAAAAGATATGATTTTGTAAAGTTCGTAGTTCAGTTATAGACGGAATATTCATTTGGACTTAAAAACAATAAAATAAATAACAGAAATATTAATAGAATACTCAAGAATCGTTAAAAATGTAATTAACAATAACCAACGGAGAAAATACTAAATTCATGTATTATTAAAAATATTTGTAATGACAACTGGCACTAGCACTGAAGCGGTGGCACGGTAGCACTAGCAGCGCCAACGTCTTACACAGTTCCAAAATGTCAACAAACTCTTTCAATTTTGTTATCTTTCAAATTTCCAATGTTTATTATTTCCGACAAATGTATACTAACTATAGCAAATGCTACAAGTGCTACATACCTATATCCATCGAATTCTGTCCCCAAGAAAGTGGTGTAGACCCCAATTTCCTCCATGGTAAAACCAAACCAAGACGTGTCTTCCTTTTCTCAGTTCAGCAATAATTTTTTGTAATGGTGCGCCTCTTTATTAGTATAATTACTATCGGACTCTTGAGGGCGCTCTGCAAATATCACCGGTGTTGGGAACAACAATTTCTGCTTCCCATTCACGACGATGGCATCTCTAAATACTACGAAAAAATTCGCGCAAGTGGGCAGTATGTTGAAGAACTCAAGACTTTTCGCGGTAAGAATTGCCTCATACTAGTTTCACGGTAGCCTTCCAGATGAGTTTACACTATTGGATATAACTGAAAACATTGAAAAGTTGTGGTTGTCCAATTTACGGACGCAGGCGTAGTCTGGCCATCGTTCGTCTTTGGAGTGAAACGCCACGCCCACTTTCATCTGCAGTATTTGTCCGAGTTTGGAATTGTCTAAAATTGAGTTCACTTCAGTTCCTTTCCAACAATGTAAAGAGAAAGCAGTTGATATTGATATTAAATTTTTACCAGCAAGTGAAAACCATCCAAACCGCAGTTTTACCGGCAGCCTTATTTATAGCGCCCTCTTTGACACGTAAATGTGTAGCCAGCATCATAATATTATTATCATAAATAATGGGATAATGTATGAAAAAAACAAATTATTCGTCCACATCCTTGTAGCCTAGTGACTACGTACATGAACACACCAACAATAACATTGACCAACATGCTCCATGTTCGAACGACACTGTTTATTCCCCAAAAACATAAATATCTTCTTTTATTTAAAAAAATGTACTCCTCCATTAATTATTGATAGTATAACTCACTATGGTGGGTTTACTAATCATTGTTTATGTTCATCTATTCTGAAGTTTCACAAAAACTAGTATGGATCAGACAAAACCCTCTAATAAAAGGAATTGATTTATTGAAAAAAAACAACAATATAAAACAGCATAATTTTTAAATATTTCATGACAGTTCGTCCAAAGAACCACCACATTCCAACAGAGAGGTTTTCATGCATCAGCCACGTCCCAGTCTGATGAAAAATACCCAAACCTAGCGGCCAGGAAGGACATTATGTTACCCCCAGGTACATTCAACGGCAAGACGGCATTTGTCACTGGAGGAGGAACTGGATTAGGAAAGGGAATGGCGACAACATTATCATCACTAGGTGCACAAGTGGCAATAATGAGCAGGTTTGTAGTCTTTATGTTTCCACCTTACTCCTTCAATATCTGGAAGGAGGGAGGGAGTTGGTTCCAAATATCATTAGCTTTGATGACTTCCAGAAGATCTTTGAACTTGCTGAGTACAAACTGACACTACCCACAATCTCTTCCCGAATTGTTCAGAAAGCTTGAGGTGCTCGAGAAGACGGCCGAAGAAATCTCAAAACAAACTGGCAATCCCGTCATACCGCTGGCAGCTGATGTCCGTGATGCCACTGCGGTTAAGGCCGCCGTCGACCAGTTCGTGGAGCAGACTGGCGGCCTGCCTAACATTGTCATTAACAATGCCGCCGGGAATTTCATCTCCCCGACAGAACGCCTTTCCTCGAATGCCGTCAAGAGTGTGATCGACATCGTGCTGAACGGCACCTTTAATGTGACCTTGGATATTGGGAAGAGGCTGGTCAAAGCTAAACAAGGTGAGGAAAGTAACGCACCCCATTCCACCTACCTCCAACTTAAGACCAGTCTTACCGCTAAAAGTAACACCTAACAAAACCTTTCCTCTTACAGGAGCTAATTTCTTGGCAATCACGACAACATACACACACTACGGTTCAGGATTCGTCACACCCAGCGCGGCAGCCAAAGCAGGAGTCCAGACTCTTATGCAGTGAGTTGATTTCTAAATGTAAAAGACTAACTCTGTTGGACAGTGATTTTCTTCTATTGTAAAACCCCCTGAACTGATTTAATAATAATAAGTTCTTATGAAATGGATTGAAAGGCATCTCAAAGCATTCATTATTGTTACAGGTATGTGACACTATGTAGGACCCATTTATATAGCACTTTGCGAGGTGACGCCTCGCAATCTGTTGCAATCTGAAACACCTGGGCGATCCTGTTCTCTTGACAACATTATAATGGTTTCTCTTATATGCAATACACAACACACTGGACCTAAAGCTTAACATCGATCCATACAAAGTATAAAACAATTATGGTTTCAGTGCCATGACCAAGGACCAGAATGCTGTTGGAATCCAAGGCATTCCTGAAGAATTACCCCAAGAGGAAAGGGTCTACCATCACGGGCCCGAACCTCAATTTATTAACTATCATTCCAGTTCCTGATCTTTTGATGTGAATTCCATGCATTATGTTTCAGGTCACTAGCTTCAGAATGGGGCTGGCTTGGGATGAGATTCAACTGCATAGCACCAGGACCAATCTACACAAAGGTAAACTCGGGAGTTCAACTTATCAAGTTTTTCACATCTGGAATAGTTATTGCTGCTCAAGCAGCCCTTGTAACAGTTTATGCTAATAGGAAAGTTTGTCTTTCTACTGAAGAGAATCTATGTTTAGTTTTCCACTCTGTCCCCATGCACTACCATCACACGCGGCTAATGTTGGCCAAACACGATTTGGTCAGTACCTTTATCCCAATAGATGCTAAATTCAAATAACGGATATTAATTGTCTGCATTCAAGAACTCCCAATAAGTAAAGTGGCCATGACCTGTCACCTTTCCTGTGTAATTCTTGTAAAGAAAAAAAAATTGGATATTAAACATTCATAAGTAATAATTTAAAGTCTTTGTTTTGTGCCATCACAGGGAGCATTCGGTCGTCTGGACCCCACCGGTCAGTTTGCTGAGAGCATGAGGCAGGGTATACCCACCGGAAGGTTTGGTGAAGTGGAAGAAATTGCAAATCTTGCTACCTACATGGTCAGCGACTACGCCAGCTGGATGAATGGTTCCTGTGTTGATTTTGACGGTGGGGAGCTGCCTTTTGCTGCTGGGGAGTTCAACCAGTTAAAACAGGTAAAGAGAAAACAATAGATGCAAAGCTCACGTATCCCCAGTTTTGTTTCTTTTCATTTGATTTTTCTTAAAAAAGGCTCAGTTATAATACTTGTGGAACCTTTAACCTTGTGAGTCGTCAGCCCTACTGTAGATAGCCCAACAAAATCCCTATTTTTGATAAGTGCAAACACTGCGTTTTCCTTTTGACTGTCGACAACATCTACCCTGCGGATGAGGCCTGAATTTTTATATCATTAAGCTCGAAGGGTTATGAATCCAATCTGCAAGCTAGAACACAGAAATTTAAATAATTGTTAATATTTGTTTTGGGGTGAAATTGTCAAACAAATATGTGCAAGGAGTTGTGGTACTTAACGATGACACAAATTTCTCAACAAAACTAGTAAGAAGTAAATTGGGGCCCGTTCTTGTTTGTGATGCAGGTTACTCCGGAGCAGTGGGACCTGATGGCAGAACTTGGCAAGAAAGTCAAAGGATCTTAATGATCATCTTCAGGCTGTTCTGTTAAAAGCACCATAAAGACTGTCCAAACAATTTTTTTTAAAGAGTTTTCCATTTGAAAGTTTACACAAATTCGTCTATTGACTCTCCTGATGTCATTATCACAATAACCTTGGTTGCTCCAATTTGGGGAGTCGACGTCCATGTGTGTTATACAGTATAGTGCGCATTTGACGCCCCCAGTGTTCACACGCTTGCCTTACCTGAAATTTTACTCCCAAAATTACGAGCATGGTAGAATTACACCTGGGATCATATTTCCTATGATAGATCTTTTCTTAACATGGCGTTACAAAATTGCACTTATTTATTAAGGGACCAAAGAGTAGAGCAACATAATACGCAAAATTTATTTATATCAAAATAATACATTTATTGACTATTTACAATTGTTACAGCCTTTTACCAATTCATTCAAATCCACACTTGCTATAAATATATAATCAGCGTCTTCTCTTCCAAATCAAACAGCTCTAATTATTCAAATTCATTCACAAGGAATACATGTCAATAATGATCTGATTATATCATAGGGGTGTTATGTGAATACTATTTGAATAAATTAATAATTATATCAAAATTACCATAGGGGCAATTCCACTGTTGTTCGGGTTACATTAAAAATTACCAGGAAACCGTTCACAGACAGTACGTGTAGAATAGTATTTTGGCTGTAGTGGTATAAGCAAAACTGATTTGTACTTGGCTACTTTGTTGTGCCTAAGCAGCTCAAAATATAGCTTAGCACAACAAAATCCTGCTTACTAAAATAAGGTTACCAATAAATATAATATGTCACGTGTGCTATCTGTAAGATGGTTTCCTACGCAAAACAATATTTTCTGATAAAGAAGCTCTATGAAATTTGGCCCTAATTCCTGGAATGATTTTAAGACCATGTCAAAATCCGTTATACAACTCCTATGGTTGATTTAACAGTGGAAATTAAAATATAACAATTACACTTTACCTGTTGGAATCATATTAATGACAATGTTAATTGTTATTTCATTCTCTAAACTCGGGATAATAAGTCATTCCTGTCAATGAGAAATGTTTGAATACAACTTTCTTTTATCATTTCTGAAGAACTTTTTTGGTCGCTTTTTGGAAAGGTAGACGGGACGTCATTCTATCTAAAAATCTATCTTCCATAACTAGAAGGGGCCAGCCATTTTCATAAATGCAACGCCATGCCTCAATGATGAGGAATTTGAATGAAGGGGGAAAATCCAAATTGTGTCCTTGCAGAAAATGTCTTCAGAGTGCTGTATAAAATTGTGCACGATGTAAGATATTTGTAAATTGGTCCAACGATTGTTTGTTACATTTTGCATTGCTAGTCAGCTTTGAATTAATAAAACGTTGAATAAAACCGGTGAATACAAATTTAAGAACAGATAAACATGTTTTGAGGAATATATTGATGTCAAAAAAGCTATCTTGAAAACTTAAGTGAGCATTTACTGCTGTTTTGCATTGCAATTGGAAAACCTCTAGAGTACAAAGCCAAATACAGAAAACACTAGTTTGGGGAATGACTCTGTTATAATTTAAATATAAAAATCTCTTAACTCTTTAAAGTGTGAATTTATTCATTAATTCCCCCAAAAATATTTTGCCAAAAGAGCATTATGCTGACCTGCATCTTCCACTTCATTTCTCCCAATCATTTTTTTAAAACTTCCTTTTACTGAACAGTACATTACAAAATATCGCTTCAAAAAATAACATGTATAAAATCTGTGCTGACTAATTTTGTATGTACATGTACAGATATAATACTGAGTTTTTCTATTTTCCAAAAGATGCTAGCTTTATTCCTTTCCTTCAGCCAATGATCGACAACAATTTTGGAGAGAAACAAATCTTTTTTGTGTTTCATTCCAAATATGGATGAAAAATATGAAACTTATCAATGCAGGAATGGAAAACAAAAGATAGTGATGACCTGTGTATTAAAGAAAAAGAAGGAAAGTCCACGAGTAACTTTAAAAACTAAGTACAAAGTTGATAATGATCGAGAGAAAAATTGTTTGCTTCAATCTTAAAGCTGAATTTCATGATTCCAGAGAAATATTCTGTCGATCCCAAATACTGTTATATCTAGGAAATGACATTTTAAGATTCCACAAGTAACCGCTACTTATTTCAATTGCCGCAACCAAAATAAACCTGATTTTAATGTGCAAAAAAAGTCCTTAAAAAAACCCCATAAACTTGACCATCGAATTTGATGAAATTTATTTTAAGATTTTTGTTGGAGTAACTACTAAAAACTAGAAGATGGGGTGATGTCACTCCGCCAACAACCATTGTTGTACTGTCCCTTTAAATCCTCCAACAGAGATTGCATTAAACAATGTAAATTCAAAACGTTTAAATTAAGACAAAACACACAAAAAATAGAACTCTGTGGAGTAAAAACAGCATTGACGTCAGCCTCTGTTTCCGAAGAACTATCATACTGGTAACCCCACAACAAAATTTGTTTACAATAAAAACATATCCACTTAATTTGCCAACTTTAGAGATACATTGTAAAAAGCTTTTAAAATCATGTTTAAAAAAAAAAGTTTTTTCAAAGTAGTTTTTTTTTCATCATCCAAAAAATGGGTTTTAGCTATATCGTGTAGCACCAAGCACTCAGACTACGTTTAAAAAAACTTTCATAAAAATGAAAAAAAACTGTAAAAGTTTCTAAATTACAAAAATTGGAGAGAAGGGGGGAAAATTCCCCTTGTGTGTGATGAATAGAGCTATACCTCACAAGGCTCAGTGTGTTTGCTTAACTCAGTCCATTTTAACCAACATCAACAATCTTCAATTTTTCGAGACATGGTTATCTATTTTTAAATTAAATTTTTGTTTAATAAAAACGCGATTAAAAAATTTATGGTGATCTGTTGGAAAAAATATTTATTCTTTAAACAAAATTAAAAACTTCAAATGATAATCATGTAGCAAAAATTTAACAAACTTTTTAAAAAACATCGACTTGGAATGAGTTTCGGGAAATAAATATCTTGTCCTTTTACACTTCCACTTTGCAAGCCTTTCTACCCAAATTGTTTTACAGCGTGATGAACAGCGTGGGGAAATGTATAATGCTTGCAATTCAGACACAGGAATGGCCATTTGATAGGTGTTTGACGAGGTTTATTGTGCTGCAAATATAAAACTACTCCAATCAAATCAACACTGCTTTAACCCCCAACCATACCCACTCCCTGGCCTCCTCACCACAGCCCTGCCTTGCTGTTCAGCACCCCTCTTGCCTTCTTCGCACCTTCCTTGTCGGACCCCTTCCCCTTATTCGCCCTGTCCTTCTTCTTCCCAGCTCCTATGTTACCTTTCCCGTTCATGGACACCCCCTTTGGAAGACTCCCGTTGCTGATCTCCGACCCCTTCCCTCTCCCCGGACTCTTGGGGTTCTCCTTGGCGGTCTTTTTCGGTGAGGGTTGTTGCCGTCTCTCTGACGTGGAAGACCCGGAGGCGATGGATTCGTTGAGATCCATCTGACTCGACCCGGCCGAGTCGCTGGAGTTTAATCGACGCTTGTCTTGAGGGTGGAGGAAGTCGGTGCTGAGAGGGGTGACGAGCTCGATTTTGAGACGCTGCGAGCCCAGGATAAGTTTGACAACGTCGCCGTGTTTGGCCCATTTGACACTGTCGTCATTCACGCCAATGATGAAATCACCTTCCTTAATGCCACTGGCCTGTTACAAAAAAACAATATAAAAAAGCCACAAAATCAGCAACAAATAACCCTCCTACATTCTAACCATTCAATATCATCTGCATGAATCTGCGTGATAGATGCAATACTTAGCCAAAATTATGATATCACATGGTGAATGCATTTACACAGTACACAGATAATTCTGTGCGCAGTACTGCCACCAGACACAACCCGTGCAGTTGACTGGATTCAAATGGTTGGTCAATTCAACTTGAAGCAAATGTTCTCAAAAACAATAGGGACATAATGGAAAACCTTGAGTCACCCTTGTTATAGCTTCAATGCACGCCGTAAGAAAATTATCAGATGAGCAGGTAAACAGTCACAAACAATGTACATTGTACAGTAATTTCACTGGTAACCTTCATCTAGTATGGGAAACATTTGTGCATTAGCAACTGTGCCTCCGTGTCACATACTGGCTGTCTGAGCTTAGAGATAAATTTGTGAAGTTAACTAATTTGAGAATTGTATTCAAGTATAAAACTTACAGCAGCGACGTAGCCGGGGTCGACACTTGCAACGATGACAGGGGAATCTCCTCTGACTGTGAACCCAAACCCTTCCAAGCCACGCTGGATGTCAACCACACGTGGCGCTGACCAATTATTTCTAGCGTTGAAAATTGCAAGAGGACCCTAAAGTAAGAAAGAACAACAATTAAGTTTGGTGTTCAGTTTTTTTTTAATAGCTTTTTTTTTTATTGGCAAGATACTATATTAGTCTCACAGCAGACCTAGACAAAACAGACCGAGAAATTGGCAATTTGGGATTACAAATGAGGCAGGACTTGGGGCAGATGAAACCCAGGATTGTTTTTAAGCACTATTTTCTGCTTACACAGCTCCATGTAGTTGGGCCCAGTTGGCCAATTATCCCGGAAAAAAAATCCAATCCCCAAAACCCCACCAGGACAATAACATTTGAAGACCCTGCAAAAACGTCATTCTTTATTTCGTTTTCATAATAAATAATCACTTAAAATCGCCCCCGCTACAACAAAACCATTGTCCGTTGTTTTTATAAAAAAATGGTACCACCTCATTTGTGAGTTCTTCACAGGATGGGTTGTATGGTGTGTTTATTGACAACTGGAGGATCGGAATGAATTTACTCTTCAAAGACACCAATGATGGACTATTCACCCGAAGAGACACCTATTTCCTATCTCAGTGTGAGCTCTCCTGATTGATATTCATGTGACCTTATGATCTTTGACCTTAATAAGTCACTCTTGGTGAGGGTTCCTTACCAGTGTGCTGAAGATGTCCTTGACTTTGACTATGGTGAAGTCCGGTGGTGTTGGCTTGGGGACCTGTTGTGTCTCACCTTAACAAATACAGAAATAAATCCATTAGTAAATACTGTCTTATTTTTTCGTGGCAAATTCAAAGTGACAAAAAAGGCCTAGTAACAACAATGTTTTTTCCCAAATTGTAGATTTTTTTTTTTTTTAAGTTAAAAATACATTTCTTGTTTTTTAATTTGAAATTTTGATGTCCCCTGTTGACATACATGTAAGATAAACATAATAACAAAATATGAGGTCTATCATCACCTTTAGCCTATGATGCATTTGGTAATCAAGTGCAAAATAAAAAGTTGCATCCCCTTAAGGTGATCCCTCTGCTGCCGCTTCCCAGGATGTACTAGGGAGTGATCCCTGGATATAGGGCAGATACAGGGTGAATAGCTTCTGACTGCCACCCCCGAACAAAGATATTGACAAAGTAGGGAGACTGCTAACATTAGAACTAGATAGCACAGTTGATAGAGTGCCGTCATGTTAATCTGAAGGTCGCAGGTTCAAATCCCGCTATAGTCAATTTTTCTTAGTTCAAGATGCATTACGGGTAATCTGGATGCGTTTTGAGCAGCTGTGATTTAACTAAATCAAAAACAAGACCAACCTCTAATTTCTGGTACGTCCATCATCTCAAAGAAGTCGTCCTCCTCATCCAGTAAGGTGTAGCGCCCCATGGAGCGGTCATGTGACTGCCGGAGGACCTCCTCCAGTGTGTCAATCTTGCGCAGCATCTTGGAGAGTCCGTGGACCCGCAGTGCCTCCTCGTGCAGCATCAGGGCCTGGCGGATGTGCGCCTTGCTCAGTCGCTTGCGCTCCTCTTGCGTCCGCGGAACTTGTAGAGCTCTGGGCTCAAGGTAGATGGAAGGGAAGACCCTCTCGAGTGTTGATTGGTCGTAGGTGGATTCTAAAATGATTAATGAGAATAAAATGAGTGAGATTAACAAATCCTAAAAAGAAAATCTTGTTGAAAGATTGGGTCAGCCTTGCGCTGTACTTTGTCAACCTGTCACACTGCCAGAGTATACCCTGAGATGTTGAATTTTATTTTGCTTCACTAACTTTGAACTGACTCCTCTTTTCTTCTGGTGACTGTCTTTTTAAATAATTGTTTAAAAAACAGGGTGACATGCTAGTTTAGGTTGAAATGTTGCACTGCCATATCACCTTTAGTGCGACTAGTGCGACCTAGCATTAGCTTGGAAGTGCACAAGAGTTTGACCAAATAACAGAGAACACGGAACAAGATCTTTTGCAACTTGAAAAAATGCCAGCAATAAAACTTACTTGTATCTGTGTAACCCATAGCTGCATAGTAGTGTGACGATGCCTTGAAGTGTTGCGATTTGACCAGCATCATTGATATCCAGGAATACGGAATGTAATCTTTGACCTTGGGGTGCATCATCAATCGGTGGACCTTCCCATAAGCCTCTGAAACCTACAACAAAGAAGAAGAAGAAGAAGAAGAATGATAATAAACTAGGGTTAGGGTTTCTCAAACACAAACACTGACACCATGTATGACTTTGCCACAGAGCCACAAACTATGGGAAACCTGTTGAGATTCCCAAACTACAAGAACCATGCACATCTGCTGACCTTGCAATGTACAATGAAGCTGAAGAGCAATGTGTTCAGCTTTGGCCAAACAAAAATATAGTTTGATCGTTAAGCGGACTTGATAACTTGGATAAGATTCATATGCCTAGCCCCAATTCACATGTCTCTGTTCCTGGCTGCCGATGCTTTCCAATATAAATTGTTGGATTTTATAATCAAATTGACATTTTTTCTGGAATAAGAACCTTGCCTAGAAGCAGAATTAGGGCTAATGATGACATCATTTTACTTATATAAAAAGGTTATTTTATTCCGAAAAAATGTCATGACAAAATTTGGAATGAATTTATGTTCGTCAACAAAACTGTGAACTTGTATAATTTAAGATTCATACGGCTAGCCTCAATTCCCTGAACTTCCTGATCTTTAATGTTTTCCATAGACATTTTGGTTTTAGAATTGATTTACCCTTTTCTCTGCAACACGGACCTCGCCTAGAGCTGTGAGAATAAAATTACAAACCTGTCCCTCAGCTGAATGTACATGTAATCAGTTCAACTAAAGCAATTCCAAATTCACTAAACAAAGGCAATAGGAGGGAAAAGGTCACTGTGGACTTAAGGGGTCTCCAGGATGAAAGACAGTATTGCAATGCATACACAATTCTCCCTGTATGAATAAATACAAACACTTACAACTGCTGCTTCTTGGGCTATTTCAAAATTTGTCTGGATGTCTTCAGAGATGCCTCCACACACTCGCTGCTCAAAAATGCACTCTTGGACTTGACCCTACAAGAGGAAATAAAGTAATTCCAAACTGAGTTAAAACAAACACTTAAAATAGTTTTAAAACAACCCTTAAGTAAATTTTTAAATGGGTTTACAAATGTAGGCACTGGTGTTGACAAAAAGAGTGGCAACAAAATAAGAGTAACAAATGCAAAACAGAGCCTTCAATGAAAACACAGCACATACTAGTGTAGCTGAAGCAGTCAAGTAGAAAGAAGTGAAGAGTTAGAAAAAGTAAGGGATGAACAAATCAAAAACGTCCCCGTCCTTTCCCTTCCCAAGCCTTGATTGATCAAAGTTATAATCGATTTCTTCAAAGATCGATACACACAAGTTTTACCTAGGTACAATTTTGAACTTCTTGGCACTTATTATTATTATTGTTACTATTATTATTATTATTATTATACATTTCTGGTAATGAAACCAAGGATGCCTCATAAGTGAACTTAGTCACTGTAGCTGGCAAGCCTGAGAAAACCTGTAAGCATTGGTAAGCAAGGGTGCTTGCTGTGAACCAGAAACAATGAGGGAAAGCCCTACTCTTCCATGATAAGTGCTCTGGGTTGTTTTTTTAACGAGCTTTACCAATCCCCAGTACACAGGACCTTCGACTTAATGTCCCATCCGAAGGGTAAAGCAATTATGGTATAGTATCTTGCTCAAGGACACAAGTGTCACGACCGGGTCTTGAACCCACACTCTGCTGATCAGAAACACCGGAGCTTGGGTCCGATACTCTTAACCGCTCGGTCACGATGCGCTGCAACATGCTGTTAATATATGTGCAGCCGTAAGTCACTTAGGGAAAACAAGAGGGTAAATTCTTCATCCCTGTCTCCCAAGTGATGGATTTGAAAATTTGGTCCTTACCGCCATCAGAGCCTCAAGCATGTCTAGCACCGGTGCGCTCATATCCATACTAGGCGCATGACTGAAATTCTCCCCCAGGTATCTGAAGCCGCCCGCTGCCTTCTGGAAATTCACGATAGCCTCTTTGATTCCCTGGAGCTCGCTGCGGTCCTGTCGGGCACCAATCTGGGTGTAGAGGGAGCAGACGTTGAACAAGACGCTGCCCTTCTCAAAGGCAATGGATCTTTGCACTGAGGGGATGCCGGTCAGGGCGTCGTACCTTCAGATGGAAAAGAAGATCATTGATTCCTCTTAAAAATCAAAATGGCAAGATGAATAGAAAACAAATCCATTCTTCATTAACGAAATATATCGGTAAACTTTATTGTCCCTATGGGAAATTTACTTGGCCTTTTTACATTAAATACACAACAAACATTATACGATTAAGAAAACAAAATTAATAGGTTACAATATTCAAAAGTTAAACAATTTCAGTAAAGGTAATGTGAAATTTGTTTTGTCCAATTCAAGAGGGATTTCTTTTTGCTCTGTGCACTAAAGGGTTGACAAAGTGTAACTACATGTGAAGCTACTTTTTTTCTTCTTGTGCAAACAGTTAAACAGCAAAGCTGGATGTGCTTAACAGCTCTTCTGAAATGACACCCCTTTCAACTTTCCCCCGGAACTGGAACCCTCTTCCTCTTACCAAGTCAAGTATATACTGGTATGTCTGTCAGGTGGGAAGAATCGATTCTCAATGAAGTAGAGTTGGTTGTAGTATTCAAATAACAAATCCACCCCCTCCATGGTCCTCTTCGGGGTTCGCATTGCCTAAAAGGTAAGCAGGAAAATCAAAAAAACAAATATTGATATTTCTGCATCAGCTGGGCTTAAGTCTCATCAATACATATGCCTTGAGACTCTTTTAGAAAGTGGAAGTTTGAGGAAGGGATTTGCATATTGAAAGTGTCAAAAGGTACAATGCTATAAGAGGCTTTCTAGAGAAGACTAATGCATTGTACACCTTGAAAGAATCTAGTCACATGGTTTTGTTAGTAATTGATAGCATGGAATACTGTATTTTCACAGTCCATCAATTTGCAGGGCTGGCTCTAGTCTGCTCATGTCCCCCAAAAATATTTCAATACAGCTACACCATGTACACCTGCCATACATAAGTGTTCTGGGCACAGGCTGTAAAGGTACAAGAGGGACAGTTCATAGCATACAAATCTCATTTTAATATATTGTGTATTTTTTTATATTTTAATATTTTTATATGTGCAAACCGAGGTAACGATTTTCAGGCTGGCATGATGAATAAATAATTGAATTGAATTGAATTGAATACAAAATGGTTTGAGGGTGGAAAGATGATATTAGCTCCCGAAGTATAGACTGTGCAAGTCTCGCGCGTATCCGAACGAGAAAACACGTCAAACGAAGAACATTATTATTTCTGAAATCAAATCTTTGTTTTAAATTATATCTCATGACAAAATCTGAACAACAAAAATAAATCATTACAATTTTATGAAATTAGTTTTAGCTTTTGAAAAAAATACACAAAAGTGTGTTAATTCTTATTGAAAAAAAAAAAAGACTCTGGGACAAGGATGCTTTTTTGATGTTAACTTTTTAGAAACCCCTTACGCCGATTCGTGATGGTTAAACGGGTTTAAAATTGACCCGTATCGCAGTTTAAAGAGGATGCTGACGCCTCAACAAACATAGACTGCAATGAAAAGGGTTCGCTTTGCAATTACAGCATCTGGCGATTATAATCGCGCATCAAAAACAAGCGTTTACATAAGTTTTATGATCGGAGGAGAGCACAAAATTCTTAATTTTTTGCAATAACCGGATACTGAGGTCAAGTTTAATTCTCGGCTTTTCTTCGTTATATTGTTGAATTGGTTTTACTTTCATATTTTGTTATCACTTACATGTAGTATTACATTCCCAACAACATGTATAATTTTCTAGGTCATAAACTACGTTAAACTAAAATAATTGACGAAACAAAATCTCGCCCACGTAAAACTCCATATGGTTGGGACCACTATGGTCCTGGAAGTTAGAATGCGCGCGAGACTTGCACAGTCTATTAGAAGTTGACAAACTTCCAATACATCACATGTTATACATGTATGTGTCTGGTCTTAAAGTCTATTTCTGCTAAGCAAAAGACTGCTGCACTCAGCAAGTGTTCTTATCTGTGTGCTTACATGTCCAGAGTAGAAACTTTTTAACATAAAGTTTGGCCCCTGGTAGATAAAATGGTAAAGTTATCACCCTTAAAGTTTGGCCCCTGGTAGATAAAATGGTAAAGTTATCACCCTTTACAATCCATGATAACCCCCAGCATCCCAAATGGGTACAATGTGGCGATCTACAAAAACTACAAGTACATGTAGCCAGAGGGTTATTAATATAACAGATTGTTTGAACCTTTCGATGTTATCGCCCTCTGATATTATTTTATAATCAGAGAGCAAAGTACATATGTACATGTCCACGTGGACCCTTTTCACTCACTGGCCAAGCTGGCTCTCCATTGGAAGAAAAATGGATAACGCCAGGGGTTAGCTTTCCTGAGTGAGTGGAATGACTTCTTATCTGTGGACATCCAACCCTGACAAACTTATGGAATCAACCCCTACAGACTGTGTACTCAAAGGATACAGCCATTGCAGTTTTTAATGATTTTTTCAAACACAGTTTGTGTAAAGAAGCTCTTAATACATATGGTGCATATTGCACAGAAAAGCTCTAGCAGTGGCCCATGCAGACATTTAATGCCTTCACACTAACACACTTGAGTGTTTTATATTTTTGTACAAAGGAACCAGAAAAGGTCAAAAATTACAGACACAATTTCTGGTACCCCCCCCCCCCCCCCCTTCAATCATGTCGGTAAAATCAAGTGCATACAAAATGTAAGTCCTTTCACCCCCACCCTACCCACCTGCTTCCCCCATACAATGATGAAGAAATACCCTCAAAACTTACTTCCTTGTGCGAGACCACGTAAAAATAGGGTCACAAAAATAACAATAAAAATAATAACTAGCTACATATAGCACATTCTACAATAAGGTATCAATGCGCTTTACATAGTTCCCTGGTCATTGGACCAAAAACATACTGTAATCTTTCTCAACTCCCTGGGGAGTATACAGCCTGGGCTGCCGTGGCGCTCCGAAGGCTTTTTCAAACACACTATAAACCTATACCCTCGCAGTATACCCATCCTGGGTGAAGAGAAACAGTTAGGGTAAAAGCCTCTTGAACAAGGACACAAGTGTCATGAATGGGACTCAAACCAACACCCCAATGACTTAACCAACAGAACTTGAATTCGGTGCGTTCAACCCTTCGCCCCAACACACAACTTGTAGTGAATTTATGTGCACTCAACATGTACATTAGAAGAGAGGAAAAAGGGTCGGGTGTTGCTTTTAGTGTGTTAACACATAATTACGTATTTATTTGTCCATCAGCGGCCAGACTAATGGCACCCTCAGGGGTTTTCCCTACAGTGAGGTTAAAAACATAAGTCATGTAAGTAAGTACCTGTCTGAGGTCCATGAACTCTTGAATTTCTGCCTCGTAGTTTACACCATCTTCACTGTAATGCTCCAGAATGTAATCCTGTGGCCATACAAAAAATAAGTTCATGACAAATTGACACAAAATACAACAACATCTCATAAAGACATAGTTGTCAAACTTCCAAAACAGAAAAACTGTCTCCGTACGATACAATTTCCCTTATTATGAGCTCAAATATGTTTCAAATCAATGACAATCATGACATATTATACGCAGAAATGTTCTACACTGTTTCTGACTTGTGACAACAACAAAACCTGAAACCAAGATTCATATCAAGTATTTTGAAGGAATTCAGATTTTAAAATCTAAAATGTCTCATCTCTGCAAAGAGCAGGGCCATTTATATTTTGCAAAGGGGCACCTCCACTGGAAAAACCTTTGAAGGGGCACCGAAGCGAAAATCAGGGCAACAAGTGGCTTTGGCCTCCGTCTAATTCCAGGCCTGAAAATGGGTTCCAAAGGTGCGATAGCAATGTGCTCCACAGTGAAAATTATGTGTTTAAAGGCAAAGTATACCTTTTGGGTTTTTTAACCGTTCTATTGTTTTAATCCTATATAAATGCAGGTATACACACACACACACACGAAAATTTCACATGAAAAGGTGATAGAGTTTTTGCAATGATGCCAACAATCTGGAGCAGTTATGTCCACGCAGGAAGAATCATCCGTGAATGGAATACAAGACCTGAGAAATATTTCTCAGATTGAAATGTTATTGAATCTTTCTCTCTCTAAAACTTCATTCCTTTGAAGGGAATTGTTTCTCAAAGTATAATAATAATAATAATTTGGGAGGCTAATCATCCTTACTGGCAGCTAAGAGCTGAATTGCGAAGGACGCGGCTACAACGTGTTCGAGAAGCAGGCATGCAAGGGCGCCTTTGGCAGCCAGCCACATCAACCCATTATGACCACGGAGCACAGCCAGAGATCGAAAGTGTTTTATTTTTTTCCGAGGGAGGAAAACCGGATGGTCTGGAAAACCCTCGTGGCACAGCAGAGAACCAACCGAACCTGGGTCACCTTGGTGAGAGGCGAGCGCTTTACGCACAAGCCAACCATGCCACATTATCAACAGGCTCTGCAGTGCTTCTAACCAAGTCAGTTTTTATGGTCATTAATTTTTGGAGTGACTACCAAAGGATACCCTCCCTTTAAATTGAAATGATGGGCATACCACATATAATACATGAACCCCCCACAATGTACCTTTTACAATTGATTTGTCATTCCAACAAGACGATGAACAAACTTTTTATTAAACAACATCATTGAGCATTTTCTTATTTACTATACAAATCATACATTTTTGGAAACATCTCAACGGTTAACGCCCATATTGTTGACTCAACTTCGTTTTTCATGACGTACGTAAACATTATTTATTGAAAACACACAACGTAAACCACTGACGTGAAATGTAAAATTAATCAACAAACAAAACTGTGTACATAGTGAACATTCCCTTCCCCACAAATACGTGTGGATTTTATTTATTTTTTCATCGCGGCGCCGTGTTCTACTGTCACGAACCCAAGCGATAAAATCAATAAGATAGAGTTCAAATATAAATAGAACTCACTGCAATCATTAAAGCAGTGTCAATATCTCGCAGTGTAGCACTCTCTCTGCAGTGGACACATCTGCTCCTCAAAAACAAAAAAAATCAAGCCTGACAGGTTTTGTCCAATCCCCCGCAATTCTGGGGGTATAGCTTGCACTAGGGTGGAGAGACCGACACTGTCGAGAATCGACTAGCCAAACTGACCTCTTCAAATCAGGTCCTTTGTTATTGATTGGGGTTTTTTTTTTCAATTAAGTGGAAACAGATGGTTCACTTTTAATTCTCCCCAAGTAGCTTTGCGAAATGCTCAAATGATAAGGTGAAGCTTTGGCTATTGAAGAAATTGTAAATATTTACGGATGTTTATGTCTACACAGCACACAGTCAACCCTCTTACTGGTTGACCAGTCAATAACATCCACTTGTGGTTTTGAATGATACACTTAACTACGAAAACCATGGCCAAGTGTTGTGGATAAAAGTGCTATAAAATGTTCCCAAGAAGGGGGGAAGGGGGGGAAATGGCTTCAAATGACTCACCTGAAACACCAACTTGACGTCGATTTCTTTGGTCTCCTTCAGCCCTAATGGAATAAGAGGGACACTCCGCAGGAATGTGTCTTTCTGGTAAGCCTCAACTTCGCTGTTGATCTCCGCCAGCTCCTCCTTCAGGAGCTGGAGGTTGGAGTTAACAAAGTTCAGCTCCATGGCAACCTGCTCCTTAATCTTGCGATTGCTGGCAGCCCTGCAAAATGATTAACAAGATAAAGAGAGCACAGGAGTCAGTTGAAAGTAAAAAGGACCTACAGCTTTACGTCCTAGTCAAACAACAAAGCAATAATGGCTATTAGTGTACTGCTTAAGGACACAAGTGTCAAGACTGGGACTCGAACCCACACCGTGCTGGTGATCATAAAGCAATAAAGCAATCTGCAAGCTCACTGGTTGTTAAGTTCATAAATGTAACTGTACGAATGTTTGAAAAAATATATGTTCCAAATACCATCAAAGAAAATTTAATAAACAACATTTGAAGATCCAACAAATTACAACTGCTTATAATTTCAATTGCTGTACAACTGAAATAAGCTCCATTATGAGTGTAAACAAAATCCCTGACAAGACAAAAACTATTTTGAAAATGACCACCAAATTGGAATGAATTTACGGAGTGTCCAATGGAAACGATATCTAATTGGAATGAATTCCTTCTCTCAAAAAACAATGATAAGTATCTTGCCTTTCAGGGAAGGAACATCAAACCTTGTTAAACTGATAAAACAAAACACAGAACTGGTAATTATATCAACAAAATAACGACTAGTTTCCATCTGAAAGGTTATTGATTATACATGTAAAGTTTACAACTGTAAAGAAATGTTTCCAGCTGGAATACTGTCAAAGATGAGGAAATTGTATTTTCAAGCTGCTTGTGATACTGACGATAAGGGAACGTATTTTTCCTTAAATGGTGTAGGGCACCTCTATGAGGGAACTATAGATTTTCATTTCTACTAGAACTTTTCAAGGGGCACTAAGTCAATGACCAGGGGTCAGAGAGGCAATTGTCTCTTTTGCCTCCACAAAGTACCAAGCCTGCACTGTACCAGTAAAATTCACAAGGACCCACTAAACTGCAAGTAGTGTTGTCTACGCCATGATCTCCAGATCTTTCCTTACTGTGTTGTACACAAACCGCCATTTTACTCTTAATGGAGTTTTGCCGTGAGCAACCACCTCCTACATGTACATGTAGACCTTTACAAGGCTGCTATTCAGTCGTGATCACTTTCAAGGGATACACCCTGCTTCCCTCCTCACTGGCATTGTGCAATTCAAATGAAATCCATTCCAATTATTCCAATCCCAATGCGTGAACTGAATAGACTCAGACTCAGATGTGGTAGTGATTAGATTTTATCATTCAGTAGTCTTGGCCCAAGACGTCAGTAATCAATAGTCGGTTGTGTATACGTTCATAGAATTAGTAAAAGCGTACCTTCTTATGGCATGATTTAACCATAGAGAAAGGTCCTTTCTCTATGATTTAACCAACTTGACCAGGGACCGATTTCACAGAGAGTTAAGATTGATCTTCACTGTGTATCAATCTTAATTGCTACGCAAAGTGTCACTACTAATCACTATGGTGAAATTGAGCCCTGCTCTCACTAACGTCTAAGGAATCCTGCAGCATTTACTTAACTTGTTTTCTCCCCAGCCTTTCCAACGGAACTAATCACCATCCAATTACAAAATTAAATTCACACTATTATTTGACCCTTAACAATAATAATTATTTAGGTAAATTTATTTCTGAAACCCCACGCTGATTGGTTCCCTAGGATTGGCTGGTGAGAAAACTATGAAAAAGTTCAGCCAATGCTGCAGGATTCCCAAGACACTAGTGAGAGATGGTCAAGGTGGTTTTATCATGACGTACATGTATAAGAAACCATGCTATTATGAACTTCTACGTACTGGCATAATACACAATCCAATATCGATCACTGATGTCTCCGGCCAGGACATACATTCATGTATCATTCAGATTATATATTTGGTATTTAAAGATTGCCTTGAGAAAAACTTCTAACGTACAATTGTTTATCCAGTCGCAAACAGTAACAATTTATCCACTAATTGTAATATGTAAAATTTACAACTCATACTGGATGCAGTCAGGAGAACAAGATCTTATCAAGTCATCTCTACTGAATAAATTACATTTCCCAAGAGTCAGAAGGAAATCTTTGATCTTACGTTGTATGAATATTAGGAGTCACTGACTGCAAACAGCACACAAGGCCAGTGACCATGGTTACTTAAGGTCAAGAGCTTTTATGATTTTATAATTTATGATATGTAGAACTTTAAATATAATGGAGTATCACAAATATTTAAAGTTTACCCAAATTGGGCAGGCAACCAGACTGTTGCAGCCCCTGACCCTCATAAATGTTGTTGTTCGTGGTTATTGGTTATTTTCAGTCATGTTGTATTAGGCCTGATATTTATTTATTTTTGTGAAGGCCCTCTAAAGTTTGTTATCTTCTTTTTTTCCTGTCTTTTATTCAATAACAAAAGTCAACAATCAATCAATCAATAATATTAATGGTTATTAATGGTGATTAATCTGCTCTAGGGAAAAAAACGAACAAACACCTTGATACTTATTTTTAAAAAGTTGCATATCCTGTTCAAAAAGAATCATAATAAGGTTTGAGTACTGGCCATACTTAAGACGGCTCACTGTTTGCTTTGTACCAAAAAGCCCATAGCAGCCACAAGATTTGATCTACTTCCACTGACACCGAGATGACAGAAAGAAGTCCATTATAATTGACATTTTACAATATTCCCATGTTGACACACTAATATATAGACATTTTGTAAAATAATTACAGAATTTCTGTTTGGCATTTTTTACCTTCATTTTTACTGGGAAAAAAAAATAGAGTACAAAAAATCAACAATAGTAGCCAATATAAATATTCCAGAGTCAACATGAGGAAAAAACAGATATAAAAATGTCCATCAAACTAGTGCCAGATGGAAAAGCAATAGAATCCCAAGGTGCAAAAATGTTCAATGTTGCTTTAAATTGTACTTATAGTGCGACATACATGTATGATAATAATAATAATTTATAACGTGCCAGTATTTGTCTGGAGAGACACTTGTGGTGAGGCGACACATCACGTCAAAATTAAGTGAGACATGAGAGGTGCTGGGCACGAAGCCAGTGATGGAGAAAGTTAAATTTGCTGCGGTAAATTGCTCCACAGTGAAGAGGCAGCAGATGTTGATGTCTCACCCCATGATGAATGTTAACGTTTTTGTTTTTTAAACAAAAGATGTAGAAAGATGTTTGCTGAATTGGATCCCATAGACTCCTTGTGGATACATTAAAGAAATGGTTGGAGTAATTCCGATAGATATAGATGTACATGTAGTCTAGATGCAGACATACATTGTAGTATGTACATGTACTGTGAGAGTCATGAAGGCAATGGACTTTTCCCATACAATATGCAAATTGCACACTGTGTGTGCGCACTAACGCTACTGGTGGGCAACATGAGGAACATCGCGCCTTTTTGTATGGGGCTGATGGTTGCGTAACGCATACGCATTTGTGCGTCTGCCTTGTGCACAATTCTTTGGCATACATGTATATATGCCAACCTACAGTGTCTGTACGCATGCGTGAATGTAATTAGCATACTTTGGAAAGGCTAATTCTAGAACTGTGAAAGGCAATTCTGTTCTAAAGGGTATTCAAATTGATGTATGCTACATTTCTGATTTTGAATTTGTGATTTAGGGGAAGACTTCCTTTGGATCTTGAAGGAAAAATGATACATGTATACTGTACTGTATGCAATACAATTCTTACATTATTCATTCAATGTATGTGATCATTACATCTACAGTATCTATACACAAAGTACATACATGTATGCTACAACGTGTACAAGAACTCCACGTTACACAATGTATTATGTGGTTCACTAACGCCCACCAAGAGTCCACAACCTTCAAACTACAATGCACATGTACCTGCATGTAACATGTACAATCGTTCACAATCTATCGCACTTCATTGCCCAAGGCATTTTCCCATAAACACTGCATGAATTCACAAAATTCATATAATAGAATTCCCAAAACTATAAATCAATTTTGAATGAGAGGGAATGGGTTGCCTTCATGGTTCACTTCATCACACCTGGTTCACCGATGGGGAAAAATGACACAAATGGTCTCCTTGGAAAAACACAGCCAAGTCTGGTAAATCAGGAAAGAGCTGAACAATGAGACTTGTTATGATAGTGATGTCTGGTGTGCCCAAAAGGAAGCACTGTGGTACACACACAGATTGAGAAACCTTAAGTACACATCCAACTTGCAGTACACTTCAATCCAGCTGCACCCATCTTTGTCATGTGCCCCGTGTGCAGTCAGCACTGATGAATACTGACTGTCATTATTACCAAAAGGGGAACAGACTAGTGTTTCCTCTCCAGTGTCAAGTTTGAATCTTTCACCCTTTACTCTGAATGATTTAACTAGTGTTGGACTCTGATTATGGTGGTGTGCCTGATCTCAGTCCAACAGAATCAAACAAAACATGCAGTTGGGTTTTGAAGGGTGTGGGATGGTTATGGACAATGCCCCTCTCATTACTTTCTTTCCAAGAAAATTATAGGCGTAAAACCCAGAAGGACAACTGCCCTCCCAACTTCGGGCAAAACAGTGGGAAATATTCGGGCACAGCAAGAAGAAGAAAATTGACCAAGAAAGCAAACAAGCCTCTTTAGCATGTTAGAAATTGGTTAATTTGTATTTGTGTTGTTATCATGTGTAAAATTTCAGGCAAATCAACCCCTCTGCCCTCAGAGTCGCCATTTAAGAAGAAAATTACATAAAAAATATAACAAATCTAAGTAAAAACCAAGAAAGAAAAACTAAAACAATTATCCATTGCTTACAAATTTGCAGTTGTGAGTGCTAAGACTGGTGTACATGTATACGTACATGTACTGTTGATAATCTCACTTCAGTTGTGACTATTTTGTGAGGCTTGTTTTGTTTTGCCAGATTGAGTTTGAAGTTGCCAATAGACTGTGCAAGTCTCGCGCGCATTCGAACTTCCGGGACCATAGTGGTCCCAACCATATGGAGTTTTACGTGGGCAAGATTTTGTTTCGTCAATTATTTTAGTTTAACGTAGGTTATGACCTAGAAATATGTTGTTGGAAATGTAATACTAAGTGATAACAAAATATGAAAGAAAAACCAATTCAAAAATATAACGAAGAAAACCCGATAATTAAACTTGACCTCTGCTTCCGGTTATTGCAAAAAATTAAGAATTTTTGTGCTCGCCTCCGATCATAAAACTTATGTAAACGCTTGTTTTGGATGCACGGTTATAATCGCCAGGTGCTGTAATTGCAAAGCGAACCCTTTTCATTGCAGTATATGGTTGTTGAGGCATCAGCATCCTCTAAACTGCGATACGGGTCAATTTTAAACCCGTTTGACCATCACGAATCTGCGTAAGGGGTTTCTAAAAAGTTAACATCAAATAAGCATCCTTGTCCCAGAGTTTTAATTTCTTTTTAAATAATAATTAACACACTGTTGTGTATTTTTTTCAAAGGCTAAAACTTTTCATAAAATTATAATGATTTATTTTTGTTGTTCAGATTTTGTCATGAGATATGATTTAAAACAAAGATTTAATTTCAGAAATAAAAATGTTCTTCGTTTGACGTGTTTTCTCGTTCGGATACGCGCGAGACTTGCACAGTCTATAACGTCTTAAAGACAAAATCTGCAATTTGATTTTATGATTTGAGATACCATATTTGTTATATTTGTTGTGCACAAATAATAGAATGAGAATGCAATGTCATGTACATTTGTTCACGTACAGTGTATTCAAGCATGCAAGCTTGATAAAACAATTTTGAAAAATATTTTTACAAACAAACCCCCAGCAGAAAAATAAAACCAAATTCAAAGATACGCCTAAACGACTTTATTTACAAAATAAAGCGGGTGACTTTGTTTTGTTATTGTTTGTATTTATCCACATGGTTACAACTGATGACATCACAACCAACAAACCATCAAGGTCTTCTCCATAACTGCCTGATGAAATTGCTGTCAGCTGCAAAAATGTTTTCACACTCCTGACCTTCGTTGGTGTGCGCCACCAACTGGGTACAGTATAGTACAATGTAATGCATCACGAAATGATAGTGAAGGATGGCCAAATGTCAGCATGCCCGACCGAACCACACACTGGCATGACTGGGCAGGGCCTATGAATATGCGGACAAATATTCAAGCAGTGGAAACAATGGCAAATATTTTTCTTCTGGTAAAACGGGAAACGCAAATGGCCACATGAAGAGAAATAGTTTACATTTTGGGTAAAGGAGAGGTTATCCTTTTTCCAAGAAGTGGGTTGAGAGCAGCAACTGACCCAAAATTTTGACCTTTCAATGTTTGTTAACCCCAACCCGCCTACATGTATGCCGTAATACAATGTAATAGCAACAGGTGGATGAATACAATCATGCAGGCATAAAATAATCAGCCAGTGAAAGGCGCTTAGTTATCGCTAACCAACTGTAAATGATTTATACGTCCGCCCTGTCAAATGGAATTACCCACAGCACTTTGCCATGGTTTGCCAATGTGCCTCTTCAGCTTAGTGCCTTTTGTACAGATCCAATTGCAGTACCCCTCTAAGAACGAAGTTCAAGGTCTGGTCCCAATTTCGTTAAGCTGCCTAAACAGGGAGCTGAAAAAGTAGTTAAGCACATCAAAATTATGCTTTTAATCAGAATAAGGTTACCAGCCAAAGTGCCGTGTCACAATACATGTACAATGTTTCACAGGTATTCTGCTAATTTTTGCTGAGCAGAAAATTGCTTTTAAAACAAAATTGTCCGCTTCAAAAAGCAGTTCTATGAAATTGTGCCCTGTTATGAATCAGTTTCAAAAGAAACCTTTAGAGAAAACTTTCAAAGAGAAATACAAAGATTTCCTGTGTGTCTCCTGCCGTCTGACGTTTAACAAATTATCACTTGATGATGTGACAGTTCCCTCAGGATTGTTTTTTGTTTCTATATTTGAAAGCTCAGTATTTTTGACCGCATGATGGGGTGTGTGTACCAAATTCTTGCGACGCAAAGCTTCTTTCTTTCATTGCTGTTCCTTATTTGACCAATAATACAAGAAACAACATACAGGCAATCAAAAATAAGATAAAACTATGCAAGGAAATTCACCGTTGAAAACGCCCTCAAACGGTAAAAAATACAGTCTATTGAACTGATATGTTTTAAATAAAGTAACATGGTACACATGTACAATCATGTTACAATGTAGGCATCTATTTTAAAACAAAATGTACATACATCTGGCTATCATGCTAGATTAAACCACTCTTAGTCTAACATTGTCAAAGTGCAGCATAGCAATTTAGAGTACCGTATTTTCCTGCGGATAAGACGCGTCTTATCTGACTTTTTAGACCCCCAAAACATCGGTGCGTCTTATCTTTCGATGCGTCTTGTCTGCTGACGATTGATTTTTTTGGGGATGATCACTGCGTACAATAATACCTTTATTTTGTCCAGTTCAAATCAACGGTCTTTGTGTGAAGAATCCTTACTCAATAATGCGGTCAAACAAGGCTCAACTATCCAGACACTGAGACCGTATTTTCGTTTCAACAATGCCGCAATCCCCCAGACTGTCCTTTCATTCCAACAATGCCGCAACGTGTTGATCCCCCATGACCGTGCTTTCATTCCAACAATGCCGCAATGCGTTGGTGCTTTCGGTCCAACAGACGTCGGCGTCGTACAAACGTATTTCTGTGTGGCCGCGTAATCGTTCCAAAAATGCTGCAATCAGATTTACTGTCAATGCTGTTGTACAAACGGCATTCACCCAACCTCTATTGTGTGGTGAACTTTGAGGGTTTTTATTGTACAGAATATCTCCGAAGTGTGCTTTAGGCTTGACGTACTATTTAAGGATGGGATAATTAAGTACCAATGTTTGTTGGCCTACCTATACGAATTGCACTTTCGTTTGTTTGATTAAACGTTCAAATATTCATTTGAGAGATGGTTCATGTGTCTGTTTCGTTTATTTCATTTATCAAATAAAAAAATGATCCTTGAAAACAAGATAATGATCCTTGAAAACAAAACTAACATTATTAAACAAGAGGAGAGATGTTTTAAACAAATATCTTATGAACGAGATTATAAGTTTGAAATAAATAAAAAGAACTTTAAAACAAAATCTTATGAACGAGATTAACAAATTAAAGGTTTGAAATAATGGAAAATAATTTTATATACAAAAAAAATAAATTACAAAAACTTAAACAAATATATATAATGAAACATTTTGTTACGTCTTCCCGGGTGTGACGGGATTATTTGCGTAAGGTAGGCCGCGCCTATTATATAAAGGCGACGCTAGTTTTGGTATTAGTCACCAGTAGAGGGCGCAACATCTACTGGCTCGGAGGGACTTAGACTGGTAACCTGTCTTTATCAGCAAGAATCCTCGTTGTGGGACGTCGGATGTTCAGGCTAGGAGGGCCTGGGTTCGTGTTGCAATATCTTCAGACAGTGCGTGGACCATCGTTTCTGGCCGCTGATTGGGCCGGACTTCATATTATTAACAATGCACAGCGTTGGCTGAATGGATGGACGAAGGTCGGTATCAATTTACGTTGGTCTTTTCTGCATGGCTCTACACGCCCATGTGGTTACGGTTTCATTCATGCTTCGAATAGTGTGAACGCTCCAAAAGGCAACAAAATGACGTCTTTGTGTCAATGTACCGACACCGGGTGGCGCCTGGTGTTCTTCTGTGTGCTGTTAAACATGCGTCTTGTGCGGCGGTGCGTCTTTTCTGCTGACGATTGAATTTTTTGGGGGTCATTTTAGGGTCCTGCGTCTTGTCCGCCGAGCGTCTTATCCGCAGGAAAATACGGTACTTAAGATTACATTTTTATTGTAAATTAAAGTATGTACTTAACCTCTGCTGTGTAAATGTAATTCATGGATTTATCGACACAACCACAGTTTGATATGACAGAGGGATTGCTGATTAAAATAACAAAGCTTGAGTGACCTACATTCCAAAATGTCTCTGGAAATCAAAATCCTTATGGAGTGAGTAATGCCACAATTATGTTCACCATATCTCACATTTATAATGTGACCACATCCACACTGGCTGTGTGCAAGTGGCAACTTTGAGGTTATTTATGAAGGGCCAGACACTTCAAACTGATGACACACCCTCCTTCCGGACATAAATTTTTTGAATTTGGATTTGACCTGAAATGTAGGATTTGGTGACTCATGATACAAAGTGTGGAATTTCAGTACACCTTGAATACCATGATTGCAATGTTAGTGTAAAATATTCACACACATAATAATATATGCATTCCTTGGCACCATTATCATAGTGATCAATGCACAATTTTTTACATGTAACATGTAGCTGAAAAGCTCAACAAAGTATAAATCCTGCAAATATTTTGCAATTATTATGGGGTTTTTTGTCAGGCAATAATTTCAAATCAAATAGAATTGCTTGGCAATTTATGGGAAAAATACATACCTCAGCATGTTATAGCGCAGGCCTGATGCTTTGTTTTGAAATGGCAAGAGCACCAAGGCATTTTGGTAAAGGGCATCTCTATAAGTTATATAAGGAAATTGTCAACTTCTATAGGAACATTTCAAGGGACACCAAGGCAATGACCAGGGCCTCCATTGCCTCCATGAAGTATCAGGCCTCCATTGCCTCCATGAAGTATCAGGCCTGGTTATGGAAAAAGGAACTTTTAAACAAAACACATACAAAATGCAAAGAGTGGTCTCTACCCCAAAACAATGTGTTGTTATGCAGCATCCTCCTTGTCCAATGGCCAAATGCTTTTCACTTTTCAGTAAGCTGAGGACCAGTTGACATTCTCTCCAAGCGGTCGGTTGGATGGTTGGATACATGTAGTTCATGTGCTGAAAAGCATCCAACAAGTTTATGAAATATGGACTGGCATGACAAGTGAAAAAGTTGGCAGACCTAGTGAATTCAAACAAACTAAACTGGTCCTGCTGGCTTGTCACTAAGAAGACCATAGAGAAAGGACTTGAGCAAACCCTGTAAAAGGTTTGACCCTGTGTCAAGCACTGCTTGGTAGTTGGTCCTGACCTTGACACTGGCTCTGTTTGAATCCATCACAATTTGTAAACCAGATTATAGGCCTAAATCTAAAATAAGATGGCTTAGGATGGTCATGGATTAATGGAATGGGCCATACAAATATTGACAAATATATGATTGCTTAGTTAATTGCCTAGAACTAATGAGTCCATTTCTTTGCCCGCTCCATAAACAGTTTCCGGGCTCATTGTACAACTGGTAAAGCGGTTGTTATATTTGAAGAAAATAGATTTTATAGCATGATCATAATTGGACAAAGTATGTTTTTCTTGACTTTTCTAATTTATGCTCTGCATGCTTAGTTAACCACCTGTTTTAGTTTTGCATAGCAAGCTGTCTTCAGAAATGGTTACTGATGATTTCATAGCCAACAATTTTTTTTTTTTTATTTGAGTTTGACATTGTCAGGATGAAGTACATGGACACCCAGCATAAAAAACTAAAAAAACATCACGACTAAACAGTGCATGCATGAACGGTACAAAAGTGTAGTGTACACCCACGCTTTCAAATCCATGAGAAACATCCTTAACCCTATGGGTTCCCATCCCTTCAAAATCCAGTTGTGTAGATCTTGTATGATTTTGCTGGATGGAGGAATGCTTAGTAAACTGATTATGGTTCACATAATCAGGCTTGGTGCTAACAATCAGAGTTTAGGTAGCGAGTTTAATAAATATGGTGTATTGGACTACTTGTCAGAGTGAGGAAGGATCCTTGTAAATCACTCAATGGAGATGGAGAAATTAACCACTGTCATGTTCAAACTAGTAATTATTTATTACATAAACACTTCCATTGGTTACGATCAGCGGACTCAATCAAGTCAACAGACCAATAAAATGGGTGTCGACCGCTTCGTTTACAGGAAATAAGAGGCAGCCTTGGTTACCTTGGCAATGGACACACTGAATCGGCAGGTGTTTTTTTTCTTATTTATTCTTACAATCATTTCTCATGACTTTATGACTACCCATTTACAAAACCATTTGCTGCAATTTATTATGTGTACTGTAAAGCCAGTACATGTGCATTAAAACCTGCCCACTATCTGAACATTTGATATCATTTACTGTGGTTTTTATTTATAAAAAATATGTACATAGCCTTCCATGAAAATGCATGGTTAGCTTACTGACATGTCTGTGCACAGTTGTCACAATGTATTGTACCACCATAATACATGAACTAGTCAGGCTGCACTATGTAGGTGATGGGATTGTGCCTTTGATGTAAGCATGGTACTATTTGACACACAGTCAGACAATGAGAAAGATATTCAAAAACATACTAGGGCGATCACAGATTTTGTCCTTTGAAAAAATATAGGTAGAACAACATGCAGTGGCAGCCATTTTGAAAATTGCTTGAATTATTCAGGCAATATTTTTCCAAGTTCAAATCTGCAACGGCCCTACACTACAGCCAAATATCTTTCTCATGATACTCGGACTGTGTGCAGAATCCCGTGCTTGTATCATCAAAGGCACAATTCCCACACATTATCTCCCCTATATATACCTGCTCCACTAAACAACCCAGATGCAATTGAATGGATTCAAACGGTTGGCCAACTCACTAAAAAATGTCATGAGTAGTCAGGTTGAAATATTTTCCATAACAATAATATATTTTTTACCCCTATACTCAATTTGAATGCAGGCGACACCGATAATATGAAACCTGGAGATTTGGGCAAAATGCATACATCTCCCGCCTCTCCAACAATTCATTTTATAACTTTTAATTGGTTGAGCAATACCCCTGTGGGGGTGCATTTCATTTTTCTGGTGGCTAAGTTACGACCCTTCGCCATAAACATTTACGACATGCGGGTTGACTTTTAAGTGCTGAGACATTCCACTGCTCTTGGCACAGTGCCAGACTGAGCTATCCTCAGACTAATGGGTGTCATGTGCAGATCACCCACGCTACAACAACATGATCTTGTTTCAATGTTAATGTTAAACATTGTTTTCTTGGTTTTGGCTCTAGCACTGCCCTAAAACAAGAAGGCATGAAAGGTTCCCTTGTTTGCATTTTTACACTTTCCATCTTGGTATACTACCGACAATGCTATGAAAGTGCATACACTGTAAACACAGATTTTTGAAAATGTTGGTCCAGGACTTAAAAAAGCTGACAGTGCCTATAAACCGGCACCGAAGCTGTTCTTTTGCAAATGGACATAGTGCAATGAATGCATTAGTTGTATCATGGATTACACTTACAGACAGTGTAGATCTAGTATTACTACACCAAAAACGATTTCCACATCAGCTAATTGAAACAAAAAATCAATACCAGGAATTTCAATATTGGCATGATGCCATGTGGCAAGGTACAAGTTTGATTTACAGTAGTGCTGGATGCTTTACAAGCCTAAAACATAACAAATCACTGACAACAACGTCAACAGCTGCTCAAAACGCCAATATGGTACGTAAACACTTCACACATTTTGTATAGTCTCCATGCGAACATGAAATGAAAAGGATCACGTCATGCAAATTTGGTACAAACCTCTGAACATCATTGTACTGCACAATGCACGTACAATATTAGTTTTTAGAGAATAAATTTACTTCCATCCACTGTTTTTCAATAAACACATGTCATACAACTACTGTGTGAGAATGTTATCAAACTCGTTCATCACATTGTGTTCAAAAACAATGAAAACAGTTTTTAGTTTTGTCAGGGAATTTGTATATTATGTGTATTTATGCTTATTTTAATTTCGGCAATCAGAATAGGCAACGGGGCTATTTTGACAGTATTTCAGATGCAAATATTTTTCTGGAAGAACTGATACTGGTGTAAACTTCAGTGAGCTTTCAGATTGAAACTATGATTTGTCTTCGCTCATTGGCAATCCTCATCATTTTGTCTTTCAGCAGGTTTTATCTTTGACAGCAATTCGTTTTGAAATTTCACATACTGTACGGTGATTTCACGGACCATCCTACATGTATGAGGGGTTTTGGGGGGTTTTCTGGGAGAGGGGGTTGTTCAGAGTAATCTTGTAACTTATAAGTACCGAGAACCGAATAACCAATATCAAGTACTGGTTACTGGTTCCTCAGTTCTTGGTACTCATTACCTAATGAGTATCGACTTACTTGAAGAGGTTTTCAGCGCCAGCTCGCATCCTCATCTCCTTGTTGATTTGGCCATTCAGCTTTTGTCGTCTGCTCTGGAGTTTCCCCCTCACTGTCTGCGATAGGGGGTCACATCCCTGGTGAGGCATAAAAAGGAAATTTAAGATGGGTTTCAATTATAAGAGGTAGTACAAGTTTCTTCAACTGTCTAGAATTGCATAATGTACAAGAAATTACTGTGATTTAGAAACTAGAAAGTACCTGTCACAATGCTGTGGTTTGTTTCAATGTCCACTGTCAGGCCTGAAATTTAATCTCCGAGAGGGCAAGGCCATTTTCATTTTGCAATTGAAGTTTCCATTGGAAAACCTTGTCCCAGTCTGTGGGAAACCTTTGAAGGGGCACCAGGGCCAATACCAGGGGCAACAGAGGCAATGGAGTCCATGGCCTCCATACCACTCCAGGCCTGCACTGTTCATTCATGATCAAAGCAATCACCCTCTGGTAAAATGCTTGCATTTATGCAGTTTCACGTAAAGTTTTGACAAAATCTTTTGAAATGTTTAGCTCAAATTTTCTATCGACATTGAAAAACGCTTTGCTGATCCAAACCTAATCTACTCTTTTTCTTTAACCTCTCTAAGTTATGCCTTTTTGAATGATAAGTTTTCTTGTACAGTGTGGAGAGATATCTGTTTGCATGTTGTGCACTCAAAATAAGAAAGGATTTAGATTAGATTGTTTCAGTAATCCTCAACCCAGCTTGACATACATGTATGCCATGACAACAATCTTGAGCTGTGACTCAATTGTGCTAAGGACTGGAGAAGACATATTTAATTAACTTGACTTGACATTATCGTACAGGAAATGAATTTAAAGAAACGGTGAGTTGTCTTGTTGAGTTTTACTTTTAACAATTGCCCTCCCTTGGTTGTTTCAAAACCAACAGCTGTGACGCACCATGAACAGGCTCAATTTACATAAAATACAATTTGTGTGTGTGTAGTACATGTCAGTGGATTGGGAAATATTTCCAAACCAAACCAAACATAAAAACATTCCCAGTCTCTGTGGTTTTGAAGGCAGGTTTGATAAATTTTAGAACTCCTTTTATTTTATTTTAATGTAATTCAATTCCTTAACAATACCCACAATTTATTATAAAAATTGCTTCAAGATCAAACCACTTCCAGGTAGATGTAATACATCATCTGTCAAATCATTCCCAGTGTGACTGCCGGAAATCAGAAACAACAATTGAAACTTAAACGATTTCCTCTCCGCCTTAAACAATTTCCTCTGTTTGAAAGCACCTGCTCACCACTTTGATGTAATGTACTTTGTAACATTGTTATAGCAGGCTCGGATACTTAATTCCTACATGATAGGATCAAACACTTTGTCAGCTTCTCTGTTAACAGTGGTCCCCTGGCCAAATGCACCTGAGGACTAGTCAAAATTCACTCCAAGTGGTCCGACTAGATAGGTCAGTGTTGGAAAGCATCCCTTTTTTTTATGAATTACGAATAAGTTCAAAAGCTGACGGATCAGTGTATGAAATGCTACCTGGTCCTGCTTGCTTGACAATGAAATGAAACAGTTAAGGACAAACCCTGTTTATTATTCCTAATGAAGTGAATATTTGTTTATATCTGATACTTTGTTCTTGATGTATGGCATTAATAGTAAGGCATCGTTTGAAAGAAAAGAGCATCTAAGGAAGTTGTAACTTTCTGCTGAAAGTCCAGAATTTTTTTTCAAGGGGCCCCAGGGCAATGACCAATGACATGGAGACAATTGCCCCGGTGAAGTATCAGGCATGATTTGTGTCAGTGTTAACTTCTTATTACACTAATTGACACTCTGTGAATCCTGTTTGGCCTAGTCACAGTACCATCATAACAGTAAGGTCATTAGTAGAGAGAGGGTTTTAACAAAGATTAAAGGGGCTAAGAACCAGGTTCTATTATCTTTACTGTAACCTTTTCTTTAATATGGAATTTATCCATACACAAGTCACTCAATAATCAAAGGATTTACTGTAAATACATACGTAGTACAAGATAATCACTCATCAATGCAACTGAGATAATATCATTTGCTGTTTTGGTAACAGTTTGACCATTGACATTTTATATGACATTTCATAATTCAAATAAAAAATGACACTGAGTGATACAAGCATCTGATGCTAATTTCACAGATGGTATTAAACATGATCTAATACTACAGTGTAGTATCAATCTGCCAACCTGAACTAGCCTATATAAATAGCACAATCTTTGTTTACCTGTAAACTTGACACATAAAAACAAGGTCAAAGTGAAACAGTTAATACTGAAATAACCTTCAACCTCAGGGTTTGCACTAAAAATTAAATACTTATTACTGTAATCCTTGAGAGATTTTTTGCATGAACAATTATATTGGTCAGGGTTACATTAGGGGAAGTAAATTAAATATCTATCAACCAAACAGTTATTTTATAATTAAAGTAACATGCAGTATAGTTTTTGAAATGAGAATCACAGAGTGCAGTTTAGAGTAGTAACATTAAATCTAGGGTTGAATTGAACCCCAAATTACCCCAGATTCCCTTGTGGTTGCTTTAATTTAAAACACTTATTTGTTACACAATTCAACTGACATCACCATGTTACTGGTAAGTTGTATAATGGTAGAACGCGCGTACACAAAACTCTAGGGGTAGGACTAGCACACAATTTGTAAATTTCTTGTGCCATCTGGGGGTTTTTTGAGACGATTATCCCAGTATATGTTTTATAGATGACATGGCCTTTGCTTTGACATGTTACTTGTTAGAATCCACATAAAATTCCAAGTAAAATCACAAGAATTCTAACGTCATTGCAAGAAAGATGATTGAAATATAAGCGTAAATGCACTGTCACAAACTTGTATTCAGTCTTCTTCTACTTTATATAGTGCAGCCATTATAAATGACTGAGGATATAAAGCAATGTCCATTGTGTTGTGGTACATGTATTAGGACAATGAATGCAAAGAAAGGGTAAGATGCCGACAATTTCTTGACTGCTACTATTTCACTCCTACATTACCGGTATAAAAAAGAACATTGAGCTTACTATTGGCAGAAGAAATTCTCCTTTTTGTCATAATTTAGTAAGAAAGTGGCCGTCAGAGAAATCAGTAAATTTAATGTATATACTTACTGTCATGATATGACATGTTTACTATTTCCCTTGACGCGTGAAGTTCATTGTTACTGTGCGCCTTGAGTTCAAGACTAAGCACTTCTACACACGAGTTTCGTAAAGTTTCAACGTTAGAGTTTTACTCTCCAGATTCCCTTTTTGACCAAGTTTATTGCCGTTTTAAGGTATGTAGACCTTATTCATCTTTTGTAAGATTATGTCAGGATTTGGCAGGTTCGATCTGTGGGTTTGCAATACTCCGTATTATGTTCTTTAGAGACGTTTTAGATCGTTGGTTGTTTATCCTCCGTACAGTTACTGCCTAGATATGGTTGCATGTATTCAGTGCGGGGAGCCTGCGCCATTGTTTTAGGGGTGCGCGGGTCTTGCGTTGGACTTTCCCTTCTTCAGTTCTCATTATCGCTGGTGGTTTTTATTGTTAGGAGATTAGGATTTATCTACGTTATGTTCAGGTGTTTACTAATTTCCATGTTAGTTGATTCATATTGTTGTTCTTCGATATACGAGGCGATTTACAACGCACTACTTTTTGCCTTTTGGATGGAAGCTAGTATAGCAGGGCTACGCTCGTTCAGTGTCGCGGATTGATATGTTGTCTGTGTAAGTTGGTGATTCGCCGCCCAGAGTTAGTCTCGTCGTCAGTCGTCTATAAGTTTAGCTAGGCCAATATAGTTAGGCTGTGTTTTTGCACTTATGTTTATTTCCAGCAAGGATTTGAGCAGTCTAAGTTTCCTTGTATTTTTGCATAATTTCAGAGTAAGTTAGCTAGAATAAGGAAGTTTTGCCTCAGTTTGCAATTGCAGTGTGTACCTGTACTTACAAGGTTTCAGTAAATTACAGTAATTATGTAATAATTAACACACTAAATTAAACCACTGAAACAAATACAACGGATTTGGAATTGCTTGGAGTATTGTACAGTTGCCATTTTGTTAACCATGTTATAAATCATAAACTGCTAAAATACTGACAACATATTGTTACCGCTGTCAATGCTTATCATCAACTAAACTAACTAATGTAGAACTTAGCAATAGGAGCAGTCAATACCTTTCGACGCGGACCGGTGTCTTTTTCCGACACACCCTTCTCTTGCATAGCGACCGCCGTCCTTCCCCCGTCCTCCAGAGTAAAATTTCCCGGTGTTTCCGACACGATGAATAGAAGACTCTCGTCGAGTTGACGACGATAGACACACAGAAACGGAAAGAAGCCCACACTTGTCACTCCGACATTATCTCAGGAGAATGAAATCCGCGGTTGGCTTTTTTAATTCAATGAAAACATGGAGCCGAAACGGCACGTCAAACGAAGAAGTGAAGTACGTCAACAACTAGTTGTAAATTGCACGCATGACGACTGTGTACGCAAAAGCGCATCAAACACCTGTTTCAATTTTTTACTATGGGAAATGATACGAGATTTTCGCTGGTGTGCTTTTGCACATAATATTACATTGAAAACCAAGTACCAATGATCTGTACATCACTCATCTTCACAGCGCCCCTTTTGAACTTCTTACGGTAACCCCGACTCAATTACAGCGATTCATGATGTGTTTTTTTTAAATACTCTATATATTTTAATTGCATTAAAAAAAATACAGTTTCAAATGATTATATATTTTAATTGCATTAAAAAAAATACAGTTTCAAATGATTTCTAAGGAGAATTACTTGCTACAGCTGCAGCTGCAGTTATACATGCATACCTCAGCCCAATGAAATTGGTCAGAAATTGGTTATGAAAGAAACACCAAGTTGTGCTTACAGGCTCTATGAAATTAGGCCCGGTACTTTATATATGAGGTGGATCTGGTGATTTTGTGTGTTCAATTCCATTATCGACAGATAGTATTTCTGAAGGGATTATTTGAAAATATACGTTTACAATCCTTCGTTGTTTAAAGGTATTGTATACTTTTGGTAACAGCTCAAAATCAGTGCCCACATTTTGTGTGATTCAACATAATATGCATGAACAAACAAACCTGTGAAAGTTTGAGCTCAATTTGTCATCGAGGTCACGAGAAAATAGTGAAAAGAGACCTTATGTGTTTTCTGTTTTTCAAACATCGAGTTTATCATAGCGTGATAAAAATTGTTTTACTCATCATCGTCTCAGAAACGATAGCATTTTAGGCAGAAATATTTTAAGGCACCTTTCTTCCTTTACTTACTTTAAATCATGTAAGTTATGTGTGAACCTGTGAACATTTGTGTTTTTCGATCTTACCAATAGTGTACAGGGCCTTTAAAGGCACTGTACTTGTTTGGTAATTACTCAAAATATATAGCATAAAAACCTATCTTGGTAACGAGCAACGGAGAGCTGTTGATAGTATAAAACATTGTGAGAAACGACTCCCTCTGAAGTAACGTAGTTTTTGAGAAAGAGGTAATTTCTCACTAAAATAATAAAAGACTTCTGGCCAGAAGTCTTTTATTCCTATCTGAAAGCACACTAATTTGTACAACAAGGGTGTTTTTTCTTTCATCATTTTCTTGCAACTTCAATGACCAATTGAGCCCAAATTTTCACAGGCTTGTTATTTTATGCATAATTATGTTGGGATACACCAAGTGGGAATACTGGTCTTTGACAATTACAAAACGTGTTCAGTGCCTTTAAATGGATTTGCAACTAAGGTCTCTAATCAAGGTGTAAGCGGCATTCTTGAGTAAAAGTTGGTAACCCATCCAACTAACTCAATTTTGGGGTGCTAAATCCAAAAATCGGGGCTACCAAACACTTCTTCACTGGCACAACACTACAAAATGAAAACTACTGGGTAATAAAGAGTTAAATATATTTTGAAATACACATTCTTTAAACAGACGTCCAAATTAAATTAGTCTGCCAATCGATTGGAGTTGCACAAGAAAAAGAAAAATTATTCGAGTCATAAGTTTGCCCAATCTCCGGGTGACATATTGTCCTGCCTCCGGCCGCCAGTGGCCCAGTCACGTCGTCGAAACTATTGGTGAAATGTTAGCGGGGTCACGGGGATACACCATTTTTGGGGGGTCACTTCTGGCCAATTAAAACTTTAGTTTCCGTTTGCACCTTTTTCTAAAGAAGTCCCCTTTCAGCGTTCTCATTTTGTCGTTTTTTCCCCCTATGTAATATTATATTTATAAGCCGCCGTGGAGGCAAATAAACAGAGCCAGAACAAGTACACCGTGTCTGCGTGTATGAACGGCCATCTTTGCGTGTTGGGTCAAATGAGAGGAGACTCTTTGCTTGGCAAGTCAAACCACACAAATTGTATCTAGGGACTGTTTACATCGCGCGCAGAGAGGTCAAAGGTTTGCCTCGATTTCAGGGACCGCCCTGCACGCGAATCACTCCATGCACGCCCGCCATGCCATCTTTGCGTTTGTCATCCCCCCGGCCCCGCCCACTGATCTCAGTGGCCCCGCCCCAGGGGGACCCAGGCGGGCGCGCGGTCAGCTGCAGCGCGCCGCCGGCGATGTCACACTGCTGCTGCGCATGCTGTTGCCTAGACTTGGTTCCAAGTCTGTGCTCGTGGTTTTTAGTCTACCTGATAGCCAATACATAATTGCCTGAAATAGCGCCCTCTTGTGGATTAACCTCCGTCTTTAACCTACGATCACAGATCGATCACAGATCACAGATCGATGAGATTGCGAGCTGAGACCGCGTGATAGCCATGCATTCTGCGGGGGAAATTTTGTGTGGCTGATGCAGAGAAATAACCGCGATCTCAGACTTGAAATCAAGTCTAGCTGTTGCCATGCCATGGCACAAGGGGATTTGAACTCCATCCGTCGAGTTGTCTGATCAAAAGTCGGCTTGTCTTACAGTTGAGCGAACCAGCCGTCGAGTTGTCTGACCGTACGAGTTGTGTGACCCGTTGAGATGTCAGAATGTCGAGTTGTCAGATGGACGAGTTGTCTGACATCTAAATGTGCATAGACAGTGCGGATTGGCTTCCAGTTTACTGGAGTGTTTATTGTTAAAATGGCGAGCTGTAATCCAGTTGTGTTAAGGCATTTGTATCCTTTTTCTTCAAACTTGAGGGTTGGTTTTACAAATGTCCACAGGATTCCTCAAAATCGTCTCGGTAAGGGTAAGGTTTCATTTCATTTGTTTTTGTTATCAGTTATTGTTTACTTTCTCGATTGAATGAGTATGACATGACTGACGGTGGGATGACACATTATCGTAGGACGCCCTGTATTCAGGGGGTCCCTGAAATCGAGGCAAACCTTTGACCTCTCTGCGCGCGATGTAAACAGTCCCTAGATACAATTTTTGTGGTTTGACTTGCCAAGCAAAGAGTCTCCTCTCATTTGACCAAAACTTAGAAACATGAAAGGCTCCACTGGTTAGTTGCACTTGTAAATGCAAAAAGTTGTGGTATTTAGGCATTTCTGCAAGGTACAAAAATATGTCATACTGTCGGGGCCATAAAAAAAAAATTCCCCATCGAAAAAGTTTCATCAAACACTTTTTCAATTCACAATTCACGATGATCAAATCATGTGACTGAACATTCTGCTGAGCATTCTGGGGAAAAAAATACAGAGGCTTAAAGAAGCCACGTGCCTTATATCATTTTCTAATAGTCTGGATAATTTTTTTTTTGTAACACTCTATCATTTTTGTTATTAATATTAAAATTTAAACATCAGCTTTGTGATTCGATTATCACTGTTTATTTATATGCTTTATTTTAAATGTTAAGAAACATAAAAAGACACAAAACTAAATAAAAATAAGATTTCAAAGCCAAGAATTATTTACATTTTTTTTTTTTTTTTTTTATTTTTTTTTTTTTTGAAAAATACCATGGTTATTTTTAGAACTAAATAAAAAATATGTTGAATAAAATGAAGAAAACTGCTGGCTATAGAGTCATACACTAAGTCTCACAGAACACTTGTAGTCACTGCAGATGTTTCTTCCACGTATGGCTTCACCCGGACACCATACTTTCTTGTTTGCATCGAAAACAGGTCAAACTCAAAACAAATGGGACGCTATTGAAGTCATCGAAGATCGGTACATGGTGTGAAAGTTTCAATGTCCATCATGTTTTAATATATGTTTGCATATTTTTTCTTATAAAGGAAGGTAATTAGGGCATCAGTTGATTATGGAATATTTTTATTTTTTTTCAATTCAAAGAAAAAGGCATACTACATCGAAAACCGGACAGGGGAGGATACATACCGGTGTACTCGGTAGATAAGTGTTCTGTTTACTGCACTCTGTAGTGCAGTGGTGTACAGTAGCAGTACAGTTCTGTTGTTAGACTAGAGTGTTGTTAATGTTATGTTAGTGTTAAGTGTCGTTAGTGTTACTTGATGATAGGCCCTATTGTATTGTATATTGAATAATATTAATAAGATACAAATAGATGATAGTGCAGTGGCTTTAGTTTTACTAACTCAGTATTAACTGACTAAACGCTTTAAAGCTGGCAAATCTTATATGCAGCGCCCTCTCGGATGCGTACACGATCGAGTAGACAACATTTTACAACATATTTAATTTCATTTTCAGGGATTTGAAAGTACAAGCTTCATCCTGAAGTAATACCCTCCAGAAATAAAGACTACAAAACAGACAGAATTGTAATGATGATGTTTTTTCTTGAAGCTAATAATTGTTATTATTTTGTATCTGTATTTATCTTGACAGTGTGCACTTTGAGATCGCTCTGTGGATCTGCGACTACCAGTAAAAACCTTGACATTGTGACTAGAGATAAGGTCTTCATTGACACAAATGGCCTGGCGAACACACTGGAGGAAAGCGGTACACTTTATTTGTAGATTGTTATTGATTTACTGATTTTTGTGACAAGGAAGTAGGTGTTTTTAATATATGGGAAGAAACAGGTTGACTGGTCCCCTCCTTGTGGTCCCATGTATAACGCAGCCTCTTCTTCTAACTACATAATTATCCCAAGGACTAATAACATTCAAAATATTGTGGGTGTCTTGCACGCAGATGCCCAAAATTAGAGTAAAAATCACTGAAGTCAGTTCCTATCTTCTTTTCAGAGTGTTAAACTTTCTAAACGCACACATTCTTTTACTTGCCCCAACATTTTCAGTTTGGGCTGGAATTGATTTGTTTTATTACTAAATTTGTTTCCTTTGAAATCTTTTTATTATTATTTTTTTTTTTACTCAGGGTTCCCAAGACAACAAGCTGAATGTGTGACGTCTATTTTGCTAGATGTATTCAGCAAGAATGCAGAGTTGACGTCCAAAGAGACAATATCAAAAGAACAGCTGGTATGTGCCCCAACAAGATGATGTTACCAACTGGAGCTGTCCCAACTATAGTTGAGACACTCTAAGCTGTAGTTGGGATAGGTCCAACTATAGTTATCAGGCCCAACTATAGTCTCAATAGCTCAAATACAGTTAGGAAAAGTTGGGTGGGACAAGCTAACCATTTGAGTGTATTGCCGTATCTGAATTGGCCGCTACGGTTTCGTCTACGACTTTTGCTGAGGGTGTTGCTAAGGGCGTAACATACTTCAGCGCATGAGGATGCAGAAATCTAGCTGTAGCTGCCAATTCGGACATTGGTTAAAATTAAAACAAGTATTTAAGCTTGGTTATAAAACTTTTCGTGCAGGCCCCTCGACCTATTTGTAGTGACAGATGTTTGGGGACACTACATGTAGGTGGGTTAGACTTACAAGGTAAATCAATTGTTCTTGGAAGTGTGCGCATGCTCGGCAGCGAACGATTTCCCTTGAATAGCAGAGCAAAATGCTACACAAAATGTCTTGGTCCCTACTCAAAAATCACATCTTGCTGCTCAATATTGGCATTCAGAGTGCACAAAATAAGTTCAGTCTGAATTTGTTACTACGCAACATTGCCGGATGAAATCGTTCCCTGCTCAGTAACTACATAAACAATGGAAATTTACCCGGCACCTCCGCTTACCACCTGGTGTTCTAAAGTCTCCCATTATTACTTGCAAAGTCAAAATGATTCCATGGATGTAATTTTTAGGAAATCAGCGTTCAGAATGTGATGTCGCACATCTCAGCTATCAAGAAGGACATGATCATTTTGGAGAGAAGCGAATTCTCCGCACTCCGAGCTGAAAACGAGGTTGGTGTGACGCAAGTAATAAGTTACTGTAAAGGTGCAATCCTGTTGAGCTTTGAAGTGCTTTGGAGTGGTTTGATTTGGTAGACCAACTTGAATGTTCTTACCTATTAGAGTTAATCTCAAAATGTCAACATTAGTTTAGATTGCGGCGTATGATTATTTAATGAGCTCATTGTTAGTGTTACTTCTTGACAGTGTTGTAGTCGAGTCACCTGTGTCGAGTCCGAGTCCGAGTCCCTTGTTTAAATATTGATTGCAAACCAAATGTCGTAAAATAAGAATTGGAAATGACAAAATAAAACACATTTATTTTAAACAAAGTTCTGTTAAAGTTTTTGTTAAAGTTGGTATAACCAAAAGAAACAATACGGGGCGGAACGGCAGATGCCATGATTAAAAAAATGTACTACTTTTTACTAGTGACGTGACCAAACTTGACGTCATGTGTGTGTGTCGACCATGTGTAGAAACTGGTGCAAACAACACACAGCCATCACAGTGCAATATGCAGGCTGTGTTTTACAGGTACCAGACATGCCATTTCCCTGGTAATATGCATCAAGCACAAGCAGTGGCTATGGTGTTACAGAATACCAGCATAATACTGGTGTCGTGCATCCCAGTGTTATTATGCGTATTGAACATACGAATCGAACATACAAGCGCTGTACGTAGATGGCCATTTACACAATAATCACGAACACTATTACTTGTGTACCATACGACAGTGTACTTATTTATTGTGCTAGACGTTAACTCCATGTGCACTCCGGGAATGACGATCGGATCATCGGAATTGTTTTTAATATTTAAAAAAGGTATTGTTTGTGAAAATACGTGACTCGAGTCACGAGTCCTCGGGGACAAGTCCGAGTCTTTTGCAGACGTGACTCGAGTCAAACTCGAGTCAAGTCCGAGTCACCGAAATTGTGACTCGAGACAGACTCGAGTCCGAGTCCTGGACTCGAGTCATACAACACTGCTTCTTGAGAGGGTCAGAAGTCAAAATTGAAATTCACCAGCTTTTTATTTAAAGTTTAAACTTAAAAGAGAGAGAAATTTGTCATCAATATTTCGATGATTTGTCTTCCCTCTGCAGAGATTGGAAAACAATGTCAAGCAGTTGACAAAACAGCTTCAGGTAAGATCGAGTTTGTTAAAACTGTCAATCCAAAATTCTTGTGAAACTTCAGTTCTTTCTCACGAAATAACAACATTTGTAATCACTTATCCTCGTCCTACAGGATGAGATCAAAAATCTGAGCAACAAAGTTTTATTGGACATCAACCTGGAAAAGAGCAGAGTGAAAGAAGAGGTAGGTAAGAGAAGAGCGTGTAACTGCTTTTAACCAAGGTTTGCGTTGTCACCATGAAACAATACTCCTATAGAAACTGTGGTAAATCTGAAAAGAACTGACGATGTAACAACTCAACCTTTCAGTCTTTCTCCTAAAGACAGTAGACACAATCGGCGAAAAAGGAGAAGGCAAAGACAAAAAACTGTGAATCGTTTCCTTTTTGGATGTTCAGACCATGGGGTTGAAAGACTCTCACTTTTTATGTAAGAAGAAAATTTTAACGCATTGTTTTGAACGCCTCACTCTCTTTGTTTTAGGCTAATGCACAAAAGATGCTTATAGAAACCAACAAAAACCTCATAACGACCGAGGTGGCCCACATCCTATCCAAGTTGGAAACGACGAAGAATGACATATTCAAATATTTTGCAGGTATATTCTAATCCTCTATCATTTTTTTAATTCTTATAACAAAAGTCAAGCATGCATTTTTCCAGCTTATTTGCTTAGAAACTTGACAACATTTCGGGTACATGGAAGTTTTAAGAAGTGTTTAAGAAAAGAAGGGAAGTGATAATTATCGAAAAAAATATACTGATTTTGTTTTTAAACCTAAAAGATAATCAATTATACAAGTTTCAGTCCATCAGAGAAAAGTTTTGTGGAAATAGCATTTAAAGTGCCAGAAAATCACTATTACCTATTTTGATTGCAGCAATTTAAACACACATGAAATCCCTGACAAAACATCAACAGGTTTTTGTGGTTTTTTTTCACTAAAACCTTGATTTTGAGTCTGATGAAATTCTCACAGAATGGATGTTGGTGTATTTATTGAAAGCTAGCGGATGGAAAATAGACCCTTCCCATGAAATATGCTAATTACATTCACGCATACACGCGTCTGCGTCACGCCACTATCATCCCCATACAAAAAGGCTCGATGTTAGTGCGCACGCTCGATGTGTAATTTACATATTTCATGGGAACGGTCTATTAGTGAACTCAAAAGCAACATTTATTTAAAAATCGCAAAGTAACACATCTGGAAACCAAATGTAAACGAAGCAGTTCTAATCATTAAAATTGCTTACTAAGCAGATAGTGTCGATGTAATTTTTTACTTGAAGGGAATGCCTTTTCAGGAAAAGTGTACTAATCCACATATTTTTATTCTATTTGCTCCCTGCAGGCACAATTCTTGGGTGTTTGACGATAGGCTTGGGATTCTACCGAATCATCGCAAAATGACGACACACACATCTACTGCCAAGTTTCCCACTCGTCAAAATCTCAAACAAATTTTGTCTTTTCCTGGTAAAAGTATCTCACTATATGTTATTTATAAATTAAAGTAACACAAACTTTGTTTAATTATTTAAATATAATTTTATGCCGAAATCAAAACTGAAATTTGTTTTTAGGAAACTGAGATTCATGTCTTTGGTTTGGCATGTGAGACTAATGAAACTATAATTTTGTAAAATATTCTTTGAACCAACGACCTCTGGCGCTCTACCAACTGAGCCATCTAGCCTTATGTTGGCAGTCTCCCTATTTTGTAAATACCTTTGTTCGGAGGTGCCAGTCAGAAGCCATACAACTGTTAACTGCCGTGTAGGTAAATACCTTTGTTCGGAGGTGCCAGTCAGAAGCCATACAACTGTTAACTGCCGTGTAGCCAGGGATCACACCCAAGGTTATGTTCAACATGGGAAGCGGCAACCGGGGGATCACCTTAAGGGGATTTACAACTTTTTATTTCAAATACCCAGTTATAAATCACAAGGAAAACTGACTGGGTAAAATATTCATTGAAATCTTTAAATGAAGATTTCATTAAAAAGGCAACAATTGCAGGCAAATGTTGAAAGACTTTCTTTCTAAACATTTAAATCATTAACCCCTCTTTGTCAGACCATTCAGTATCATCCACTGTGGTTTTGAATTTTATACTAACTTTGCAAGTCTGCAATATAGTAGACGTGTGGTGAATGCATCTACACGATACACATATACGCAGGCATGTCCTTGTATAGGCACCTCAATAAGGGAAATGTAAATGTCTACTGGAACAATCCAAGGGGGCACCAAGGCAATAAACCAGGGGCAGGGAGGCAATTGGAGACTTTTCCTTGTCTCAGCGATGAGAACAATAGAAATGGACCAATGAGTGGGACACCGGTATCGTCTCAAAAGTCTTCCATTGCCTCCGTGAAGTATCAGGTCTGCACATACACAGTTGATTTTGTGTGAACTTATGCCACCAATTTCCAGATGTGCAGTCGATTAGTTTTAAATGGTTGATTAAAGGGACACGTTGCCTTGGATCGGGCGAGTTGGTCTAATAAAAAGCGTTTGTAACCGTTTGTTATAAAATGCATATGGTTAGAAAGACGTTTAAAAAGTAGAATACAATGATCCACACAAATATGCCTCGAAATTGCATGGTTTTCCTTTTACTTTGCGAACTAACACGGTCCGCCATTTATGGGATGTAAAAGGAAAACCGAGGCATATTTGTGTGCATCATTGTATTCTACTTTTAAAACATCTTTCTAACTTTATGCATTTTATAACAAACGGTTACAAACGCTTTTTATTAGACCAACTCGCCCGATCCAAGGCAACGTGTCCCTTTAACTTGCTGGAAAATGTTACCACAGTTGGAGGGTTAAAACTATGTAGCCTGTTTTCGTTGTTGTTTTTAAAAAAAGTCTCAAATAAAAAACAGCCTTGGGCTCGAGGAGAGTGAGAAAGTTTGGAGGTGAAGAATAAGAAACACTTATGCATATCCTGTGGATTAAAGGGTTGTCTGGTTCAAGTTAGAAGGATGTAGCATTGGATGTATCAATCAAATCCCGCCCACTGTGAATGGATGAGTAACAATGCATCAGTGTTTTCAATGCCACCCTGTAGGCTCAAGTCATTTCTTACAATTTTGCTTTTGCATCTAACATGTCTAATACATTCCATGGTATAATCAGTTTATTAGTACGGTCTTCAGTCCAAAAGAATCAAACAAAACATCAAGTTAGATTTTTGGTGGGTTTGGGGTTATTATTTTTATTATATATTTCTGGTAATGAAACCAAGGATGCCTCATTAGTAAACTTAATCACTGTCACTCACAAGCCTGAGGAAACCTGTAAACAAGGGTGCTTGCTATGTGAACCAGAAACACCAGGGTTAACCTCTACTCTTCCATGTGTCCGGGGTTCTAATAGGTGCACTTCCAACCCTAGTACTTCCATCCAAAGAAAAAAAAAAACAGTTATGGTAAGGTATCTTGCTCAAGAACACAAGTGTTTCGGGATCAGGACTCAAACCCACACTCTTCTGATCAGAAACACCAGAGCTTGGGTCCACTGTTCTTAACCACTTGGCTATGACACGCCTAAATAGGAAGGGCCTTTCTTAGAATTACTAGCGCTGCAACGTAGGTTTCTTTGAAACATTTTGAAGTTTATGTCCCTAAACACAACAAGTATTACTATTTAACAAAGCTTGAGTACAGAAATGCCACATGTACAGCTGTGAAAATGACCAAAACAAAGTGCTGAGTGCACGTTCATCAAGTTGTTTCAAAGATTCAACTTCTTCTTTATGTTGGATAAACTTTTTCAAGTTAAGCATTATTTTATACACTGCTAATTTATTATATTTATCATTGTTTTTTTAAAAGGCAACTTATTACAGGCAATACTTTTCACAAAAGCAAGATTGATGTAATTGAGTTATTATTTATGATTTTAGGAAGCAATTACAATTTTATCTCAAAATAAAATATCTTCGTCAAATTTCATGGCACTGCTTACTGCCAAATTTGGTAATTGCAACCCATAGAATAAGGCATTACAGGGCTGTAAGTGCAGAATGTTTTGGGAAGAAGTGCTAGTAAAAATGGCTGTGATCTACCTCCCAAAACATCAAGAATTGTTTTGGTTTTAATATCACAAGTTTGAAGCATCCCTGAATGAGTGAAAGTTTTTTCCCACTTCCTGAGGGATAACAAAAAGTAGTAAGTCCTCCCTCATGGTAGATAGTATGTGCCAAATGTAAACTTGCATTTCAATTCTCAAAAGCCACATCTCAAAACAACACTCTACTTAAGCTGCATATTATTAACAGGGATTCAGACTCAAGTCTGACGCGAATCAATTCTAAGATTTCCCAAAATATCAGAGAGCTTTTTAGCCGACATTTTATGGATAAACAAATTTGTATGCTATAAGTAAAGACTACTTTTGGGATCAGTCACAAGCAATACATATCATGTGGCATCTTAGTAATTAGCTGGTAATTCTCTATTTTTACTCAACAAGATTTTGTTGTCCTTCATCAGTTTGAGGACCCAGGGGCAGATTTCTTCATCGAGCTATAGGAGCACATTTGCTTAACACAGAAAAACTGCTTAGAAGAAACAGGTTACCAGCCGAGATACCATGTGACGCAAACTATTTGTGACTGGTTCCCAGCAATGTTTTGCTTACCAGAGAATGATTCACTTGGCAACATATTTCTGCTTAGCCAAATCACAGGAAGTGCTCCACCACGATAATCGGTTGACTAACCAGCGGGTAAACAAGCAACGACGACACGTGATTGTCTGACTTCCTGATGACACAGATCACAATGACCTTGAATGCAAACTTACCTTGAGGCGACCCCTTCCCTCTTTGTAGCTCACCTAGTCATCCAGACGGCAACCTGCATTAGCAATCGCAGAAAATGAAACTGCAAGTGAAAACATATTTTGACGCACTCATCGTGTAGTCTTCACAGTGTATTTTGAACTGGCCAGCTTTTTAATTTTTCTACAAAAAAGTCTACTCCACAATCGATCTGGTGATGTAAATATGGTGAGAACATTTTAGAAAATTACATTTGGATTTCTAGATTTTCTTTCTGAATGAGTCATGGTCTAAGTTACTTCAAGAGTTTTGCAGACAGTTTGTCAACAGGCTTTCTGAAAGAGACATTGCCAATTTTGTTGTCACCTTAATGGTAAAGGCACTGTACACGTTTGGTAATTACTCAAAATATATATTGGCATAAAAACTTACTTGGTAACGAACAACGGAGAGCTGTTGATAGTATAAAACATTTTGAGAAACGACTCCCTCTGAAGTAACATAGTTTTTGAGAAAGAGGCAATTTCTCACTAAAATAATAAAAGACTTCTGGCCAGAAGCCTTTTATTCCTATCTGAAAGCACACTAATTTGTACAACAAGGGTGTTTTTTCTTTCATCATTTTCTTGCAACTTCAATGACCAATTGAGTCCAATTTTTCACAGGCTTGTTATTTTATGCATATGTTGGGATACACCAAGTGAGAATACTGGTCTTTGACAATTACCAAACGTGTTCAGTGCCTTTAAGGGCACAATTTGTCATCCCTTGTTCCTTATTGTTGGTATCATATACTATGCATGACAGGCTACAAGCAGCCATACAAACAATTGTTACAAACAATTGTTACAATGTTCTTTTAATTTTGAAACGGCATCATCTGCCAAAAGTTGTTCAGTGAAAACCTTTCTGAGTTCGGACTAAAATCGGGGCCTGCAACTTCAACATTTGGCATGTTGAATTGATGTGATTAATACACCAAAAAGCTGTTCAAAAGAAAACTAAAAAATTGATGGCGTAAATAAGTTTAAGATTTGCTACTTTCTTGATTTCAAAGGAAGTTTTTGTTCAATGAGCAAGATTTCTCATCAGGGGCCGTCAAAGTTTCAATATTTCACAGTCTATCAAAGAATATGACAGGGGTCAGGGAACACTTACAACTTTAAAAGATGTGTAAAATGTTTATATTTGAATAATGTGCATCAATTTTGAAAGATAAATGTTGATAAATACTACTTTAGGCAAGGGGGCCCTTAAAAGTGGTGCTCTCTGTATAACCTGAAAAACTTTGGATGGTTCAAAATGATACAAAAGTGCATTTTTCTTTGAAATAACACCTGGTGAAACTATTCCAGAGGGTCGATACTTAAGAATAAAGCTTTCAGTCATGGGTTTTCATGGCATTGCATGGTGATCGAGGTATCAATGTATTCAGCTTGCAGTAACACCTTGTGTATACACAAGTAGGGTGTCACAATAAACTAAATGATATACGTTACTTTCATTCAAGTAATGTACTTTGTAGTAACTTGGAAGTACATTTTTTCATATATGCAAATGATGTAAACCAAACTTTAAAATGATCACAACGATTGTTTATGACTTTTACAGTAAGGTTGAAGATGTAACTCACATTAATGCATGGAGGCTTGAGCCATGGCAGTCACAATGAATACAGTAGTGTGCTTCCTGACGTCAACGACAACTCTCCTTCAATTAGTGTTCCTCTGTGTGGCATTGCAAATGAGCGTCTCGCAGGAATGTAAGTTGACTGCTTTATTTAATACAATCAGTCATTAAAAGCGGACAAATAGCAACATGTTTGACAAACATTTTTGGCATGCTGAGTGGGGACAAAATGTGGAGCAGAGCTTTTTGTGAGTTTCACTGTGGAGGAGACTAACATTTGGATGAGACATCAGATGATGTTACATTTAAAACATAATGGAAGCTTGTTGTGAATCTTGGGGAGGTTAGGGGTAGCTGTAGGTGTGCTTGTAAGGAAGGGGTTCTACATGGGGAGATGGCTTGCTGTTGTGGGCAGAGTGCATGTTGGTTAGGGAAGGGTGGCCGGGCAACAGTTTGTCGTGTTTGGCAGGTGCTTCTTTGCTAGGGGGAGGGTGGGCAATAGTTTGCCATGATTGGCAGCTGCATGTTCCCTAGGGGAGGGTGGGTGTGATGGTTTGCTGTTGTGGGCTGCTACATTGTGGATGGGTTGGGAGGTGGGCAGCTGAATGCTACTCTCAAGAGGGTATCAGGTTCACTGTATTCTTGTGTGTGTTCCCTCTCCACATAGATGGTGAAGTAAGACTAGTCGATGGTGAGGAACCAACCCAGGGGCGTGTGGAGGTCTTCAACGGAACACTCTGGATGACCATCTGTGGATTCCAGTGGACCTTGGAACATGCCAAAGTAATCTGCCGTCAGCTCTCCATGCCCCTCGCAACAGGAGCCACCAACGGAGGGCGCTTCAACCCTGGCAGTGGGGAGATCCTGGCTGATGATCTGTACTGCACAGGGTTCGAGTCCAAGATATTTGATTGCCCTTACGAGCGGGGGGATCTGAGGTGTGATCACAGCATTGATGCTGGAGTGATTTGTGGTGTTTGGTCCCATGGTAAGTGGGTTAGGAAAGCAAAGATATGAATTAAGTTATTTTGCAAATGCCACATTTCTCATTTTTTGTTTCTGCAGCAAAAGAGTTTGATGTTCGCTTGACGGGTACACTAAGCACTTTGGAAGGAAGGGTGGAAGTTTTCTTCAAGGACCAGTGGGGCACTGTCTGTAATTCCAACCTAGACTGGGAGAATGATGTGGTGTTGGACAAATACTGGGACCTAAGGGATGCCCAGGTGGTGTGTCGCCAGCTTGGCTACCTGACCGCGAAGCAGCCCTACAGGGAAGAGTTACTGGCAGAGACGTCCCTGTCGGCCGCTGTGACAAATCAACGCTGCAGGGGAATAGAAGCCAATCTTGGAGAATGCAATGGGGATTGGGAAGTGCTGGTCCACTGTGCGCGCTTCCAGGAAGCTCAAGTTGTGTGTGACCCCCGTCCTAAAGTAGAAAGTAAGTTATGGACGATTCAGCAGTCAACTTCAGTTTTTGTTGATTCAGATCAATCGCGGAATATAAAGGAAGTCCTCATACAAAACTTGGGTCGTATCCAAAGTGGTGGCTGCATGCTACAGCTATGATTGCTGCTAAGGGTAATGCTATAAGAGCATCCTATGCTTCATTGCATGATGACGTGGGGATAGCCATAGCCTTATCCGTAGCTTCCAATCCAGACACAGCCTTGGTTTAATTATCCAAGAATGTGGAATCACACCCCCAAAAATCAGCAATAAGACAACAATCTTTTCTATACACTTTGAAAAGCTACAACGTGCCTGACCACACAGGGGTAAAAGTGATTGCTACTGCTTCAGAGGTTGGCAATACTCAAGGAAATTTACTAATATTAATTGACTATTGTTAACCCAAGTTCGGACGTTTTGTAAATCCAATTGAAAGATTGTCCTGAACCACATCATGTGTGTTTGTTTTTAATTAAATAATGGAAGATACGAGCACAATCAAAGCAATACATCGGATAAGACAAGGTGATCTTGAGGGTCCTCCAACCCTTTTTGTAGCGAGAATAATAAAATCTTGAACAAATGTTAACCTTCAATATCTTTTTCCAGTTCGATTGCCAGTCAATAAAGGTGCTAATTGCATTCTAGCATTTTCAGTCGGCACTTCAAATAAGGGACCGCTAAACGCAGTGACACAAACAGGTGTATAAAGGATTTCACATTCACTGCCGTGTTTTAAAATTCTACTGATGAATTTCTGCAGGATTTGATGTTCGCTTGGTCGGAGGTCCGCATCCTAACCAGGGTTTTGCAGAAGTCCTCCATGAAGGAGACTGGAAATCAATTTGTAACAGAGAGTGGGACTTGGACGATGCCGACGTCATCTGTAGGCAGCTTGGTTACCCCGAAGCCACCTTTGCTCTTGTTGACAATGAAGAACTATCAGAGTGGACGAAGAAAAAGACAAAGATGTTTCTAGATAGACTCGGATGTATTGGAAATGAGACTAACTTGGCAGAATGCCAAATGAGTTACACATCAACGGCCTTGTGTGGGACCACGGCAAAAGCTGGTATCGTCTGTATGAGTGAGAAGTATCCAAGTGACGATCCACGTAAGTCATTATGGTTGGGGGAGGGAATCAAATATCACATCGATGTTTCTTTTCTAATTGACATTTTCCCTCACTGCTATATCAGGGAGTTGATCTAATTAAGAGAGATTTTTGTTGGACAAGCAAGATTGACTACAGTTTATAAGAGCTCTTTGTCAGAGAGCTAGCTTTTAGAAAACAAGTTTTTAACTACAATGTTTACCAGGTATTGCTCTGTTTTCGAAAGGAACCCAAGCGGCGTATCATGGTCGAGCGGACCAGCACACGGGACTCAAGCTCTGGTGTTTCTGATCAGCAGAGTGTGGGTTCGAGTCCCGGTCTTGACAAATAGGTCCTTAAGCAAGACGCATAGCCATTACTGCTTTGTCCTTCGGATGGAACGTAAAGCTGTTGGGCATTTGTGTTCTGTAAAGCCTGAAAAAGAACCCAGTTATACTTATGATTATCGCTAAGAGAAGTTTTCTTTTCTTTTCAATCCAGGTGATAGAGTTGGTGACAGCCTCTCCAGGATCTTCATAGCAGCACTCATCATCTCAGCAGTCATCTTTCTCTCAATCGTCATTTTCTTCCTAGCAGCCAAGTACAAGAAACACATTGCCCAACAGCAGCTGCCGCTACAACTCACGGGAACCCCACAGCAAGATCAGCTCCCCTTGACGCCTCAACCGGCAGCAGGCGAAGAGGAGCCGCCAGTAGACAAAGATGAGCCACCCCCTTACGACGATGCAGTGGCCATTAGTGATTTAAGCGACAAACTGACTCCTCTACCAATCATCAGGGCTGTACGAAGGACTCCTGGGCCTGACACCCGAGTTAGTGGCACTGAAGTGTGACGATGGCCTTGGTCATAAGTTCTGTTAAGACTGAAAGAATAACGACATGACTACATTCCAGCAAAATGCATCACCTTAATTGAGACATGGCTTCATCGTATCACATCACTCTGGTTGACCTGGACTCAGATTAAGTTCAGACATTACCCTTCTCCTTTTGCCCAGAACATACAGCACAGCTGGTGCCATGCATCCCAGGCACATGCATCTCGACTATAGAATGAGATTCCACAGTGCATCCGCTGCTTTCCTTCTTTGGACGCTTTTTAGAAGGCTCTGAAAACTCATCTATTTGAACAATGACCTAAACATGTTAAACATGTTAAACTGCATTCTTTGGTTAATTTTTTCAGACACTGTTCAAAGCTGTGTAACCATCTTTGATGAGTAAGAGCGCTCTATAAATGTATACATTGCATTGTATTGTACTGTATTAGAAGGCACAGAGCAAGTTCGAGTGCGCACATTTAGTCAACCCTTGGTTGACCACTGCATGACTAGCAATTCGTACATGCGCAGTGACGTACTCGCTCGAATGACTCGTTTGGAAGTCCAGTCAACCATCGGTACTGCATTCAAGCCGTTTCGCTACAGTGTCACTGGTTCCCTTCTGCGCTTTACAAGGGGTTAGCATGAAACAAGGCTACCGGGACCACATAAGAAACCATGGTCCTGAGGCTGGTTTCAAATAGTTGACCTTTAGTTAACCATGGCGCGCACTCGAACTTGCTCATGGCTGTAGAAAAACACCAAGTTGCTACACCATCGTTTCTTTCCACATCCATAAGAAAATTGCTGGGTGCTTCCTTCTTGTACAAGCTTTGAGTTGTTGTTTGGCAAACCTGGTCATCTATGATGAAGATGCAAATGCCTCTGCTCCCTCACTGAAGTAATGTTTCCACCCAGCTACCAAACACTTACATTAATGTTTGAACTCATTTTAAAAATGACACATGCAAATTTCTCCTTTTTAAATGTGAATATTTCTCATCAGTAATTTAATTTACTCCAAGTAGCAAGTAAATACACATGATTAGAAACACAATTTATTAATGCCAAATGAAGAAACTATTTGATTTCTTTAATATTTAATTTTCCCCCTTGCATTGGCCGCCATGGCTGCAGTCAAACAATGGAAATGTGCGCGCAGTGCGCACTACTCTCAGCCAACGATAGGTCTTCATCGACCTCATTGAGGGCGCTGTTTGGGCTTGTGACGCCATATGCAAGGGGTCTATTGAAGACATTTAATATCAGGTAATTACCTGCACCAGACCTGGGCTCAATTTCTTACAGCTGCTTCAGCACACACAAAGTAGCCAAGTAAAACAAAATTATGCTTACTAGACTCCGGTTACCAGCCGAAAAACCATGTCACATGTACAAGTTGTGACTGGTATCCTGCTCATTTTCGCTTAGCAGGAAAATGTTAAGCATCCTGCTTGCTTAAGCAACTCTTTGACATTAAAGCCCCGAGGGTTTAGAGATTAGGTCAAACGAAAGCCTCGCCCTCTCGATCAAAGATGAAATTCCACACCTGTGCTGAGTATCCAATGGCAAGGAAGATATTTTCTTTTAGTTGTAATGAGGAATATAAAGCTACATGTACACCGATTGGCGTCCAGTAGATGCATAAATTTATCATATCAGTAGATGAATCACAATTGTTAAACACTGAATTATAATCACAATTGTTAAACTCCCTGAGTTATGAGCAGTCCACTGTGCCAAACAGCGAGCAAAAACTCAGAAACAGCAGTTTGTAAAAAATACCCTGTTAGAAAGTGAGTGCGTCATGCACCGCACTGGTTTGTACAAATGGAACTCTGTGGATGGTATAAATTTAATTTAACCCTAAGTTCTCCTCAGGTGTACTTATACAATTGTGCAAGATATGACCATTTGATCAAACTGTGTTACGACATTGTATCACTAAAGTGACTTTTATGCTAGCGTGATATCATGATTTCTGATAACAGGTTGTTTGTCTCAAGCCGAAAAGAAGCACGATTTAAAAATATTAAAATGTTAAAAATGAATTTTCATCATGATAAAAGTTTTAAAGTATCATGGGATATAATCAGTTACCAGGGGCGTCGATCGCTACTAAAAAGTAGGGGGGACGGGCGAGCAAGTCTTGAAAAAATACATCTTACATTATTTGCACCCCACACCATTACTTGTACATTTAATTCCCTATTTTTTGTTTGACCAGGAGGCAAGTTACAGGGGGTGATATTTAACAATAACATCATCCGAAATGGGGTTTGGGCCTGGGTTTCCCTTATGTAAAACCGAGATTCTAACAAATACAAACATCATATTCACAATCCTTTTTAATTGAAACCACATTGCGACAATTTCTTCGGTAAAATTGAGAGAGTTTTTGATATTTTGTTTCTTCTTTCGTTTTTCTTTTATTTTAATTTAGGCCTATATCTTGTTTTTAGAATAAAAAATAATAACACTGAACAAACTGCTCCTATTTATTTTAATGGATTTTACTATATTTTGTGTGTTGTAACACATTTGCACTTGCACGCACACACAGACTCCCTTTGTGGAGGGATCGTGTACCATACATTATAGCATACACAAACGACGCATAACTTGAATGCTAACAAGGTATGTAAGCGGGATTTTGGCGTTCATGTCTTGGACGAAACTTTTCGTCTATTTTCTGTATTATAGAAACGGAAATAGGCCCAAAATACCATTCTGCGCGTGGTCCATCAGAAAAAAAGAGAAAATGAAGAAAACATTTCACCGTTTGTTCGCTATTCTTTTATTTGAACAAAAATTGTAATGAAATATTAAATCAAGAAAATGGTGTATATTTTTATATTTTGTTGCATATTTCTAATGAACAGTCAATCAAAAAGTGGGGGGGACATCTGATATGCTGTCCCCCCCAGTCTAAAAAGTGGGGGGACATGTCCCCCCCGTCCCCCCACCCATTGACGCCCTTGACTGAGAGCCTCTGTTATAGACCTTAATCATGGTGCGGCGATTTTGATTTTCTCCCATTCAAATCAATGTAACCAAACTGAGGCTGGAAGTAGAAATAGTCTGGTTTCTTTTTGTACAATGAGTACTATCTTCTGATACTGTTATTGGATACAGGGAACATGACCAAGATGGCAGCAGCATTATGATAAAGGTCTATGGATAAGTCATGATTCAAACTTATGTCCTAAGCTTCTTGCACTCTGGTACCAACACTAATCAATTAAAACTTGCATAATCCATTACTGCTATTACTAGCACACAAATATTGACAAATAGGTTTTACAATTCACCACTTACAAAAATGTCGACATTTTACAAAATATTTTTTGGGGCATGCATCTTGCATAAAAGACAATTCAAGTTTAGGTGCCGTGTTTAACACAGATTTTGGCAAATATGTTTGACAATTTACCACTTAAAAATGAGTTGATAATTTCCACATCTTTTGTTGCATACAATTTAGATAAAATAAAAATAGGTGAAAGGCAAGATCCAATCGACCATCTTGGATGACACAATTAAAAGTTTAGGTGCAGTATTTAACCCAAACTCTCCGTTCACAAACCTCGTAGGTGTACAGACAGATATGTCACCCAAGAAAACCTTTTGGTGGCAGCACTAAACACTACCAATTGGTAAGACAACTTGAATACATATTATTTCAAAGAAAATGTGCGTTTCCATGTAAATTCTAGTTAATTTTTAAGCATTAATCTTCCGAGAATACTCCAAGATGTCACAAAATCTCATATATAATGGAATCATGGTGAAATAACCCATGCTACCGATTGCCAGTGCAGAAATTGAGTAAGGTTGAGAACCTTATCACTTCTTAGCAGCCCAAGTTCCAGTTAAGCACAGTATGTAGGTGGTGGAATTTTAGGCAACCATGCTAGTTTTTCCAATCAAATTTAAACAAAATTACGACCAAATACTAACTTAACACAAAATAAACAAGGCTAAATAGTCAAATTAGTTTGAGTGATTTCGTTCAAGTTGATCTTTAACACTGGAAAGGAAAACTAGCGCTTAGGCAGCAGAAAAATCTATGCATTACGGAGACATACGTCACAGGTTTAGCAAGGAGGTACACAATACATAATGGTTTATATGATCCAATCAAATTGTCAACTGTCACTGGCAGTGCCAATCCACTAAAAAAAAATATACACAATGTTAAGTTATACTTTCAAAAGAAAAAAACAAACAAACAAAACCAAATTGACTCATCTTCAAAAGTAAGTCACAAATGAGAGTGTAACATTAATATTTCTACTATTATTGATGCTATAGGTTAGAAGGAATACTATCTAAAAAATAATTTATACATTAATCACACTTCCATCATTTGATTTAAAAAGTAAAACTTGCTAGCAAAAACGAATTGAGTTGAAAAACTCTTTCGAACAGGAAAAACAGACCCATGTAGTAGGGCCTAAACCCAAAGTTTACCACAACTGTAATTTTCGGACCATAAACCGCGACTTATGAATTGATTTTCAGGCTGATCTTTGGCTTATATTCCGGAAGGTTTAAACACAGACAGTAAAATTCAGCAAAATTAAAATGCCAAAGTTCTCCAACTTCAATATATATAATATATTACCAAAATTGTAAAATGCAAAAAATAAGTTAGTGGCCTGACTTTTCGACCCTAGCAGAGTCTTTCTCGAAGGCTAAATGACAACACACAACACACATACAAGCAGACAAGAGTTGCAAGAGTAGTCAAGTGGAAATACATGAATAGAGAGAGTGGAGGGAGAAAAGCAGAAAGCATTCAGAGAAGGCAAGGGGTAAGCAGGGATTATGAAGACAAGGGGGGGGGGGGGTTATGAAGGGAAGAGGATAGCTTGACCACAAGAAGTTGGGAACACAAAGGACAAAATGGAAGGTTAGAAGAGAGGTAAATAATTAGTTAATACAATGTAGGGCAGACTAATAAAGTGGATAACTGTGTGGGAAAAGGAAAAGGCAAAAACAAAAGGTTATTAGTCATTTCCTTCTTGGATATTCAAACATGGGGCTGAGTGGTCTTTATGCGCCTTATCCAAAATTGTAAAATAAAAAATATAAAAACACATAACGATCGTTAATTCTTTATTCAGTTCTGTATTTGCCTGTACAACACGTCAATTTGTAATGTGCTACTTTGCGACAACGTTCGACCACTTTTTCTACCTCAGTGGTTTGACAAAAATTCCGAGCTCTAAACTCAGTGACCTTGGGTTGTTTTCACAAAGCACTAAGATTCATCTTAAGATGAGTTGTCAATATTGCCATCGTGATTTGTATTGTGACATCGCAATTTACTTGCAATTAAGATGGATTTCCAGCTTAAGATCAATCTTAGCTCTTTGTGAAATTGAGTCCTGGTTCCTTACACATTTGAGAATTGCAAACGCGTTCTACAAAAAAGGACACCACACTTTCCTCTGAATATGGTTATTTATCAACTAGCCAATCACAGTGTGCCGACTGTTGGACTTTGGACCTGCTGTGTATGTACTGCATGTACTATATTCACGATTGTGTGATGTGCATGGACTACCCTCTATCGTAGTTGCGTGTATGTGTACCACACAGTCACAATATAAATGCGTTGTGGTTTTGTGTATTTTTTTGTAGTGATCACTTTCATTGGCACCTAAAAATTTAGCAAACAAACAGACTTATCAAACCATTTAACTTGAAAATAATCTTGCTATTTCATTTTACCACCATACCCCTTATTTATTGTAACATACAGGATATAAAAATTGGCACTTTCTGATGTGGCATAATTCTGGGCAGCTTATACACTGACCTCTGAACAATTTTTCAGTGATTTTCTGGTGTTGTGGCTTATATATTGCGGACATCTTAGTGGCAAAACCACTTCCCTGAAAACAAATATTTACTCACCCCTGGTATTTTGCATTACAGTAAAAACAGCTGCTTATCAACTAGCACAAACAAGATATCAGCAGAGATTATACCGCTGTCTGAGAAGGCCCTTCTGGTAGATTTCCGGAGGTAACCTCATCATATTTGGGTGGCAGGTCCTTCAACGACAAAGACAGAAGAATTTTAAATACGAGTGCTTTTAACTGGTTCACGTGGGATGACGTGTACATCTGCCAAATTTTTCAGAACTGGCTTACGGCGGACAATTTAAATTTACCATCCAGAACAACTTAGGAGCACTCAATTTTTTGGCAGTCAGTTGGACGATTGACGAATATATCTTTACCCGGATATTCCATTGTGAAGCGTGCACAGGCATGCACTTACCGTGCTACGCTTTATTTCCCCATTCAAAGAAGAACAGAGGGTACTGGAATTCGTGCTCGTAATCTCCCTTTCTTCTGGGTTATGTATCATTAATTCCAGGCCTTTGTCCTTTTGTTATACAGATGTTGATTACGAGAATGGGTATCAGTGCCGGGAGTAGCGAAAACCTTGCGCATGCAGCAGACTAGGTATGCAAGCCTGTGTGACATAATAACTTGCCCAAAGGCCAGCAAAATGTAACTTTGCTGCAATCACAGATTTTTGTGTACAAACCTATGTAAAGCTTGAAATTTGTGCCCAGGCATGCAACGTCAGTTTTTCAACAACAACAAATGAGGAAAGTGCCTGACACAGCAAGACTTGGGACTGTTTTTTAGCACCAAATTTTGAATGGCACAGCTAAGACACCATAAACAAGGAAATCAGCTAATCAGCTAAAAAGTTGCATGCCCATGTACAGCTCTTGTAATGGCTGAAGGCAAAGTGTTGCCCTAATCTGAATTAAAAATTACGTTCTAGTACCACATAGCCTGAGTGCACATAACACAAAGTCGCCCAAGTGAAGGTGCATTATTTCAAACAGAAATCCTAAAGAGTGTACAACATTGGTAATTGCCAAAGACCTGTATCCACACTTGATGTGACCCAACATATACATGAAATAACAAACCTGTGAAAGTTTAAGCTCAATCGGTCTTCGGAGTCATGAGAAAACAGTGAAAAACCCCATTATATGTTTTAACTTTTTTGTAAACATCGGATTTTATCCTGCGTGCATGATAAAGACTATTGTTTTACTCATTTCATAAAACTATGGCATTTCAAGCAAAACTATTTCAAGGGAAGTTTTCCACCATGACCATCTCTATACCATGTAAGTTATGTGCAAATCTGTGAACATTTATATTTTTAATCTTACCAATGTTGTACACACCCTTTAAGGTCTGTTCATAACAACAACGGCTGAGACAATCATCTCTCTACAGTGGATCAATGACAAATCTTGACAAGTCACAGCATGCTTACCTCACTCACCTTTACCGGTTGGTATTGGTTAGCCCCGCCCGAGGCTTCAGCTACTCCCCTTTCAGGGGTGGTGCTGTCAGGCTTCATCAGCCATTTGAAACATGCCCAGCACACAGCACACAGCACTGAGATCCCAAGAGCCACTCCTATTATGATGTTACGAATCTGAGTGCTCGACAATCCTTCCTCTGTGGGGTTTAATTTGAGCAAATAGAAAAGTGGGATTGGTTTATGTTGAAGAGTTACGTTGGTCTTACGAAAAATATGTGAAGAGAGGACAATTAGGGGAAGGTTCAAATTAAAAATTAAAATACAGAAGGCTGCAGCGATAAGATGTGGGACTTTTAGTAGGATTTGATGTAACAGCATTAACCACTTTATGTCGGATGATGGGAATACATGCCAAACGTGTCTAAACTGGCGTACAGTGGTGGAACAGATTTGGAGCGACCTTTTTTTAGTACGGTCAGTTGACTGTCTGACGTGTAAACTCACCCGGACAATCCAATAGTTTGTGTGCACAGGCATGCACCCACCATGCCATGATTTGGTTCCTCTGTACAAAGATGAACAAATGGTACTGGAATGTATGCTTGAAATCTCCCTTTTTCTGGGGGTTATTGTGTAATTCTTGCCCTTGCTTTTTTTGTTATAAAAATGAGGATTTCAAGAGTGGGCAGACAGCCACCATTGTTTATGCAAGGCTTCGGTCCAACTCAGGATTTGAACCGGAACTCTTCAGAGGTGAAAGCAGGACAAGATATCAGTTAGCCAAGTATCTCGTTCATGCTTAGTTTTTGATAATAATTTTGGGGAAGAAATTTGAGCCAAGTTTTCTTGCTCTTCCTTTCATCTTTTTAGGAAAGTTCCGTACTTACCCTCTGGAGGTTCGATGGTCCTTATCCTTGGGTCTGTGTTCGGGTAGTCTTCACTTTCGCAGACCACACTGACATCATCATCGTGGAAACACCGACTGTACCTAGGCACCCCGTAATAGCAGTCGCTGATGTTCCTCTCTGATCCCACACAGCCAAGGTTGTAGAACAGGATCGCTCCGCCTCTGGGTTCAAAGGCTTTTTCAGTTTCATAACCGTTCAGGGCAGCGACGACCTCCCCGAATCCCAGCTGCCGACAGATTACCTGTGCATCATTGGCATCCCAGCCTTCATCACAGATTGTACCCCACTGTCCGTTGTACTCCACTTCCACAATGCCCTGGTTGGGGAAGGGCCCGTTGACTAGTCGCACCTGCAGGGCTGAAAGGTGAAACTAATTCAATTCCCCTACTCTTGACTACCCATTCCAGCAATTTGACCAACCATTTGAAACTACTGCACAAGTTGTATTTAGTGACACAACTGTGCACAGAATTAAAGTGGGTACATGCGAGTACAATGTGAACATAACAATTTAGGGCACGATTTGTATTTTGACCTTTTAGTCAAATCTTGTGGCCAGTTTGCGGCCAAAGACGGGCATTTTCGAACTAGCCATTCGCGGCTGCTACAATCTCAACAAGGTTCATCACCTAAATCAGTTACTTACAGTCTGCCCGGGGCCTGGGGTCGCACCCAGAACGTACATCGTTGGTATAGCTACAATACTTGACGGGTTCATCAAGAAGATTCCTGCACCCCAAGAGGTTCTCTTCAGTGCCTGAGCACACCCGTTTGTCTTCCCAGTAGGTATCCATACGAGTACGGGTGAAAAACTCTTGAATATATTCGGACATGCTCGTCAGGTACCCCATCTGACGACACGTAACGTGCTCTTTTTGGTCTCTCCAACTCTCACTGCAAACCATAACCCACTGCGTGTCGATGTAAATCTCAAGCCGTCCAATACTGACTACTCGGGTACCACTCAGCCTCACGTCCCCTTCTTTAGCTGGAATGTCAACAACAAACCATATAACAATATTAATAGTGGCTTCTTATAAAGCGCTCAAATCCTTCACTCAAAAATGCTCATGGTGCTTCAATATTATTAACATTTATCGTTTAAGGTACATGTATGTGGAGCTCTGTTTCAAGGTATAAGACCTTTTTCCTTTACGTAGCACCATGTACATGTAATGGTTTACAAAGTACCATGGCGCAATATGCAGCAAATCAAACCAGGAATACCGGGGCGAACCCCTTCTTTTTACAAGAAGTGCACTGGGTTCTTTTACGTGCATTACATAACAAACAGGACCAACGGCTTTAAGTCCCATCCAAAGCACGCAGCAATAAAGGTTTTAGTATCTTGCTCAAGGACACAAGTGTCACTACCGGGACTTGAACCCACACTCTACTGATCAGAAACACCAGAGCTTGAGTTCGGTGAAAGAGCTTGGGAAAGTTCTGAGTATACAGTGCTTAATACACACAGGTGTAAGGCTAAAAGGCTAAATATATTATATACCTACTTAAGATGTGTATGTTCCTCATAAAACCGAAACCATTATGTTTTCTGTGCTGATAGAGAGAGCATTTTAACAGAATGGTGTAATCACCCCTTTTAAAAATGGAGTGTACCCAAACCATGATTGCAAATGATTGTGCAAAACCACTTCTTTTTAGAGCATTTTAAGAGAATGGTGTAATCACCCCTTTTAAAAATGGAGTGTACCCAAACCGTGAACGCAAGGGATCGGGCAAAACCACTTTCCCCCCCCCCCCCTCCTGAATCCTGCAAAGAATGTCGACACGCTTATTCCTCATAAGAACACCCCTGACCTTAGCCTTTCCAAGGCAGGTGTACTCTTACTAATCACAGTAGCCAGAGGCAGTTTCAATCTTATACTTTAGTAGCGGGTACCACTTTTTAAACAGATATTAAACTTGCATTGGGGAGACAAATCATGTTTTCTTGGAGTGCTATCTTTTATCTTTTTTGTTTGTTATTTGAACTTTACCCATAATGATCAAAAAGGCCTTATTGGAAAATTAAGGTTTCTTTTTGCCCCAAAATTGACCTTGGAAGACCACTGTTGGTCGATAAACTCCACTTAACGGGAGCTCCAAAAGATGCGCAAACAATCTCATATGAAATCCGTACAAACTGCACTGATGACCTTACAGTCCTAAACCGACGACTTTTCACTCTAATGATTAAGCAAAACAGAATGTTGTCCTTTATATTTACCATCTTTCCATGTACCACATTGTAGTGCAGCATCGCCACTTTCACACAGTGTTTCACTTGGGTCTGTTGACATACATTTGATAAGCTCTCTCTCCTCTCCTGAGCAGTTCAGCATCTTTGGCAGGAATGCCCTCTCCTTGTTCACCCCGAACATTCCTCCCGGCATCTTCTGTGTTGGGGTCGGCATGCCCAGCTGGTAGCACGCTATCTTGGCCTCCTCTAAACTCCAGGTATCAGCACAAACCCTCCACCATACACTGTGGTGGAAGATTTCCACCCGCCCTTCCGTCCGCTCTGTTCCATTCACCAATCGAATTTTCCCTTGATAACCTTTTTTAGAAATCATAAAAAAATATATAAAAATAACAAGCTAGTTTCTTTTTACTATTTTTTATTTAATGTTTCTTCTTCAAATGTAGGATCATACTTTGGTAAGTAATCAACAAATTATTGACCATAAAAACTTACTTGGTGATTTGGGTATTATTTGTCAGGATGAAAATGGAAATTTAATTTATTTACGTACATTGACCAAACAAACAGCGAATAATCTGCCAATTACAGAAAAGGGAAAAACAAACATTAAACAGAATCTTTAAATTTAGAAATTTAAAAACATTGTTGTTACGAATTGAAATAAGAAAACATAATTAATAAATAAGAAGAAAAAAAATAAACAAAACAATAATCATAACATCATCAGGCACTGGTACAGGCTGAATACTTGTAGAAGTAGTAAGGACAGCGATCTGTGATTTGGGTAAGACGCAACATTACCTCTCTCCGTTCCACTGCAGACAACGTCCACAACCGTATCATGATTACAAAGAGGTGTTGAATCGCCGACATTAATCACTTGGCACTCGCTCGAGTCCACTCTGATATTTTCCTCCGGGCATATGGCGATTGGACCACTACTCACACCATACCGCTTTGTACCTATCGAGGTAGCAGGACGATAGTCCAGATCAGAACAGACTACCTTCGCCTCAGTGAAGTTCCAGTTTTCCTGGCAGATGGTCGCCCAGCCGATGACGTCGGATATGTAGATTTCCACTCGGCCTTCGTAGGGGTTTGGGCCGCCCACTAGTCGCAAGTCATCTAAGAATTACAGCCAAAGTACATCATTGTTTTTTGGAAAATTTAATAGTATAACCACTTCACGTTGCTATTTGAAAAAGCTGTCCAAGCGCACCTGCAGAAGTATTTTTACAGAACTTTTTGGAGCTTGTTTTTTGGGGGCGTTCCCAGAGAGCGTTACTTTAAATGGAATTAATTACAAAGAAGAATAAAAATAAAGGGGATCACAATAGATGTATTTTCAAAAAATACATAGTGGCTTAACGTTTTGACCCTTGCAGAGTCTTTCTCAAAGGCTAAAATAGCATTTCAGTCTTTGAGAAAAACTCTGATAGGGTCGAAAAATTGGGCCACTAAGTATTTTTTTCAATTTTTACCATCAGTCCTTTTGGTTGGTAAGCGGTTTGCAATTCATTCATTCATTTTTATTAATAAACCAACTGGCAGCACAAAGCTGAATTATGTGGCATTACAAGGTAAAAATATTGTTAAAAGTTACATAGATGCTAGTTTCTCATATATATATTTTCATAGGATTTTTTATTTCAAAAAATAAGTTTGTGGCCTGACGTTTCGACCCTAGCAGAGTCTTTCTCGAAGGCTAAATGGCAACACACAACACACATACAAGCAGACAAGAGTTGCAAGAGTAGTCAAGTGGAAATACATGAATAGAGAGAGTGGAGAGAGAAAAGCAGAAAGCATTCAGAGAAGGCAGGGGGTAAGCAGGGATTATGAAGACAAAGGGGGGGGGGGGGTTATGAAGGGAAGGGGATAGATTGACCACAAGAAGTTTTTTATTTCGTAATAACAAATTTTCAAATGGCATTACATCCCTTGAAGCAGCTCTATGAAATTGGGCCCAGGCTGCTGGGAAACAAAACAAAAAATAAAAATTGCTTACCAGGAAAGGGGCCAAATGATATCCTCGTTGGTGGAAGATTCGAACAGACCACACCAGCATCTTCTTCATTGCTACAATCCGTACCCAAGACATGGTAGCAATCCAGCACACTCTCTTCATTCCCGTTGCAGTTTAAATAGTCAAAGACAACCTTCCCGCTGCCTTTGCCGAAGGAATGTCGGGTCTTAGCGTACTGAAATCCCAGCATGTTACATACTGCCGTGGCCTCCCCTAAATAGAAGAGCAACGAACAAACGGTACCCCACTCCCCTTGGTACAGAATCTCTACACGGCCTTCTGTAATTGTCTTTCCATCCACCAAACGCAGGTCAAACTCCTGAGCTGCAAACAGGGAACAAATCACAGGTTTTATTTTCTACAGATACAGAAAGTTATCAGTGCAATGCATTTTAGAATAGATTGGTCTGGAGTTTTGAACGAAAGACAATGGACTCTACTTATGGAGAGTGTGGGACAATTGTTATATGACAGTCAGTCAGGGCATAGAGGAGGGACAGAGATGATCAGGGCTGCCACATGAATCTTGCAATCAGGGAAATTGTGTACAACAATCAAGGAGATATTTAAAATAACATAAAATAATTACAACATTTATAGAGTGCTTAATACGTATGTTTCTAAGCGCTAAAACCAGACTATTGAGATTGACAAAACAGATGGGTTTTAAGTAATGATTTAAAAGTATCCAATGAAGGTGCCGCTTGAATGTGGGTGGGTGGGTACATTCAACATAATAGAGAGAAAAGTTTCCATAATTAAGGAGACTTTCAAGTTTGTTCATCAGAACATGGAAAGATTGGCTTAAACTTCAGAAAACATCCTGCAGAATCAGGAAGAGTTGGCAGCTCTGCAGTCTTCGGAGTCTACACAGGTGCACAGAGTGTGTGGACAATGCATACCCAAATGCACCTACATTGTGTATAATAATATAATAATAATATTTTTGGGGGCTAATTATCCTTACTAGTAGCTGAGAAGCTGAATTGCGAAGGACAAGGCTACAACATGGTCGAGCTGCAGGCATGCAAGGGCGCCTTATGCAGCCAGTCACATCAACCCAGGAATGACCACGGAGAATCCGGCTTTGACTCAGGATGTGTTGAATCAATCACAGGCGAGAGTCCCCACTAAACAGTTTGACAAAGTTCCAACTTGATAAAATTCTATAACAACCCGCGGTTATTCTGTCAAACTTTTCTGTGGTCGTCCCGCGTGTGCTTGCTGCCACTTTTGCAACGATTACAAGTTAAATCAATTCCTGTACAGGTTTACAAATGGTTCTCCCATTTACACTAGCACAGATTTCTTTGTACCGTGTTTTGAAAGTATATTTTACCTGCTTGCCTGGTACCACATCGAACACTGGCATCTCCGCTATTACAGACTGTAAGTCTTGGAGTCCAGGTACAATTCACGAGAGCTCTTTCTTGACCTGTACATGTGATACTGTCCTGCAGGGTCTCTTCGTTTGCACCGAATGTCCCTCCTGGTGGTACTGTTTCTGAAGAGGGTTTAGGGAGGCCTAGCTGTTGACAGGTTGCCTGGACCTCTTCAATCCCCCAGTTGTCTGAGCACGGCGTCTTCCAAGAATTTTGGTCATAAAACTCCACACGTCCTTCAGTTTCGACTGACCCCTGGACGAGACGAACTTGACTCTGATCACCTTAAAATTTCACCATCAAGAAGAATAAGAAAAACAAACCCCAAAATAACAAAAAGCATGATAATTTAGAAACAATTTTCTCATGTAAATAATCAACTCCATGGTACTCGCCACATAGCTGCCTGTGTGTTTACTATGTTTAAATCAAGATGAAGTACATTTATGTTGACAAACTGCTATTTGCAATTTTTTTTTTTTTTAAGTTATTGGCTATGGACTTTATACTCTCTTTAAATTCAAGAAAAAGTACAGAACTGGTAAAAATCAGCATAAACCCTTCCCACCCAAGCCTTTCAAAATCTAAATACATGTTTTGTTTGGATTTTTTTAATTTTATGAGAGATCACCTAACATCACAAGGCCACAGACGGCTACCCAAACCAACTGCTGCCAGGAGTGCCAGGGCACGTTGCTACCTACTACTGGCGCTGAAACAGGGTTACCCCCTTCAAAGTCTGTTAGGATGTACACTGTAGGCATGGGTATCATCCACTAGGAGCTACTGCACTACCATCCCAACCTTTTACAAAGCAATGATGGTTAAGTGCCTTGCTCAAGGGCACAAGTGTCATGACCGGGATTTAAACCCACACTCTGCTGCTGACAACACCAGAGCTTGGGTATACGGTGAACTAGACCGCTCGGCCATGACACTGAGGACTGCACTAGTAATTGATTATGCTTCGACAAGGAATCAGGCCGAGCGGATAAGAGCACCGGACTCAAGCTCTGGTGTTTCTGTTCAGCAGAGTGTGGGTTCGAGTCCCGGTCGTGACACTTGTGTCCTTATTAAGCAAGACACTTAACCATTATTGCTTCGTCCTTCGGATGGGACGTAAAGCCGTTGGTCCCGTGTGTTGTGTAATGCACGTAAAAGAACCCAGTGCACTTATCGAAAAGAGAAGGGGTTTGCCCCGGTGTTCCTGGTTTGATTGGCTGCATATTGCGCCACAGCACCTTGTAAACCATTACATGGTGCTATGTAAAGAAATAGGTCTCAAAATTCAAAAAGTAGCTCCACATATATACCTTGCAGGAAAATACTGACTGTTGAAGCGCCTTGAGCGTCACTGAGTGACGGATATGAGCGCTATATAAGAAGCCACTATTATTATTATTATTATTATACCACAATTATCAGAGATCAACAGTTTGGGTGCTAAAACTTTACATGATGTTGGATTATGTTAACTCAAGTGAGTTAGGTTTAAAGAAACTCAATGCCATCTATGGGAAATATTCTTCACTACATGGTATGCTTTATTCTCTTTTGAAAATAGCGTGCCACATTTGAAATTGTTCCAGAAGGAATGCTGTACGATCTTAGAGAGAGAGCTGCTTATTTCTGAACTTGGATAAGAAATCTAATGACTTCAATTTCAATTTAAGGACCTACATTTAAAGGGTGAGTACAACATTGATAAGATTGAACGTACAAATGTTCACGGATTTGCACATAACTTACATGGTATAGAGATGGTAATGGTGGAAAACTTCCCTTGAAATTAGTTTTGCTTGAAATGCTATAGTTTTTAGGAAATGAGTAAAACAATTAGTCTTTACCGCGCGTGTCCAAAACCCGATGTTTGAAAACAGTGAAAACATATAATGTGGCTTTTCACCGTTTTCTCAAGACCGATTTAGCTTAAAAATTCACAGGTTTGTTATTTCATGTATATGTTGGGTCACATCAAGTGTGGCTGTTGGTCTTTGACCATTTACCAATGTTGTAGTGCTTTAAAAAGAAACTGTACCTGCTTCAGTGCCGCTGCAGACTAAGTCTACATCTGCATCATGAGTACATGTATTAGTCAGATCTGTTGCATTGATGATCTCACAACTGAATGTTTGCAGTTTATTTCTCAACACCGGGCAGTTGGCGATTTGACCCGTTCCTGCTCCGTAGCGTAATGTCCCGGTTGATGTAGCAGGACGATAACCAAGACGCTTACACGCTAGTTCGGCCTTTCTGAAGTCCCAAAACTCACTACATAATGTGGCCCAGTCTTTAATGTCTAACACATACACCTCCACTCGACCCTCATAGGGATTGGGACCGCCGACTAATCGCAGCTTTCCAGCATTCAGCAAATACTCGTACTCTGGATGGGTACAAATTACAGTGTTATTTTACAGCAGAAGCAACAAGAACAGCTTGCCGACTTCAAATTGGTCGATACAATTACTAACCCTCCTACTGTCTGACCATTTAATACTTACTATCTGCTGTGGTTTTGAATGATATATGAATTCTGCCGACTTTCAACATGATATCATGGATTGTATAGATCACAGTACATATTCAACCCTCCTACTGTCTTACCATTTAATACTATCTGCTGTGCTTTTGAATGATAGATGAATTCTGCCGACTTTCAAGATGATATCATGGAATGTAATATACACAGTACATAGTCAACCCTCCTACTGTCTGATAATTCAACTACACAGTACCAGGTAAATTCTTCCGATGTCTTACAATTTCACCATCTACTGTGGTTTTAAGCTTGTAAGGAAGGAGAATAGTTTTTGGGATGAGGATTAAAATCACAACCCTCACCTTCCTAGTCTTACGTGGCTGATTGGTCCGATCAGACACAGCTGTAAGAAAGAATGACACACCAATGATGCCCCGTCAATATTTAAAAGGTAAACAAAACTAGTCCTTCAAATTTCCTCAATACTCACGAGAGCTAATATTGGGCGGGGCTTTGGTAGTCTGCACATATGAGCAGACAACTCCCACATCATTCTCGTGGTCGCAGTACCTCCCGCTGAGGTCCCGGTAACAATCAACAAGTTTCTCCTCGTTCCCGTTACAGTTCACATACTTCATTACAATCTGCCCTGATCCCCCACCGAAGCTTTCCAGCCTCTCTGCATACGAGTACCCCAACTGGCGACAGGCTACTTGGGCCTCCTCAATTTCAAACGGACCTTTATTGCAAATGGTCCCCCAAGCACTCTGGTGGAATATCTCGAGGCGACCTTCAGCACCTGTTAATCCGTCAACTAGACGGAGGTCAGACTCCACAGCTGAGGGAATTAACAAATTAAATAATAAACAATTATCTAAACTTGGTATTGTTCGATTTGAAATAAATCACAAAATTATCAATCCAGAGCTATACAGAGTAAAATATCAAATTTAATCCACCGCGGTTTTGATTAATCTCAAACAGTACATGAACTATGTCAACCTGCAATATAATGACTATTATGATGTAGGCCTACACAGTACACAACCAACCCACCTACTGTTGGACCATTCAATACAATACTTTATGGTTTTGAATTTAAGGGAATAAACAATTAGTGACCTGGGCCCAATTTCATGGCTCTGCTTACCGCCGAATTCTGCGAGTGCGATCACCTTTCTCCGCTTACCAAGCAAGCGCCGAATTTCTGCGCTAGCTGTGTAAGCGTAGAATGCCTAGTAATGTTGACTATATACGCAAGCGCACAAGCAAAAATTCCCTGCTAACCTGTGAAATATGCTTGACATAAGCTCGGAATTCCCTGCTTCCGTAACCGTCGATTCTTTGCTTACGGTAAGCAGAGCCAGAAATTTGGGCCAAGGTCTTAAATGACAGTTTAAAACCAGAAGGGTTGTGGCCGTGTGATAAAGGACTGTGATGCCAAAGCTCCCATTCTTAAATACCCTTTTTATTTAAAAGCGTTAAAAAAAAAGAAAAACAGTAAATGAACTGTTTTGTAAAAATTGGTTAAATAACACACGTCCTCGGGCACTTGTTTCGCTAAGTGTAATTGCACGCGACGCGCAACAGTTGTTGTACGACGCGCAACAGTTGTTGTACGTACATACATGTAGTGCAAGTACTCAGAGATTTTACATTGAGTACCAGTATGTATTGATTGCGTCACGTTATTAGCGCCCGACAGCGAGTAAACTTACACGTCAACGCAAGTATTGCTGTGAGCATTATTAGCCAACCGCTCCAGCTATGTCTTTATCAGCCGTTTAATAGCAGGTAAACATGATCATGTGAACACCTTTCAACCAATAGACCCATTGCACATGATGCGCGCCCTTACATTTTGGGAGTCAAACTGTACAGAAGAATCATAGAGTTGACTCCCAATATGATATGATAATTTACACTTAGCTCTGTGCACAGTTGTTCCACAATACACCATCCGTATCAAATGATTGATCAATGTATGTTTGAAACACTTTACCAAGAGCTAGAGGTGGAGGGTAAACTGTTAAAATAAAACAAAAATCCCTGGCAAAAATAATCCTGATAGACACAAAGTTCTGCTTCTTGTGAAAAAGAAACACATGTTGGATGTTTATGTTTGGAAGAAACTATAATTGATACAAACAAAAAAGCTTTTCCTATAAAATTTTGTTCAAAGTTAACTCTACTCTTTTTGAAGGAGAGCAGTTTTCAGCCAATTGTTTTAAATGATGAAAACCACTGGAATTTAACTTAATGCATTAAAACTTTCAAATTGCATCCCTCTTGAAAGTCTTACCTGACTGAGCAGACACAAGAGACAAGAGGAAGAACTGCCACGCCCACAGCAGGGGTCGAGTTGCCACACCCATCCTCATGAGCAAACTAACTGCAAAATACAAGACTCAGTGGAGATTGCTAGGCAAGTGCTACAGACAGTGCTAGTATGACCGCAAATGTAAAAGAATTCGACTCATTATATAAGTCGTTGTAGTTGTAACTTGTAGTCTCAGCTACAACCTGGTGAACTACATGAATACCAGTCAACTCGCCCCCCAGCAAAGTCGCCCACTACAAAGTCGCCCCCCAGCAAAGTCGCCCACTACAAAGTCGCCCCCTCACTTACAAAGTCGCCCCTTGTCAAAGTCGCCCCTCACAAAGTCGCCCCCTGACAGAGTCGCCCACCAACAAAGTCGCCCCCCGACACAGTCGCCCCCCGACACAGTCGCCCCCTAACAAAGTCGCCCAAGAAGATTTCACTAAGTGAGGGCGCCCTTTGTTAACGGTTTAGATTCAACCATCGGAGATTCCAGGCTTGGCGAATGCTTTGTCTTTTCGAGAAAACTCTCCGCTTTTGTCGAAATGTTACCGCTAGATAACTAATTAGCTATTTTCTTTTTTTTACTTTGAATTGGCCTTCTAATATTATGTAAATCTGAATCGAACATAAACAGTTTTCTGAATTAAATTAAGCATGCCAATCATTTAAGATTGTATTATTGCTGCGCATAATTTTTAATCCATACCAGAAACATATTTTTATACCTGATATTTTTAGTTAATATTTTTAATCAATTTGTTTTAACAATAAACAGTTGTTATGACATGTTTAGTGATTTTGTCTGTAGGCCTAGTGTTTGAATCAAGGCCAGTTTGAATTTCCCCCGTGTGGGATAATAAAGTTTTATCTTATCTTATCAAAATACATCAGTGATCGACTTAGGGTTTTAATTAAAGTAGGCAACCTGTCAACTTATCACAACAATAAAACTTCAAATAATGTATCAAAACACATCAGTATTAGAGTTAACATAATTTTATTCAATTAAACAACATATAGACTATAAAAAAGAAGGTTTTGAATTAAAAAAACAATTAGAACTTTATTTAAAAACAAATAAATAACCACCATAACTTTTAATAAATTCGCGAATAAAATTTAGTTCTTTATAATTATGTAAGCACAAGTAAAACAAGGGGGAAAATTATCAAGTAAATAACCACCATAATCTTATAATGTTGAGAATTAACGGGAATAAACATATGCAAAATCAAATTAGTTACGGCCGATGAGTGTCCCGCCCAGAAAAGACGCCGCGCCGGGTATTTCATTTATCAAGTAGCCCAAACGTCTCAAAATAAACACTCGTGAAATAACTTCCCATCACCCTCATGTTCACTTCTGCTTGATAATTTATTTGATGTATATATATTCTGTAAATAAAATGTAAATAACCTGTTATATATATATTATTTTAGTGTTCTAATATTTAAAAGAACCTGCTACAACACAAAGATTAAACACGCTCAAACCCGTCGTGCACGCACAAAATCCCGTAGCATTCCTTCTGTAACAGATCTATCTACATGTGTACATTTCGTCTTCCCCCAGTGTGCTCATAAATTGTTTCAAAATATTCAAAAGCGCCCTCACTTTTGTGATATGGCTTTACGTCGCTCAACCATACACTGGGCGACTTTGTTAGGGGGCGACAGTGTCGGGGGGCGACTTTGTTGGTGGGCGACTCTGTCAGGGGGCGACTTTGTGAGGGGCGACTTTGACAGGGGGCGACTTTGTAAGTGAGGGGGCGACTTTGTGGTGGGCGACTTTGCTGGGGGGCGACTTTGTAGTGGGCGACTTTGCTGGGGGGCGAGTTGACTGGTTTCCAACTACATGTCACTGATGTAGAGTTGCGGGATATTCTGCAAATTGCTCTGGAGTCTGAAAGATGCAATGTTCATCGGGTTCTAGGTAGTAGTAGTAGTAGTAGTAAAATTTGCTGGCACATTTCCAGTTCAAAAAACCATTGGAAGGTAATTGGGGCATCAGTTGAGACATTGCATTTTTAGTTTATTGTTTTCAATTAAAAGGAAACGCAATGGCGGACCCATGGCCATGAAAACTGGTCACAGGAGCATTTCCATTTGGTCTCAACATGCTCAACAACTTGTCAAGCCAAATGACGTAGAATCAGTAAGACTATTAATTTATAAGACTAAAAGAAGAGCATGTATGATTCCATCCTCCATGATAATTAAGAGTATCTTGGCGCTGATACTCCTTTAAAAAAGAAATTTACATCTGTGGTCGCTCTATCGCTAGCACTACGTACTGTAGCATGCAGATGTCAATTAATGTCTGAAGAATGTTTGTTTAAAAGGTTACAGCGCCCCAGTCACTTAGCTCCATTCTTCAGCAGACACAGTCATCATGCGTATTCACGCAAACAAGCAAAAAGGACAAACACTGAAACAGAAACAGTAAACACACCCCAAAGTCCAAACTAAGACAAAACTGACAAGCACTCACTTTTCGCTTCAAATTCTTGATTCGCAGCCTCTGAACAAATCCCTCGGAAATTGGGACATAATATTTGGCAAAATCTTCTCTTTCACCAAAATAAATTCCCAATTTCTCCACCAAACCCAGCTTGCAACCCTGACTTTTTACAAGCCGTGAGTCGAAGGTTAGATCACAGAGTGTCCTTGCTCTATCATGTGTCTATGGTTAGAGTGTATGTTCACGTTTAAAAGTCCAAGGCCGCGCGCGCCGGGCGGAGATTGTTCAACAGTCACGTGCAATGTCACATGATCAAAACAATATTTAGTGTTTGGGCGCAGGACGGATCGGATCGGATAGAGGAGGGACCGATCTTGATGCACAAGTTAATTTTAATAATACATGATTTTATTAACCTCTATTACAGGGAACTAATTAAATCTGTTCCTTGCTTTAGGAGGCTAGCTAGAGCAAGGAGCAGATTTAATTAGTTCCCTGCAATAGTGGTTAAAAAAATCATGGAGCTCCACGGCCTAATTGCATGCTCTAATGGTTAAATTAACTTGTGCATCAAAATTTGTTTGTGTATATTATTTAACCATTTAACGTCACCTTTTCCACATTGTTTAGGAGTGAAATTTCTGCATGAAATCCAGGTACCGCTCAATAAAAAGGTCATGGGGTCAATCAAGGTTGATGGAGATCTCCACTTTGAGCGACATGTATCGAACGCTTAAAATATAAAACTAAATAATTATTAATATTATTAATAATGATCATAAAAATGTATGTTATCAGAAAATGGTTACCCGCCGTGTGGAGGGTGCTTGGCCAAAATTGCCAATCAATCATCTTCATTAAACTTTTCAAAAGGTATGATTCATCAGCATTGGTTTGGAAATAGTATGAATTCCATTTCTCTTGAGTCTTGTTATCAGTGTGTCACTCGATCGTCCAGGAAAAAATACCGAATGTCCAGGGGCCAGTCTGCTTTGTATTCATTCAGCGTTGCTTTGAAACTGGTTATACTACCATTTCTAACAAATTTCATGGAAAATATTCTGTTCTTAGCATTAGTTTTACAAGGATATGCAAATTAATCAGTTTAACTTTTCAACCTTTCATGGTGGGGAGAACGCCTCGTCACCTTCAGATATATTCCGACTTTGTCCAAACCTGCTCATAAGATGGCCACTGGATCACTCCCCCACAAAATTATGAATACAAAATAAATGTTTCCTTTGTTTTAAATCAGAACTCAGTATCTCAATTATTTATTAAATCAGCAACAGCATAAATCAATCCCCTTTGAAACACGATTTATTGAGTAATAATAACAAGTTTTATTCATTCTGTTTTTTCCACATAGAAGGCAAAAGTGAATACAACTACTTGATTATAAATCATACCCTACCAATACAAACCAATAATATTACCAGTTATCCAGCAAATGAAAGGGGAATAGGGAAAAGTATAGCACTCCTGTTTCTCATACAAAAAACTCTAATGGCTGAGTTGCATTTGGGGACACAGACGTGCCCTATTTCAGTATTGTCAACTACCACATCACTTTGTTACATTTTCAAGGAATAACAATAATGGCAAACTTTTAAAATGGCTTAAATTAACAATAATTTCAGTAAAATTTTAAGTACGTTCTTTAAAAGTTTTGTCTTTAAAGGGAAGGTAAACATTTGGCAATCATTCTTACAATTAATGGCAATACAAACTTATTGGCTAGAAGCCTAACAGCAGCTTTCGATTGTATAAAGCATTTCGAGAATCATTTCACTTCAAAGTAATGTGGTTATGGAAAAAGATATCAGGTTTTATCCCCAAAATTTGAATCTGAGAACATTACTGTCAGAAATGTTTCTCAGATTGTGTATTCCTATTAGGGATTATTCTACCTGCATGGACATATTCAGATTTTTCGGCGATATCTCAAAAACGCGGCCACCTTTTGAAATTACATTTTCACAGGTTAGTTTTTTTGTACACTTCTACAATACATGGTATAGGTTTAAAACAATTGAATGGTTAAAAAAAACAAAGGTATACTATGCCTTTAAGTAAATTACACTTTGGGATTTAAAACAAAGAAGGTAGTGGTGCACTTTACGACTTATTTTTATAAAAATGCAGCAGCTTTTGCAGCAACTACTTTATCGAGTCACTACTATATCAGATTTGTGCTGATAAACACCGATAGTTTTTACAAATAGCATTGCAGTAAGTGCATCAATTTGCCTGTTCCGTTCAATATGCCAAATATAGGATTTGGAACTGGATATATGAATATATATCCTGGGGCTTTCGACCAATCAGAAGCGAGGATTCAAGCATGCTGAAGGATACTCACGACAGGTGCAAACTTGGGCCCATTTTCATGGCTTTGCTTATTGTAGAATTCTGCTTTTAAAGCCCATTGAATCACACACTTTACGGAGACCAGTGAGCTCAGAATCATGTGGTAAGCATCGATTCAGTGAAATCAGATCCCGATGCATCATGAATAATTTTTTTATAGATGAATCTTTTTTGCATTTCCATTTAAGACCATTCAAGTCGTCGTGCTGTACTTCTAAAGGCAATCTCTCTTGACACATATTTACACAATTAAACCTTTAGGAACATAAACTTTCAAATAAAAAGCAGTGACACAAACTTGGCATACTAGAGACATCTGGAAAATGATCATCACCATTTACATAATTCATATACACTTGGTAAACTGTTTCAGAATCTTCATATATATCCAATTACAATTTAAAAAATTGTCTGGAAAAAACCCCAATACCTTTAACCATATTGTCAAATACAATAAACTCCTGGACCAATTTCACAAAGAGTTAAGATTGATCTTAACTGTGTATCCATCTTAATTGCTAAGCAAAGTGTGATTTCACAATACAAATCACTGTAGCAATACTGACAACTCTTCTAAAGATGAATGAATCTTAGTGCTTTGTGAAATAAACCCGTGACCAATTAAAACAAATATTTATATATATACGTTATTTTGTATGACACCTTATATATATATTATATGTCATGCAAGTATTTCAGTATTTGAATAACAGCAACGACATACCAATGTGAAATCAACCCCTGTGACTAATTAAAACAAATATTTATATATATATAATTATTTGTATGACACCTTATATATATATATTATATATGTCATGCAAGTATTTCAGTATTCGAATAACAGCAACGACATACCAATAGCAGCCTTAGAGAAAGACTCTGCCAAGGTCTAATGTCAGGCCATTACAATTTGTTTTTCACTTTTGAAGGTTTCTTAAAAATTGATACTGGCAACAACAAGGAGAATGAGAATGAGAATAGTAGACATTACATCAAATCAACTATTCAATATGATAAGTTACAAAATATATAGATATTGTAATCACCTTCTAGTCCATAATTTTCAAAAGGTTGTGTTATTTTAACTACCATTTCAGAGCTTGATTTTGTTCAAAATATAAAAATGTACACAAATTTGTGTAAAACATGTTTGCAATGGTGAAAATTCCAGAATCACTATTATATTCCAATACACACACTATTGACTTTAGACTTTTGTAGTTACACACTACAATAACCTCTTCAGGGAAATTCTGAAAGACTTAAGAATAGATCATATATACCTGTATCATGATACTGGCACTACACTTGTGGATAAGTTGTTAAAATGTTTGCCGCGTTGATAGACGAGTCGCGGTGATAGCGTAAGAACACTCAGCTCTCCGCAATCGAAGACTGCTCTCGCACGAGGCTGTTGGTTCCCAGATACTCCCCATTTAATAATAATAATAACTACTTTCTATATAGTACATTTTACAATAACGTCTCAATGCGCTTTACATTAGTGTCCTGGTCATTGGGCCAATAACATTCCTTTAATCTTTCTCAGCTCCCTGGGGAGTACACAACCCCGAGCTGCCGTGGCACTCAGAAGGCTTTTTCAAACACAATATCAACCTCTACCCTTGCACGGTACCCATTTATACCCCTGGGTGAAGAGAAGCAATTATAGCAAAGTGTCTTGCTCAAGGACACAAGCGTCATGACCGGGACTCGACCCCACACCCCGATTCTCATTAAGAGAACAGACTATTTTGAACCTTTAGCTTGCTCTGGTACTCAGCAGTACTCAACTGAAAAGTACTTGACTACAACACTGGTTCCCATCACAGGTTACATTTACCTAAAGGTAGAGTCATAGACTGTTTGCTGATTTATAGATTTACATTTTCACAAAATTATAAAAAGAAAGATTCATGAAAAGTCACACAAGAATGTTTCAGCTGAATACAGTGCCTACTACTTGCTGAGAAAACAGTACAAAACTGTCTCGGTATTTTCAAAAGAATGTTGAATCCATCCACAATTAAAAACCCATCCACTTTTAACGAGGTGACAGCTGGTACCAACCCCATCTCTGGCCACAGCAAAAGAGAGCAGACACTAACCCGCAGAAATCTGAGAGATCCAAATTTTTTGGATTGAAAAGTTATCCAAACTTCAAAGAGATTTCTTTCTCAAAATAGTCTTTAATATCAACAGCTGCAGTGCTTCTCACAGAGTAAGCTTTTATAATCATTAATTTTTTTGGAGTATTTACCAATCAATGACCCTACCTTTCACATAACAAGAAAACAAATTCATGCCCTTCAACTCTTTAACATGTATTGCTTGCATGATGGACTCATGATAATTACTGGCATTTATATCCGAGTCCTAAATTATAACCAATCTGGTTTGTCACGCCCCCAAAAATATTTGCCACCATGTCAACTCCTCAGATGCATTATTGACAGCATCTAGAGAGGCCCCACATGTAGTCTATCAAGCTATCAATGTATCTACCCTCACAGTTAAATGTTAATTCCATGGTGGTGAGAACCAAGTTGAGTTTAGTGTCTTGTTCACCACTTGGCAATTTCCAAAACATTTCCAAGCTCACGCACAGGATTATTTTTTTTGAACTTTTTGAATAATTTTTTTTTTCACAATGGGAATGAATAATAAACCAAGCATGAAGACACCAAATGTTACTCATTAGTGCATAAGATTTGTTGTTCTCTTTCAAAAAAAATGTGGAAAAAAGTGTTCCATGTGAACCGGCCAACCCTTGGCCATAAGCCACAGCCGATAATCGGCCATGGTATGCAGAAATCTTGGACTTGCCTCCCATATGCTGAATACAATGAAATGAAATTTGTGGCAGCCTATCTATCTCTCATAATTGTTTGTACAACAAAAGGATGGAGATCTGGAATTGGGGATAACACAATAACCCCTGGATAAAGGGAGATTTCGAGCATGAATCCCAGTACCCGTTGCCCCTCTTTGTGCAGGGAAAATAAAGCAGGAGGAGTGCATGCCTTAACATGCTACAAAATGGATATACACCTCAGCCGGTCCACTGACTGCCAAAAAGTTGTTCCGGGCATTTATAAACGTCCACTGTAAGACAGTTTGGAAAAGCTTGATTACCAAAACTTGAACTTAGAAAAAGTTACCCAAAAACAACTTTGTATGTAGGCGAAGAAATAAATGCTAGAAAATGGAAGCTAAATCAAAAAGTTCAAGGTAAAGAATTGCTGCTTAATATAACCAATGGATCACTGGCCAGAGTTGCATAATATAAGCACTTGGCAAGTCCCTGTAGCCCTGTGTTTTCCCCAAAAACATACTTGTGAAGATTTACTAAATGTATACTTCAACTTTTCAATTCAAAACTTCCTTCTAAAAGTTTAGCAAATATATTTATAAAGAATTTGAGCCATTGTTCTCGGAGCTAGGTAAACAATGGAAAAGCACGCACACGGTTGTCTGCTCCTCTAGACTTCATGGCAAAAGGCTCAAGTTTAACAACACAACTGCGAAATGAGCATACGGGAAAATACTATTATAAATTTAGCTGTTTATCCTCCCATTGAATATCAATTGCTACCTTCAGCTCAACTGAGTTATTTTCATATTGAATATTTTCTTCTTGTAGCCCCTTACCAAGATTGGCTTTAAGCCTTGTTTTGGGCAAACTTGCATTAAAAAAAATTAATAAAAAATAAATAAAAAAATGGACGGTAACCTGCTTTGTGGCAAAATTGATCCAATGTTGAGCAATAATACAGAATTGCACAGATCTGAAGCGTTCAAATTCTGCTCCCCTGCTCACACACTTGGCGGCTACACTGACGTCTGGCCCTTTCCAGCCTCGTCGTCATCCATATTCTGCAAATTTTTTAAAAAGGTGGAAGAAAATTTGGTAACTCTACAGGTTTTGGAGTGTTTAAACTCTTTGAATAAAGATAAGATCTTCAGCATTGGTGGTATGTAGCCATTACAATAAGCCATGTTTGAGTAAGATTTGAATGATGTTGTAATAAAGTAATAAGAATAAACTTGGAGGTTAATTATCCTTAAAGGCTGCTTAGAAGCAGAATTGCAAAGGACATGGCTACAACATGGTTGAGCCACAGGCATGCAAGGCACATCAATCCATATATGACCATGATGGAGAACAGCCAGAGATTGAAAGTGTTTGATTTTTCCACAGGGAGGAAAACCGTAAGGCCTAGAAACAAGTCCTTGTAGCACAGGAGAGAACCAACGCACAACATACTCTCATATGGCCTAGATGGGCTGATTTTAACCGCAGCAACAGAAGAATAGCCAGGAGATCACTTAGCCAGGAGATCACTAAGCCAGGCATTATCACTGTGCCTCAGTCCCAAGACCATTGAATGGGTGACAAGTGCCGTTATTTTATTATGTCAAGATTTGTACATGTATGTGGCAAAATGACATTGGGTGAGGTGCACGTCTGTTGAAATGTCCCATACAGATACTGCACTGCTTGGATCAACCAAGTTTACAATTTCACCATACACAGTCTTTTGACCACCTAGTTGTGGGGACTTGCCATTGATGTTTCGTTATTCCCTTTGCTAAAGAATTCCCTGACAGGGACCCACCCAGTTGAACAGAGCAAAACATTGTGGTAACCTTTGTTCCATTGGGTAAAGTTCCCTCAATGGTGTGTGCACCTACCCGCTGACAGCGACCCACCCAGTTGAACAAACCAAAACAGTGTCGGGACCTTTGTTCCATTGGGTAAAGTTCCCTCAATGGTGTGTGCACCTACCAGCTGACAGGGACCCACCCAGTTGAACAAAGCAAAACAGTGTCGGGACCTTTGTTCTATTGTGTAAAGTTCCCTCAATGGTGTGTGCACCTATCTGCTGACAGCGACCCACCCAGTTGAACAAAGCAAAACGTTGTGGGGACCTTTGTTCTATTGTGTAAAGTTCCCTCAATGGTGTGTGCACCTACCCAGTTGAACAAAGCAAAACAGTGTCGGGACCTTTGTTCCATTGGGTAAAGTTCCCTCAATGTTGTGTGCGTCTACCACCTGACAGGGACCCACCCAGTTGAACAAAGCAAAACAGTGTCGGGACCTTTGTTCCATTGGGTAAAGTTCCCTCAATGGTGTGTGCACCTACCAGCTGACAGGGACCCACCCAGTTGAACAAAGCAAAACAGTGTCGGGACCTTTGTTCTATTGTGGAAAGTTCCCTCAATGGTGTGTGCACCTACCTGCTGACAGCGACCCACCCAGTTGAACAAAGCAAAACGTTGTGGGGACCTTTGTTCTATTGTGTAAAGTTCCCTCAATGGTGTGTGCACCTACCCCGTGACAGGGACCTACCCAGTTGAACAGAGCAAAACAGTGTTGGGACCTTTGTTCCATTGGGTAAAGTTCCCTCAATGTTGTGTGCGCCTACCCGCTGACAGCGACCCACCCAGTTGAACAAAGCAAAACGTTGTGGGGACCTTCGTTCCATTGGGTAAAGTTCCCTCAATGGTGTGTGCACCTACCAGCTGACAGCGACCCACCCAGTTGAACAAAGCAAAACATTGTGGGAACCTTTGTTCCATTGTGTAAAGTTCCCTCAATGGTGTGTGCACCTACCAGCTGACAGCGACCCACCCAGTTGAACAAAGCAAAACGTTGTGGGAACCTTTGTTCCATTGGGTAAAGTTCCCTCAATGGTGTGTGCACCTACCCCCTGACAGGGACCTACCCAGTTGAACAGAGCAAAACAGTGTTGGGACCTTTGTTCCATTGGGTAAAGTTCCCTCAATGTTGTGTGCGTCTACCACCGGACAGGGACCCACCCAGTTGAACAAAGCAAAACAGTGTCGGGACCTTTGTTCCATTGGGTAAAGTTCCCTCAATGTTGTGTGCGCCTACCCGCTCGTGTCTTATGGCGTAAATTTACCATACATACATGTATGTGTCGCGTTGTATCCATACATCGCATGCAGAGCAGGGACACGACGTGTGGTCAAACATGGCATTCTCCAGGTTCTGGTATGGACAGTCTGGCCGCTCGTTGATAAAGAACTAAATACGACTCCCTTAAAACTCACCCGAAATGTTGGCTGGGCCCCCGATGAATTGACGGCTGCCACTGCATCTTGGTTGACAGCATTGTGGTTTTTCTTGTACTTATCGTAGCCAAGGCATCCGCCAATCGCAGAGAGGAGCGCGCCCAAAACACCCAGGACGATTAACAAAATCTGTACTGTTTGCAGAGGGATTCCTGGTGCTGGTGGAACTGTGTGTAATACAAGGAAAGTAGTTCATTAACAACGTATTATTTTTTTAATAGTGAAATTTGTTTAATGGGTAGGCAATCCAAACTCGTTTATAATGTGTTTGTTTATACGAGTGTTTTAAGCTAGACAGGTCTTTGAGCTATGGACAAGTTTTACTTGTTGTTGAATCTTGAGTCAGGCAAGGGTCCTTTTAAGAGATGGATGTTCCCAGAGGAATTTGGGGTAGCATTTTGGCTGCGAGTGTTATAAACTAAACAGGTCTTTAAGATATGAACAAGTTTTACCTGTTGTGAAATCTTGCGTCAGCCGAGGGTCCTTACTTGGGTACTCTTCACTGTTGCACACGACACCAACGATCCAGTTAAAATGGCATATATATTGTTCAGGATATGTAATCTTATAGCGACAGCCGATCAAGTTTTCTTCCCAGCCGCCGCATTTCATCTGAGAGAAGATGACTTCCTCCTGGCCAATGTCATATATGCCATTTATATCATCCAGCGCAAAGGCAGCGGACTTGAATCCCAGCTGTCTGCAGACGACGTTTGCGGCATTCAGGTCCCACTCGAATTTGCAGATGGTGCCCCAAGCTCCCCCGTACAAGACCTCTACACGACCCTGATTGGGGTAGGGTCCTCCAGCCACTCGTACGTCATAAGCTATGACAAAAGGAGTACATGTTATTAATAATAATATTAATTTTTCGATTTATATAGCGCATAATAATTAACACTTAATTCTCTATGCGCTTTACAATAGTGCCCTGGCCATTGGGCCAATAACATTCCTTTCATCTTTCTCAGCTCCCTGGGGAGTATACAGCCCTGGGCTGCCGTGGCGCTCCAAAGGCTTTTTTCAAACACAATATCAACCTCTACCCTTGCAGGTACCCATTTATACCCCTGGGTGAAGAGAAGCAATTATAGCAAAGTGTCTTGCTCAAGGACCACAAGCGTCATGACCGGGACTCGAACCCACACCCTGATGACTAAAACCACCAGAACTTGAATCCGATGCTCTTAACCACTCGGCCATGACACCCTACTATTATTATTATTATGATTAATTTCTGGCAATAAAATCATGGATGCCTCAAAAGCGATCGTAATCACTTTCACTCGAAAGCCTGAAGAAAGCTGTGAACAAGGGTACTTGCAATGAACCATTCTGTTCCACGATAAGTGTTCTGGTTTATTTGTTGATACAGGAGTGATAAAAACACCATCACATCAAAAGATCAATTTGTAAAACGAGATCATACTCCAAGAATGTGTGTGGGGGGGGGGTAAACAAACAGGGATTAAAGGGAATTTATTAGTAGCCATTTCCAGGGAGATCCTTCTGCAGGTAAAATCAAGAGTTCCTTCAAAAAATATTATCACAATCTTAAGACTCACAATCCGACTTTGGTCGTGTGTCACACACTGCGAGAGCGAAGCGACCTTCACAGCTGCTTCCCTTGCCTAGCACAGTGCCGCAGTCTGCAAAACTGCTCTCATTACCGTAGCAGCTTATACTCGACTCCCACACTGGTAGCTCTGGGTCATTTTCAGTGGAGAAGGCCAGCTGGTGTAAAAGCGCCGAGTACCCTAGTTCACGGCACACCACGTGGGCGGACCATTCATCCCAGCCATCCCGTCGACAGACCACACCCCACTGACCGTCATGAAAGATCTCAAGTTGGCCGTATGCGTTGGTAGGACCACCGGTCAAACGCAAATCACCTTCTTTTGCTGCGGGAATCATAAATTACAAAAATAACTTACTTAAAGCTCACAGAGAGTCCTTAAATTGATGTCACTGACAATCTTGCAAAAATTTGCCAAAGCAAAGCTAATCAATGAAGAAAACCTGATCATGGTTCTTGCTATGAACCAGCATGCATAGCAAGGACCCCTCCCAGAGACCCGTCCCGGAGACCCTCCCGGAGACCCCTCCCAGAGACCCCTCCCAGAGACCCCTTTCCAGAGACCCTCCCAGAGACCCCTCCCAGAGACCCCTTTCCAGAGACCCTCCCAGAAACCCCTTTCCAGAGACCCTCCCAGAGACCCCTTCAAGAGACCCCTACAACAGACCCCTCCCGAAAACCCTTGAAGAAAGAGAGCAAATCAGCGACACCCCAGGCTAAACTGAACCACCAGAAGTTTATAATGGTTTTTCAAGTTTTCACTCTTTTATTTATTTATTATTATAATTTACTTATTTATTTATTTTTTTGTGGGGGGGGATCTAGAAGTATCTGGGATGGGTCCTTGGGAGGCGTCCCTGGGAAGGTAACTGGCTCTCTGAAGACTCACCTAACTGCACAAACATTCCCCTCTGCTGATGTGTCGCTGCACCATGAGCATCTTAAATGCTAATTATTATTATTATTGTTGTTATTATTTACCATCTTTCCAACTGCCGCACTGGACCGCAGCATCCTCAATCATGCAGGGAGTGGATCTCAAACTCCTGGTACAACCTTCCAGGCTCTTTTGATACTCCTTACAGTTTAAAGTCTCCCCTAGTTTCTCAAGAGCCTCGTTTCCTCCAAAACTCCCTCCAGGGAGGATCGCTGAGGGTGGAGGCATGCCAAGTTGTCGGCACATCGCTTGAGCCTCTTCCAGCCCCAGATCATCGGCGCACATCGTCTTCCATTGGCCCTCTTCAAATATTTCAACACGTCCTTCGGTTCTCTCAGTCCCATTGACCAAACGGACTTGTGCCTCTTTACCTGTTTGTTTGAAAATATTTATTTAATTTCTCAACTGGAGACAATTGTTCACTTTATTGCAAGTGTGTGTAAAAAATAAATGATGAATAAATTACTATAAAAAAAACCAGGTTGATGATGATAATACATTTGAACGACCATGGTAAGCACACAACCACACAAAAGCATAGAGTTACTTTCTTTTTTCTCTAGCGCCCCCCCCCCCCCCCCAACACTTTGCGGGCAGAATGATTGACATCCCTTTTGTTGGTTGGAGTGTCTTTTATCTTAATCCCCTACAATTTGTAATTCATCATTTTCAATCCCCTACAAATTACATTTTGCATTGTACACTGCCTAAAAACACTGCACCAGCACACTAGGAATGTGCCACCTCACTGTCGTTTTGAAACCCCAAGACTTACGATATTGCAATCCCAATTCTCAATTTGAAATGGAATTGGTAAGAACGGTTAAATGTAAGCCACAAGTTCCTTTAATTGATATCAAAAACAAACATGGACGTACAACCCTACTATTTTGTTTAGTTTTTTTGCAAACTGCTCAGTAGATTCTTTCAAGGGTTTTTCAGAAAGTCATTTGAACTTGGCCTATGAATCTAAGACTTGAATGCTGGGGTCAGAAGATGGTTGAATGACTTCATACCTTGTTCAATCCCATCACAGTGAACTCCGATGTCCATGCTATGGTTACAAGTGGTGGCTAGAGAAGTTGTATTTAAAACTGAGCAGGAGTCCAGAAAAAACACCAAATCCTTAAATCTTTCACAATTCGAAATTGGACCGGTTCCTTCGCCGTAGCGCGACTTGCCAGTCCAAGTAGCTGGACGATAATTCAGCTAACGGCAAATGAATTTCGCCAGTTTGTAGCCCCAGTCCTCGGCGCAGAAAGTCGCCCAAGAGTCAACACTGCTGATGTAGACTTCCACACGGCCCTGGAAGGCGTCAGGTCCATCCACAAGTCTCAGATCTCCATGTCTTACATGCGTATCTGGTCAAAAGCGAAGCAAAAAACAAAATAATATTAATTTTAAAAAAGGAAAAAGAAAAAAGAAAAGAGATAACAGGTATTAAACTAAACAACTGTTATATGGGATTTGAGGCATTGCATGGTGAGGTAGGCCTATCAATGTACATTTGGTTTGCGGTAACACCAAGTGTATATCTACTTGCTAGGAAGATTTTGTTCTTTGAGAACTTGTCTTGCTATTTATTCATAAGTAAGTTCATATGTACAACCTGGAGCATTGTTCATAAGTAAGTTCAACATTCTTTTTTACATACAGCAAGAATTTCCAAGGAACCTAGATTTAATTTCAAAACGTAGCTATCAATATTTTAGCATCTACCTTTTAGATCTAAGAGCAAGTACTTCTCATCGAGCAGAATAGTTAAGTATGAAAATCACTAAGCTCTCATGGAGGATGTGGAGGCCAACACCTCCATTGCCCTGCGCGTGGCCTTAGTGCCCCTTTAACAGTTTCACGTAGACTGTAAGACTTTCCAATGGAAGTGCTCTTTCCAAAATGAAAATGGCCTTGCCATCTCTAACGAATATCTAGGGCTAGATTACCAGTGTGCACGCTCTTAATTTAGGAGGACTTGTTGCCAGTCTTTCCTTTTGTTTTTGTTTTTAAAAAATTTAAAAAAACATACATGTAAAAGACAATGTTTGTTTTTGACAAATTCCTTGAAACAGTATAGTCAACAATAGTAAACAAAAATAGTCAACAATTGTAAATATTGGGATATATTTTTAGAGAACAAAGAGGGTGGGGCCATCAGGCTCTGGGGGCTATTCACCTTTACGATCTCAGTTGGGTTCTATTGAGTGAGAGGGGGAGACAGAATCTAGATCACCGGATATGATCATGGTTGTACGCACAATCCCATCCTGCAAAAAGTTTAACTGGTTATCCCAAAGAAAAAGTGATGTTTATACTCACTACAATGCAGGCTGGTCAACGGGATATCTTGGTATCCGTTCGAGCAGGTGACTCCAAGATTTGATAAAGATAAGCAATAACCGTCACTGCGGTAGCACTGCCTGATATTTTCCTCATCCCCGTTGCAGTTCAAAACCAACACCTTTGTAACAGTCCCATCTCCGTATGACACTCCGTACGACTCGGCAAAGAGAAAGCCTAGCTGGTGACAAACCACAGTGGCTTCTTCCAAATGAAATTCGTCCATGCAGAGGACTCCCCACTCCCCGTCAAACATCATTTCAACGCGACCATCGGCGCTGCTTCCTCCATTTACCAGTCGAAGGTCAGTCGTATCAGCTGTGTCCAAAAACAAACAAAAAATTCAAGGAGAATTTAGCTGTGTGGCTGAATTGATATAGTAGTTTTATATAAAAAAATAATAATTTATGAGAAATCGTCTTACATCACAAGGCCAGATGGCCACTTCATTACATATAACATATAATGAGTACCTTCTCGCGCTGATCCACACTGAGCCGCTGCATTTTTAACGATACAAGAAGTCTTTGGAATCCAGGAACAGCTTTGGAGGCAACTCTCTCCCCCAGTACAAGTGATGTTATCCTGCAGGGTCTCTTCATTCCCACCGAATGTCCCTCCTGGTGGTACGGAATCTGACGAGGGTTCAGGCAGGCCTAGCTGTTGACAGACTGCCTGGACCTCTTCAATTCCCCAGTCGTCTGCGCACAGCGATTTCCAAGTATTGTGATCGAAGGATTCCACTCGTCCTTCTGCCACAGTTGATCCATTAACAATGCGGACTTCACCCTGAACACCTACATTTAAACAAATCCTCAATTTGTCAAGTCTGTTCAGAAGCATCTCCTAAAATAGCACTTGCGTAACAGGCGGTTAAAAAAAAAAAAAAAGGCATGTTTAGCGTTCGGGTTCCTGAAAACAAGGAAATGGGAATGGCCTTTTATTTTTCATTTTCAAGATGGCTGCCATTCTTTTGAAAATTTCGAACAACGATTAGTTTTTCAACTGCTCAACGCACAATAATGAAAGAAACATGTTAGACAAGACATTGACCATATTTACAGTGATTTTATTTAAGTTTGTTCAGTAATGTAGCTCACATTCACAATAAATGTGTAACTGAACGATCGGTTTTTTTAAAAATGTAACCGGCACAGGCTAAGTTCCGACTTGCAAGTATTATATTTTCTGATGGATCAGTTGACATTTTATATTTTTTTAATCTCATTTTGAATTCCCCAAAAAGGAAGCGGGCGGGATGCTAAAGTTTTGTTTTTACTTCGCCTTAGTATTTCGCTTAAAGTAGCTCTGATGTACACACAAAACACGTCGAGATAACATTTTTGCATCTAGCATTTCCATGTGAGATAAGCTATTCTTAAAAAATCATAATACAGCGTTTTTTGCACTTATGCAAGAAATTCAACGACTGTGACTTATTTGAAAAGCTGAGCCTAAATTTATGAGAGAATGTGTACATTTGGGGTTCTTATACCAAAACAGCTTGTGGAAAGATTTCTAAGAAAATTTAATGCAACAAAAGCAACATTCCAGTTTTATCTTGATGGGGCATGTGATGATGCATCGGCTCCCCAAAAGTAGATAAAATAGCAGGACAAGTTTGGGTTTTTGAACTAAATTCCACTCTAGGAAAGTACACTACATCACAGAGTGTAACTGCAAACCAAAACCATAACAATACATTATTTAAAATATTTGTTTGCGTCGGAAACACAAAACATCCTTCACAACATATTTTGCCATCAGGCTTTGTTGACAGCTGAATCAACTGGCTGAGTGCAAAGAAAGGTTCATTTAAAACTTAACCAAGTCCATCTTGAAAACTAGGGCATTTTTAGATAGATTGACCTTATTGGGGTTAAAGGTCAAGTGTGGTTTTATTTTCATATAGGAGAGAGGGTCTTTAGCTGTATAAGTTTGCAAAGATAAGACCTCACCTGGCTCACTGCCGCTACAGACGACATTGATGGTGTGATTGCATTGTACCACTTCTTCGCTTGAATTGAAAGCCACACAAATGGAGTTTTCCAGCGACCCAGAACCTGTAAAGCATATAGCGATAGGACCACTAGCCTCATCGTACTCCACCATAGCTGTCGATGTTGCAGGACGATACCCGAGCTCTTTACAAAATAACTCAGCCATTTCAAAGTTCCACTCATACCAACACATTGATGCCCACTCACCGATTCTTCTAGAGGAGAAAACTTCTATACGACCTTCATAGGGGGTAGCTCCACCAGCAAGTCGGAAACTATTTTCAACATTATCACCTGAAAGTGTGGAGTAGTCATAACAGAGAAAGAGCAGTCAATGTACTATGTGGACAGAACCGCTCCAGATTTCCGGCGATATCTCAAAAACGCTACAATGCAATTTTGAAGGGCTAGTTTTCCTGTATACATGTATGTCTACATTTATACAGAATTAAAGCAATTGTACTGTTCCAAAAAGCAAAGGTATACTTCACCTTCAAGATAACATTGCTTATTTTTAAAGCCAAGATTGACCAGAGAACTTGTCACTCACAGCGTCAATACCACAGAATTATGGCTAGTAATTCATTGCCACTATTAAAGCAGAAAATTTTCTGTTAGTTTGCAAACTGATGACAACTGAGCAAACTGATGACACCTAAAACAAATTTCCACCGAGTAAATTCACAAAGTTATCTACAAAACCAACATGAAGTAGGAAACTCCCAACACAGTGCCGTGCTCAAATGATATTGGCACAGAAAGAACATAATCAACAAAGCGGGTTTCAACCTAAAAATGTACAGCCTTACCCACCTGGAGCATTGGTAGTCACTGGAACTGCCGTGTTTGTACAGACAACACCCACATCTGAATACCCTCCACAACGCAAATTCCCCAAGTCATAGTAGCATTCAGACAGCTTGTCTTCGTTCCCGTTACAGTTCATCATACTGACAACTTTCTTTGTCCCCTGTCCGAAGTCTCGGATTGCTGCTGTGTCTGCATATCCTAACTGGCGACAGGCTACCCTCGCTTCCTCAATTTTGAAATTCTTACTGCAAATGGTTCCCCACTCGCCTTGAAACATTACTTCAAGACGACCTTCAGAGGTTGTTGAGCCATTTACCAGGCGAATGTCGAGTTCTCTGCCTGTGTAAATTAAGAAAGTGAAATGATGAATTGAGCACTTAGTACAATCCCCTCCAAAAAAGTAACTGAAGTTTCGCACAAAGCGATTACAGGATCTTCTGACAAGTTCAGAAGATTTTGAAATGAAGATCTGAGCACTTGTACAATCCCTCAAAAAAATGAACTGTAGTTTCATGCATAGCCATAACAGGATCTTCTGACAAGTTCAGAAAATGAAATGAAGAACTGAGCACTAGTACAATCCCCTCCCAAAAGTAACTGCAGTTTCACACATAGCGATCACAGAGGATCTTCCAACAAGTTCTGACAACGTCGGTACAGGACATTAAAAAATAACCTACAATAAGTGTATAGCCTATATGACGCGATTGTTTCCGTAAATTCCACTTTTATGAAAATTTTACACCACAACATGTCCTTCACTCATATCACCACTCATATCACCACTCATATCACCACTTTTTTTCTTACCGCAAGATGGACTGGAGAAAGCCAGTACAGTCAAGACTACCAGACGAAATAAAGTAACGCCCATTTTTCTCTTCCGTATGCCGAGAGACAAGATGATTGAATCTTTTCTGAACTCCAAACCAACTGCAGATACATTGGTCACTCAGGGCCTGTAGAAAAACAAAATTTCATGTCCCAAAGTGATCAACCAATTTCCATTACTTTTTTATTTAAATTTCCATCAGAAATGATTTCTCCATTCCTCACTCTGACCAGCCTATTTTCCAAACAAACAAATCATATGCAGGATTCAGCTCGAGTTTGGCCACAAGTGGGGCTAGGCTAGGGCCAAGAAGTGGATGAAGTCCAGTCATCCAGTGTACTTACTTTATAAACTATAGGACTCACGGAGGAGCCTTTTAAAGATATAGTTTCTAGAAGTAGAGTAGTGTGGAAAGGCTGTGGAGACTCTGAGCAGTCGGGTGTGGCACTTGACTTATTGAGGCGGCAACGGCACCGGACGAGTCAGCAGTGTGTCAGTAGCAATTTTCACAACTTCGATATAAAGTCTTTTGACAACGCTAAAGCTAATTTGGAAATAGGGAATGATTTTACTAATTAACGTTTACTGGTACTTAAGTTTAGTTTAGTTTACCCACCCTAAACAATCCAAACTGTTTTGGTCTGTTGAAACGGCACGTCAAACGAATAAGTGAAGTACGTCAACAACTAGTTGTAAATTGCACGCATGACGACTGTGTACACAAAAGCGCATCAAACACCTGTTTCAATTTTTTACTATGGGAAATGATACGAGATTTTCGCTGGTGTGCTTTTGCACATAATATTACATTGAAAACCAAGTACCAATGATCTGTACATCACTCATCTGGTCCAAACTGGATCAAATTTTCGACTGGATTTGTTTTATTTTGTATGTCTTTTTAAGAAACCAACAAGCAGTGTGACTGAATTAGTTAAGCACATGCAACACTGAACTTGAATCATTTATTTACTGTCTCCTTTGTAAACATTGTGTAATTTGACTTGTGGGTGGAGCGTGTTAAAAAAACTCTGCCGGGTTCAAACTCCACTGTTGTTGCATACCTCATGAATAAAACACGAGTGATGTCGCCAACTTTGCCTGACTCATGCACCCCACCCACCCTTTCAAAAATTATTTAGTTTTCTCACTGGTATTTATTTTTAAAAGAAGTTTAAGGTATTATAGACAACATCCAACATCCAAAACCACAAACAAATTATTGCAATAACTCACTGAAAATATAATAAATGCAAGAAAAGTATTTATATTCCATCTAATCATTCATATTTCATAGAGCAATGATCTAATCGAGATAAGCCCACGGTATTTCACATCAGTTCAAAGTAAAAGTTGATAAAATTGATTTAGACGTATCACATTTTTACTATAAATAATGTTGAATACCTTACGTTTGATTTTTATGGCGATCTAAGACTAATAGCATGTTATCAAAAATATATCATAATGCATAATATAGCTTCTGCTTTCCTTTAGTATGCATGATCATGATGCAGATCGAGCCTTTCAATAGGTGCAAGAGGGCGCTCTTTATACGGACGCTGAGTCTGTTAATTCCACTGATGAGGCGGGGCAAGGGGTGGGGGGGGGCATCAGCTTCACAGCGCCCCTTTTGAACTTCTTATGGTAACCCCGACTCAATTACAGCGATTCATGATGGTTTTTTTTAAATACTCTATATATTTTAATTGCATTAAAAAAAAAAACAGTTCAAATGATTTCTAAGGAGACTTACTTGCTACAGCTGCAGCTGCAGTTATACATGCATACCTCAGCCCAATGAAATTGGTCAGAAATTGGTTATGAAAGAAACACCAAGTTGTGCTTACAGGCTCTATGAAATTAGGCCCGGTACTTTATATATGAGGTGGATCTGGTGATTTTGTGTGTTCAATTCCATTATCGACAGATAGTATTTCTGAAGGGATTATTTGAAAATATACGTTTACAATCCTTCGTTGTTTAAAGGTATTGTATACTTTTGGTAACAGCTCAAAATCAGTGCCCACATTTTGTGTGATTCAACATAATATGCATGAACAAACAAACCTGTGAAAGTTTGAGCTCAATTGGTCATCGAGGTCACGAGAAAATAGTGAAAAGAGACCTTATGTGTTTTCTGTTTTTCAAACATCGAGTTTATTATCATATAGTGTGATAAAAACTATTGTTTTACTCATTTCTCAGAAACGATAGCATTTTAGGCAGAAATATTTTAAGGAACCCTTTCTACCATTACTTACTTTAAATCATGTAAGTTATGTGTGAATCTGTGAACATTTGTGTTTTTCGATCTTACCAATAGTGTACAGGGCCTTTAAAGGCACTGTACTTGTTTGGTAATTACTCAAAATATATAGCATAAAAACCTATCTTGGTAACGAGCAACGGAGAGCTGTTGATAGTATAAAACATTGTGAGAAACGACTCCCTCTGAAGTAACGTAGTTTTTGAGAAAGAGGTAATTTCTCACTAAAATAATAAAAGACTTCTGGCCAGAAGTCTTTTATTCCTATCTGAAAGCACACTAATTTGTACAACAAGGGTGTTTTTTCTTTCATCATTTTCTTGCAACTTCAATGACCAATTGAGCCCAAATTTTCACAGGCTTGTTATTTTATGCATAATTATGTTGGGATACACCAAGTGGGAATACTGGTCTTTGACAATTACAAAACGTGTTCAGTGCCTTTAAATGGATTTGCAACTAAGGTCTCTAATCAAGGTGTAAGCGGCATTCTTGAGTAAAAGTTGGTAACCCATCCAACTAACTCAATTTTGGGGTGCTAAATCCAAAAATCGGGGCTACCAAACACTTCTTCACTGGCACAACACTACAAAATGAAAACTACTGGGTAATAAAGAGTTAAATATATTTTGAAATACACATTCTTTAAACAGACGTCCAAATTAAATTAGTCTGCCAATCGATTGGAGTTGCACAAGAAAAAGAAAAATTATTCGAGTCATAAGTTTGCCCAATCTCCGGGTGACATATTGTCCTGCCTCCGGCCGCCAGTGGCCCAGTCACGTCGTCGAAACTATTGGTGAAATGTTAGCGGGGTCACGGGGATACACCATTTTTGGGGGGTCACTTCTGGCCAATTAAAACTTTAGTTTCCGTTTGCACCTTTTTCTAAAGAAGTCCCCTTTCAGCGTTCTCATTTTGTCGTTTTTTCCCCCTATGTAATATTATATTTATAAGCCGCCGTGGAGGCAAATAAACAGAGCCAGAACAAGTACACCGTGTCTGCGTGTATGAACGGCCATCTTTGCGTGTTGGGTCAAATGAGAGGAGACTCTTTGCTTGGCAAGTCAAACCACACAAATTGTATCTAGGGACTGTTTACATCGCGCGCAGAGAGGTCAAAGGTTTGCCTCGATTTCAGGGACCGCCCTGCACGCGAATCACTCCATGCACGCCCGCCATGCCATCTTTGCGTTTGTCATCCCCCCGGCCCCGCCCACTGATCTCAGTGGCCCCGCCCCAGGGGGACCCAGGCGGGCGCGCGGTCAGCTGCAGCGCGCCGCCGGCGATGTCACACTGCTGCTGCGCATGCTGTTGCCTAGACTTGGTTCCAAGTCTGTGCTCGTGGTTTTTAGTCTACCTGATAGCCAATACATAATTGCCTGAAATAGCGCCCTCTTGTGGATTAACCTCCGTCTTTAACCTACGATCACAGATCGATCACAGATCACAGATCGATGAGATTGCGAGCTGAGACCGCGTGATAGCCATGCATTCTGCGGGGGAAATTTTGTGTGGCTGATGCAGAGAAATAACCGCGATCTCAGACTTGAAATCAAGTCTAGCTGTTGCCATGCCATGGCACAAGGGGATTTGAACTCCATCCGTCGAGTTGTCTGATCAAAAGTCGGCTTGTCTTACAGTTGAGCGAACCAGCCGTCGAGTTGTCTGACCGTACGAGTTGTGTGACCCGTTGAGATGTCAGAATGTCGAGTTGTCAGATGGACGAGTTGTCTGACATCTAAATGTGCATAGACAGTGCGGATTGGCTTCCAGTTTACTGGAGTGTTTATTGTTAAAATGGCGAGCTGTAATCCAGTTGTGTTAAGGCATTTGTATCCTTTTTCTTCAAACTTGAGGGTTGGTTTTACAAATGTCCACAGGATTCCTCAAAATCGTCTCGGTAAGGGTAAGGTTTCATTTCATTTGTTTTTGTTATCAGTTATTGTTTACTTTCTCGATTGAATGAGTATGACATGACTGACGGTGGGATGACACATTATCGTAGGACGCCCTGTATTCAGGGGGTCCCTGAAATCGAGGCAAACCTTTGACCTCTCTGCGCGCGATGTAAACAGTCCCTAGATACAATTTTTGTGGTTTGACTTGCCAAGCAAAGAGTCTCCTCTCATTTGACCAAAACTTAGAAACATGAAAGGCTCCACTGGTTAGTTGCACTTGTAAATGCAAAAAGTTGTGGTATTTAGGCATTTCTGCAAGGTACAAAAATATGTCATACTGTCGGGGCCATAAAAAAAAAATTCCCCATCGAAAAAGTTTCATCAAACACTTTTTCAATTCACAATTCACGATGATCAAATCATGTGACTGAACATTCTGCTGAGCATTCTGGGGAAAAAAATACAGAGGCTTAAAGAAGCCACGTGCCTTATATCATTTTCTAATAGTCTGGATAATTTTTTTTTTGTAACACTCTATCATTTTTGTTATTAATATTAAAATTTAAACATCAGCTTTGTGATTCGATTATCACTGTTTATTTATATGCTTTATTTTAAATGTTAAGAAACATAAAAAGACACAAAACTAAATAAAAATAAGATTTCAAAGCCAAGAATTATTTACATTTTTATTTTTATTTTTTTATTTTTTTTTTTTTTGAAAAATACCATGGTTATTTTTAGAACTAAATAAAAAATATGTTGAATAAAATGAAGAAAACTGCTGGCTATAGAGTCATACACTAAGTCTCACAGAACACTTGTAGTCACTGCAGATGTTTCTTCCACGTATGGCTTCACCCGGACACCATACTTTCTTGTTTGCATCGAAAACAGGTCAAACTCAAAACAAATGGGACGCTATTGAAGTCATCGAAGATCGGTACATGGTGTGAAAGTTTCAATGTCCATCATGTTTTAATATATGTTTGCATATTTTTTCTTATAAAGGAAGGTAATTAGGGCATCAGTTGATTATGGAATATTTTTATTTTTTTTCAATTCAAAGAAAAAGGCATACTACATCGAAAACCGGACAGGGGAGGATACATACCGGTGTACTCGGTAGATAAGTGTTCTGTTTACTGCACTCTGTAGTGCAGTGGTGTACAGTAGCAGTACAGTTCTGTTGTTAGACTAGAGTGTTGTTAATGTTATGTTAGTGTTAAGTGTCGTTAGTGTTACTTGATGATAGGCCCTATTGTATTGTATATTGAATAATATTAATAAGATACAAATAGATGATAGTGCAGTGGCTTTAGTTTTACTAACTCAGTATTAACTGACTAAACGCTTTAAAGCTGGCAAATCTTATATGCAGCGCCCTCTCGGATGCGTACACGATCGAGTAGACAACATTTTACAACATATTTAATTTCATTTTCAGGGATTTGAAAGTACAAGCTTCATCCTGAAGTAATACCCTCCAGAAATAAAGACTACAAAACAGACAGAATTGTAATGATGATGTTTTTTCTTGAAGCTAATAATTGTTATTATTTTGTATCTGTATTTATCTTGACAGTGTGCACTTTGAGATCGCTCTGTGGATCTGCGACTACCAGTAAAAACCTTGACATTGTGACTAGAGATAAGGTCTTCATTGACACAAATGGCCTGGCGAACACACTGGAGGAAAGCGGTACACTTTATTTGTAGATTGTTATTGATTTACTGATTTTTGTGACAAGGAAGTAGGTGTTTTTAATATATGGGAAGAAACAGGTTGACTGGTCCCCTCCTTGTGGTCCCATGTATAACGCAGCCTCTTCTTCTAACTACATAATTATCCCAAGGACTAATAACATTCAAAATATTGTGGGTGTCTTGCACGCAGATGCCCAAAATTAGAGTAAAAATCACTGAAGTCAGTTCCTATCTTCTTTTCAGAGTGTTAAACTTTCTAAACGCACACATTCTTTTACTTGCCCCAACATTTTCAGTTTGGGCTGGAATTGATTTGTTTTATTACTAAATTTGTTTCCTTTGAAATCTTTTTATTATTATTTTTTTTTTTACTCAGGGTTCCCAAGACAACAAGCTGAATGTGTGACGTCTATTTTGCTAGATGTATTCAGCAAGAATGCAGAGTTGACGTCCAAAGAGACAATATCAAAAGAACAGCTGGTATGTGCCCCAACAAGATGATGTTACCAACTGGAGCTGTCCCAACTATAGTTGAGACACTCTAAGCTGTAGTTGGGATAGGTCCAACTATAGTTATCAGGCCCAACTATAGTCTCAATAGCTCAAATACAGTTAGGAAAAGTTGGGTGGGACAAGCTAACCATTTGAGTGTATTGCCGTATCTGAATTGGCCGCTACGGTTTCGTCTACGACTTTTGCTGAGGGTGTTGCTAAGGGCGTAACATACTTCAGCGCATGAGGATGCAGAAATCTAGCTGTAGCTGCCAATTCGGACATTGGTTAAAATTAAAACAAGTATTTAAGCTTGGTTATAAAACTTTTCGTGCAGGCCCCTCGACCTATTTGTAGTGACAGATGTTTGGGGACACTACATGTAGGTGGGTTAGACTTACAAGGTAAATCAATTGTTCTTGGAAGTGTGCGCATGCTCGGCAGCGAACGATTTCCCTTGAATAGCAGAGCAAAATGCTACACAAAATGTCTTGGTCCCTACTCAAAAATCACATCTTGCTGCTCAATATTGGCATTCAGAGTGCACAAAATAAGTTCAGTCTGAATTTGTTACTACGCAACATTGCCGGATGAAATCGTTCCCTGCTCAGTAACTACATAAACAATGGAAATTTACCCGGCACCTCCGCTTACCACCTGGTGTTCTAAAGTCTCCCATTATTACTTGCAAAGTCAAAATGATTCCATGGATGTAATTTTTAGGAAATCAGCGTTCAGAATGTGATGTCGCACATCTCAGCTATCAAGAAGGACATGATCATTTTGGAGAGAAGCGAATTCTCCGCACTCCGAGCTGAAAACGAGGTTGGTGTGACGCAAGTAATAAGTTACTGTAAAGGTGCAATCCTGTTGAGCTTTGAAGTGCTTTGGAGTGGTTTGATTTGGTAGACCAACTTGAATGTTCTTACCTATTAGAGTTAATCTCAAAATGTCAACATTAGTTTAGATTGCGGCGTATGATTATTTAATGAGCTCATTGTTAGTGTTACTTCTTGACAGTGTTGTAGTCGAGTCACCTGTGTCGAGTCCGAGTCCGAGTCCCTTGTTTAAATATTGATTGCAAACCAAATGTCGTAAAATAAGAATTGGAAATGACAAAATAAAACACATTTATTTTAAACAAAGTTCTGTTAAAGTTTTTGTTAAAGTTGGTATAACCAAAAGAAACAATACGGGGCGGAACGGCAGATGCCATGATTAAAAAAATGTACTACTTTTTACTAGTGACGTGACCAAACTTGACGTCATGTGTGTGTGTCGACCATGTGTAGAAACTGGTGCAAACAACACACAGCCATCACAGTGCAATATGCAGGCTGTGTTTTACAGGTACCAGACATGCCATTTCCCTGGTAATATGCATCAAGCACAAGCAGTGGCTATGGTGTTACAGAATACCAGCATAATACTGGTGTCGTGCATCCCAGTGTTATTATGCGTATTGAACATACGAATCGAACATACAAGCGCTGTACGTAGATGGCCATTTACACAATAATCACGAACACTATTACTTGTGTACCATACGACAGTGTACTTATTTATTGTGCTAGACGTTAACTCCATGTGCACTCCGGGAATGACGATCGGATCATCGGAATTGTTTTTAATATTTAAAAAAGGTATTGTTTGTGAAAATACGTGACTCGAGTCACGAGTCCTCGGGGACAAGTCCGAGTCTTTTGCAGACGTGACTCGAGTCAAACTCGAGTCAAGTCCGAGTCACCGAAATTGTGACTCGAGACAGACTCGAGTCCGAGTCCTGGACTCGAGTCATACAACACTGCTTCTTGAGAGGGTCAGAAGTCAAAATTGAAATTCACCAGCTTTTTATTTAAAGTTTAAACTTAAAAGAGAGAGAAATTTGTCATCAATATTTCGATGATTTGTCTTCCCTCTGCAGAGATTGGAAAACAATGTCAAGCAGTTGACAAAACAGCTTCAGGTAAGATCGAGTTTGTTAAAACTGTCAATCCAAAATTCTTGTGAAACTTCAGTTCTTTCTCACGAAATAACAACATTTGTAATCACTTATCCTCGTCCTACAGGATGAGATCAAAAATCTGAGCAACAAAGTTTTATTGGACATCAACCTGGAAAAGAGCAGAGTGAAAGAAGAGGTAGGTAAGAGAAGAGCGTGTAACTGCTTTTAACCAAGGTTTGCGTTGTCACCATGAAACAATACTCCTATAGAAACTGTGGTAAATCTGAAAAGAACTGACGATGTAACAACTCAACCTTTCAGTCTTTCTCCTAAAGACAGTAGACACAATCGGCGAAAAAGGAGAAGGCAAAGACAAAAAACTGTGAATCGTTTCCTTTTTGGATGTTCAGACCATGGGGTTGAAAGACTCTCACTTTTTATGTAAGAAGAAAATTTTAACGCATTGTTTTGAACGCCTCACTCTCTTTGTTTTAGGCTAATGCACAAAAGATGCTTATAGAAACCAACAAAAACCTCATAACGACCGAGGTGGCCCACATCCTATCCAAGTTGGAAACGACGAAGAATGACATATTCAAATATTTTGCAGGTATATTCTAATCCTCTATCATTTTTTTAATTCTTATAACAAAAGTCAAGCATGCATTTTTCCAGCTTATTTGCTTAGAAACTTGACAACATTTCGGGTACATGGAAGTTTTAAGAAGTGTTTAAGAAAAGAAGGGAAGTGATAATTATCGAAAAAAATATACTGATTTTGTTTTTAAACCTAAAAGATAATCAATTATACAAGTTTCAGTCCATCAGAGAAAAGTTTTGTGGAAATAGCATTTAAAGTGCCAGAAAATCACTATTACCTATTTTGATTGCAGCAATTTAAACACACATGAAATCCCTGACAAAACATCAACAGGTTTTTGTGGTTTTTTTTCACTAAAACCTTGATTTTGAGTCTGATGAAATTCTCACAGAATGGATGTTGGTGTATTTATTGAAAGCTAGCGGATGGAAAATAGACCCTTCCCATGAAATATGCTAATTACATTCACGCATACACGCGTCTGCGTCACGCCACTATCATCCCCATACAAAAAGGCTCGATGTTAGTGCGCACGCTCGATGTGTAATTTACATATTTCATGGGAACGGTCTATTAGTGAACTCAAAAGCAACATTTATTTAAAAATCGCAAAGTAACACATCTGGAAACCAAATGTAAACGAAGCAGTTCTAATCATTAAAATTGCTTACTAAGCAGATAGTGTCGATGTAATTTTTTACTTGAAGGGAATGCCTTTTCAGGAAAAGTGTACTAATCCACATATTTTTATTCTATTTGCTCCCTGCAGGCACAATTCTTGGGTGTTTGACGATAGGCTTGGGATTCTACCGAATCATCGCAAAATGACGACACACACATCTACTGCCAAGTTTCCCACTCGTCAAAATCTCAAACAAATTTTGTCTTTTCCTGGTAAAAGTATCTCACTATATGTTATTTATAAATTAAAGTAACACAAACTTTGTTTAATTATTTAAATATAATTTTATGCCGAAATCAAAACTGAAATTTGTTTTTAGGAAACTGAGATTCATGTCTTTGGTTTGGCATGTGAGACTAATGAAACTATAATTTTGTAAAATATTCTTTGAACCAACGACCTCTGGCGCTCTACCAACTGAGCCATCTAGCCTTATGTTGGCAGTCTCCCTATTTTGTAAATACCTTTGTTCGGAGGTGCCAGTCAGAAGCCATACAACTGTTAACTGCCGTGTAGGTAAATACCTTTGTTCGGAGGTGCCAGTCAGAAGCCATACAACTGTTAACTGCCGTGTAGCCAGGGATCACACCCAAGGTTATGTTCAACATGGGAAGGGGCAACCGGGGGATCACCTTAAGGGGATTTACAACTTTTTATTTCAAATACCCAGTTATAAATCACAAGGAAAACTGACTGGGTAAAATATTCATTGAAATCTTTAAATGAAGATTTCATTAAAAAGGCAACAATTGCAGGCAAATGTTGAAAGACTTTCTTTCTAAACATTTAAATCATTAACCCCTCTTTGTCAGACCATTCAGTATCATCCACTGTGGTTTTGAATTTTATACTAACTTTGCAAGTCTGCAATATAGTAGACGTGTGGTGAATGCATCTACACGATACACATATACGCAGGCATGTCCTTGTATAGGCACCTCAATAAGGGAAATGTAAATGTCTACTGGAACAATCCAAGGGGGCACCAAGGCAATAAACCAGGGGCAGGGAGGCAATTGGAGACTTTTCCTTGTCTCAGCGATGAGAACAATAGAAATGGACCAATGAGTGGGACACCGGTATCGTCTCAAAAGTCTTCCATTGCCTCCGTGAAGTATCAGGTCTGCACATACACAGTTGATTTTGTGTGAACTTATGCCACCAATTTCCAGATGTGCAGTCGATTAGTTTTAAATGGTTGATTAAAGGGACACGTTGCCTTGGATCGGGCGAGTTGGTCTAATAAAAAGCGTTTGTAACCGTTTGTTATAAAATGCATATGGTTAGAAAGACGTTTAAAAAGTAGAATACAATGATCCACACAAATATGCCTCGAAATTGCATGGTTTTCCTTTTACTTTGCGAACTAACACGGTCCGCCATTTATGGGATGTAAAAGGAAAACCGAGGCATATTTGTGTGCATCATTGTATTCTACTTTTAAAACATCTTTCTAACTTTATGCATTTTATAACAAACGGTTACAAACGCTTTTTATTAGACCAACTCGCCCGATCCAAGGCAACGTGTCCCTTTAACTTGCTGGAAAATGTTACCACAGTTGGAGGGTTAAAACTATGTAGCCTGTTTTCGTTGTTGTTTTTAAAAAAAGTCTCAAATAAAAAACAGCCTTGGGCTCGAGGAGAGTGAGAAAGTTTGGAGGTGAAGAATAAGAAACACTTATGCATATCCTGTGGATTAAAGGGTTGTCTGGTTCAAGTTAGAAGGATGTAGCATTGGATGTATCAATCAAATCCCGCCCACTGTGAATGGATGAGTAACAATGCATCAGTGTTTTCAATGCCACCCTGTAGGCTCAAGTCATTTCTTACAATTTTGCTTTTGCATCTAACATGTCTAATACATTCCATGGTATAATCAGTTTATTAGTACGGTCTTCAGTCCAAAAGAATCAAACAAAACATCAAGTTAGATTTTTGGTGGGTTTGGGGTTATTATTTTTATTATATATTTCTGGTAATGAAACCAAGGATGCCTCATTAGTAAACTTAATCACTGTCACTCACAAGCCTGAGGAAACCTGTAAACAAGGGTGCTTGCTATGTGAACCAGAAACACCAGGGTTAACCTCTACTCTTCCATGTGTCCGGGGTTCTAATAGGTGCACTTCCAACCCTAGTACTTCCATCCAAAGAAAAAAAAAAACAGTTATGGTAAGGTATCTTGCTCAAGAACACAAGTGTTTCGGGATCAGGACTCAAACCCACACTCTTCTGATCAGAAACACCAGAGCTTGGGTCCACTGTTCTTAACCACTTGGCTATGACACGCCTAAATAGGAAGGGCCTTTCTTAGAATTACTAGCGCTGCAACGTAGGTTTCTTTGAAACATTTTGAAGTTTATGTCCCTAAACACAACAAGTATTACTATTTAACAAAGCTTGAGTACAGAAATGCCACATGTACAGCTGTGAAAATGACCAAAACAAAGTGCTGAGTGCACGTTCATCAAGTTGTTTCAAAGATTCAACTTCTTCTTTATGTTGGATAAACTTTTTCAAGTTAAGCATTATTTTATACACTGCTAATTTATTATATTTATCATTGTTTTTTTAAAAGGCAACTTATTACAGGCTTGTATATTTTAGATCCTTAGATTTTTTTTAAAATAAAAGCAATACTTTTCACAAAAGCAAGATTGATGTAATTGAGTTATTATTTATGATTTTAGGAAGCAATTACAATTTTATCTCAAAATAAAATATCTTCGTCAAATTTCATGGCACTGCTTACTGCCAAATTTGGTAATTGCAACCCATAGAATAAGGCATTACAGGGCTGTAAGTGCAGAATGTTTTGGGAAGAAGTGCTAGTAAAAATGGCTGTGATCTACCTCCCAAAACATCAAGAATTGTTTTGGTTTTAATATCACAAGTTTGAAGCATCCCTGAATGAGTGAAAGTTTTTTCCCACTTCCTGAGGGATAACAAAAAGTAGTAAGTCCTCCCTCATGGTAGATAGTATGTGCCAAATGTAAACTTGCATTTCAATTCTCAAAAGCCACATCTCAAAACAACACTCTACTTAAGCTGCATATTATTAACAGGGATTCAGACTCAAGTCTGACGCGAATCAATTCTAAGATTTCCCAAAATATCAGAGAGCTTTTTAGCCGACATTTTATGGATAAACAAATTTGTATGCTATAAGTAAAGACTACTTTTGGGATCAGTCACAAGCAATACATATCATGTGGCATCTTAGTAATTAGCTGGTAATTCTCTATTTTTACTCAACAAGATTTTGTTGTCCTTCATCAGTTTGAGGACCCAGGGGCAGATTTCTTCATCGAGCTATAGGAGCACATTTGCTTAACACAGAAAAACTGCTTAGAAGAAACAGGTTACCAGCCGAGATACCATGTGACGCAAACTATTTGTGACTGGTTCCCAGCAATGTTTTGCTTACCAGAGAATGATTCACTTGGCAACATATTTCTGCTTAGCCAAATCACAGGAAGTGCTCCACCACGATAATCGGTTGACTAACCAGCGGGTAAACAAGCAACGACGACACGTGATTGTCTGACTTCCTGATGACACAGATCACAATGACCTTGAATGCAAACTTACCTTGAGGCGACCCCTTCCCTCTTTGTAGCTCACCTAGTCATCCAGACGGCAACCTGCATTAGCAATCGCAGAAAATGAAACTGCAAGTGAAAACATATTTTGACGCACTCATCGTGTAGTCTTCACAGTGTATTTTGAACTGGCCAGCTTTTTAATTTTTCTACAAAAAAGTCTACTCCACAATCGATCTGGTGATGTAAATATGGTGAGAACATTTTAGAAAATTACATTTGGATTTCTAGATTTTCTTTCTGAATGAGTCATGGTCTAAGTTACTTCAAGAGTTTTGCAGACAGTTTGTCAACAGGCTTTCTGAAAGAGACATTGCCAATTTTGTTGTCACCTTAATGGTAAAGGCACTGTACACGTTTGGTAATTACTCAAAATATATATTGGCATAAAAACTTACTTGGTAACGAACAACGGAGAGCTGTTGATAGTATAAAACATTTTGAGAAACGACTCCCTCTGAAGTAACATAGTTTTTGAGAAAGAGGCAATTTCTCACTAAAATAATAAAAGACTTCTGGCCAGAAGCCTTTTATTCCTATCTGAAAGCACACTAATTTGTACAACAAGGGTGTTTTTTCTTTCATCATTTTCTTGCAACTTCAATGACCAATTGAGTCCAATTTTTCACAGGCTTGTTATTTTATGCATATGTTGGGATACACCAAGTGAGAATACTGGTCTTTGACAATTACCAAACGTGTTCAGTGCCTTTAAGGGCACAATTTGTCATCCCTTGTTCCTTATTGTTGGTATCATATACTATGCATGACAGGCTACAAGCAGCCATACAAACAATTGTTACAAACAATTGTTACAATGTTCTTTTAATTTTGAAACGGCATCATCTGCCAAAAGTTGTTCAGTGAAAACCTTTCTGAGTTCGGACTAAAATCGGGGCCTGCAACTTCAACATTTGGCATGTTGAATTGATGTGATTAATACACCAAAAAGCTGTTCAAAAGAAAACTAAAAAATTGATGGCGTAAATAAGTTTGAGATTTGCTACTTTCTTGATTTCAAAGGAAGTTTTTGTTCAATGAGCAAGATTTCTCATCAGGGGCCGTCAAAGTTTCAATATTTCACAGTCTATCAAAGAATATGACAGGGGTCAGGGAACACTTACAACTTTAAAAGATGTGTAAAATGTTTATATTTGAATAATGTGCATCAATTTTGAAAGATAAATGTTGATAAATACTACTTTAGGCAAGGGGGCCCTTAAAAGTGGTGCTCTCTGTATAACCTGAAAAACTTTGGATGGTTCAAAATGATACAAAAGTGCATTTTTCTTTGAAATAACACCTGGTGAAACTATTCCAGAGGGTCGATACTTAAGAATAAAGCTTTCAGTCATGGGTTTTTATGGCATTGCATGGTGATCGAGGTATCAATGTATTCAGCTTGCAGTAACACCTTGTGTATACACAAGTAGGGTGTCACAATAAACTAAATGATATACGTTACTTTCATTCAAGTAATGTACTTTGTAGTAACTTGGAAGTACATTTTTTCATATATGCAAATGATGTAAACCAAACTTTAAAATGATCACAACGATTGTTTATGACTTTTACAGTAAGGTTGAAGATGTAACTCACATTAATGCATGGAGGCTTGAGCCATGGCAGTCACAATGAATACAGTAGTGTGCTTCCTGACGTCAACGACAACTCTCCTTCAATTAGTGTTCCTCTGTGTGGCATTGCAAATGAGCGTCTCGCAGGAATGTAAGTTGACTGCTTTATTTAATACAATCAGTCATTAAAAGCGGACAAATAGCAACATGTTTGACAAACATTTTTGGCATGCTGAGTGGGGACAAAATGTGGAGCAGAGCTTTTTGTGAGTTTCACTGTGGAGGAGACTAACATTTGGATGAGACATCAGATGATGTTACATTTAAAACATAATGGAAGCTTGTTGTGAATCTTGGGGAGGTTAGGGGTAGCTGTAGGTGTGCTTGTAAGGAAGGGGTTCTACATGGGGAGATGGCTTGCTGTTGTGGGCAGAGTGCATGTTGGTTAGGGAAGGGTGGCCGGGCAACAGTTTGTCGTGTTTGGCAGGTGCTTCTTTGCTAGGGGGAGGGTGGGCAATAGTTTGCCATGATTGGCAGCTGCATGTTCCCTAGGGGAGGGTGGGTGTGATGGTTTGCTGTTGTGGGCTGCTACATTGTGGATGGGTTGGGAGGTGGGCAGCTGAATGCTACTCTCAAGAGGGTATCAGGTTCACTGTATTCTTGTGTGTGTTCCCTCTCCACATAGATGGTGAAGTAAGACTAGTCGATGGTGAGGAACCAACCCAGGGGCGTGTGGAGGTCTTCAACGGAACACTCTGGATGACCATCTGTGGATTCCAGTGGACCTTGGAACATGCCAAAGTAATCTGCCGTCAGCTCTCCATGCCCCTCGCAACAGGAGCCACCAACGGAGGGCGCTTCAACCCTGGCAGTGGGGAGATCCTGGCTGATGATCTGTACTGCACAGGGTTCGAGTCCAAGATATTTGATTGCCCTTACGAGCGGGGGGATCTGAGGTGTGATCACAGCATTGATGCTGGAGTGATTTGTGGTGTTTGGTCCCATGGTAAGTGGGTTAGGAAAGCAAAGATATGAATTAAGTTATTTTGCAAATGCCACATTTCTCATTTTTTGTTTCTGCAGCAAAAGAGTTTGATGTTCGCTTGACGGGTACACTAAGCACTTTGGAAGGAAGGGTGGAAGTTTTCTTCAAGGACCAGTGGGGCACTGTCTGTAATTCCAACCTAGACTGGGAGAATGATGTGGTGTTGGACAAATACTGGGACCTAAGGGATGCCCAGGTGGTGTGTCGCCAGCTTGGCTACCTGACCGCGAAGCAGCCCTACAGGGAAGAGTTACTGGCAGAGACGTCCCTGTCGGCCGCTGTGACAAATCAACGCTGCAGGGGAATAGAAGCCAATCTTGGAGAATGCAATGGGGATTGGGAAGTGCTGGTCCACTGTGCGCGCTTCCAGGAAGCTCAAGTTGTGTGTGACCCCCGTCCTAAAGTAGAAAGTAAGTTATGGACGATTCAGCAGTCAACTTCAGTTTTTGTTGATTCAGATCAATCGCGGAATATAAAGGAAGTCCTCATACAAAACTTGGGTCGTATCCAAAGTGGTGGCTGCATGCTACAGCTATGATTGCTGCTAAGGGTAATGCTATAAGAGCATCCTATGCTTCATTGCATGATGACGTGGGGATAGCCATAGCCTTATCCGTAGCTTCCAATCCAGACACAGCCTTGGTTTAATTATCCAAGAATGTGGAATCACACCCCCAAAAATCAGCAATAAGACAACAATCTTTTCTATACACTTTGAAAAGCTACAACGTGCCTGACCACACAGGGGTAAAAGTGATTGCTACTGCTTCAGAGGTTGGCAATACTCAAGGAAATTTACTAATATTAATTGACTATTGTTAACCCAAGTTCGGACGTTTTGTAAATCCAATTGAAAGATTGTCCTGAACCACATCATGTGTGTTTGTTTTTAATTAAATAATGGAAGATACGAGCACAATCAAAGCAATACATCGGATAAGACAAGGTGATCTTGAGGGTCCTCCAACCCTTTTTGTAGCGAGAATAATAAAATCTTGAACAAATGTTAACCTTCAATATCTTTTTCCAGTTCGATTGCCAGTCAATAAAGGTGCTAATTGCATTCTAGCATTTTCAGTCGGCACTTCAAATAAGGGACCGCTAAACGCAGTGACACAAACAGGTGTATAAAGGATTTCACATTCACTGCCGTGTTTTAAAATTCTACTGATGAATTTCTGCAGGATTTGATGTTCGCTTGGTCGGAGGTCCGCATCCTAACCAGGGTTTTGCAGAAGTCCTCCATGAAGGAGACTGGAAATCAATTTGTAACAGAGAGTGGGACTTGGACGATGCCGACGTCATCTGTAGGCAGCTTGGTTACCCCGAAGCCACCTTTGCTCTTGTTGACAATGAAGAACTATCAGAGTGGACGAAGAAAAAGACAAAGATGTTTCTAGATAGACTCGGATGTATTGGAAATGAGACTAACTTGGCAGAATGCCAAATGAGTTACACATCAACGGCCTTGTGTGGGACCACGGCAAAAGCTGGTATCGTCTGTATGAGTGAGAAGTATCCAAGTGACGATCCACGTAAGTCATTATGGTTGGGGGAGGGAATCAAATATCACATCGATGTTTCTTTTCTAATTGACATTTTCCCTCACTGCTATATCAGGGAGTTGATCTAATTAAGAGAGATTTTTGTTGGACAAGCAAGATTGACTACAGTTTATAAGAGCTCTTTGTCAGAGAGCTAGCTTTTAGAAAACAAGTTTTTAACTACAATGTTTACCAGGTATTGCTCTGTTTTCGAAAGGAACCCAAGCGGCGTATCATGGTCGAGCGGACCAGCACACGGGACTCAAGCTCTGGTGTTTCTGATCAGCAGAGTGTGGGTTCGAGTCCCGGTCTTGACAAATAGGTCCTTAAGCAAGACGCATAGCCATTACTGCTTTGTCCTTCGGATGGAACGTAAAGCTGTTGGGCATTTGTGTTCTGTAAAGCCTGAAAAAGAACCCAGTTATACTTATGATTATCGCTAAGAGAAGTTTTCTTTTCTTTTCAATCCAGGTGATAGAGTTGGTGACAGCCTCTCCAGGATCTTCATAGCAGCACTCATCATCTCAGCAGTCATCTTTCTCTCAATCGTCATTTTCTTCCTAGCAGCCAAGTACAAGAAACACATTGCCCAACAGCAGCTGCCGCTACAACTCACGGGAACCCCACAGCAAGATCAGCTCCCCTTGACGCCTCAACCGGCAGCAGGCGAAGAGGAGCCGCCAGTAGACAAAGATGAGCCACCCCCTTACGACGATGCAGTGGCCATTAGTGATTTAAGCGACAAACTGACTCCTCTACCAATCATCAGGGCTGTACGAAGGACTCCTGGGCCTGACACCCGAGTTAGTGGCACTGAAGTGTGACGATGGCCTTGGTCATAAGTTCTGTTAAGACTGAAAGAATAACGACATGACTACATTCCAGCAAAATGCATCACCTTAATTGAGACATGGCTTCATCGTATCACATCACTCTGGTTGACCTGGACTCAGATTAAGTTCAGACATTACCCTTCTCCTTTTGCCCAGAACATACAGCACAGCTGGTGCCATGCATCCCAGGCACATGCATCTCGACTATAGAATGAGATTCCACAGTGCATCCGCTGCTTTCCTTCTTTGGACGCTTTTTAGAAGGCTCTGAAAACTCATCTATTTGAACAATGACCTAAACATGTTAAACATGTTAAACTGCATTCTTTGGTTAATTTTTTCAGACACTGTTCAAAGCTGTGTAACCATCTTTGATGAGTAAGAGCGCTCTATAAATGTATACATTGCATTGTATTGTACTGTATTAGAAGGCACAGAGCAAGTTCGAGTGCGCACATTTAGTCAACCCTTGGTTGACCACTGCATGACTAGCAATTCGTACATGCGCAGTGACGTACTCGCTCGAATGACTCGTTTGGAAGTCCAGTCAACCATCGGTACTGCATTCAAGCCGTTTCGCTACAGTGTCACTGGTTCCCTTCTGCGCTTTACAAGGGGTTAGCATGAAACAAGGCTACCGGGACCACATAAGAAACCATGGTCCTGAGGCTGGTTTCAAATAGTTGACCTTTAGTTAACCATGGCGCGCACTCGAACTTGCTCATGGCTGTAGAAAAACACCAAGTTGCTACACCATCGTTTCTTTCCACATCCATAAGAAAATTGCTGGGTGCTTCCTTCTTGTACAAGCTTTGAGTTGTTGTTTGGCAAACCTGGTCATCTATGATGAAGATGCAAATGCCTCTGCTCCCTCACTGAAGTAATGTTTCCACCCAGCTACCAAACACTTACATTAATGTTTGAACTCATTTTAAAAATGACACATGCAAATTTCTCCTTTTTAAATGTGAATATTTCTCATCAGTAATTTAATTTACTCCAAGTAGCAAGTAAATACACATGATTAGAAACACAATTTATTAATGCCAAATGAAGAAACTATTTGATTTCTTTAATATTTAATTTTCCCCCTTGCATTGGCCGCCATGGCTGCAGTCAAACAATGGAAATGTGCGCGCAGTGCGCACTACTCTCAGCCAACGATAGGTCTTCATCGACCTCATTGAGGGCGCTGTTTGGGCTTGTGACGCCATATGCAAGGGGTCTATTGAAGACATTTAATATCAGGTAATTACCTGCACCAGACCTGGGCTCAATTTCTTACAGCTGCTTCAGCACACACAAAGTAGCCAAGTAAAACAAAATTATGCTTACTAGACTCCGGTTACCAGCCGAAAAACCATGTCACATGTACAAGTTGTGACTGGTATCCTGCTCATTTTCGCTTAGCAGGAAAATGTTAAGCATCCTGCTTGCTTAAGCAACTCTTTGACATTAAAGCCCCGAGGGTTTAGAGATTAGGTCAAACGAAAGCCTCGCCCTCTCGATCAAAGATGAAATTCCACACCTGTGCTGAGTATCCAATGGCAAGGAAGATATTTTCTTTTAGTTGTAATGAGGAATATAAAGCTACATGTACACCGATTGGCGTCCAGTAGATGCATAAATTTATCATATCAGTAGATGAATCACAATTGTTAAACACTGAATTATAATCACAATTGTTAAACTCCCTGAGTTATGAGCAGTCCACTGTGCCAAACAGCGAGCAAAAACTCAGAAACAGCAGTTTGTAAAAAATACCCTGTTAGAAAGTGAGTGCGTCATGCACCGCACTGGTTTGTACAAATGGAACTCTGTGGATGGTATAAATTTAATTTAACCCTAAGTTCTCCTCAGGTGTACTTATACAATTGTGCAAGATATGACCATTTGATCAAACTGTGTTACGACATTGTATCACTAAAGTGACTTTTATGCTAGCGTGATATCATGATTTCTGATAACAGGTTGTTTGTCTCAAGCCGAAAAGAAGCACGATTTAAAAATATTAAAATGTTAAAAATGAATTTTCATCATGATAAAAGTTTTAAAGTATCATGGGATATAATCAGTTACCAGGGGCGTCGATCGCTACTAAAAAGTAGGGGGGACGGGCGAGCAAGTCTTGAAAAAATACATCTTACATTATTTGCACCCCACACCATTACTTGTACATTTAATTCCCTATTTTTTGTTTGACCAGGAGGCAAGTTACAGGGGGTGATATTTAACAATAACATCATCCGAAATGGGGTTTGGGCCTGGGTTTCCCTTATGTAAAACCGAGATTCTAACAAATACAAACATCATATTCACAATCCTTTTTAATTGAAACCACATTGCGACAATTTCTTCGGTAAAATTGAGAGAGTTTTTGATATTTTGTTTCTTCTTTCGTTTTTCTTTTATTTTAATTTAGGCCTATATCTTGTTTTTAGAATAAAAAATAATAACACTGAACAAACTGCTCCTATTTATTTTAATGGATTTTACTATATTTTGTGTGTTGTAACACATTTGCACTTGCACGCACACACAGACTCCCTTTGTGGAGGGATCGTGTACCATACATTATAGCATACACAAACGACGCATAACTTGAATGCTAACAAGGTATGTAAGCGGGATTTTGGCGTTCATGTCTTGGACGAAACTTTTCGTCTATTTTCTGTATTATAGAAACGGAAATAGGCCCAAAATACCATTCTGCGCGTGGTCCATCAGAAAAAAAGAGAAAATGAAGAAAACATTTCACCGTTTGTTCGCTATTCTTTTATTTGAACAAAAATTGTAATGAAATATTAAATCAAGAAAATGGTGTATATTTTTATATTTTGTTGCATATTTCTAATGAACAGTCAATCAAAAAGTGGGGGGGACATCTGATATGCTGTCCCCCCCAGTCTAAAAAGTGGGGGGACATGTCCCCCCCGTCCCCCCACCCATTGACGCCCTTGACTGAGAGCCTCTGTTATAGACCTTAATCATGGTGCGGCGATTTTGATTTTCTCCCATTCAAATCAATGTAACCAAACTGAGGCTGGAAGTAGAAATAGTCTGGTTTCTTTTTGTACAATGAGTACTATCTTCTGATACTGTTATTGGATACAGGGAACATGACCAAGATGGCAGCAGCATTATGATAAAGGTCTATGGATAAGTCATGATTCAAACTTATGTCCTAAGCTTCTTGCACTCTGGTACCAACACTAATCAATTAAAACTTGCATAATCCATTACTGCTATTACTAGCACACAAATATTGACAAATAGGTTTTACAATTCACCACTTACAAAAATGTCGACATTTTACAAAATATTTTTTGGGGCATGCATCTTGCATAAAAGACAATTCAAGTTTAGGTGCCGTGTTTAACACAGATTTTGGCAAATATGTTTGACAATTTACCACTTAAAAATGAGTTGATAATTTCCACATCTTTTGTTGCATACAATTTAGATAAAATAAAAATAGGTGAAAGGCAAGATCCAATCGACCATCTTGGATGACACAATTAAAAGTTTAGGTGCAGTATTTAACCCAAACTCTCCGTTCACAAACCTCGTAGGTGTACAGACAGATATGTCACCCAAGAAAACCTTTTGGTGGCAGCACTAAACACTACCAATTGGTAAGACAACTTGAATACATATTATTTCAAAGAAAATGTGCGTTTCCATGTAAATTCTAGTTAATTTTTAAGCATTAATCTTCCGAGAATACTCCAAGATGTCACAAAATCTCATATATAATGGAATCATGGTGAAATAACCCATGCTACCGATTGCCAGTGCAGAAATTGAGTAAGGTTGAGAACCTTATCACTTCTTAGCAGCCCAAGTTCCAGTTAAGCACAGTATGTAGGTGGTGGAATTTTAGGCAACCATGCTAGTTTTTCCAATCAAATTTAAACAAAATTACGACCAAATACTAACTTAACACAAAATAAACAAGGCTAAATAGTCAAATTAGTTTGAGTGATTTCGTTCAAGTTGATCTTTAACACTGGAAAGGAAAACTAGCGCTTAGGCAGCAGAAAAATCTATGCATTACGGAGACATACGTCACAGGTTTAGCAAGGAGGTACACAATACATAATGGTTTATATGATCCAATCAAATTGTCAACTGTCACTGGCAGTGCCAATCCACTAAAAAAAAATATACACAATGTTAAGTTATACTTTCAAAAGAAAAAAACAAACAAACAAAACCAAATTGACTCATCTTCAAAAGTAAGTCACAAATGAGAGTGTAACATTAATATTTCTACTATTATTGATGCTATAGGTTAGAAGGAATACTATCTAAAAAATAATTTATACATTAATCACACTTCCATCATTTGATTTAAAAAGTAAAACTTGCTAGCAAAAACGAATTGAGTTGAAAAACTCTTTCGAACAGGAAAAACAGACCCATGTAGTAGGGCCTAAACCCAAAGTTTACCACAACTGTAATTTTCGGACCATAAACCGCGACTTATGAATTGATTTTCAGGCTGATCTTTGGCTTATATTCCGGAAGGTTTAAACACAGACAGTAAAATTCAGCAAAATTAAAATGCCAAAGTTCTCCAACTTCAATATATATAATATATTACCAAAATTGTAAAATGCAAAAAATAAGTTAGTGGCCTGACTTTTCGACCCTAGCAGAGTCTTTCTCGAAGGCTAAATGACAACACACAACACACATACAAGCAGACAAGAGTTGCAAGAGTAGTCAAGTGGAAATACATGAATAGAGAGAGTGGAGGGAGAAAAGCAGAAAGCATTCAGAGAAGGCAAGGGGTAAGCAGGGATTATGAAGACAAGGGGGGGGGGGGGTTATGAAGGGAAGAGGATAGCTTGACCACAAGAAGTTGGGAACACAAAGGACAAAATGGAAGGTTAGAAGAGAGGTAAATAATTAGTTAATACAATGTAGGGCAGACTAATAAAGTGGATAACTGTGTGGGAAAAGGAAAAGGCAAAAACAAAAGGTTATTAGTCATTTCCTTCTTGGATATTCAAACATGGGGCTGAGTGGTCTTTATGCGCCTTATCCAAAATTGTAAAATAAAAAATATAAAAACACATAACGATCGTTAATTCTTTATTCAGTTCTGTATTTGCCTGTACAACACGTCAATTTGTAATGTGCTACTTTGCGACAACGTTCGACCACTTTTTCTACCTCAGTGGTTTGACAAAAATTCCGAGCTCTAAACTCAGTGACCTTGGGTTGTTTTCACAAAGCACTAAGATTCATCTTAAGATGAGTTGTCAATATTGCCATCGTGATTTGTATTGTGACATCGCAATTTACTTGCAATTAAGATGGATTTCCAGCTTAAGATCAATCTTAGCTCTTTGTGAAATTGAGTCCTGGTTCCTTACACATTTGAGAATTGCAAACGCGTTCTACAAAAAAGGACACCACACTTTCCTCTGAATATGGTTATTTATCAACTAGCCAATCACAGTGTGCCGACTGTTGGACTTTGGACCTGCTGTGTATGTACTGCATGTACTATATTCACGATTGTGTGATGTGCATGGACTACCCTCTATCGTAGTTGCGTGTATGTGTACCACACAGTCACAATATAAATGCGTTGTGGTTTTGTGTATGTTTTTGTAGTGATCACTTTCATTGGCACCTAAAAATTTAGCAAACAAACAGACTTATCAAACCATTTAACTTGAAAATAATCTTGCTATTTCATTTTACCACCATACCCCTTATTTATTGTAACATACAGGATATAAAAATTGGCACTTTCTGATGTGGCATAATTCTGGGCAGCTTATACACTGACCTCTGAACAATTTTTCAGTGATTTTCTGGTGTTGTGGCTTATATATTGCGGACATCTTAGTGGCAAAACCACTTCCCTGAAAACAAATATTTACTCACCCCTGGTATTTTGCATTACAGTAAAAACAGCTGCTTATCAACTAGCACAAACAAGATATCAGCAGAGATTATACCGCTGTCTGAGAAGGCCCTTCTGGTAGATTTCCGGGGGTAACCTCATCATATTTGGGTGGCAGGTCCTTCAACGACAAAGACAGAAGAATTTTAAATACGAGTGCTTTTAACTGGTTCACGTGGGATGACGTGTACATCTGCCAAATTTTTCAGAACTGGCTTACGGCGGACAATTTAAATTTACCATCCAGAACAACTTAGGAGCACTCAATTTTTTGGCAGTCAGTTGGACGATTGACGAATATATCTTTACCCGGATATTCCATTGTGAAGCGTGCACAGGCATGCACTTACCGTGCTACGCTTTATTTCCCCATTCAAAGAAGAACAGAGGGTACTGGAATTCGTGCTCGTAATCTCCCTTTCTTCTGGGTTATGTATCATTAATTCCAGGCCTTTGTCCTTTTGTTATACAGATGTTGATTACGAGAATGGGTATCAGTGCCGGGAGTAGCGAAAACCTTGCGCATGCAGCAGACTAGGTATGCAAGCCTGTGTGACATAATAACTTGCCCAAAGGCCAGCAAAATGTAACTTTGCTGCAATCACAGATTTTTGTGTACAAACCTATGTAAAGCTTGAAATTTGTGCCCAGGCATGCAACGTCAGTTTTTCAACAACAACAAATGAGGAAAGTGCCTGACACAGCAAGACTTGGGACTGTTTTTTAGCACCAAATTTTGAATGGCACAGCTAAGACACCATAAACAAGGAAATCAGCTAATCAGCTAAAAAGTTGCATGCCCATGTACAGCTCTTGTAATGGCTGAAGGCAAAGTGTTTTATTTATTTATTTATTTATTTATTTCATTTTCCGGGATAATACAAACAGTGAACTACAGACAAAACAATTACATGTACAAATAACACTGAGTAGTAAACATAACAGAAAACAACACCCCAAAAGCTCCCGTAGGATTACCCAAAAGAAACAAGTTTCTGTCGAGGGGCTCTCCGAACTAATAGGATAACAGTGATTAATACATTTAGGATAAAATTCATTAAATAGAATATCTATAAAATTAAGCAGTTATTCAAAATATAAAAAAAAAAAAAAAAAAAAAAAAAAAAAAAAAAAAAAAATAATAATAATACAATTAAAAATTACAATACATGTAAGTGTAAATAAATAAATAAATAAATAAATAAATAAATAAATAAATAAATAAATAAATAAATAAATAAAGTGTTGCCCTAATCTGAATTAAAAATTACGTTCTAGTACCACATAGCCTGAGTGCACATAACACAAAGTCGCCCAAGTGAAGGTGCATTATTTCAAACAGAAATCCTAAAGAGTGTACAACATTGGTAATTGCCAAAGACCTGTATCCACACTTGATGTGACCCAACATATACATGAAATAACAAACCTGTGAAAGTTTAAGCTCAATCGGTCTTCGGAGTCATGAGAAAACAGTGAAAAACCCCATTATATGTTTTAACTTTTTTGTAAACATCGGATTTTATCCTGCGTGCATGATAAAGACTATTGTTTTACTCATTTCATAAAACTATGGCATTTCAAGCAAAACTATTTCAAGGGAAGTTTTCCACCATGACCATCTTTATACGTTATCTTTGTAAGTTATGTGCAAATCTGTGAACATTTATATTTTTAATCTTACCAATGTTGTACACACCCTTTAAGGTCTGTTCATAACAACAACAGCTGAGACAATCATCTCTCTACAGTGGATCAATGACAAATCTTGACAAGTCACAGCATGCTTACCTCACTCACCTTTACCGGTTGGTATTGGTTAGCCCCGCCCGAGGCTTCAGCTACTCCCCTTTCAGGGGTGGTGCTGTCAGGCTTCATCAGCCATTTGAAACACGCCCAGCACACAGCACACAGCACTGAGATCCCAAGAGCCACTCCTATTATGATGTTACGAATCTGAGTGCTCGACAATCCTTCCTCTGTGGGGTTTAATTTGAGCAAATAGAAAAGTGGGATTGGTTTATGTTGAAGAGTTACGTTGGTCTTACGAAAAACATGTGAAGAGAGGACAATTAGGGGAAGGTTCAAATTAAAAATTAAAATACAGAAGGCTGCAGCGATAAGATGTGGGACTTTTAGTAGGATTTGATGTAACAGCATTAACCACTTTATGTCGGATGATGGGAATACATGCCAAACGTGTCTAAACTGGCGTACAGTGGTGGAACAGATTTGGAGCGACCTTTTTTTAGTACGGTCAGTTGACTGTCTGACGTGTAAACTCACCCGGACAATCCAATAGTTTGTGTGCACAGGCATGCACCCACCATGCCATGATTTGGTTCCTCTGTACAAAGATGGACAAATGGTACTGGAATGTATGCTTGAAATCTCCCTTTTTCTGGGGGTTATTGTGTAATTCTTGCCCTTGCTTTTTTTGTTATAAAAATGAGGATTTCAAGAGTGGGCAGACAGCCACCATTGTTTATGCAAGGCTTCGGTCCAACTCAGGATTTCAACTGGAACTCTTCAGAGGTGAAAGCAGGACAAGATATCAGTTAGCCAAGTTTTCTTGCTCTTCCTTTCATCTTTTAGGAAAGTTCCGTACTTACCCTCTGGAGGTTCGATGGTTCTTATCCTTGGGTCTGTGTTCGGGTAGTCTTCACTTTCGCAGACCACACTGACATCATCATCGTGGAAACACCGACTGTACCTAGGCACCCCGTAATAGCAGTCGCTGATGTTCCTCTCTGATCCCACACAGCCAAGGTTGTAGAACAGGATCGCTCCGCCTCTGGGTTCAAAGGCTTTTTCAGTTTCATAACCGTTCAGGGCAGCGACGACCTCCCCGAATCCCAGCTGCCGACAGATTACCTGTGCATCATTGGCATCCCAGCCTTCATCACAGATTGTACCCCACTGTCCGTTGTACTCCACTTCCACGATGCCCTGGTTGGGGTAGGACCCGTTGACTAGTCGCACCTGCAGGGCTGAAAGGTGAAACTAATTCAATTCCCCTACTCTTGACTACCCATTCCAGCAATTTGACCAACCATTTGAAACTACTGCACAAGTTGTATTTAGTGACACAACTGTGCACAGAATTAAAGTGGGTACATGCGAGTACAATGTAAACATAACAATTTAGGGCACGATTTGTATTTTGACCTTTTAGTCAAATCTTGTGGCCAGTTTGCGGCCAAAGACGGGCATTTTCGAACTAGCCATTCGCGGCTGCTACAATCTCAACAAGGTTCATCACCTAAATCAGTTACTTACAGTCTGCCCGGGGCCTGGGGTCGCACCCAGAACGTACATCGTTGGTATAGCTACAATACTTGACGGGTTCATCAAGAAGATTCGTGCACCCCAAGAGGTTCTCTTCAGTGCCTGAGCACACCCGTTTGTCTTCCCAGTAGGTATCCATACGAGTACGGGTGAAAAACTCTTGAATATATTCGGACATGCTCGTCAGGTACCCCATCTGACGACACGTAACATGCTCTTTTTGGTCTCTCCAACTCTCACTGCAAACCATAACCCACTGCGTGTCGATGTAAATCTCAAGCCGTCCAATACTGACTACTCGGGTACCACTCAGCCTCACGTCCCCTTCTTTAGCTGGAATGTCAACAACAAACCATATAACAATATTAATAGTGGCTTCTTATAAAGCGCTCAAATCCTTCACTCAAAAATGCTCATGGTGCTTGAATATTATTAACATTTTTCGTTTAAGGTACATGTATGTGGAGCTCTGTTTCAAGGTATAAGACCTTTTTCCTTTACGTAGCACCATGTACATGTAATGGTTTACAAAGTACCATGGCGCAAAATGCAGCAAATCAAACCAGGAATACCGGGGCGAACCCCTTCTTTTTACAAGAAGTGCACTGGGTTCTTTTACGTGCATTACATAACAAACAGGACCAACGGCTTTAAGTCCCATCCAAAGCACGCAGCAATAAAGGTTTTAGTATCTTGCTCAAGGACACAAGTGTCACTACCGGGACTTGAACCCACACTCTACTGATCAGAAACACCAGAGCTTGAGTTCGGTGAAAGAGCTTGGGAAAGTTCTGAGTATACAGTGCTTAATACACACAGGTGTAAGGCTAAAAGGCAAAATATATTATATACCTACTTAAGATGTGTATGTTCCTCATAAAACCGAAACCATTATGTTTTCTGTGCTGATAGAGAGAGCATTTTAACAGAATGGTGTAATCACCCCTTTTAAAAATGGAGTGTACCCAAACCATGATTGCAAATGATTGTGCAAAACCACTTCTTTTTAGAGCATTTTAAGAGAATGGTGTAATCACCCCTTTTAAAAATGGAGTGTACCCAAACTGTGAACGCAAGGGATCGGGCAAAACCACTTTCCCCCCCCCCCCCCCCCCCCCTCCTGAATCCTGCAAAGAATGTCGACACGCTTATTCCTCATAAGAACACCCCTGACCTTAGCCTTTCCAAGGCAGGTGTACTCTTACTAATCACAGTAGCCAGAGGCAGTTTCAATCTTATACTTTAGTAGCGGGTACCACTTTTTAAACAGATATTAAACTTGCATTGGGGAGACAAATCATGTTTTCTTGGAGTGCTATCTTTTATCTTTTTTGTTTGTTATTTGAACTTTACCCATAATGATCAAAAAGGCCTTATTGGAAAATTAATGTTTCTTTTTGCCCCAAAATTGACCTTGGAAGACCACTGTTGGTCGATAAACTCCACTTAACGGGAGCTCCAAAAGATGCGCAAACAATCTCATATGAAATCCGTACAAACTGCACTGATGACCTTACAGTCCTAAACCGACGACTTTTCACTCTAATGATTAAGCAAAACAGAATGTTGTCCTTTATATTTACCATCTTTCCATGTACCACATTGTAGTGCAGCATCGCCACTTTCACACAGTGTTTCACTTGGGTCTGTTGACATACATTTGATAAGCTCTCTCTCCTCTCCTGAGCAGTTCAGCATCTTTGGCAGGAATGCCCTCTCCTTGTTCACCCCGAACATTCCTCCCGGCATCTTCTGTGTTGGGGTCGGCATGCCCAGCTGGTAGCACGCTATCTTGGCCTCCTCTAAACTCCAGGTATCAGCACAAACCCTCCACCATACACTGTGGTGGAAGATTTCCACCCGCCCTTCCGTCCGCTCTGTTCCATTCACCAATCGAATTTTCCCTTGATAACCTTTTTTAGAAATCATAAAAAAATATTAAAAAATAACAAGCTAGTTTCTTTTTACTATTTTTTATTTAATGTTTCTTCTTCAAATGTAGGATCATACTTTGGTAAGTAATCAACAAATTATTGACCATAAAAACTTACTTGGTGATTTGGGTATTATTTGTCAGGATGAAAATGGAAATTTAATTTATTTACGTACATTGACCAAACAAACAGCGAATAATCTGCCAATTACAGAAAAGGGAAAAACAAACATTAAACAGAATCTTTAAATTTAGAAATTTAAAAACATTGTTGTTACGAATTGAAATAAGAAAACATAATTAATAAATAAGAAAAAAAAAATAAACAAAACAATAATCATAACATCATCAGGCACTGGTACAGGCTGAATACTTGTAGAAGTAGTATGGACAGCGATCTGTGATTTGGGTAAGACGCAACATTACCTCTCTCCGTTCCACTGCAGACAACGTCCACAACCGTATCATGATTACAAAGAGGTGTTGAATCGCCGACATTAATCACTTGGCACTCGCTCGAGTCCACTCTGATATTTTCCTCCGGGCATATGGCGATTGGACCACTACTCACACCATACCGCTTTGTACCTATCGAGGTAGCAGGACGATAGTCCAGATCAGAACAGACTACCTTCGCCTCAGTGAAGTTCCAGTTTTCCTGGCAGATGGTCGCCCAGCCGATGATGTCGGATATGTAGATTTCCACTCGGCCTTCGTAGGGGTTTGGGCCGCCCACTAGTCGCAAGTCATCTAAGAATTACAGCCAAAGTACATCATTGTTTTTGGGAAAATTTAATAGTATAACCACTTCACGTTGCTATTTGAAAAAGCTGTCCAAGCGCACCTGCAGAAGTATTTTTACAGAACTTTTTGGAGCTTGTTTTTTGGGGGCGTTCCCAGAGAGCGTTACTTTAAATGGAATTAATTACAAAGAAGAATAAAAATAAAGGGGATCACAATAGATGTATTTTCAAAAAATACATAGTGGCTTAACGTTTTGACCCTTGCAGAGTCTTTCTCAAAGGCTAAAATAGCATTTCAGTCTTTGAGAAAAACTCTGATAGGGTCGAAAAATTGGGCCACTAAGTATTTTTTTCAATTTTTACCATCAGTCCTTTTGGTTGGTAAGCGGTTTGCAATTCATTCATTCATTCATTCATTTTTATTAATAAACCAACTGGCAGCACAAAGCTGAATTATGTGGCATTACAAGGTAAAAATATTGTTAAAAGTTACATAGATGCTAGTTTCTCATATATATTTTCATAGGATTTTTTATTTCAAAAAATAAGTTAGTGGCCTGACGTTTCGACCCTAGCAGAGTCTTTCTCGAAGGCTAAATGGCAACACATACAAGCAGACAAGAGTTGCAAGAGTAGTCAAGTGGAAATACATGAATAGAGAGAGTGGAGGGAGAAAAGCAGAAAGCATTCAGAGAAGGCAGGGGGTAAGCAGGGATTATGAAGACAAAGGGGGGGGGGGGTTATGAAGGGAAGGGGATAGCTTGACCACAGGAAGTTTTTTATTTCGTAATAACAAATTTTCAAATGGCATTACATCCCTTGAAGCAGCTCTATGAAATTGGGCCCAGGCTGCTGGGAAACAAAACAAAAAATAAAAATTGCTTACCAGGAAAGGGGCCAAATGATATCCTCGTTGGTGGAAGATTCGAACAGACCACACCAGCATCTTCTTCATTGCTACAATCCGTACCCAAGACATGGTAGCAATCCAGCACACTCTCTTCATTCCCGTTGCAGTTTAAATAGTCAAAGACAACCTTCCCGCTGCCTTTGCCGAAGGAATGTCGGGTCTTAGCGTACTGAAATCCCAGCATGTTACATACTGCCGTGGCCTCCCCTAAATAGAAGAGCAACGAACAAACGGTACCCCACTCCCCTTGGTACAGAATCTCCACACGGCCTTCTGTAATTGTCTCTCCATCCACCAAACGCAGGTCAAACTCCTGAGCTGCAAACAGGGAACAAATCACAGGTTTTATTTTCTACAGATACAGAAAGTTATCAGTGCAATGCATTTTAGAATAGATTGGTCTGGAGTTTTGAACGAAAGACAATGGACTCTACTTATGGAGAGTGTGGGACAATTGTTATATGACAGTCAGTCAGGGCATAGAGGAGGGACAGAGATGATCAGGGCTGCCACATGAATCTTGCAATCAGGGAAATTGTGTACAACAATCAGGGAGATATTTGGAATTACATTCAACATAATAGGGCAAGGGTTTCCATATTCAGGGAGATTTTCAAGTTTATTCGTCAGAACATGGAAAGATTGGCTTAAATTTTAGGGAACATCCTGCAGAATCAGCAAGAGTTGGCAGCTCTGCAGTCTTCGGAGTCTACACAGGTGCACAGAGTGTGTGGACAATGCACCTAAATTGTGTATTTGAATATAATACTAATATTTTGGGAGGCTAATCATCCTTACTAGTAGCTGAGAAGCTGAATTGCGAAGGACAAGGCTACAACATGGTCGAGCTGCAGGCATGCAAGGGCGCCTTATGCAGCCAGTCACATCAACCCAGGAATGACCACGGAGAATCCGGCTTTGACTCAGGATGTGTTGAACCAATCACAGGCGAGAGTCCCCACTAAACAGTTTGACAAAGTTCCAACTTGATAAAATTCTATAACAACCAGCGGTTATTCTGTCAAACTTTTCTGTGGTCGTCCCGCGTGTGCTTGCTGCCACTTTTGCAACGATTACAAGTTACATCAACTCCTGTACAGGTTTACAAATGGTTCTCTCATTTACACTAGCACAGATTTCTTTGTACCGTGTTTTGAAAGTATATTTTACCTGCTTGCCTGGTACCGCATCGAACACTGGCATCTCCGCTATTACAGACTGTAAGTCTTGGAGTCCAGGTACAATTCACGAGAGCTCTTTCTTGACCTGTACATGTGATACTGTCCTGCAGGGTCTCTTCGTTTGCACCGAATGTCCCTCCTGGTGGTACTGTTTCTGAAGAGGGTTTAGGGAGGCCTAGCTGTTGACAGGTTGCCTGGACCTCTTCAATCCCCCAGTTGTCTGAGCACGGCGTCTTCCAAGAATTTTGGTCATAAAACTCCACACGTCCTTCAGTTTCGACTGACCCCTGGACGAGACGAACTTGACTCTGATCACCTTAAAATTTCACCATCAAGAAGAATAAGAAAAATAAACCCCAAAATAACAAAAAGCATGATAATTTAGAAACAATTTTCTCATGTAAATAATCAACTCCATGGTACTCGCCACATAGCTGCCTGTGTGTTTACTATGTTTAAATCAAGATGAAGTACATTTATGTTGACAAACTGCTATTTGCAATTTTTTTTTTTTTTAAGTTATTGGCTATGGACTTTATACTCTCTTTAAATTCAAGAAAAAGTACAGAACTGGTAAAAATCAGCATAAACCCTTCCCACCCAAGCCTTTCAAAATCTAAATACATGTTTTGTTTGGATTTTTTTAATTTTATGAGAGATCACCTAACATCACAAGGCCACAGACGGCTACCCAAACCAACTGCTGCCAGGAGTGCCAGGGCACGTTGCTACCTACTACTGGCGCTGAAACAGGGTTACCCCCTTCAAAGTCTGTTAGGATGTACACTGTAGGCATGGGTATCATCCACTAGGAGCTAATGCACTACCATCCCAACTTTTTATGAAGCAATTATGGTTAAGTGCCTTGCTCAAGGGCACAAGTGTCATGACTGGGATTCGAACCCACACTCTGCTGCTGACAACACCAGAGCTTGGGTATACGGTGAACTAGACCGCTCGGCCATGACACTGAGGACTGCACTAGTAATTGATTATGCTTCGACAAGGAATCAGGCCGAGCGGATAAGAGCACCGGACTCAAGCTCTGGTGTTTCTGTTCAGCAGAGTGTGGGTTCGAGTCCCGGTCGTGACACTTGTGTCCTTATTAAGCAAGACACTTAACCATTATTGCTTCGTCCTTCGGATGGGACGTAAAGCCGTTGGTCCCGTGTGTTGTGTAATGCACGTAAAAGAACCCAGTGCACTTATCGAAAAGAGAAGGGGTTTGCCCCGGTGTTCCTGGTTTGATTGGCTGCATATTGCGCCACAGCACCTTGTAAACCATTACATGGTGCTATGTAAAGAAATAGGTCTCAAAATTCAAAAAGTAGCTCCACATATATACCTTGCAGGAAAATACTGACTGTTGAAGCTCCTTGAGCGTCACTGAGTGACGGATATGAGCGCTATATAAGAAGCCACTATTATTATTATTATTATTATACCACAATTATCAGAGATCAACAGTTTGGGTGCTAAAACTTTACATGATGTTGGATTATGTTAACTCAAGTGAGTTAGGTTTAAAGAAACTCAATGTAAGTTGCCATCTATGAGTCAAGAAAAGGCACAAACAAAGATATTTTGGAAAATATTCTTCACTACATGGTATGCTTTATTCTCTTTTGAAAATAGCGTGCCACATTTGAAATTGTTCCAGAAGGAATGCTGTACGATCTTAGAGAGAGAGCTGCTTATTTCTGAACTTGGATAAGAAATCTAATGACTTCAATTTCAATTTAAGGACCTACATTTAAAGGGCGAGTACAACATTGATAAGATTGAACGTACAAATGTTCACGGATTTGCACATAACTCACATGGTATAGAGATGGTCATGGTGGAAAACTTCCCTTGAAATTAGTTTTGCTTGAAATGCTATAGTTTTTAGGAAATGAGTAAAACAATTAGTCTTTACCGCGCGTGTCCAAAACCCGATGTTTGAAAACAGTGAAAACATATAATGTGGCTTTTCACCGTTTTCTCAAGACCGATTTAGCTTAAAAATTCACAGGTTTGTTATTTCATGTATATGTTGGGTCACATCAAGTGTGGCTGTTGGTCTTTGACCATTTACCAATGTTGTAGTGCTTTAAAAAGAAACTGTACCTGCTTCAGTGCCGCTGCAGACTAAGTCTACATCTGCATCATGAGTACATGTATTAGTCAGATCTGTTGCATTGATGATCTCACAACTGAATGTTTGCAGTGCATTTCTCAACACCGGGCAGTTGGCGATTTGACCCGTTCCTGCTCCGTAGCGTAATGTCCCGGTTGATGTAGCAGGACGATAACCAAGACGCTTACACGCTAGTTCGGCCTTTCTGAAGTCCCAAAACTCACTACATAATGTGGCCCAGTCTTTAATGTCTAACACATACACCTCCACTCGACCCTCATAGGGATTGGGACCGCCGACTAATCGCAGCTTTCCAGCATTCAGCAAATACTCGTACTCTGGATGGGTACAAATTACAGTGTTATTTTACAGCAGAAGCAACAAGAACAGCTTGCCGACTTCAAATTTGTCGATACAATTACTAACCCTCCTACTGTCTGACCATTTAATACTTACTATCTGCTGTGGTTTTGAATGATATATGAATTCTGCCGACTTTCAACATGATATCATGGATTGTATAGATCACAGTACATATTCAACCCTCCTACTGTCTGATAATTCAACTACACAGTACCAGGTAAATTCTTCCGATGTCTTACAATTTCACCATCTACTGTGGTTTTAAGCTTGTAAGGAAGGAGAATAGTTTTTGGGATGAGAATTAAAATCACAACCCTCACCTTCCTAGTCTTACGTGGCTGATTGGTCCGATCAGACACAGCTGTAAGAAAGAATGACACACCAATGATGCCCCGTCAATATTTAAAAGGTAAACAAAACTAGTCCTTCAAATATCCTCAATACTCACGAGGGCTAATATTGGGCGGGGCTTCGGTAGTCTGCACATATGAGCAGACAACTCCCACATCATTCTCGTGGTCGCAGTACCTCCCGCTGAGGTCCCAGTAACAATCAACAAGTTTCTCCTCGTTCCCGTTACAGTTCACATACTTCATTACAATCTGCCCTGATCCCCCAGCGAAGCTTTCCAGCCTCTCTGCATACGGGTACCCCAACTGGCGACAGGCTACTTGGGCCTCCTCAATTTCAAACGGACCTTCATTGCAAATGGTCCCCCAAGCACCCTGGTGGAATATCTCGAGACGACCTTCAGCACCTGTTAATCCGTCAACTAGACGGAGGTCAGACTCCACAGCTGAGGGAATTAACAAATCAAATAATAAACAATTATCTAAACTTGGTATTGTTCGATTTGAAATAAATCACAAAATTATCAATCCAGAGCTATACAGAGTAAAATATCAAATTTAATCCACCGCGGTTTTGATTAATCTCAAACAGTACATGAACTATGTCAACCTGCATTATGATGACTATTATGATGTACATGTAGGCCTACACAGTACACAACCAACCCACCTACTGTTGGACCATTCAATACAATACTTTATGGTTTTGAATTTAAGGTAATAAACAATTAGTGACCTGGGCCAAATTTCATGGCTCTGCTTACCGCCGAATTCTGCGAGTGCGATCACCATTCTCCGCTTACCAAGCAAGCGCCGAATTTCTGCGCTAGCTGTGTAAGCGTAGAATGCCTAGTAACGTGGACTATGCAAGCGCACAAGCAAAAATTCCCTGCTAACCTGTGAAATACACTTGACATAAGCGCGGAATTCCCTGCTTCCGTAACCGTCGATTCTTTGCTTACGGTAAGCAGAGCCAGAAATTTGGGCCAAGGTCTTAAATGACAGTTTAAAACCAGAAGGGTTGTGGCCGTGTGATAAAGGACTGTGATGCCAAAGCTCCCATTCTTAAATACCCTTTTTATTTAAAAGCGTTTAAAAAAAAGAAAAACAGTAAATGAACTGTTTTGTAAAAATTGGTTAAATAACACACGTCCTCGGGCACTTGTTTCGCTAAGTGTAATTGCACGCGACGCGCAACAGTTGTTGTACGACGCGCAAAAGTTGTTGTACGTACATACATGTAGTGCAAGTACTCAGAGATTTTACATTGAGTACCAGTATGTATTGATTGCGTCACGTTATTAGCGCCCGACAGCGAGTAAACTTACACGTCAACGCAAGTATTGCTGTGAGCATTATTAGCCAACCGCTCCAGCTATGTCTTTATCAGCCGTTTAATAGCAGGTAAACATGATCATGTGAACACCTTTCAACCAATAGACCCATTGCACATGATGCGCGCCCTTACATTTTGGGAGTCAAACTGTACAGAAGAATCATAGAGTTGACTCCCAATATGATATGATAATTTACACTTAGCTCTGTGCACAGTTGTTCCACAATACACCATCCGTATCAAATGATTGATCAATGTATGTTTGAAACACTTTACCAAGAGCTAGAGGTGGAGGGTAAACTGTTAAAATAAAACAAAAATCCCTGGCAAAAATAATCCTGATAGTATACACAAAGTTCTGCTTCTTGTGAAAAAGAAACACATGTTGGATGTTTATGTTTGGAAGAAACTATAATTGATACAAACAAAAAGCTTTTCCTATAAAATTTTGTTCAAAGTTAACTCTACTCTTTTTGAAGGAGTGCAGTTTGATATTCAGCCAATTGTTTTAAATGATGAAAACCACTGGAATTTAACTTAATGCATTAAAACTTTCAAATTGCATCCCTCTTGAAAGTCTTACCTGACTGAGCAGACACAAGAGACAAGAGGAAGAACTGCCACGCCCACAGCAGGGGTCGAGTTGCCACACCCATCCTCATGAGCAAACTAACTGCAAAATACAAGACTCAGTGGAGATTGCTAGGCAAGTGCTACAGACAGTGCTAGTATGACCGCAAATGTAAAAGAATTCGACTCATTATATAAGTCGTTGTAGTTGTAACTTGTAGTCTCAGCTACAACCTGGTGAACTACATCATACATGTAGAGTTGCGGGATATTCTGCAAATTGCTCTGAAAGATGCAATGTTCATCGGGTTCTAGGTAGTAGTAGGCCTAGTAGTAGTAGTAAAATTTGCTGGCACATTTCCAGTTCAAAAAAACCATTGGAAGGTAATTGGGGCATCAGTTGAGACATTGCATTTTTAGTTTATTTATTATTGTTTTCAATATAAAAGGAAACGCAATGGCGGACCCATGGCCATGAAAACTGGTCACAGGAGCATTTCCATTTGGTCTCAACATGCTCAACAACTTGTCAAGCCACATGACGTAGAATCAGTAAGACTATTAATTTATAAGACTAAAAGAAGAGCATGTATGATTCCATCCTCCATGATAATTAAGAGTATCTTGGCGCTGATACTCCTTTAAAAAAGAAATTTACATCTGTGGTCGCTCTATCGCTAGCACTACGTACTGTACTACACCTAGCACTGTAGCAGATGTCAATTAATGTCTGAAGAATGTTTGTTTAAAAGGTTACCACCAGCGCCTACTCCTAGAACTATGAGGTTCATTCCGCTATCGTCTCGAACCTCATAGTTCTAGGAGTACCAGCGCCCCAGTCACTTAGCTCCATTCTTCAGCAGACACAGTCATCATGCGTATTCACGCAAACAAGCAAAAAGGACAAACACTGAAACAGAAACAGTAAACACACCCCCAAAGTCCAATCGAAGACAAGCACTCACTTTTCGCTTCAGTTCAAATTCTTGATTCGCAGCCTCTGCCTCTATAATAGTATTATTGAACAAATCCCTCGGAAATTGGGACAAAATATTTGGCAAAATCTTCTCTTTCACCAAAATAAATTCCCAATTTCTCCACCAAACCCAGCTTGCAACCCTGACTTTTCACAAGCCGTGAGTCGAAGAGGTTAGATCACAGAGTGGATGTATGTTCAGGTTGAAAAGTCCAAGGCCGCGCGCCGGCGGGCGGGGATTGTTCAACAGTCACGTGCAATGTCACATGATCAAAACAATGTTTACTGTTTGGGCGCAGGACGGATCGGATCGGATAGAGGAGGGACCGATCTTGATGCACAAGTTAATTTTAATAATCCATGATTTTATTAACCTCTATTACAGGGAACTAATTAAATCTGTTCCTTGCTTTAGGAGTCTAGCTAGAGCAAGGAGCAGATTTAATTAGTTCCCTGCAATAGTGGTCAAAAAAATCATGGAGCTCCACGGCCTAATTGCTCTAATGGTTAAATTAACTTGTGCATCAAAATTTGTTTGTGTATAAACCATTTAACGTCACCTTTTCCACTTTGTTTAGGAGTGAAATTTCTGCATGAAATCCAGGTACCGCTCAATAAAAAGGTCATGGGGTCAATCAAGGTTGATGGAGATCTCCACTTTGAGCGACATGTATCGAACGCTTAAAATATAAATAAGTGTAAAACTAAATATTAATATTATTAATAATGATCATAAAAATGTATGTTATCAGAAAATGGTTACCCGCCGTGTGGGGGTGCTTTCCAAAATTGCCAATCAATCATCTTCATTAAACTTTTCAAAAGGTATGATTCATCAGCATTGGTTTGGAAATAGTATGAATTCAATTTCTCCTGAGTCTTGTTATCAGTGTGTCACTCGATCGTCCAGGAAAAAATACCGAATGTCCAGGGGCCAGTCTGCTTTGTATTCATTCAGCGTTGCTTTGAAACTGGTTATACTACCATTTCTAACAAATTTCATGGAAAATATTCTGTTCTTAGCATTAGTTTTACAAGGATATGCAAATTAATCAGTTTAACTTTTCAACCTTTCATGGTGGGGAGAACGCCTCGTCACCTTCAGATATATTCCGACTTTGTCCAAACCTGCTCATAAGATGGCCACTGGATCACTCCCCCACAAAATTATGAATACAAAATAAATGTTTCCTTTGTTTTAAATCAGAACTCAGTATCTCAATTATTTATTAAATCAGCAACAGCATAAATCAATCCCCTTTGAAACACGATTTATTGAGTAATAATAACAAGTTTTATTCATTCTGTTTTTTCCACATAGAAGGCAAAAGTGAATACAACTACTTGATTATAAATCATACCCTACCAATACAAACCAATAATATTACCAGTTATCCAGCAAATGAAAGGGGAATAGGGAAAAGTATAGCACTCCTGTTTCTCATACAAAAAACGCTAATGGCTGAGTTGCATTTGGGGACACAGACGTTCCCTATTTCAGTATTGTCAACTACCACATCACTTTGTTATATTTTCAAGGAATAACAATAATGGCAAACTTTTAAAATGGCTTAAATTAACAATAATGTCAGTAAAATTTTAAGTACGTTCTTTAAAGGGAAGGTAAACGTTTGGCAATCATTCTTAAAATTAATGGCAATACAAACTTATTGGTTAGAAGTACAGCAGCTTTTGATAGTATAAAGCATTTTGAGAATCATTTCACTTCAAAGTAATGTGGTTATGGAAAAAGATATCAGGTTTTATCCCCAAAATTTGAATCTGAGAACATTACTGTAAGAAATGTTTCTCAGATTGTGTATTCCTATTAGGGATTATTCTACCTGCATGGACATATTCAGATTTTTCGGCAATATCTCAAAAACGCGGCCTTTTGAAATTACATTTTCACAGGTTAGTTTTTTTGTACACTTCTACAATACATGGTATAGGTTTAAAACAATTGAATGGTTAAAAAAAACAAAGGTATACTATGCCTTTAAGTAAATTACACTTTGGGATTTAAAACAAAGAAGGTAGTGGTGCACTTTACGACTTATTTTTATAAAAATGCAGCAGCTTTTGTAGCAACTACTTTATCGAGTCACTACTTCATCAGATTTGTGCTGATAAACTTTGACAGTTCTAAACACCGATAGTTTTTACAAATAGCATTGCAGTAAGTGCATCAATTTGCCTGTTCCGTTCAATATGCCAAATATAGGATTTGGAACTGGATATATGAATATATATCCTGGGGCTTTTGACCAATCAGAAGCGAGGATTCAAGCATGCTGAAGGATACTCACGACGGGTGCAAACTTGGGCCCATTTTCATGGCTTTGCTTATTGTAGAAATCTGCTTTTAAAGCCCATTGAATCACACACTTTACGGAGACCAGTGAGCTCAGAATCATGTGGTAAGCATCGATTCAGTGAAATCAGATCCCGATGCATCATGAATAATTTTTTTATAGATGAATCTTTTTTGCATTTCCATTTAAGACCATTCAAGTCGTCGTGCTGTACTTCTAAAGGCAATCTCTCTTGACACATATTTACACAATTAAACCTTTAGGAACATAAACTTTCAAATAAAAAGCAGTGACACGAACTTGGCATACTAGAGACATCTGGAAAATGATCATCACCATTTACATAATTCATATACACTTGGTAAACTCCTGGGCCAATTTCACAAAGAGTTAAGATTGATCTTAACTGTGTATCCATCTTAATTGCTAAGCAAAGTGTGATTTCACAATACAAATCACTGTAGCAATACTGACAACTCTTCTAAAGATGAATGAATCTTAGTGCTTTGTGAAATCAACCCCTGTGACCAATTAAAACAAATATTTATATATATAAATTTTGTATTTTGTATTTTGTTATTTTGTATGACACCTTATATATATATATTATATATGTCATGCAAGTATTTCAGTATTCGAATAACAGCAACGACATACCAATGTGAAATCAACCCCTGTGACCAATTAAAACAAATATTTATATATATACATTATTTTGTATGACACCTTATATATATATATTATATATGTCATGCAAGTATTTCAGTATTCGAATAACAGCAACGACATACCAATAGCAGCCTTAGAGAAAGACTCTGCCAAGGTCTAATGTCAGGCCATTACAATTTGTTTTTCACTTTTGAAGGTTTCTTAAAAATTGATACTGGCAACAACAAGGAGAATGAGAATGAGAATAGTAGACATTACATCAAATCAACTATTCAATATGATAAGTTAAAAAATATATAGATATTGTAATCACCTTCTAGTCCATAATTTTCAAAAGGTTGTGTTATTTTAACTACCATTTCAGAGCTTGATTTTGTTCAAAATATAAAAATGTACACAAATTTGTGTAAAACATGTTTGTAATGGTGAAAATTCCAGAATCACTATTATATTCCAATACACACACTATTGACTTTAGACTTTTGTAGTTACACACTACAATAACCTCTTCAGGGAAATTCTGAAAGACTTAAGAATAGATCATATATACCTGTATCATGATACTGGCACTACACTTGTGGATAAGTTGTTAAAATGTTTGCCGCGTTGATAGTCGAGTCGCGGTGATAGCGTAAGAACACTCAGCTCTCCGCAATCGAAGACTGCTCTCGCACGAGGCTGTTGGTTCCCAGATACTCCCCATTTAATAATAATAATAACTACTTTCTATATAGTACATTTTACAATAACGTCTCAATGCGCTTTACATTAGTGTCCTGGTCATTAAGAGAACAGACTATTTTGAACCTTTAGCTTGCTCTGGTACTCAGCAGTACTCAACTGAAAAGTACTTGACTACAACACTGGTTCCCATCACAGGTTACATTTACCTAAAGGTAGAGTCATAGACTGTTTGCTGATTTATAGATTTACATTTTCACAAAATTATAAAAAGAAAGATTCATGAAAAGTCACACAAGAATGTTTCAGCTGAATACAGTGCCTACTACTTGCTGAGAAAACAGTACAAAACTGTCTCGGTATTTTCAAAAGAATGTTGAATCCATCCACAATTAAAAACCCATCCACTTTTAACGAGGTGACAGCTGGTACCAACCCCATCTCTGGCCACAGCAAAAGAGAGCAGACACTAACCCGCAGAAATCTGAGAGATCCAAATTTTTTGGATTGAAAAGTTATCCAAACTTCAAAGAGATTTCTTTCTCAAAATAGTCTTTAATATCAACAGCTGCAGTGCTTCTCACAGAGTAAGCTTTTATAATCATTAATTTTTTTGGAGTATTTACCAATCAATGACCCTACCTTTCACATAACAAGAAAACAAATTCACGCCCTTCAATAGACTGTGCAAGTCTCGCGCGCATTCGAACTTCCGGGACCATAGTGGTCCCAACCATATGGAGTTTTACGTGGGCGAGATTTTGTTTCGTCAACTATTTCAGTTTAACGTAGGTTATGACCTAGAAAAGTATACATGTTGTTAGGAATGTAATACTAAGTGATAACAAAATATGAAAGTAAAACCAATTCAACAATATAACGAAGAAAACCCAAGAATTAAACTTGACCTCAGCTTCCAGTTATTGCAAAAAATTAAGAATTTTGTGCTCGCCTCCGATCATAAAACTTACGTAAACGCTTGTTTTGGATACGCAATTATAATCGCCAGATGCTGTAATTGCAAAGCAAACCCTTTTCATTGCAGTCTATGGTTGTTGAGGCGTCAGCATCCTCTTTAAACTGCAATACGGGTCCATTTCAGACCCGTTTGACCTTCACGAATCCGCGTAAGTGGTTTCTAAAAAGTTAACATCAAATAGGCATCCTTGTCCCAGAGTTTTAATTTTTTTTTTCAATAATAATATACACACTATTGTATGTTTTTTTTCAAAAGCTAAAACTTTTCATAAAATTGTAATGATTTATTTTTGTTGTTCAGATTTTGTCATGAGATATAATTTAAAACAAAGATTTAATTTCAGAAATAAAATTTTTCTTCGTTTGACGTGTTTTCTCGTTCGGATACGCGCGAGACTTGCACAGTCTATGGGGCTCAATGTTTAAATACGCATGAGGCTTGCACAAATCCATTCAACAAACTCTTTAACATGTATTGCTTGCATGATGGACTCATGATAATTACTGGCATTTATATCCGAGTCCTAAATTATAACCAATCTGGTTTGTCACGCCCCCAAAAATATTTGCCACCATGTCAACTCCTCAGATGCATTATTGACAGCATCTAGAGAGGCCCCACATGTAGTCTATCAAGCTATCAATGTATCTACCCTCACAGTTAAATGTTAATTCCATGGTGGTGAGAACCAAGTTGAGTTTAGTGTCTTGTTCACCACTTGGCAATTTCCAAAACATTTCCAAGCTCACGCACAGGATTATTATTTTTTTACTTTTTGAATAATTTGGGGTTTTTTCACAATGGGAATGAATAATAAACCAAGCATGAAGACACCAAATGTTAACTCATTAGTGCATAAGATTTGTTGTTCTATTTCAAAAAAAATGTGGAAAAAAGTGTTCTATGTGAACCGGCCAACCCTTGGCCATAAGCCACAGCCGATAATCGGCCATGGTATGCAGAAATCTTGGACTTGCCTCCCATATGCTGAATACAATGAAATGAAATTTGTGGCAGCCTATCTATCTCTCATAATTGTTTGCACAACAAAAGGATGGAGATCTGGAATTGGGGATAACACAATAACCCCTGGATAAAGGGAGATTTCGAGCATGAATCCCAGTACCCGTTTCCCCTCTTTGTGCAGGGAAAATAAAGCAGGAGGAGTGCATGCCTTAACATGCTACAAAATGGATATACACCTCAGCCGGTCCACTGACTGCCAAAAAGTTGTTCCGGGCATTTATAAACGTCCACTGTAAGACAGTTTGGAAAAGCTTGATTACCAAAACTTGAACTTAGAAAAAGTTACCCAAAAACAACTTTGTATGTAGGCGAAGAAATAAATGCTAGAAAATGGAAGCTAAATCAAAAAGTTCAAGGTAAAGAATTGCTGCTTAATATAACCAATGGATCACTGGCCAGAGTTGCATAATATAAGCACTTGGCAAGTCCCTGTAGCCCTGTGTTTTCCCCAAAAACATACTTGTGAAGATTTACTAAATGTATACTTCAACTTTTCAATTCAAAACTTCCTTCTAAAAGTTTAGCAAATATATTTATAAAGAATTTGAGCCATTGTTCTCGGAGCTAGGTAAACAATGGAAAAGCACGCACACGGTTGTCTGCTCCTCTAGACTTCATGGCAAAAGGCTCAAGTTTAACAACACAACTGCGAAATGAGCATACGAAAAATACTATTATAAATTTAGCTGTTTATCCTCCCATTGAATATCAATTGCTACCTTCAGCTCAACTGAGTTATTTTCATATTGAATATTTTCTTCTTGTAGCCCCTTACCAAGATTGGCTTTAAGCCTTGTTTTGGGTTAACTTGCATTAAAAAAAAAAATATAACAAATAAATAAAAAAATGGACGGTAACCTGCTTTGTGGCAAAATTTATCCAATGTTGAGCAATAATACAGAATTGCATAGATCTGAAGCGTTCAAATTCTGCTCCCCTGCTCACACACTTGGCGGCTACACTGACGTCTGGTCCTTTCCATCCATATTCTGCAAATTTATATTTAAAAAAATGATTTTTTTTTTTTTTAAAGGTGGAAGAAAATTTGGTAACTCTACAGGTTTTGGAGTGTTTAAACTCTTTGAATAAAGATAAGATCTTCAGCATTGGTGGTATGTAGCCATTACAATAAGCCATGTTTGAGTAAGATTTGAATGATGTTGTAATAAAGTAATAAGAATAAACTTGGAGGTTAATTATCCTTAAAGGCAGCTTAGAAGCAGAATTGCAAAGGACATGGCTACAACATGGTTGAGCCACAGGCATGCAAGGCACATCAATCCATACATGACCATGATGGAGAACAGCCAGAGATTGAAAGTGTTTGATTTTTCCACAGGGAGGAAAACCGTAAGGCCTAGAAACAAGTCCTTGTAGCACAGGAGAGAACCAACGCACAACATACTCTCATATGGCCTAGACGGGCTGATTTTAACCGCAGCAACAGAAGAATAGCCATGAGATCAGTAAGCCAGGCATTATCACTGTGCCTCAGTCCCAAGACCATTGAATGAGTGACAAGTGCCGTTATTTTATTATGTCAAGATTTGTACATGTCTGTGGCAAAATGACATCGGGTGAGGTGCACGTCTGTTGAAATGTCCCATACAGATACTGCACTGCTTGGATCAACCAAGTGTACAATTTGACCATACACAGTCTTTTGACCACCTAGTTGTGGGGACTTGCCATTGATGTTCTGTTATTCCCTTTGCTAAAGAATTCCCTGACAGGGACCCACCCAGTTGAACAGAGCAAAACATTGTGGTAACCTTTGTTCCATTGGGTAAAGTTCCCTCAATGGTGTGTGCACCTACCCGCTTATAGCGACCCACCCAGTTGAACAAAGCAAAACATTGTGGGGACCTTTGTTCCATTGGGTAAAGTTCCCTCAATGTTGTGTGCACCTACCCGCTGACAGCGACCCACCCAGTTGAACAGAGCAAAACGTTGTGGGGACCTTTGTTCCATTGGGTAAAGTTCCCTCAATGTTGTGTGCACCTACCCGCTGACAGGGACCCACCCAGTTGAACAAAGCAAAACGTTGTGGGGACCTTTGTTCCATTGGGTAAAGTTCCCTCAATGGTGTGTGCACCTACCCGCTGACAGGGACCCACCCAGTTGAACAAAGCAAAACGTTGTGGGGACCTTTGTTCCATTGTGCAAAGTCCCCTCAATGGCGTAAATTTATCATACATATGTGTCACGTTGTATCCATACATCGCATGCAGAGCAGGGACACGGCGTGTGGTCAAACATGGCATTCTCCAGGTTCTGGTTTGGACAGTCTGGACGCTCGTTGATAAAGAACTAAATACGACTCCCTTAAAACTCACCCGAAATGTTGGCTGGGCCCCCGATGAACTGACGGCTGCCACTTCATCTTGGTTGACAGCATTATAGTTTTTCTTGTACTTATCGTAGCCAAGGCATCCGCCAATCCCAAAGAGGAGCGCGCCCAAAACAGCCAGGACGATTCCCACAATCTGTACAGGTTGCAGAAGGCTTTCTGGTGCTGGTGGAAAATTAGAAAAACAGTCCTACGGCTTGAGATCATTCGTTCCACCCAGGGTTTTAACAACGTATTATTTTTGTTATATCCAAAAATAGTTTCAGGTGAATTTATTAACTTAAACAAGTACTTGAGTGAAATTTGTTTAATGGGTAGGCAATTCAAACTTGTTTATAATGTGTTTGTTTATGCGAGTGTTATAGATGGATTGCAATAGACGTCATTGGTCGCCATCTTTGATGAATTGTGCACGCGTGAAGAGCTATCATTGGCTGAGAGTCATGCAGAGCGCGTACACGCGTGCACTTTTCCATTGTTTTACATCAAAGATGGCGGTCAATGACGCGTATTGCAATCCATCTATAAGCTAGACAAGTCTTTGAACTATGGATAAGTTTTACCTTTTGTGGATTCTTGAGTCAAACAAGGGTCCTTTTAAGAGATGGATGTTCCCAGAGGAATTTGGGGTAGCATTTTGGCTGCGAGTGTTATAAACTAAACAGGTCTTTAAGATATGAACAAGTTTTACCTCCTGTGGAATCTTGCGTCGGCCGAGGGTCCTTACTTGGGTACTCTTCACTGTTGCACACGACACCAACGATCCTGTTAAAATAGCATGTATAATGTTCAGGATCTGTAAGCTTATAGCGACAGCCGATCAAGTTTTCTTCCCAGCCGCCGCATTTCATCTGATAGAAGATGACTTCCTCTTGGCCAATGTCATATATGCCATTTATATCATCCAGCGCAAAGGCAGCAGACTTGAATCCCAGCTGTCTGCAGACGACGTTTGCGTCATTCAGGTCCCACTCGAGTTTGCAGATGGTGCCCCAAGCTCCCCCGTACAAGACCTCTACACGACCCTGATTGGGGTAGGGTCCTCCAGCCACTCGTACGTCATAAGCTATGACAAAAGGAGTACATGTTATTAATAATAATATTAATTTTTCGATTTATATAGCGCATAATAATTAACACTTAATTCTCTATGCGCTTTACAATAGTGCCCTGGCCATTGGGCCAATAACATTCCTTTCATCTTTCTCAGCTCCCTGGGGAGTATACAGCCCTGGGCTGCCGTGGCGCTCCAAAGGCTTTTTTCAAACACAATATCGACCTCTACCCTTGCAGGTACCCATTTATACCCCTGGGTGAAGAGAAGCAATTATAGCAAAGTGTCTTGCTCAAGGACCACAAGCGTCATGACCGGGACTCGAACCCACACCCTGATGACTAAAACCACCAGAACTTGAATCCGATGCTCTTAACCACTCGGCCATGACACCCTACTATTATTATTATTATGATTAATTTCTGGCAATAAAATCATGGATGCCTCAAAAGCGATCGTAATCACTTTCACTCGAAAGCCTGAAGAAAGCTGTGAACAAGGGTACTTGCAATGAACCAATGACCCATTCTGTTCCACGATAAGTGTTCTGGTTTATTTGTTGATACAGGAGTGATAAAAACACCATCACATCAAAAGATCAATTTGTAAAACGAGATCATACTCCAAGAATGTGTGTGGGGGGGGGGGGGGGTAAACAAACAGGGATTAAAGGGAATTTATTAGTAGCCATTTCCAGGGAGATCCTTCTGCAGGTAAAATCAAGAGTTCCTTCAAAAAATATTATCACAATCTTAAGACTCACAATCCGACTTTGGTCGTGTGTCACACACTGCGAGAGCGAAGCGACCTTCACAGCTGCTTCCCTTGCCTAGCACAGTGCCGCAGTCTGCAAAACTGCTCTCATTACCGTAGCAGCTTATACTCGACTCCCACACTGGTAGCTCTGGGTCATTTTCAGTGTAGAAGGCCAGCTGGTGTAAAAGCGCCGAGTACCCTAGTTCACGGCACACCACGTGGGCGGACCATTCATCCCAGCCATCCCGTCGACAGACCACACCCCACTGACCGTCATGAAAGATCTCAAGTTGGCCGTATGCGTTGGTAGGACCACCGGTCAAACGCAAATCACCTTCTTTTGCTGCGGGAATCATAAATTACAAAAATAACTTACTTAAAGCTCACAGAGAGTCCTTAAATTGATAATCTTGCAAAAATTTGCCAAAGCAAAGCTAATCAATGAAGAAAACCTGATCATGGTTCTTGCTATGAACCAGCATGCATAGCAAGGACCCCTCCCAGAGACTTGTCCCGGAGACCCTCCCGGAGACCCCTCCCAGAGACCCCTCCCAGAGACCCCTTTCCAGAGACCCTCCCAGAGACCCCTCCCAGAGACCCCTTTCCAGAGACCCTCCCAGAGACCCCTTTCCAGAGACCCCTTTCCAGAGACCCTCCCAAAGACCCCTTCAAGAGACCCCTGCAACAGACCCCTCCCGAAAACCCTTGAAGAAAGAGAGCAAATCAGCGACAACCCAGGCTAAACTGAACCACCAGAAGTTTATAATGGTTTTTCAAGTTTTCACTCTTTTATTTATTTATTTATTATTATAATTTACTTATTTATTTATTTTTTTGTGGAGGGGGGGATCTAGAAGTATCTGGGATGGGTCCTTGGGAGGCGTCCCTGGGAAGGTAACTGGCTCTCTGAAGACTCACCTAACTGCACAAACATTCCCCTCTGCTGATGTGTCGCTGCACCATGAGCATCTTAAATGCTAATTATTATTATTATTGTTGTTATTATTTACCATCTTTCCAACTGCCGCACTGGACCGCAGCATCCTCAATCATGCAGGGAGTGGATCTCAAACTCCTGGTACAACCTTCCAGGCTCTTTTGATACTCCTTACAGTTTAAAGTCTCCCCTAGTTTCTCAAGAGCCTCGTTTCCTCCAAAACTCCCTCCAGGGAGGATCGCTGAGGGTGGAGGCATGCCAAGTTGTCGGCACATCGCTTGAGCCTCTTCCAGCCCCAGATCATCGGCGCACATCGTCTTCCATTGGCCCTCTTCAAATATTTCAACACGTCCTTCGGTTCTCTCAGTCCCATTGACCAAACGGACTTGTGCCTCTTTACCTGTTTGTTTGAAAATATTTATTTAATTTCTCAACTGGAGACAATTGTTCACTTTATTGCAAGTGTGTGTAAAAAATAAATGATGAATAAATTACTATAAAAAAAACCAGGTTGATGATGATAATACATTTGAACGACCATGGTAAGCACACAACCACACAAAAGCATAGAGTTACTTTCTTTTTTCTCTAGCGCCCCCCCCCCCCCCCCAACACTTTGCGGGCAGAATGATTGACATCCCTTTTGTTGGTTGGAGTGTCTTTTATCTTAATCCCCTACAATTTGTAATTCATCATTTTCAATCCCCTACAAATTACATTTTGCATTGTACACTGCCTAAAAACACTGCACCAGCACACTAGGAATGTGCCACCTCACTGTCGTTTTGAAACCCCAAGACTTACGATATTGCAATCCCAATTCTCAATTTGAAATGGAATTGGTAAGAACGGTTAAATGTAAGCCACAAGTTCCTTTAATTGATATCAAAAACAAACATGGACGTACAACCCTACTATTTTGTTTAGTTTTTTTGCAAACTGCTCAGTAGATTCTTTCAAGGGTTTTTCAGAAAGTCATTTGAACTTGGCCTATGAATCTAAGACTTGAATGCTGGGGTCAGAAGATGGTTGAATGACTTCATACCTTGTTCAATCCCATCACAGTGAACTCCGATGTCCATGCTATGGTTACAAGTGGTGGCTAGAGAAGTTGTATTTAAAACTGAGCAGGAGTCCAGAAAAAACACCAAATCCTTAAATCTTTCACAATTCGAAATTGGACCGGTTCCTTCGCCGTAGCGCGACTTGCCAGTCCAAGTAGCTGGACGATAATTCAGCTCACGGCAAATGAATTTCGCCAGTTTGTAGCCCCAGTCCTCGGCGCAGAAAGTCGCCCAAGAGTCAACACTGCTGATGTAGACTTCCACACGGCCCTGGAAGGCGTCAGGTCCATCCACAAGTCTCAGATCTCCATGTCTTACATGCGTATCTGGTCAAAAGCGAAGCAAAAAACAAAATAATATTAATTTTAAAAAAGGAAAAAGAAAAAAGAAAAGAGATAACAGGTATTAAACTAAACAACTGTTATATGGGATTTGAGGCATTGCATGGTGAGGTAGGCCTATCAATGTACATTTGGTTTGCGGTAACACCAAGTGTATATCTACTTGCTAGGAAGATTTTGTTCTTTGAGAACTTGTCTTGCTATTTATTCATAAGTAAGTTCATATGTACAACCTGGAGCATTGTTCATAAGTAAGTTCAACATTCTTTTTTACATACAGCAAGAATTTCCAAGGAACCTAGATTTAATTTCAAAACGTAGCTATCAATATTTTAGCATCTACCTTTTAGATCTAAGAGCAAGTACTTCTCATCGAGCAGAATAGTTAAGTATGAAAATCACTAAGCTCTCATGGAGGATGTGGAGGCCAACACCTCCATTGCCCTGCGCGTGGCCTTAGTGCCCCTTTAACAGTTTCACGTAGACTGTAAGACTTTCCAATGGAAGTGCTCTTTCCAAAATGAAAATGGCCTTGCCATCTCTAACGAATATCTAGGGCTAGATTACCAGTGTGCACGCTCTTAATTTAGGAGGACTTGTTGCCAGTCTTTCCTTTTGTTTTTGTTTTTAAAAAATTTAAAAAAACATACATGTAAAAGACAATGTTTGTTTTTGACAAATTCCTTGAAACAGTATAGTCAACAATAGTAAACAAAAATAGTCAACAATTGTAAATATTGGGATAAATTTTTAGAGAACAAAGAGGGTGGGGCCATCAGGCTCTGGGGGCTATTCACCTTTACGATCTCAGTTGGGTTCTATTGAGTGAGAGGGGGAGACAGAATCTAGATCACCGGATATGATCATGGTTGTACGCACAATCCCATCCTGCAAAAAGTTTAACTGGTTATCCCAAAGAAAAAGTGATGTTTATACTCACTACAATGCAGGCTGGTCAACGGGATATCTTGGTATCCGTTCGAGCAGGTGACTCCAAGATTTGATAAAGATAAGCAATAACCGTCACTGCGGTAGCACTGCCTGATATTTTCCTCATCCCCGTTGCAGTTCAAAACCAACACCTTTGTAACAGTCCCATCTCCGTATGACACTCCGTACGACTCGGCAAAGAGAAAGCCTAGCTGGTGACAAACCACAGTGGCTTCTTCCAAATGAAATTCGTCCATGCAGAGGACTCCCCACTCCCCGTCAAACATCATTTCAACGCGACCATCGGCGCTGCTTCCTCCATTTACCAGTCGAAGGTCAGTCGTATCAGCTGTGTCCAAAAACAAACAAAAAATTCAAGGAGAATTTAGCTGTGTGGCTGAATTGATATAGTAGTTTTATATAAAAAAATAATAATTTATGAGAAATCGTCTTACATCACAAGGCCAGATGGCCACTTCATTACATATAACATATAATGAGTACCTTCTCGCGCTGATCCACACTGAGCCGCTGCATTTTTAACGATACAAGAAGTCTTTGGAATCCAGGAACAGCTTTGGAGGCAACTCTCTCCCCCAGTACAAGTGATGTTATCCTGCAGGGTCTCTTCATTCCCACCGAATGTCCCTCCTGGTGGTACGGAATCTGACGAGGGTTCAGGCAGGCCTAGCTGTTGACAGACTGCCTGGACCTCTTCAATTCCCCAGTCGTCTGCGCACAGCGATTTCCAAGTATTGTGATCGAAGGATTCCACTCGTCCTTCTGCCACAGTTGATCCATTAACAATGCGGACTTCACCCTGAACACCTACATTTAAACAAATCCTCAATTTGTCAAGTCTGTTCAGAAGCATCTCCTAAAATAGCACTTGCGTAACAGGCGGTAAAAAAAAAAAAAAAAGGCATGTTTAGCGTTCGGGTTCCTGAAAACAAGGAAATGGGAATGGCCTTTTATTTTTCATTTTCAAGATGGCTGCCATTCTTTTGAAAATTTCGAACAACGATTAGTTTTTCAACTGCTCAACGCACAATAATGAAAGAAACATGTTAGACAAGACATTGACCATATTTACAGTGATTTTATTTAAGTTTGTTCAGTAATGTAGCTCACATTCACAATAAATGTGTAACTGAACGATCGGTTTTTTTTAAAATGTAACCGGCACAGGCTAAGTTCCGACTTGCAAGTATTATATTTTCTGATGGATCAGTTGACATTTTATATTTTTTTAATCTCATTTTGAATTCCCCAAAAAGGAAGCGGGCGGGATGCTAAAGTTTTGTTTTTACTTCGCCTTAGTATTTCGCTTAAAGTAGCTCTGATGTACACACAAAACACGTCGAGATAACATTTTTGCATCTAGCATTTCCATGTGAGATAAGCTATTCTTAAAAAATCATAATACAGCGTTTTTTGCACTTATGCAAGAAATTCAACGACTGTGACTTATTTGAAAAGCTGAGCCTAAATTTATGAGAGAATGTGTACATTTGGGGTTCTTATACCAAAACAGCTTGTGGAAAGATTTCTAAGAAAATTTAATGCAACAAAAGCAACATTCCAGTTTTATCTTGATGGGGCATGTGATGATGCATCGGCTCCCCAAAAGTAGATAAAATAGCAGGACAAGTTTGGGTTTTTGAACTAAATTCCACTCTAGGAAAGTACACTACATCACAGAGTGTAACTGCAAACCAAAACCATAACAATACATTATTTAAAATATTTGTTTGCGTCGGAAACACAAAACATCCTTCACAACATATTTTGCCATCAGGCTTTGTTGACAGCTGAATCAACTGGCTGAGTGCAAAGAGTTCATTTAAAACTTAACCAAGTCCATCTTGAAAACTAGGGCATTTTTAGATAGATTGACCTTATTGGGGTTAAAGGTCAAGTGTGGTTTTATTTTCATATAGGAGAGAGGGTCTTTAGCTGTATAAGTTTGCAAAGATAAGACCTCACCTGGCTCACTGCCGCTACAGACGACATTGATGGTGTGATTGCATTGTACCACTTCTTCGCTTGAATTGAAAGCCACACAAATGGAGTTTTCCAGCGACCCAGAACCTGTAAAGCATATAGCGATAGGACCACTAGCCTCATCGTACTCCACCATAGCTGTCGATGTTGCAGGACGATACCCGAGCTCTTTACAAAATAACTCAGCCATTTCAAAGTTCCACTCATACCAACACATTGATGCCCACTCACCGATTCTTCTAGAGGAGAAAACTTCTATACGACCTTCATAGGGGGTAGCTCCACCAGCAAGTCGGAAACTATTTTCAACATTATCACCTGAAAGTGTGGAGTAGTCATAACAGAGAAAGAGCAGTCAATGTACTATGTGGACAGAACCGCTCCAGATTTCCGGCGATATCTCAAAAACGCTACAATGCAATTTTGAAGGGCTAGTTTTCCTGTATACATGTATGTCTACATTTATACAGAATTAAAGCAATTGTACTGTTCCAAAAAGCAAAGGTATACTTCACCTTCAAGATAACATTGCTTATTTTTAAAGCCAAGATTGACCAGAGAACTTGTCACTCACAGCGTCAATACCACAGAATTATGGCTAGTAATTCATTGCCACTATTAAAGCAGAAAATTTTCTGTTAGTTTGCAAACTGATGACAACTGAGCAAACTGATGACACCTAAAACAAATTTCCACCGAGTAAATTCACAAAGTTATCTACAAAACCAACATGAAGTAGGAAACTCCCAACACAGTGCCGTGCTCAAATGATATTGGCACAGAAAGAACATAATCAACAAAGCGGGTTTCAACCTAAAAATGTACAGCCTTACCCACCTGGAGCATTGGTAGTCACTGGAACTGCCGTGTTTGTACAGACAACACCCACATCTGAATACCCTCCACAACGCAAATTCCCCAAGTCATAGTAGCATTCAGACAGCTTGTCTTCGTTCCCGTTACAGTTCATCATACTGACAACTTTCTTTGTCCCCTGTCCGAAGTCTCGGATTGCTGCTGTGTCTGCATATCCTAACTGGCGACAGGCTACCCTCGCTTCCTCAATTTTGAAATTCTTACTGCAAATGGTTCCCCACTCGCCTTGAAACATTACTTCAAGACGACCTTCAGAGGTTGTTGAGCCATTTACCAGGCGAATGTCGAGTTCTCTGCCTGTGTAAATTAAGAAAGTGAAATGATGAATTGAGCACTTAGTACAATCCCCTCCAAAAAAGTAACTGAAGTTTCGCACAAAGCGATTACAGGATCTTCTGACAAGTTCTGACAACATCGGTACAGGACATTAAAAAATGACGCGATTGTTTCCGTAAATTCCGCTTTTATGAAAATTTTACACCACAACATGTCCTTCACTCATATCACCACTCGTTGACTCTTTACTTTTTTTCTTACCGCAAGATGGACTGGAGAAAGCCAGTACAGTCAAGACTACCAGACGAAATAAAGCAACGCCCATTTTTCTCTTCCGTATGCCGAGAGACAGATGATTGAATCTTTTCTGAACTCCAAACCAACTGCAGATACATTGGTCACTCAGGGCCTGTAGAAAAACAAAATTTCATGTCCCAAAGTGATCAACCAATTTCCATTACTTTTTTATTTAAATTTCCATCAGAAATGATTTCTCCATTCCTCACTCTGACCAGCCTATTTTCCAAACAAACAAATCATATGCAGGATTCAGCTCGAGTTTGGCCACAGAATTAGAAGTGGGGCTAGGCTAGGGCCAAGAAGTGGATGAAGTCCAGTCATCCAGTGTACTAACTTTATAAACTATAGGACTCACGGAGGAGCCTTAAAGATAATAGTTTCTAGAAGTAGAGTAGTGTGGAAAGGCTGTGGAGACTCTGAGCAGTCGGGTGTGGCACTTGACTTATTGAGCAACGGCACCGGCATGACCGGACGAGTCAGCACAGCAGTGTGTCAGTAGCAATTTTCACAACTTCGATATAAAGTCTTTTGACAACGCTAAAGCTAATTTGGAAATAGGGAATGATTTTACTAATTAACGTTTACTGGTACTTAAGTTTAGTTTAGTTTAGTTTACCCACCCTAAACAATCCAAACTCCACTCACCCTTCACAAGCTTGTTGGTGGTGTGTTCTGTCTGTTTTGGTTTGAGGATCAGAGAGAAGAGAATTAGAAACACACAATGTTATTTTAAGCCTTGTTCTCATGGGTTTTATCTTGATGAGGTACAATTTCCAACATCTTGTTCGAACATGTAAACGAGGTTAACATCTTTTGCTACATGCTAGAGGGCGCCCTATACTTTTCATGGTTAATTCTTAGTAGACGAGAGGTTTATCGTAACTTACGGTCCCGAAGTGTTCACCACCCTTTGATCAAAACAATAGGTTTTTTACCATCTGTAATAATATTCCATCAATCTTGACTTACTTTGACAATCTCCACTTACCCACATATTTTTTTTTCCACGTCGGTGCTTTCAGACCCCCCTCCCTTGGAATTAATGCCCTCCCCCTCCCCCGGAACTTGTGCTCGTCTTTGCGACATTATCAATTTTTCTCGAGCACATCACCGAGGTTACCAAAACGTCTTCGTCATCCTCTGCTATAGTTTCCATGACGTCGATAAGTGTGCTGGACCTCACCTTGGTTTCGTAGATGAGAATTAATCCTGCATTTAATTCCCAGAGAGGCTGTCTTGGATTGACTTTCCTCCTTCTCGTTCTCGGCAGCTCATTTTTATTACGTACTTCTAGAAATTCCGCCCTCAAATAATTTTCTAGTTTGTCTTGACACTCTCTCAACAAGTCAAGTTCGTCAAATAATTGGTCGAGCTCCTCAAACGGCGGGATCCCCCGACGAAAATACCTTCGAGTTTCCCGGTAAAGGTTTGTTGAGAGTGAAGACACCGCTTCGGCCTTTTCCTGCCCCATGATAGTAAGGGGTACAGGACCTCGGCATATACGGGCATACTTAAGAACGGCTCGTTTGACTTTCTCTCTTGGAGATCCTGGTAGGTCTGACATCCTGACGAGGTCATTCATTGCGCCGACTTCTCTGTATTGACGGATGATTGACTGCAAGTTCCTCTCAACCATCAAGTCCTTCTCATCGTCGTTCCTGCTCAAGTATTCTTCAGTTTCTTCCTCCTCCTCATCGTCATCGTGGCATATATAAGACCACTCCCCTTTGGCAGCGAGCTCCCACTGCTCCTCCTGCATCGCTTCCTGCTTCATCAGAGCTTCCAGATGAACAAACTCCTCGAGTGAATTTTTTTCCCATTGGATCGTTTCCAACTCACAGGGGTGACTGCAACTCTGATCCCACCTGCGGGGAGTGTCCATGGCGACCGGTCCCAACTCTTCTTGTTTTAATATTTTAGTTGTCAACTCACTCTCAAAGCTTTCGACAAATGATGTAACTGTTTCCTCTTCTGGAACCTTTGCTTGGCAAGCGTGATCATTGGCTTTAGAGATTTCAGGCTTGGACTTCCTTCTCCACTTAGCGATTGCATTATCCTTCTTCCTGTCGAGATCTTGTTTACGAATACGTTTCTTCAGTAACTTCAGTTGGTCGGAAACCATGGATTTTATGTTGCTGTTTCCAGCGCAGTGTTTAGCTGCACCACCACCTGTTGTTTTGATTCTTTTGGAATTCTTCATGTCTTGTTTTTTTGCCCGAGCGTAATGCAGATTCATGAAGTATCTAAACAACTCTTTTTCTCTTTCCAGCGACAGTTCTTTCTCCCTTTCAAACGCTAAACAAGATTCCGAGAAGTGAACGCGGTTCTGCCTCTTCTTGCGTAAATGCCCATCTTTTATCATCCTCCAAGTCGACACTGGGATTTTACTCATGGTCTTTCTCACCCGCAGTAGAGATTTCCTTGCTCCTTTTGTCTGAAGTTTTGAGAGCTTTTCCTTGGTTAACTTGCTGTTCGACGAGGTGGCTGGACGATCAAGAGTGACACTGTTAACACCCTTGCAACCTCTCTTGAACCCGAAACGGCCCCTGATTTCCTCCGACTTAACCCTCAGTAGCTTCTTAGATTCATATGTTGCTTCGCACCGTCTGCTCTCATTCCGTGGTGGTGTTAACACCGGTATCATGCTGAATGATTTGTTACCTTGGATCTTGTTTACACCACGGGAAATGATTGGACGTTCCTTAACTGCCCTGTTTTCAGCCTTCACAGCAAACCCAAATCGCTCGCTGCTGCTACTTTGCACCAGCCCTGCCACAGCCCTTGCACTAATCGGTTGACTTGGGTACCTCATTGTACGATTCCTTCCGCCGGTCTTCTTCGGAGATCCGTGCGTTCCTCTGATGTGTTTTGAATTATCATGGGCAACACAAACATCCGAGGGCACCACATTCTTGCCGGTGCTATCGATATCTACAACCGGTAGGTTTCCTTTGACTGAGCTCCAGCTAGCTTGGAGAGTGTGTTTTCCACCTCCGTCTTGTTTAGTCCGCTTCGTCTCAATTTTGGGACTCAAATCTACTCTTGCAATACTTCCACCACTCATTTCACTCTTCTTTAAAACCGTTGAATCTCTTCCGATACTCACGGTTTTCCTGCCAAACTCACTACTCTCTTCCAAACCTTCAAATCTTGGTGAAGGCCTTTTATCCCGTTTAGGCTGAGCTTCATCAACCACCTGAAGTCCGTCCGACGGGTCCAAGGGATCTTGGTACTTGACCTTCATGCTTGGTGGTTGGGTGTTGGTTTGCTCCAGCACCGGGCACGGGGCAACCTTTGCAGTGCGACGTTTCCCCCTCTGGAACAAGCTCCAGAAAGAGGGACGCGCTTCTGCCGTTCCCTCGGAAACCTGCTCCAACTTTATTAACCGGTCCTTAACCGGTGCCGGTTTCTGAATAATAAATTAACAATAAAAAAATAATAATAATTATTTCAAATTATAATACACTCACACCACCCTCCCCATAAAAAGAAGTTTTAAGTACGATACTAAAGATCAATCAAGTTGCTTCTAAACCAACGAACTCCAAGTTTTATGAGAACTATATTTCTGTCTTATGCAAAAAGTTCATAAAATTAAAACATAACATTCATATTAAAAACATTATTATTATTAGGTAACTGCGTTTAGTCTCACCGGTCCTTGCGGACTGATCCAGGAGCTGATACCCCTCAGCTGGACGGCTTCCTCGCTGGTCAAGCTCATGGCCGATGTTGACCCGATGGGTTTGTGCCATATGAGCTCGTTGGGTTGGGGGCATGATGGTGGGGGTTGGGGACACGAAGAAGTGCGGCCTGCTGATGTAGGGAGAGCCTACAAAATAATAATATACGTGGCCCGGTTTGATGTATACGGTGGACACATTACTAGGGCACTGTTTGGTTCGGCTGAATCAAACAGTGCACTCAAATCAAACAGTGCACTTTTATGGTGTCCACCATATTATCTCAAAAAGGCTGATGTATTTGAGAAAAGTAAAGCAAATGTTTTCTTTTTTTGGGTTGTCGTTGTTGTTGTTGTTGTTGTTGTTGTTGTTGTTGTTGTTGTTGTTGTTGTTGTTGTTGTTGTTGTTGTTGTTGTTGTTGTTGTTTAGGTTTTAGGGTTGGAATGTTGTAATGCGACACAACTTCAATCTTTAACATTATTTTATTATCATTACTAGTATTGTTTATTTCAAACAAATCCAAAATAAAAGGAAAGGATAAAATACAACAACAAGTACTCATAACTTTTATTCGGATAAATAAGCAAAATGCAAATCATTATAACCCCGACACAAAGGTACGGCCGCACAGCCAAAAACAGACAAAATAATACTAATAGTAACGATTTATCAAAACTATAAAAACTAGTAACGATCGTCAACACTAAACAAGAGTGTCAAGATAATCACAACTTAGAAATTGATTACGAAACTAAACTGACACTACCACAAATACCATGATTGACACACAATCTACATTATTAAGGGTAGAAAAGATGAATTTTCGCCTAAAAGACGGACTGACAATGCATTTTAGCAGCGAACAATCGTGCACACTAAAACTATTTTTGACTATATCAATATTAAGGTAATCTTGTGTATAAAGTCCTCATGGGCCTCACAACTCAAGAGGTGAGGCTTATAATGATCTTGCTTTAGAAGTGTTATTAAAAAATTTACATACTAAAAAGTGAATTGACAAGTGGATGGACAAAACATCATAAAGAACTTAAAATAAATTCAAACCGAACCCATGTCAGCTTTTCTTTTTTCAAGAGTTTGAGAAGATCTGCCATTATCTATACTGGCACCCGTATAGATAAGAACAGGAGTCAGGGCTGTGCTCCAAACATGGTTTTATTTAAGGTTGAACTGCCGTTTTTACACATGAAATTGCTTACAAAGAATAAAACACAGTTACGAATTCCTTCATCGATATGTAAATCAGGCTTAAGATCATTCCACACCATGTTATAAAACATCTTGTTGTTTTCACAAACTCAACCCAAATAGGTGAAACCGGGTTGCTTCGAACGTACAGAAGTCAAGAGTCATTCTTGCAAACTTATAGCCTATTGTCGTGTCAAAAATGACTGCTGTCTTTGTTAAAGTCTTTGATTTTCTCCCCCAAGATAACTATACATGATTTGTTAGTTGAAATAGTTTTAATTAATGAAATTTTAGTTTTCATTACCTGCACTTTCGTGTACGTAACTTGATGAGCCGAGAAGACACGCCCTCGAAGCCAGGCTCCGAGACGTCTACCGAAATTATGGTTCTGAAATAAGAATAGAATCCCAAGTCCATAACATTATTAGGGCGATGATCGTCGTATACATCAACAGAAACAAATCTGCAGCATTTCAAACAAACACTGATTGAGCTAAACTATTCAATTATTCAACTCACCAATTGTCCACTCATCTTCTTCCAGTAAATTGGAATTGATCTCCAAAATAACGCTTCAAAAATCGCAAAATATCGCTTTCGAAAACTCGAAAAGAATATCAACCAACGTAAACGATGTCTGATACACAATGATAACGTTATATGGAAATTCGTGCACAAATACGTGACAGTTTTGTTGATTCTTTTTAACATCTTCGTTACTATGTCATTCACTGATGACGTCACAATAAGTTCAGTGACGCACAGGAACGCACGCGTGCGTATTCTAATACGCTCACACGACTTACAGCGCGCAACGGACGACTTCACCACATGATGAGGTCCTACAATGGAAACATGTACGCGTCCGTATACAGACGGGCTCCGCACTAGTCCATACAGTCGTCAATGATAGGTTTGTGACTTTGAGGTGCTGCTTGGGCTTGTGACGTAATAGACTAAAGGTCTTTACCCATAGAGTAAGTTCATAATTATGATAACTCTATGTCTTTACCCTTTCTATGACTGCTGCTTTAAGTTTGCCATGACCTTGAAGTTATAACGGTGACCAACCCAACGAACGGCATTTTTGTGATATATATTTGAAGAAGAAAAAATTTGAGAAAATAAATTTTTTCGTCGTGCAGCAATTATTTTTTCGGCGGGGTTTGGGGATGGTGGTTTTCGGCTATTCATGTCATTTATGCCTACATTCAATGTCACCACTCTCTACAAGAACATCTTTTCCCTGATATGATCAGTACATGAGGGCGGGTATCGATTCGACAGAAGTGAACAAGGTTCGACTTGTCGAACCACAAATTTCAGTATTTACATCTGTAGCCTTCTCAACTACTTGAGATTTAAAATTGTCTCGTGCACAGTACTAGATCGATCCATTAAGCCCCGCCTCCTTAAGAGTTGACCAATCACAGCCGCGAAACCCGATCACCAGTAGTGCAAAGATCACCAAACAGCTCAAATGGTGATCAGATTTCGCGGTTGTGATTGGTCAATGAGAAATGGGCGTGGCTTAATGGATCGGTGATACTTCTTGCGATGGGGGAATAGTTATCAGTGAGCCAGATATACACACTGAGAAAGATGACTGTAATTTCGATTGTCTACCACTCCCCTGTATTGCAGCTCTTCACTTGTCATAATAATTATAAACTTCTGACTGACCCTAAAATATTCATAATACTTTCTTCTTTAGTAAGGGCTATATTCATGAACAAAACAATTGATGTTTAATTCACTCACGCGCTTATGCACCTTTGCGGCGGCTCACGTATAAAGCCAGGCAATTTAATGGCAATCGACTCATAAACTGGGTAGAGAAAAATCAATGGAAATGAAGCCCACGGCAAATATTATTGTTACCGTTCAACTTACAGAAGAAATGCATGAGACTGGGCGTGCACAACGGCAAATATTATGACTGTTCAACTAAAATGCATGACTGCGGCACTACACAGTCCTGCCAATCTGAGCACAATACATTTCAAGACCAAAGTGTAAAGCTGATAGAATCGTTAATTGCCTTTTGTAACTGAATTTGAAAGACTCGGCACAACACAAACATTATGTTTACAATAACGGCTTCTTTATGCTATGATAATAATGCAACAAAGCAAAAGTGAGAACCTGTTAAGAATGAAGCCTGCCCTCTGCCGGCGACCAAAACAGACGGCGGATCAGTGGACGACGCGTACGCGTACGACGGACGACGGACGACGGGGGCGAGACGGCAGAGGACGTAGACTTGATTTCAAGTCTGAGATTGCGGTTATTTCTCTGCATCAGCCACGCGAAATTTCCGGCAGATTGGCTATCACGCGCTCTAACATCGTAGGCTGAAGACGGAGGTTTATGCAAGAGGGCGCTGTTTCAGGCAATAAATGTATCGGCTATCACTAAGTATCAGGACGACTAAAAACCGCGGTCACAGACTTGGAACCAAGTCTACAGAGGACGGGGAGGTCAGTAAGTACCGTATACCGTAGTGGGAGATTTATAACACAGTGTGAAACTGAAAAGCAAACGAAGTGCGCCAGTTTTAGGAGGTTTTTCGACAAGGTAAGCCGTAAATTCAAATCTATACTCACTCTGGTATTCCTTGTGATGATTATGTACAGTTTTTGTTGCGGCAGAGCAAGAAATTAATCTCAAAACTTTCGTTTTGTGTTTTCCGTCTTGTTTTAACTTTTTGTGTAAAATTTGAGTCGTGTACCGAGACGTCCGTGTGCCCAGGTTGGACTCTTCCAGGTAATATATTATATAATTCTTAAAGGTCTAGTCCAGTGCTGGTGCGATTGTCATATTTCTTATTCTACCTGATGATGGAGGAAAACGAAGCTTTGTCATGGCCGAGTGGTTAATTAAGAGCATCGGATTCAAGTTCTGGTGGCTTAGTCATCGGGGTGTGGGTTCGAGTCCCGGTCATGACGCTTAAAGTGTCCTTGAGCAAGACACTTTGCTATAATTGCTTCTCTTCACCCAGGGGTATAAATGGGTACCTGCAAGGATAGAGGTTGATTTTGTGTTTGAAAAAGCCTTCGGAGCGCCACGGCAGCCCAGGGCTGTATATTTTTTGGGGCGTGTCGTGGCCGAGCGGATAAGAGGGCTAAAATTCCGCAGCACGCCACCACTCTAGCTCCCTCAATATCTGGCCGATTACTCTAAATTTTAGTCTTACCTGTCAAGATGGGTTAACTGAATATATACAGCAAAAAACAGGAAAATTTAACAATTCTAAAGGCCTTAAAAAGGCATCAGAAAATCGCAAAAGCTTCGTCGAAAATAAACACCATTTTGTTTTCGTTTTCCTGCTGTGTGTGTGTCCGGGTAAATGTGCAATACTCCAATGAGTCGGTCATCGTTCATGCGCATTGGAAAATTCACCAGGACTTGTTGATTTATGGAATGGGTAAGCCAGCTATAGTGGCCTCTGATGTGATGAACATACCCCCATTGAAGGATGATTCAAAAAAGGGAAAAATAGCCCAAATTCCACATAATCATAACTATTGCCGCTACAAACATACCCCCATTGAAGGATGATTCAAAAAAGGGAAATAATAGCCCGATATTGCCCTTATGAACATGAACTTACCCATGACTTGAACTAATGAAATAATCCAAAAGAACCTTTCACGTGACTAATATGTAAAGCAGGTTTGAGTTCATAAAGCCTGAATATTCAGTTTATGCAAACTATTCGACAATAACTGCTGATTTTAATATTCATAGAAAATTAAATATTCATTATGACCTTTTACTAAACAGGTAATGGGAGAAATTTGTAGAACTATCAAACCAATTTTGGTATCAATCCCTCATAGCCTAGCGGTAAATAGGCTATGCTCTTGTGCATATAATTTGTTCTCTCTTGATACAGGTTCAATTCCCGGTAAGTACATTGCATTATTTAATTGCTTGCAAATGTTCAATTCCTTCCACAGAGAGTGAGTGAATGATGGGGAGAGGTAGTGGGGGAGGAGGAAAGAAGACTGGGGAAAGAAGACTGGGGAGAGAGGGGGAAAGAAGCGTGTTTTTTATTTTTCAAATTTTAGGATTTTTCAAAAATTTTTTTTTTTTTAAAATCGGTCCCTATGAAAACTATTTATTTTACATTTTGGGGTACTAACCCTATCGATAGAATACATCCTCAGGTGTATATTGGTAAAAAAAACAAAAAGAAAAAACGTCCAGAAGGTGGTGGCGTGCTCCGGAAACTTTTCCGATAAGAGCACCGAACTCAAGCTCTGGTGTTTCTGATCAGCAGAGTGTGAGTTCGAATCCCAGTCGTGACACTTGTGTCCTTAAGCAAGACACTTAACCACATGCTTCGTCCTTCGGATGGGACGTAAAGCCGTAGGTCCTGTGTGTTGTGTAATGCACGTAAAAGAACCCAGTGCACTTATCGTAAAGAGAAGGGGTTCGCCCCGGTGTTCCTGGTTTGATTGGCTGCATATTGCGCCACAGCACCTTGTAAACCATTACATGGTGCTATGTAAAGGAATAGGTCTCATACTTCATACACGTAACTCCACATACCTTGTACAGTAGGAAAAATACTGAGCGCTTTGAGACACCCATCGGGAGTATAAAGCGCTATATAAGAACTGCGTATTATTATTATTATTATTTGTTCACATTTCCTTAAATTAAAGTCCGGAATTACAAATTCTCCTTTCTCCTAAGACCATAATTTTGCAGTTGATGAGTTATTGAACAATTTACCACAAAATATTTGTAATACTTAGATATTTTCAAGGACATTGTATTGTTGTCATTGGACACATCATCAACAACGCTTTGTTGTTGTCTTGAACATTTCTCATAAATTATGTGACACTTATGATTATTTATTTTTCACAAATCTCATTGGTGGTTATGTAGTGAATTCTATTCTAAACTGTTTTTCCTGTTTGCCACACGACAGTTCTTTTTTAATCAAGATCTCGCTGAAAGTAGGCTTGATGTGTACTTTGTACTCTCAGTGAGCTTGTGTTTGTTTCAGAAAATTCACTTGGTAATGGAGAAATTGCAAAAAATCAAAGAATTTTCAGCATCATTCAGAATCCTTAAATCGGCGTCACATTTTGATAACAAATATGACTGCTTCCATGTATTAACACAAGAACTGTTGGTAATTGTGGATCAGTGTTGCGGGCAGCTAGCCCACCTTGTTGGGCTGTTATGGCTCTCTTTTAAAATCGTTCTTATAACACTCGCCATTACAGCCATACATGTCTAAAACGCTAAGTTTTAAAAGTACGAGCAAGTCGTACCACTTTGATTGCAAATTTCTCCCACTTATAAAAATCCGAAACTACTCCAACCTATTTCATTTTATTCCTTACATCTGGCGAATTTTTATGATACATTCCAGGGCTCACCAAATGATGACTTCATCCAGATGTGATGTTTTGAAAATGGCAAAAAAAAAACGGTGTACAAAAATTACATTGAAGTTCGTCGTGCCTGGGGGCCGCCATCTTACTTATGATTCGCTGCCTGTTAATCGTGAGAAAGTCAGGGCGCCCGTCTGATCTGCCAAGTCATAAATATGTATGAGGTGACGCGTCATGACGTCGCGCGGTACTGTAGCTTGAGACTTGCCCATCTAAGGAATATGCAAACTTAGTCGTGACGCTCCATGTGGCTTCACAAGTTGCATGTTCATTGGGTGAGCGACATAAGTTAGCCAGCGACATCACCTTATGCATATTTATGACTTGGCAGATCTGCCGGGTGCCCTGACTTTCTCACGATTAACAAGGTGGGCTAGCGGGCAGCATACTATTGATTACCAACATACAAGCTTGCACGTAGGAAAGACCAAACTGGTATGCTGCAGGCCAGGCAGGCTGGTGCACAAGTCAATAACCAATTCTGCACACACTTACGTATGTTATGCAGTGTTTGGTCTTGCACAATGACTATCTGCACACTCTCCTTGCGTGGAGCGCTCAGAGGCAATTCTGCACACTTCGTTCAGCGCAGTGTTTGGTTTTGCACAATGAATATTTATGATCTCCACACTCTCCTTGCGGGGAGTGCGTGGAGACCACTGTTGAAAGGCAGTGATTGGTCGGGCACTCTCACCATGCAAGGAATATGGGGCGGGCAGTTTGTACACAGTATTACACTACACAATGTGTATGCATTCCACATTCTCCACGCACGGGCAGGACTCTCCATATTGTCAAAAAAAAAAAAAATCTCCACACTCTCCACCCAGGGAGTCTAGTTTCTTTCGTTCGAAACTGTATAACGCCCCAGATTGCAGAGTTGGGCTTTTAAAACCAAAGATAAATGTTATTAGTGGGCTCGCAAGTTTTCAAGCTTGCAAGCTTTCGCGCTTTGCGCTCAGAGTTCATTTTTTTTTTTCAACAGCCTATCACATCCCTGGTTAATATATAGACCAGTGAAAAAGCTGGTGGACTACTACTAGTGAAAAACATGCTACCTGGTCCTGCTGGCTAATCCACTGAAAAGGTTAAGGGCAAACCCTGTATTGTACCCCACTGTAAAGATTTCCGCATCAGTTGATGTGAATATATTTTTCATGTCAGGCAGACAATCTAACACCATTCAATCGACCACAATTTTACACCACTGGGTAGGATGACTTTCCAGGCACTCCGCAACCCCCCCCCCCCCCCTCTCCCCCAAGAGAATACCCTCATGTGACATATTGACGTCAGTGTCTGCAATATGATCCTTCCTTGTCGTCATCTTCCCGGCTACCCATCACCCTAGATCATGCGGGGACTTCACACCAAAGTCAGCCCTTGGTCACGGTTGAAATAAGTTGCTCTTCTTATCTCCCCTCAAGTACCCTGATCTATCCTAGCTGATTAAATTGTCTAGGGTACAGAAAACATGTAGGGTATCCAACATGCCACCATCAAATGAAAGCTGGTTATGTTTTTGTTATTTTATATTTTAATACACTTCTTCACTGGCAAGACAGATACAAAAGAAAAACAAGGAAGTAAAAATAAACCACATGTAGGAAAAAAAAAAATATATATATTTAAATAAATAAAAAATATATAAATATAAAAATATAAATTAATAGAGTGAGAAAAAAACAAAAGTAACCATGAAAAAAAAAATATATACAAGCTACAACAAATCACCAGTGAGTGGCAAGATGGAACAGGTGACCAGCACCTCTACAGAGCCATCCTACCACAGTTAAAACGGAAGGGCTGGGGGAAGAGGGAGGGGAAGAGGCAAACTGATTGGGAAAAAAAAAAAAGACAAAATGTGTTAATCCACCAACATAAACAGGAGCTTTTTACAATTTCCTAAATTTTGAAGAACAGAAATTTCTTAGGGTGATTGTACATAGGCTACTGAGCTGGGTTCTCTTGTCTCAATAAGAATTAATGACAATTGATCGGTCCTTATCAAATCGCAATCAAGGCCAGTGATTTTAGCTTCGCGTATGTAAACTCATAGCTGGAAGTATACCTTTTGTTTTGTTTAACTGTTCGATAGTTTTAATAAATGTATTATAAATACAATGAAACTAACCTGGGAAAATTTCATTTCAAAAGGGTGCTAGCATTTTGGAGATATTGCCAAAAATCTGGAGTTTTTGTCTGTGCAGGAATAATCATCTGTTATTGGAATACACAATCTAAGAAACGTTTCATGCAGAAACGTTTCTCATAATTTAAATGTTTTGGAATCTCTCTCACTAAAACCGCATTCCTTTGAAGAGAATCGGTTAGCAAAATTTCATACATTATCAACAGCTGCAGTGCTTCTTACAAAGTAAGTTTTTATGGTCGTTAATCTTTTTTGAGGAATTGCCAATGGTTTACCCTCCCTTTAGTTAAAAAAAAACCCAAACTATGTTTAAATGTTGACGTAGAGTTTGATAAGTATTAGGTCTCTCAATTCCATTGAGTGGGGAAGTATACTTAACCATAGAATTATGAGATAAATCTTCTGTTATTGCCTGTTCAAATAAAAAACACCTTTTCATTTCGATTGTGGCCCAGTAATTATACTTCTGGTTCAGTAGCCTTGAATTTTAATCTGGGCCACAGTAGTTTTAGTGTCGGGCCAGTAAACTTATGACCGGACTAGCGGCAGTCTTGTGTTTTTGACTGATTTTATTAGTGAATAATAATGCCTCATTGTGTAATACCTTGAACAAAAACAAAATTATGTTCAGATGTTGACTTTGAGTCGTATAAAATAACTTTCAGTTTTGTTAAATAATGAAGGATGCTTAATACCCATAGAGACAAATGAGATAAATATTCTCTTACATGTCTCAGTGTTTGTTCAAACAATAACAGCTAAATGCATGTTTAACTGTTTCAGGACGTTTTGGTCTTCATCATGATTTTGGTCTTGTAAAATCAATTCTGTTCCAGTAAACTTTTTGAGTTACCAGCCCTTTGGTCATGTGGTTTGTTTTGCCCAAATTCGAGGCCTGTAACAGTCTACTGACATCATTCTCATTTCAAGTGTTACTGAGGTCAGATCATTTTCCTTTTAATACAAAACACGCCCCCCCCCCCATGTTCTTAGCTACCCTGGGAATTTATGCAGTATGTGCACGTACAGTTACAGTGAGAGTGTGCCACTGCTAGGAAGAAGTTTTACATAAATATGTTTTTTAAGAGGATTTCATCTGAGCTTGACCAGAGATGGTAATTACGTACCAGTGGAGAGGCGCTGTACTTGAGGGGTTGAATGAGTACAGAGTTTGATGGACTCGGTGCAGGATTAGTGATTGGCTTATCTTGTGTGTTTAAGTGAAGTGCGTAAATAATGAACAAATAAAAGGAGACAATTTTATTCAAGATGGATGGTCCCCTGTATATTGTATAGTAATTGCATGTACATACATGTGAGTGGATGACACAATGGTAATGAAGGCAATATTAATTACAATGGGAGAGTTTAATTTGTGCCATGGACAACTCTCACTCTCAGCCGGTGATCTGACCTCAGGGAGGGTGCTGTTTAATCTTGTGAGGTCGTCTATTTTAAACAATCTGGGATGGAAAATGAGAAGGGACATTGCATCTTGGCAACTTCTATGATCACAAACGCAAAAGAGTTCAGAAAACAATTGAAGAAACACAAGTTTGTATGTTGTACGGATAAGTTAGTGTGCACGCACAAGTACAGTATCACAATTGTAGACCTACATGTACATTGTACTGAGAAATTATCATAGTGTACCACTACGATACATTGTCTCCATTCTGACCCATATGAGGCGAAAAACAACAGCAAAATAGACTAGACAACTTAAATAGTATCACTGAGCTTGACTTGTACATATTGCCTTCGGCCAAAGTCATACTCAGTCGGTGGCAGTCGATGTCATCATACCCTTGATCGATGGGCCTACCCCTCATCTCATTTGAATGGATAATGTCCACGTACCATTCCTTTCTTCTTTTTTCCCCCTTTCTTTTCTCTCACTTTTTTTTGCTTTTGGTTCCCGGGGACGCGATGAATTTGGTCTATGGAGTGGCTCTCACGCCGCCGTCACACTTGAGAGGTGAGAACAGGGATAAGAAGCCACCTGATGCCTTCTTGAGGAAAGGTGCTTGACTATGCTCCCAAGGGAGAAGAGGTAATAAGGAGACCTACTTCGCTAGAGAGAGAAAGAGAGAGATCTGCTGATCTGACAAAGTGTAGCTCTTTGGTGCACCAGTAAAAATACTATATCATTTACAAGGGCTAAATTAAGTCAACAACCTGGCATACCTGGAGATATTAATGAAGAGTGCTCAAAAATAGTAAAACTTCCTCTGGATGAGTGAAATGTGTTTATGGAACACATTTAGGTCTCACGAATAAATTACTATGGTCTAGTCAGAATTTAAATAGGGTATCAGGGCTTGAAAGCTACTCTAAACTGCAGGCCTCAAGTCCAGTGATTTTAGCAACGGGGGCCAGTAAACTCACGGCTGGACAAGTCAGGTGGTTTGGTGTTTTTGTTCAAATGTTGACTTTTAGTCTGGTCAGTATCTTTCAGTTCTGTTGAGTATTGAAGAAAACTTACCAATTTAGATAAATCTTCTCATAGTGCTTTCAATTTCAAAACTGTTCAAATGTTCTTGTATTTTTTATAATTTTTTTCATTTCACTTCTGGTCTTAAAAATGTTGTCACCTTGTCAGGAATTGTTACTTTTGTACAATCACATCCTTTTCGCCTAGTTTAGCCAAGGTGTGTACACATGTAAAGTGTAATGTAAGTAAACATTTGGAGGAAAAATGAGGCAACGGTGATGAGGGCTTGTCTCTGTAATTTATTGATTAATTAATCATCAATGATGCTATGCAGACTTGCAGGTTCATTTCTAAAGAATAGGGGCAGCTTGATTAGTTAAAATGTAAGAGTGTCTAATTGGTCACTTTCATTTGACCTCTGGCATCTATAACTACCCCTAAATATGTAGAACCCAACAGAGATGACCCCATCCCACTTAAAAGGTCTCAAATGCATCCCAGCTGTGACAGTATGGTAACCCAGTTCCTGACAAAAGGCCAAGTATGAACTCCTGTCTCCTACTACTACCTGAATGAAGGCGTTGAGGCCTTGTTAAGAGTAAATTTGCAAAGGAGATTTTGAGGCAACTGACTGAAAGTGCGGGCGAAAAGACTTCTTTGGTGCTATAGCCCAAGATACTTTTACAAAAAAGGGTTTTACTAATTGCAAGAAGTTAAAAATGTGAGTGGGTTTTCTTCTTGGATATTTTCTAGAATTGGCTGCCATAGCCTGGACTTACAAATTCACACAGAGATCAATTCTGTTATGAGGTACATGTATAACCTTGAAATTATTGTTGCAAAATACAATGTAAAGTCATCAACATTCAGATGCCACATAATAGTTATTCAACCTTGCATTCCCAGCACCATTCATTTGGAACAAACTGCCTTTGGATATCAGGACTGTCCCAACGGTTAAGACCTATCTTTTTAACAATGATATTGTGTAAATATTGTGTAAATATTTCTTTTTAGAACCTGACTTCTTGTCACAATAAGTGGGGTGCCGTTCTTTGTAACGTGTACTTTTTATCTTTGTTGTTGTGTTGTTTTCTACTTTTAATATTGTAAAGCGCTCAGTGACTGGTTTGATGTTGGGCGCTGTATAAATCATGCCTATTATTATTTATTATTTAACCACAGTGACATGTTCAAACAATGTTTATTCCAAACCAAACCAGTGTCTTTGGTTAGAGGACCCCCCCCCCCCCAATCCTACAAAATACATTTACTCCATCCACTCTATGGTAACTCAACACCCAACTATTTTGATAAACCTGTTACATTGAAAAGTGATTGTTTTTGATGTGGGCTTTGCACCAGGATCCTTCAGAGTTAAGACCACTTCCCAAATAAAATATTTGAAGGACTTGTAGAAATGAATGGTTCTATAGTTAATTGCCCAGCTGTTACGTTGACATCACCTGGCTCTTGTGTACACACGTGCCCCTTACTGCAGCTTTGAGGTGAGGCTATTTTACACACAAAGTGCCATCTTCATCACATTCATAGCTATTCCCGCAGTCTCTGAAATCACAACACAGCTGATTATAAGAAGTAACTATAACTATAAATGTAAATAGTAGTGAACTTGCGGGTACAACCATGTGTATAATCTCTTTTGGGAGGAGTGTTGGCTCTGAAAAGAGCCGGTTTGGTCTCGACGTTTCGAACAGTATACTCTGCTCGTCTTCAGGAGAATGCTGGACTGCTGGTGGTGTTGCAGCTTAAGTAGAGCTAGTGGGGTGCACTTTTGGGCGGGAAGTATCCAAGTTGTTGTTGACCGGTGATGCATGGTAGTTGGCTGCTGGCTGGATGTGTGTGCGCTGGAGTGTGTCAGTGTTGTGGTGAGCTGAAGGGAAGCCTTCTTTAACTAACCCTCAATATCCGCTGAAACCAGCAGGATGAATTTGGATGAATTTGTTGTGTGCCCCTATAAACATGATAAAGGGCATAAAAGCTCTGTGCCCCTTTTCCAGGCTTAGGGAAGCCTTCTTTAACTAACCCTCAATATCCTTGGTAGTCTCACACCACTTTAATGAGCTCATTATCTTCAGGTCAATTCACATAGCTGCCTTACATCAGACGAATATGCATGAGTTCTACTCAAGCAGGCTAGGGCAGTGGCTTCACAAAGGGACCAATTATCAGCACCTTATCTGGGGATACTTAACAATCATGCAACAGGACCTGCCTGAGATCTTCAGAAGTTGAGATGCAACACTTTGATTGTTCCGCTTTGTTATGGCTGCTCGCTCAGCCAGACAAGCTCTAATCCGTTGTTGATACATTATAACTAGTCTTTCATAACTAGTCTTTCAAACGGTTTCAGTAATGACTACGTTTTGGGAACTGAAAGACATACTAACTGAGGGAAAAAATAATGTTTCAAATGACTTGATTTTTGTCTCTGTTTTCTCAAACGCTTGCATTTCATGAAACGTTTGTATAAATTGCATTTTCAACCACCAAAAATGAGTTAGTAAAAGCCAAGTTGTTTATTTGTTTTTATCAAGACGCCACATCTAAGGCTATACTACAAAATGTATACAATTCAGATTTCAGAAATTGATTGTTCCGCTTTGTTATGGCTGCACGCTCCGCCGGACAAGCGCTAATCTGCTGTTGATACATTGGGACTAGTCTTTCAAAAGGTTTCAGTAATGGTCAGGTTTTGGGAACTGAAAGACATTTATACTAACTGAGGGAAAAAATAATGTTTCAAATGACTTGAATTTTGTCTCCGTTTTCTCAAACGCTTGCATTTCATAAAACGTCAAATTGCATTTTCAACCACCAAAAATGCGTTAGTAAAAGCCAAGTTGTTTAATTTGTATTATCAAGATGCCACTTCTAAGGACTATACTACAAAATGTGTACACTTCAGATTTCAGAAATGTTTACGGGACGGGATGAAATATAAAGCGCATGGGAAAACATAAGCGGGACGGAAAAAAGATTTAACTGAGAAATAACCCATGACAGGAAAACAGTAATCGGGACTGAGAAGTATAGGCCTAACGGGCGGAAAAATAATAAACGAGACGGAGAAATATCCATGGAGAGGAAAAAATAGTCGGGCGGAAACAAGTTTGTTTTAACCTCACATAGGCAGCATTACTAAATAATAATAATAATAATAATATTGATCACTTGTAAAGCGCCGGTATCCGTCAGGTATGACGCTCGTGGCGCTTAAACAATAATGAACAGTAAACAATAATTTAGGAAAACGAGTACTGAAAAAAGGAGTTTTTAGTGAAGATTTGAATGTTGACAGGAATTCTAATTGGCGCAAGTGTTGAGAGAGACAATTTAATGTCAAGATGCTTTTCTCAAAATTTATTGAATTATCGACAGTATAATCTCGTGATACTATACAATGGTGGTTGTGTACGTGCTTTGATCCACACAAGAATCAGTGTATTTAAGTATAAACTAAGTTGTTGATTTTGGGTTTCCAAATTAAGATGTCGCATCTAAAATGTATACATTTTAAATTCCAAACGAAACTGATTTGCGAAAACAAGACATTATTATTATTATTTATTCGGCATTAAAACACATAAAAAATACAAACATTAACAAAACAAAAGCCAGGGACATATGCGCGGAATTAAACAAGTTTACCGAAAAACTGAAGCCCGAAGGCCTTCAATTCCAATATCTCTGGCCAATATATTAAAAAACTATATTTATTTACATTAAGTCAGCATTGACAGGGACAACTGTTGTGACAAATGGTGGACAGATCAAGAAACATCAGCTAGACAGACGTGTAGTGCTGTCTATGCTGGACCACACTGAGCTTGAGTTTCCCAGTGAAGTACGGGGCGCACACTTTGTCAAACTAAGAGACGTCATCATTGACAAATGCCGCCATGCATAGCATATTAATAAGAACGGTTTCTATTGTATATTTAACAACTGTGTAACTGTCATACTTGAAAGAAATCAATCTGTTTTATTTTTTTAACAACAACTGTCTTTGTAGTGTTCTAAACAGGAATTAACTCCAAAGTAACATAATTATAGAAAATACCTGGACAAAACAGAAACCGTTGTTCATTGATTTAGAGAAAACGTATAGTCCTACTTTTGTTTGTTTTAAAAAATACATTGAGAACAGCTAAATGATTAGAGTAAATGCGTCCATTGGAAAACAACCATATATTGAACCTTTAACAAAAAGGTCTATTAATGCGTTTAATTCGGAGTACATTTTTAAAACACGTTGAATTTTCTGTTGCAATCGATTAGTGTTTTCAAACGTTAGTTTTGTTTCGCAAATTTTTTTTTTGAGATTGGAACTGAGAAATAATATGGGACTGGAAAATAAGAGACAGGACTGAGAAATACACCGGGACAGGGACATATTAAATACGGGAAAGGAAAAATAACCAGAAGTTGTTTTTGTGAATTAAAACAGTTACAAAGTTTTGTTGCAATTGAATGATGTTTTCTAATGTTATTTTGGTCTTGCGTAAATTGTTTGGGGAACAGTATTGAGAATTAATACGGGACGGGCGGAAAATAAAAGGGGACACAAAGGGAAACAACAGGACGGGGAAATAATAAACGGGACTGAGAAATACCCCGCGGGCGGGACGGGAAAACATTAAATATCAAAACAGGATAAATAACCAGAAGTTCTTTTTGTGAATTTAAAACAGTTACAAAGATTTGTAACAATTGAATGATGTTTCCTAATGTTATTTTTGCCTTGCGTAAATTCTTTGGGGAACGGGATTGAGAATTATTAATACGGGCAGGGAAAAAAAGTAACGGGACTGACAAGAAACCTGGGAATGGATATGAAAAACAGAACGGGGAAAAAACATGACTCAGAAATACTCCGAAAGAAATAGCTCTTTAACTAATGATGACATTGCCGTCCAACATAGAGGAATCCTGTGCTGAATGTGGCACACAGTTTGATCATCCAAATCTGGAGAGTTTGAAAAAATTTAATTTAGCATGAATAATACAAATGATTTACATTTTGTAAATACTCCTGATAAAATACTATACTAATCAAGTGCCTGACTTTCAGTGAGTCACAAAATTATATATGGTATGGTATATTTTATTCACATTATCACATTGTGACCCGAAGGCCAAATTGCATGATAATTTACAATATTAAAATCATCAAAATCACAGCAAACTTGTATAAAACAAAATAAAAAAACACGATATGGGTTGGTTACGAATCTAGAAGAAGAAAACAATTAGTACATTGCACATACTAGCAGATTTGTCTGCCACAACTCATTGGTAATCCCTTAACAATAAGCCATTTGTGAGTTAAATTTGAATAATGTCTGGTACAATGACTTGTTTAGTCACAAGTTACCGCTTAAATTGCTATGTTGCTATGTCACATGGTTCGGGGCAAGCTTTTGTATAGCAACCTCCAGATGAGCAAACCCTGGTACCATTGTGCCATACACATCCATTCAGAATTGTGTATGGGTGTTCACCGTCTCTTACGTAACTAAGCAAAAGCTTGCCCCTAATCATGTGACATAGCAACTGTCTCGATAGTCTGAGGAATTCAAATTTAAGCGGTAACTTGTGACTAAACAAGTCATTGTACCAGACATTATTCAAATGTAACTCGCAAATGGCTTATTGACATACCTAATAGCCCAAAGCCTACCAGATTTCTTTTGTTGTCTTGTTGCCTATTCAGACTTTAATCCCTCTGGCCAGGGACTGGGTTTTAATGAGCCCTTCAGCCAGAGCGTGACCTCTTGTGTACTGGCATATTCATGATTTTATTCAATCCTTTTGAAAGAATTCATAGAGTATGGTTAGTTAAAGAGGGCCTCCCTAAAGAAAACCCACCAGCCTGTTGATGGCTGTGGTGTTGTTAAAATTTTTCGATCGATTCTTTATGTGTGAGTTGAAAGAGAGAGGATGCACCACCTTTGAAAAGCTTTTGTTTGTTGCCCGGCAACGTACAGGAAATACTTTTGGTCAAAGGAACTGATGACCAAGGAAGTTTAGAGTGAGTGATTGCACATGTATAAAAGGTGAAGTGTAATTGAGTTGTTATTGTAGCACTAGCAACACATTATGTGTGATGCTGGCTGTTTCCTCAAAGTAGAAAATAAATGCTACATTGTGATATGAATTATTATTTCTATGCATTCTGTGGCCGAAAGCAGTTTTCATTTATAAACCTTTATTTAAAAGGCATCAGTGTAATTCTTATTTCATTTGTGTTCAACTATAACTCTCCTTTAAACAAGTTACTATTAAAATGACTGGATTTGTTTAGTCCTCTGATATAGCTGTTTTGGATTAATTTGTTCAGTACCGTGTTCCGTACTTGTATGAAATTCGTAAAATTTGTTGTTTGCCTACATGTATGTTGGCGTTCTCCCAATTTGTCAATTTCTGTTGACAATTTTGTTTTATTCTTAAATCTGAACAACTTCCTTGTACAAACTCAATGCGTAGTATATATACTGGTAGTAATAATCATTGAGTTTGTTTGTACATGTACAGGGAAGTACATGTACTAAATTAACTGTACACGTAGGTTTTTACTGAGCACTCGTTTGATGATGTGGATAGCAGGTTGCTGCCAACTGTCTCTTTGAAGATTTATAAAGCCCTTTTCCCATTGCTTGATTGAACGATATGGTTACTACCTGTAGGGCATATTGGACAACCGCTTGCGATTATATCCACCCGACATCTTTGAGTTTGATACCATCTCCAGAGTCTTGCTCTATCTTTTTCGCTTTTGGCCTGGGGGGGGGGGGGGGGGGGGGGGGGGGTAAGATCTTTTTAGTTGCACCGTAAGGCTGTGGTGAACGGCATATATATGAGGGAAATGTTAGTGTGTACTGGAACAATTCAAAGGGCACCGAGGCAATGACCAGGCGCATGGGGGCAATTGCCTCTGTTGCCATCGTGAAGTATCAGGCCTGGTAAAGTCTTCCTTTTTAAAGGGCGCCTGTATGAGGGAAATTTAAACTTCCACTGGAACATTGCCAGGGGGCACCAAGGCAATGAACCAGGGGCATGGAGGCAATTGTTGCCTCCGGGAAGTTTAAGGCCTGTATTTTTACTCAATGAATTGACCTGATGTTCTTGTTAGGGCAAAGCAGTTTCTTAAAAGTACAGGATGTACACAATTTATCCAGGGGCACCAAGGCAATGAAATATCAGATCTGCATTAAACTGCATTTATGTCTGAAAATCAATTTACAAATTATTCCAATACGTAAAACATACTCGGTGTGCAGGGTTCTGCCCAGGATTTGTTTAGTGCCGGAATTTTTTTTTTCCTAGTACAGTCAAGTCAATTTCCTTTCGATCGTGCACGGAGTGGTTACACATGTGCGCCCTGCAGCTGTGCCTTGAATAGGCCCTCAGTGCGCGCACGCCTTTACCGCCATGGGAAAACAATTTACAGCATCTATAGCATGGTGCTTACTCTGCAGTTCATTTCCGTTGTATTAAACGCTGTAGAATAGGGTTCGCAACATGATGAAACTGGTATCATGTTATTCCAAGCGTAAAGCTATAATCAGCGTGACTGGAAACCATTGCAAAATCAATGCGGGTTTCGTGCGTTGGATATTATTGTACATCGTTTCGTACAGGCGGGAGGAATGCTCGATCCTGGATCATTAAAATAGACTCAAACCAAAGAAGTAGGCTACTCGAAACTTTGGATAAAACTGTTTACTGGTAAATAATTTGTTTTACACGTTGTTCAAAATGTTTTGAAGGAAATGGGCAAAAAAAAGGGAAAATGTGTGGTGGTCGGAAAACGAAAAAATTATGCGAGTGCCGGTCGGGGAATCATGAGTGCCGGTCGGGTTTTCCGGCACCGACCACCGTGGGCAGAACCCTGGGTGTGTAGGCCTATGTTTGTGTGTGCTTGTTGCAAGGCAAGTTTTTACATTGTCTTGCTTTTACGTACTATTACCATAAAAACGTTGGTATTTTACAAAACACGAAACCCACAGCTCTGTGTGCCTTCTGAAGGACAAAGCAATGATGATTAAAACCGCGTTCGCATCGGTTTGATATTTAACTGAGACCGTAGGTAAACATTTTTAATGGGTAAATCTTACCATGGAGCTGTCCACACTTTGATGTTCCCACGGATTGGCACTTGTGGGGTCCTGACAACAATGGAACAATGGACCCCACAAGGTCATTTCAATAGGAACAATTGGACCCCACAAGGGAATTCTTCAGAAAAGGGAATAATAGAACAACAATAGCAGTACCCCACAAACCGGATCTGTAAGGGTGGGTGATTTGGCGTAGGTAAACTAACTGAGACGATGGTGAAACAAACCGACATAAACACATGATATGATGCGCCCTCACTGGACTTTTTGGCTCGGTTACATTGGCTGAAGGTGGCTGGTTAAACTAACCATTGGAATCGGTTAAGTTACCAGGGTGACATTTTCCTGGACTGTGTGTTTAGCACTGGACTTAAAAGTGGTCAAGTTACCCATTTGCTCAGTTGGTTTAGTCCAATGTGAAGTGTCACAACCGGGACCCAAACCCATGCTCTGACAGCACCAGAACTTGAGAACAGTGACTACATACATGTAGACTGTTGGCCAGTCTCCATGAGTGAACTTTGGTTCACCTGTCAATAATTCACAAACCACCTGCAAGTGGGAGAGTACCTTCTCACTTGCTAAAAATAAGCAGAGATTTTGAAAGCATGCTAAGAGGCATTTCGTAAGCAGAAAATGACAGATGAGCACGTTGGTCTTTGCTTACAATATTGTTTAGGGAATGCATTGGTATGCAGTACTTGTAACTGGTCCGGCAGCATTTTGGCTGAGCAATTATGAATTTATGTATCATGATCGAGACCCCCGGGGAGAGCAAATCTTTGACAACTGATAGGGCTGCCCTGGTAAAATCAAGACGAAAAACTGTAAATAAATCAACGAATGCACAGTCACGTATTCCTAGTTAGTATTAGTTAAATGAAATTTGGCCCATTGGTTTCCGTAAACAGCTTGGACATGACATTGACTGGTAATTATGCATTAAACCACACAGTGGGGATGGCGCACGTGCAAAGACCAATCCCAATCAAGTTGTGACTCGTTAGCTCCTGACACTGTGGCGCAGTCTCTATTGGCTGACGGTGATGCTGGGTTGTTCTGTAGAGTGGAATAGGTCCAATTAACGTGGGAGGGGCTGATGGGAGAGTGGAGTACATGTACAGTCTTGGATGAGATTTTGGTAACATAATTCATTTGCATTACTTCGCTGTACATGTATACATTGTACATTGTAGCTTATGGAGCATTATTTCTTTACTGTTTGGTGTATTGGTAAGTATTTTATTTTCTTCCTGCCTTGCTCAAAACACTCACTTTACCTCCAGCCATAGTCAAGTAATTTTAAGCATTGTATTAGTAACAGTAACACCTTGCAGTAATTTTTTCCCTAATTCCAAACACTAGCCTATATCTTTTGAGATTTACTCAATTTTCTGTATTGCTTTTAAACGTTTCAATTCCAAATCTTAGCAGAAAAATTCAGCCAATGTCAAAATGAAAGAAATTTTGTTGTGCACATAATATTTCTGGTCCAGTGAGAGTGCCGAGCGGCGAGACCCTGTGGTCTGGTGGAGATTTTCTTGGAATTGGAGCTCTGAAAGTGCTTGTAAATATTATGTTTTATATTCCTCAATGGATTGTTTGATATGTTATCTAAACTCTGTTATCTGTTTATCTGTATACTCCCCAGGGAGCTGAGAAAGATTAAAAAGGAATGTTATTGGCCCAATGACCAGGGCACTAATGTAAAGCGCATTGAGACGTTATTGTGAAATGTGCTATATAAGAACTAGTTATTATTATTATTATTATTATTATTACATTACAACATAATGTTTGTACTTACATGTAGCAATGTAATGTTTGTACTTAGCAATGCAATAACAACATCAACTGAAATCCTTCCAGTAAACTTATTTTCTGGGATACTTTATTTTAATTTTAAAGCTCTGGGCAATGTACATGTACCCTGCTAAAATGCTCCAATGTTCCAGTGCTCCATGCTCCAAAATTGGCATGGGACTTTACTGTATATTATGATGGTGCCCCGGACCCCGCGAAATGTAGTACAGGTCATGGGATTTGAACTGGACTGCTAAAGGCAACAGAAATCAAACAACTTCTACCAATACAAGTGGTGCATTTTGTTTCCAGTGGGAATTTAATGAATTTGGACAGTGGAACTCTTAAATACATGTACAATAAATGTAAATTCCCACTTTTTTCCCTTTCATTTTTGTTCTACAGAACCCATCCTGATCCTAAAAATCAGCACAGTTGAACTCATCAGTTTCCTTGTCAAGTATCATCAGTGTACTAGAATTACCGTCTACCGTGTACAGTGTAGGTGGTGGCTGAATCGGCACCTCCTTGTCTAATCACCTGGTGAATTTCTACGCACAAAGCAGTCACCTTTCTGCCTTCTTCAGAAGCAACATCATCATCACCCCGGTCCCCAGGATCACGTTGTTTTTCAACCTGGATTTCGCATCAGCCGAATTCAAAACGCCAGTTTTTTGTTCTTCCTTTCCATTATTGGACACTCGGGGATTGCCCGGTACTCAGCTGCCTATTAGCACATTAAAGAGGTGTTTCTGAACGGTGCTGATTACCATACGCCGGTGACTGCTCCCCGGGACCCAGAGCCAGGAGACTGCCGGCCTCTACGCTTTGCTGAGCACTGATTACAAGACACTCTGCATTAAATCTTAGCTGCCTGGGAATAGTACACCACAAGTCAGAGGTAAGAATTTGTTTTTTCTAATATTCTAAATGGGAGCGAACATGCAGGCCTGGAACATTATTTTGTGTTTTTGGACGGAACCAATTTCGATTTTAAAAAGGGGAACATGTCACTTCCTTTAAGAGAGTCCAAACATCTTTGTATGGGAACATTTAATAAGTCTTTGAGGTCAAGACAAGGGGACTGAGGCCAAGGGCGCATTTTGGGCAACCCCAACCAAAAATATATTGGACTGGTACACGTAGGCATGCAACTTCTCAGCGGATAAACTGATTTCCTCCTCCTTGCTGTACAAATATTTATGTCCGAAGCAGTTTCCTCTCAAACAAAAAAAAATTATAAAGTTTCAAAGCTGTTGATAAAGCAGTTGCCTTTTTAGCCTTTCGAGAAAGACTCTGCTAGGGTCAAAATGTCAGTCCATTAGCATTTGTTTACATTTATATCATAGGTTCTTTTGGCTGGTAAGCAGCTTGCAACAGCTAACTCCTTTTGTTAAATCAATGAATGGTACAAATGTACAGTAGGGTGCTCCGCCAATCAAAATGTGTGTTGCACTATCGACGTCAATGAAAGCATTCTAAAATGACCATACAGTAAAACTGAATGAAAAATCTGAGGAATTTTCTGGGAAAAACTATTTAAAGCTTAAAGCCTCATTGTACTATAAGTGTTGTAGCGCCTGAGTGGCTGCACTCCCACAGAGCTCTGCATATAAGCTTCATTATTTCTCCTGCTTTTTCACCATCTGCGGGACAGGATTGCTATCTATCTGTTCAATGAAGGTTATGGAATATTTTGTGATACTTTTTAGTGTTTCATCTACATCTGCATTTGCATGATTTTTGATCATAACTTTCGTGATTTTTGATACTGGATTTGTCAAAGTTAAAGTACTGTACATGTGCTGTATACTGATCCACATATATAGTGGGCCAGCTATTGAGAGAGATGCAGCTGAGTGAACCTGACTGCATTCATGGCTAACTATTACCTTTGTTGTGGTACTATTGATTGGGACAATCATGACTGTGACAATAGCCCCATTCTACTCAAGTGAAGGATTACTCAACCTCAGAACCTCAAAATTACAACTACCACTTCATGTGTATAGAACTCTACAGGGCTTCCGTATTTGTGCTGTTAGACCTACCAAAAGCTTTATCCTCAAGTAAACAACCTGTTACACTTCGAAAACAATTGCATATTCCCAAACCCACTACTACATGTACTTCTGGGTGTAAAATTGTATGAACTTCTTTTAAGTGACCTTGACAAACACGCCCCTGCCAAAACACGTTGTGTTATCATTAGACCAAATACACCATGATGGTTTAATGACAAAATTCGAGCGGCTAAATGTCAAAGAAGGGCACTTGAACATATGTGGCGTAAGTCAAAACTTGAAGTTGACCGTCAACAGTATTGTAAACAGCGGCAATTGGTCAAAAGTATGATGGAGGAGGCCAAAACTAGCTATTATTCTGCGTCAATTGCAGAATGCGCTCGCGATCAAAAGAGCCTTTTTCGTGTTGTCGACAATCTAATGCATAAAAGAAAAGAGCCAGTTCTCCCAAACTGTACATGTACTTCTGACCAAGACCTTGCTGACAGATTTTCTGATTACTTTGTTGGTAAAATTTGTAAAATACGTAGTGAATTTGATGATCATTATGAGTTACAGAAGTGTGACAACCAAAATACTTGTGTTGCTTATATATCTGATTTTGAGCCAACCACAAATGAAGAAGTTATGAAAATCCTTATGAATGCACCAACTAAGTCGTGTGAATTAGATCCCTTGCCGACATGGCTGATAAAAGAATGTGCTCATGATATCGTTCCATTCATAACAAGTATCATTAATAAGTCTCTTGTTTCAGGTATCTTTCCAAGTGATCTTAAGCTGGCGTACATTAGGCCCCTCTTAAAAAAGCCTAGTCTTGACAAAGAGGATCTTAAGAACTTTAGACCAGTCGCAAACTTGAAGTTTCTTGGGAAGATGATCGAGCGCATTGTTTCACCTCGGTTGTGGTCTGTCATCACCAAATATGATTTGCAAGATCATTTTCAATCAGCATACAGGGCTAATCATAGCTGTGAGAGCCCTGTTGCGTGTTCACAATGACATATTGCGTGCAATGGATAGTGGCAAAATAACTGCGCTAATTTTACTCGATCTCAGTGCTGCATTTGATACTGTGGACCATAACATCTTGTTACACAGGCTTGAGAATAACATCGGTATTACAGGTGCGGCCCTGAGATGGTGTAAATCCTACTTACAAAACCGACCACAATGTGTGCGTGTTGGTCAATCTTCTTCAGAGGCTGTTGCACTTGACTACTCTGTACCTCAAGGGTCAGTGCTAGGACCGCAATGGTTTGTCATTTACACATCACCAGTTCGTTTCATCATTCAGAAGCATAAACTTCAATACCACCTTTACGCAGATGACACACAGATCTATTTGTCATTTGATGCAACACAACAAGACGCCAATTATTGTATTAAACGTATTGAAGCATGTGTTGAAGAAATCCGTCAGTGGATGAAAAATAATTACATGTACTTCAAACTTAATGATAACAAGACTGAGTTCATCCTCATTGGCTCTAAACAGAAACTCAATAAGATCACTACCTCACATATTACAATTGGGAACTCAACCATTGCTTCTGTTCAATCTGTGCGCAATCTTGGTGTCATCATGGATAACACCATGACTCTGGACTCACATATCTCTTCAATTGTAAAATCATCTTCTTACCAGATCAGAAACTTGGGTAGAATTCGTAAATATCTCACTCCACAATCTGCTGAACAATTAGTACACGCCTATGTCACTTCTCGTCTAGACATAGGAAATTCCCTACTTTTCGGACTTTCAAAATCACAGGTTCATCGTCTTCAGTTGAGACTCTTGTCACGTGCACCAAGCCGTCCATGCACATAACTCCTGTCCTTTGTGAGTTACACTGGCTACCCGTTCATCTTAGGATCCAGTTTAAGCTGTTGCTTCTCACCTACCGTGCTGTCAGTGATCAAGCTCCACCATACATCTCTGATCTACTTGAATTATATAATCCACCCCGGTCTGGTTTGCGATCAGCTGCTAAATTACTCTTGGTTGTGCCTAAATCATCTAGGTCCTGGGGCGACAGAGCTTTCTCTGTCGCAGCTCCCCGGTTATGGAACGCAATTCCCTACAATATTCGTACTTCTCCATCACTTGAGACATTCAAAAACAGGTTAAAAACACATCTCATGCAAAGCACTTATGGTCGGGATCATGTGTAAATGCTTATTCTGTTTTTCCATTTGTAAATCATGATTGCATCCTGTTTACTATTATGTACTTGTGTACGTTGCTTTTGTTTTTATGACCATGTTGCTCTGTTTGCGCCATGAGCGTTTTTTTGCGGATTTGTGCGCGTTATAAATGTTCTATATTACTAGGGAATACTTTTGGTGATTGTCAAAGATCAGCATCCTCACTTGGTGTACATCCCAATTGCATAAAATAACAAAACTTGGAATAGAATTGTGTGCTTTCAAATGCCTGAGAAAAATTACCTTTCTCTAAAACTAAATTACTTCATAGAAAGGTGTCATTTCTAACAATGCTTTATAATATCAACAGCTCTCCAGAGCTCTTTACCAAGTAGGTTTTTATGGTCATTAATTTTTGAAGTAATTAATTAACAAAGGTATACACTGATATGCTATTCGTAATATGAATAGCATATCATTATGTGCTTTCTGCAAACTAAAAGTTTTGAATCTTTATATTCCTTTCCTGGTTTGTATTTCTTTTCATAAACTGTATGCCTTTTAACACACCCTTCCCAAAATCATGCGCAATACACAAGTAGTATGCAGAGTGCTTTGTAGTTTGTTGGCCGATTTGGCTTTTTATTGATCTTTTATTGTGCATTTTAAGAATATTTAAACAAATCATGTTCAAACAAGCATCGCAAAACAAGCATCGCAAAACAAGCATCGCAACTCACAATAACTGGAAGTTCAAACTTCAAAGTACAGTCAGTAATAAACACAGAGCAAAGGTAATAACAGTGCATAGATAAAAACTAGTATGTACATGTACATGTACATGTACTCACTGCAAATGTTTTGGTATTTAGAGATCTGTATGCTGCAGTGTATTTATTTACATGTATGTACACCCGGATACACTTGCTGTGGAATACTTTCAGCAGAACATCCTGATAAACAACACCAAGGTACATTTGGTAGCAGATTTAAAGCTTTGCATGAGCTTTTTTGAGAAATGTTGGACACTCTTGGCCTGCACTGTTTGGTTTTGGGTGTAGGCCTACATTTATACAGACAAATTTACCCACACCCTAATCCTTGTACATGATGTAGTGTCATAGTATTGTGTCCACCATGTCTAAAAATGGCTTATAACATGTACAATGTATAAGGCCAAGTAAAATAAATAACATGTTGCTCGTCCGGACTTTTTAAAAAGTCGGTGAGGGAGGTCTTTGTTATTTGTTATTTTCAAATTTTTTGTTATTTTTTTCAAGATGGCCACCATGTCTAAGATGGCCGCAATATCGTATTTGAAGATGGTTTTATGGTTTTATGTCCTCAAATTCTGTTTAAAGTTGCCATGTGTGTTTCTGTGTCCATTTCGATACTATTGTTATTCTTTCCAAGAGTTCTTCTTGCTTTTGCTCCAAAATTATTCTGTGTGGGTGTGGCATCACGTCCTGGTGCAAAGATCTCGTTCAAAAAAGAACTGAGGCATGCAAACGTGAATGGCAAAAAGTTTTGTCTCACGATTGCGTTTTTTGTAGGCCTACATGCAAGAAAGAAAATGAAATTGCTCAATAAAAACGAAGGATACATTTGAAATAGCTCTCAATAATCTATATGTAAATTGATTTCAAAGATTTTTATTATTATTTTTTTATTTTATTTTTATATTTTTTTTATAATTTTAAATAACAAATAACAAAAAATTTGATGCGGCCTCCAAAATCGGAGCGGGCGGGGACGAGCAACATGTTATTTATTTTACTTGGCCTAATGCAGGAGGTAAGAGATTTTAATTGTTGACAAGTAAATATACTTTGCTTCGTAATTGTAGCAATGTATGGACGAAGTGGTGCTTCCAAGAAGACCAAGTTGCAGCAGTTATATACACATGTATTAATAGTGTAGCACATATTTTATGAATACTTTGGAATATTCCAAAAGCAGTTGAATTAATTCCACCAGGTTTTCAATAAAAACACCATCCAATCAGCGCAAATTGCATTATTTTGTTGGTGGGAAAAAAACCTTGAAACCCAAACTGTTAATTTTTGTTGCCAGGTAATATTTGGGGTTGAAGTACATAGGCTACATGTATGTATGTTGATTAATGTTGATAAGTGTCTTGCTTAATATAAAGGCAATTTTGTTAATTTTTTTGCCAGGTATTGTGTGGGGTTGAAGTACATACACTGTAGGCTGTTGATTAATGTTGATAAGTGTCTTGCTTAATGTAAAGGCAATTTTGTTAATTTTTTTGCCAGGTATTGTGTGGGGTTGAAGTACATATGTTGATTAATGTTGATAAGTGTTTTGCTTAATGTAAAGGCAGGGTCAACTTTTGGTAATTGTCAAAGGCCTTTATCCTCACTTGGTATTATTTATCCCAACGTACATAAAATAACAAGCCTGTGAAAATTTGGGCTAAATTGGTCGTCGAAGTTGCAAGAAAATAACGAAAGAAAACACACCCTTGTTGCATAGAATTGTGTGCTTTCAGATGCCTGAGAAAAGCTTCACTGAAGCCTTTCTCAGATTCAAATATTTGGGTGAACAAATTACCTCTTCTTCTAAATCTACATTACTTTAAAGGGTGTCGTTTCTAACAATGTTTTATAACATCAACAGCTCTCCAGTACTCTTTACCAAGTAAGTTTTTTATGTTCATTAGCCCTTCTACTGTCTCTCTGACCATTCAATATCATTCACTGTGGTTTTGAATAAGGGAATAAAAGGGTAGCGACGAGTTCTTAAACAGCCGTTTAAAACCGGCAGGGTCGTGGCCGTGCGATAAAGGTTAAAAGGCGTAATAAAGTAGGAAACTCTGTAAAATCTGTTTTCCGACGTCCTTGAGCTCTGTACGTGTGGTGCATTTTTATGAGACAGTTTTCGGATATGCATTGGTGCGCGTAGTAATGCATCCTCGTATCCATGGACTAAAATGGCGCGGCGAGATCGATCACCCCTGAGAACAAGGTTGTGGGCTAACCCGCACAAATGCTATCCGAAAACAACCGGTCTTAAACAGCTCCAGCTATGTCTTTATCAGCTGTTTAAACACACCCACGTGACGTGCTCTCCACCAATAGGAATAGCGAAACTGTCTGGGGTATTTATGAATGGTAGATAAACTACATGTATGCCAGCCTGCAATGTAATATCATGTGGTAAATGCATCTACACAGTACACACATGTTATGTGCACAGTTGTGCCATCATACACAACCAGTGCAGTTGAATGGTTTCAAATGGTTGGTCAACTCACTGGAAAATGTTACCAAGAGTAGGAGGGTTAATTTTTGGAGTACAAAAGGTACACCCACCCTTTAAATTGCAGTGACTTGGGAGGCTTTTATTGGGTGGTTTTCTCAATACCAAGAAGTGGTGAGATGGTGATCTCTTGAACTGCATACATACACGTATGCTGTACTTGCTGGTTACTAAACCTCAGTGTACTGTACATATTCTGACTGAATAGTAATGTGCCTAACACATGCCGTTCTTATCTTCATCAATCATTGCCAATGATGTCCAATACCCATTGAGCTTCACAAACTGCATTATAAACCGTTGAGCTGCGATGCTGTTTGACACTTGCAAACCACATTGTTTTAACTCTTCCCCCTTTTTTTCCCTTCATATATGCATCTTCACAGCATTTTAGACACAGTGTCGTCAGTGGGTGTCACATCCATGTTCCAATTAGCAAGCAAGTGCACGGCCATCGCTGCTGTTGTGGACAGACTGACGAGCCTCATAGATCACCCCGGTTCTCAAAGATGCAGTTAAGGTACGGTGTATATTATATAAATCTCCAGGCTTCACTCAAGGGGGAAGTGTTTGTTTGGGCATGTTGTCAAAATATTGTCCTTGTGTGACCCCCTCAGACTCGAGCTGTTCCCTGCTGCTGAGAGTCAGTTTGAAGGGGTCGTTGGTGCTGGCTTGTAGTATGACAAATTTGGCCGTGTGGGGATGATACCTGTTTGATTCAGGTAAGGTGTAAGATGGTTGGTGTTTTACAACAAGTCATTTCCATTTTGCAAAGTCATCTTTCAGTTTTTGAAATTGGAATTTCCTTTTTATAAAACAAAAATCAATAGTGTGAGATTATACTCATCAAATTTTCATTGGTCACTTCCAGTTGGTCACTCTAAATTATTTTCTTGTAAAGCTTACCTACCTAATCCATTCATTCTTTGGACTTTCACTATTGCTGTGACACTTCCAGTGAAAGTTTGTATTGATACTTAATAGAAATATTTTGGTAGAGTACAACATTTAAAGGCAGGGTATACTTTTGGTTATTGTCAAATACCATTATCCTCACTATATATCCTAACATATGCAAACTAACAAACCTGTGATGATGGTGTATCATGGTGTATATATTATGCACATGATATCCTCTGGGAAATTATTCACCACTTTGCAAAGGTCATGTCAGAGATACATTGTACGTGACACATGTACCTGGAAATTGAGGGTTATTTATAACCATTCAGAATTGACATTCCAGATTACCTTCCCACTGTCTGACCATTCAAGATCATCCACTGTGATTTTGAATGATACTGATCAGGCTGCAATATTGAGATACCATTGGTCCATGTGGTGAAATGTACTGTAGATCTACACAGTGTGTAGTTCTAATTCTATGGGTCTGTGAACAGGTCTACACATTTAATACAAGGGGTTTTAACAGAATGGATCCGGGAAAATGACATGGCCAGGACAGTCTTTGCTTTGCTTTCGTGTGCTAAACCAATGGGGGCGTTGCTAAAACAAACACCACAAAGTACAAACAATGGGAGAACAAAGAGAAGTTTTACGGCATTTACAAACATTGGTGTACACCGGTGCCACCATACACAATCCGTGCAGTTGAATCATGGTCTAAATGGTTGGTCAACTCCCTGCAAAAAGTACAAATGTACACTGTACCAATGCTAGCAAAAACCCAAAACTGTTCTCTGTTTTTGTTTCCCAGGATAAGCCCAAGAATCCTACATTATATGTAGTTTGTAAAGAAAAGACGATTGTCACGTGTTGGAATTTCAGTGCATGTAAAGGCCAAGCATTTTCTTTAGTCTAATTTATTTTGGAAGGTTGACATGGCATGCTTTCTATTGAAAATTTGTGTACATTTGTGTACATTTAGTTTTTTACTTGGTCCTGAAGATTCAGTGTTGTTCCAGTGACTAATAGACCTTAATCATGCTGTCATCCTGCCATCACTTGAAAAGAAACCCCATCGATAACTTTACTTTTCAAGTTTCAACTTTGATCAAGAAGTGGGCCTAAAATATTGAGTTCGTTTGTAAAGTGCACTGTGCCTCTACTTGTCCATTACATGTAGCTCTCCTGATTTGGATGAATTTGTTGTGTGCCCCTATAAACATGATAAAGGGCATAAAAGCTCTGTGCCCCTTTTCCAGGCTTACAAAGTATTTTGTCCCAGCAGCAAAAGTTTGTAAGCAATAAAATGGTTCCTGAACTAAAGTTAACAAAAAGAACAAGGCTTTACCTTTCCTTTTTTGTTGCTAGATTTAGCCCCAAGATTGTCATTCCCATACAGAATTTAATCTTCCTATAATAACTTATGAATGTCAGGAAACAAATCAAACTTTCGGGATCAGTATTCTTGGAGCACAATTTTGCTAATTGCTTACACCCTTTTACAGCTAAAACTTTTGTTTCGTCCTTTTATCGGTCACTCAATGAACTATCGTGACCCTTGTTCCTACACTTGTGTACCTGTTCGTTCTCGAGCCCCTTTTGCAATAATACACTCTAGGAAAAGGACTTCCTGGCTCAAGTGTTTCTAAGGTCAATAAAATGTCCTCTCTATGTAAAGTGGGATTTCAAAACTAAAAGGTCTGAGCTGGTTGACTTTATGACTAAACTCTGAGAGTGCCCTTGAGATCTCATGATTGTTAACAGGGGAGATAGGAGGTTTGTGGGGGAGGGGGGAGGGTTCTGTGCAGCACTGTCCTTGCAATGTATATTTGATCAGTAACCAGCTAATTCAATATCTTTCATGTAGAGTTGAAGGGCATAGACCTCTATCATGCTGCTGCCATCTTGGTTATATTCCCTGTATCCAATAACATTATTGGAACATAATATTCAGTGTAAAAAAAGGAACCAGACTATTTTTTCCTTCCAGCCTCAGTTTGGTTGCATTGATTTGAATGAGAGAAAATCAAGATGGCCGCACCATGAGCGCTGTTAAGTGGGAGGTTCTTGTTGTCACCTTGTTTTGAATTGTGGACGGTTTTGGGGACATGGAGGCTTATAAATTTGTCTGCAAGCATCTCTTGTGTTTGAGTGAGTAGGTATGGCTTATTTGGGAAACTTTGGCCGAACCCAGGAGATTCAGAGCAGCCATTGTTTCCGTTTCCGTGTTCAGGCCTGACTAGACCCCTGAGCAAAACTTGAACCGGGATGTACCTAGATCAGTGAGTACATATATAGGTCTAGAAGATAGGGGTTGGGGGAGTTTGGCACATGGCAAGCGATGACTTTGGCACGGGGGACGTAAAAAAAAAAGGAGGAGAAAATGAATATTTGACAGATGCTGATCATAAGCTATTATAAAGGGAAGCGGCCATACCATTTATCATTGCCAGTGAATCATAGGGCATTACAAACATTTCTGGGTCATAGGGAAACGGTGTCAGCGGTTGTTTAATTGACCCTTGTGAATGACACATTATGTGCACTGATATTGTACACTGTGAGTGCATGGGTACATGTACGTGTACTTGTTTTGTTTTGTCACAGTCAAAAGTCAGGGCAGGTATTGTCTCAAGCCGAAACGTGGATTTGTTTGATGCCATTGCCCTCCATGCCAGCCGGACAGGATAATGACAGTGCCTTCTTTCAGGTTTCAGGTTTCAGGTTTCAGGTTTATTGTTTATTTTTCCCATACTATATTTATAAGGCAGTACAAAATAAGGGAAAACTTTAACGGAACTTAATAATAGTATGGGGAGGTCAGACAAGAAGCCGAAGTTTGTACAAGGTCTGGCCCTCTTCACAAATAATACATATATAAACACCTTACAATCATGAGTTTTCAATTTAAACAAGTAATAAAATTATTACATGCTATTGTTATAGGTCAATAAACACAATTTTGTAATATTACCATCTTTAACTAAAGGATACTTTGTCACATGGCAATTCAAGTAATAATGATCTAAAGCTTCTAGTTATAATTAACAATACTTCTTACATACTCTAATTGAAGTCAGTGGGCAGCAAGATCGAATTTGGTTCCAAAGGAGAGGACTCCGGTATCTAACGGTTGAAAGGTGGAGGGATGTTCTAACTTTAATTAGATGAAGTTTATCTGATGGCCTTTTTAAAGAAGACCTTTGATGTAGCTTTAATTTTAAGGATCTGTGAGGATATCATCTGATACAATTCTTTACATTACATCCGCTTTCCCGTTTCAGTGGTTTTGAATGTCAACTTCCTTGATATCTGGTTTCTAAGAGGACAATGTTTAAAAACAACAGAACATGTCAAGCTTTTTCAGAACAAAACATTGACATCAACCCTTTCCCTTGTCGTTGGATTAAAGGTTTAAATTTTTGATTGTCAATTTTGATCACCATTCAAAATTGTGTTGATTCTTTTGGTGGTAAACAGATCAATCATCAGAAGAACATACAATCGTGCCCACTCAACACTTGAACTGGCTCTAATCACAAACTGGCCATGTGTCAAGAGCTTTAAGAGAGTCTTTTTACCAATTTGCAGTTTCCTTTAATAATCAATTCCTGGAAACTTGCCCTTACTAAAAAACACCCACCATACTTCCAATTCCAGACAGTATTGATTGTGGAATATAGGCCACACACACCAACCGAGAGTGGTGGTACCAGTCGCTAAGTTCTATGTTATTGATGTTGCTTTGGATGTACGCTTTCTTTTCACTCGGCCAATTTGGAAACCTGTATACTGGTAAGCGAACATTTATGAATAAAAATGATTTGCTGGGTCACTTATTGTGTCATATCTTTAATCATAAACAAAAATGTGTTGAAATGTTGACTTTGAGTCTGGTTAATATATTCCAATTATATATTCCAAAATGCCATAAAACTTCACTTGGTGCTTGTCCAGATAAAAAATAAATAAACAGAACTGGTTCTTTTAGTTATTACAGTTTATACACGATGCTTTAAACTGTGTAGAAAGTTCTTTCTCGTTTAGACTCTGGTCTTGTCATAACATTTCTGGTAAAGTAATAAACCACAAGGGAAACTGACTGGGTTTAATTATTAAAATAATTTGGGGTTGAACAAAGAAAAATTTACTAGAGCAGCATTTGAGCCTGGGACCTCCGGATTAACGTCTGATATCAATATTCTGGGGTGCTAGTCATAAGCCATGTATTCCTGTAACTGCCCTATAGCCAGGGATCACACCCAAGTTTATGATACAACCTGGGAAGTGGCAGCAGAGGGGTCACCTTAAGGCGATGCAACTTTTTGTTTCAAATATCAAATAAGCCACAAGGGAAACTGACTGTATAAATGTTTTAAGTAATTTTTGTTCAATCCAAAATTAGTAGAGTAAAAATGTGCAGTCTTGTGGAATGTACCCCCAAAATTGAGCCCTGTCTTATGAAAATCTCAATCCCCCTGCCCCCAAAATGAATCCTCCCCCCCTGCCCCCTAAAAAACCCAAAATACCCAAACAAATGATGACAAACAAATTGAAGGAATCTAGAGCAGTTTGCCTGCGGCTAAACTCCCATCCAAAATGACAAAGCTGCTTTAAACCAGCTTGTCGAGCAATCATTAATGTGTTTTTGTCCCTTTTCTGAATTCCAGAACACCTACTCGTCGACGTATTCCAAACTGTCACTCCTAAACTGGTACTCTGCACCAGTACTGCAGCCACCACCATGGGCTTGGCTTTTAGATTCAATGTCAGAACGCTGATGTACATCTTGTTAGTTGCAATGGTGCTCCTCTTACTCGACCTCTTCTTCATGTTGTCCGTCGGCGGCCGACACAAGAGCAAGTTCGCCGAGAAAAAAAGTAGGTACCAAACCGGATCGTTTTTTTTTCTTCTTTTATTGCTTTACTTCCATCTTTACGGAGATTTGTTCTTCTTTGTCTTGCATGATGCCTCAAGATTCCAACACCCTGTTTATCCCACATGAAGGTATGTAACCATAGAAACGCATCGTCTAGTGATTCCATTAATGTTTTCATAGTTTGAGGCCTGGAATGAAATCTGTCATCATGTCCTGTTCGTTTTCCACTCTGGTTTCATCAGCTGATCAATGATTGCCCATGGGTGACACAAGCAGAGCAGCCCCCGTTTGTCTTCCAAACAAAGAGGGGGAAAAATAACAGATCTAGAAGGTTGAAGTTGGGGTCGAGAATTTTCAGACATTTTCACGTCCGCTTGATGGGAAAAAAGGGCTGCTGTTGTCTTCAGATTTGAAGAAATCCTGCTTTTTGACTTGTGTACTTCTGTAGCACCAAAGATACTGTAACCAGAATTTCGTTCAAAATTTTTACTTTTATAGCTGGTTCAAATTTTTAACTCCTTTTAAGTTTTATGGGATTTCAAATTTATAATTCATTTTAGCTTGTTCAAAGTTATAACTTATTTATAGCTTGTTCAAATTTATAACTCATTTTAGCTTGTTCAAAGTTATAACTTATTTATAGCTTGTTCAAATTTATAACTCATTTTAACTTTTATGGGATTTCAAATTGATAACTCATTTTAGCTTGTTCAAATTTTTAACACATTTTTAGCTTGTTCAAATTTATAACACATTTTTAGCTTGTTCAAATTTATAGCTCAATTTAGCTTGTTCAAATTTATAAATTATTACCAAAAGGTGGACATGCCAGCATTTGAATATCCCTAAGAAAGCTTGGATGCAGGTATGCAACATTTTTGTCGGCTATTACCTGTCAACCCTGTTTATGTAGACATTTTCTCCAATGCATAACAATGCTCAATATTTAATCAGAAGAAGTGACTCGTAGAAAGACGAGCCTGCCAGCTATAGAACAGAACCATTTCTATCGCCCTTTTTTTTTTATTCTACAGGTCTTAGGTTTGGTAAACAGTTTTGCCACGGTTAATTCTGTATTTATTTGGTGATAATCAAAACGTATCTGTTCAGAGGGAGTATTCCTGCGTAAGAATCATCTTGCTGAAACACCTGCCTTTGCCATCTGTCCCACCACGGTACGCCAAATTTGCAGCTTAATTGGTGGTCTCCATAGTTACAACACGAATATCTTGCTGTGAACACATACAAAATTTGAGCGAGCGGTACAAAAATAAAATTGGGGCACGCAGATTGTCGAAATGGACTGATGCCTTAATTGCCCAAGGGGGGCCTTTGTCTAGAGATGTCTGTGTCACTTTACAGCCTCACTTAGAAGAACTCTTGTTTTCATAATTTGATTCTGCATTTAATGAACTACATAAGTTTTTCTTTTGTATTTATGTACGGCGTAATTGATGAGAATTAGCATTTATGCATATTGATGACAATTTTCGTGAATAGTCATGAATTTGCCTTTATTCATGAAAATATACATTTACCCAAAACTATGAAAATATGTAATTTTTGCATTTATTCATGAAAAGTTATATACATTATAGTACGTAAATAGCAAAAGTAATTTTTTTGTAAGGTTTGCTGAATTACATAATGGTCAGAGAATGTCATTACTTATCATGTAATGTACATATGTGGTTCTTAATCAAAGCATAAAAATCATCATCCGAAAACTTTGCCTTTGAAGGATTACTTCTAACAAAAATTATTATGTGTATCAAAATTGTATATACTGTGCATATTTCAATTTGCAAACGATGCATATATTCATTACATTTTGTCAAGACATTCTTGTACTGTCTAAGAATTCAAGCCCACTAATACTGTATTTCCCCCTGGTGGCACAGTTAATCACAACAGCAAAAAATGTTTTAATAGGCTTGACTTTTTCACCCTGGTACTAATAAAAGAGAGAGAGAAAAAACTTTCCAGGAACAGAGTGCGTCGGCCACAGACCGACAAAGCTCAAGACAAATGTTCCCCATACTTCCAGCGCTCACTAATCAGTATGTATGAACATGGGATGCTGCAGGCGCTTCTTGGTCCGCCGGTGTTTTCATTTGGTCGATAAAACATGGAGAAGAAATCCACAATGAATATTTTATTTGGACCATAAACTGTCCGACCTCCCGAGGAGGGGGGGGGGGGGGGGGGCTTGGTCCTTGAATATAAAGAGAGTTTTTTGGTCATGGTTAATTTAAAAGAAAGAGATGACACGACAAGAGTAGAAAATTGCTAACAAAATCGGAAGGTTCGTTTCAAGTTGGTTTCAGCTTATAAAGGAAACTGTAGTGCGGTTACAGTTGTGAAGAGTTTGTGAAGCTCTTAATGGTCTGACACTTCACTAAGGAAGTTGCCTCAATGCCCTCTCTGGTCACTGCCTTGATGCCCGTTGAATTTTTCTGTCGAAATCAACATTTACCTATTAGGGGTGCTCTTTACAAAGGAGAAACTGCCTTGCCCTTACAAAGACGGGCTGTCTTTTTTGGAAGATTTATTTCAGCTAAAGTGCCTTGAGTTTTATTATCAAAGTTGAACAGCCAGTTTTAATGACAAAGTGTTCACATGTGTAGTGGCAGACGACAATATAGAGGTCTGCGGCATTAACCTGACATGTCTGCTACATGTAGGTGACCTTTATCTCAGTATGGCCATCTTTGTTGGGTTCCCTGTATTCTTACAAGGTAGTTCCAATTATTATTCCATTTGAAAAGGGATCGTGACTAATTTGGACTTCCTGCCTCGCTCAAGACTCACAATCATAAGTCTGGCTGACTAGTAATTTTGTCTCACTCATATTAGGACTTTAAATGTTAGAGTTCCCCCCCTCCCACCTTTAAATAATGGAGTGGAAAGTTGTTGATGATGTTTTTGAAGTTAAAATATGTTCCTGGCCCATTGAAAGTTCACTTCTGTTTCTGGGTCATGCCATGATTTTTGTATCTATTTGAAGAAAACATGCTGTGTGAAACTCTAAACATGTGGAAGTGCAGTACCTGAGGGGAAGGTTACTTCAATGTCTATAAAGCCGAGGGGTTTATTTTAAATGTACATGTACATGTACATGTTTTGTAACCTGAATTGTTTATTGTGTGTCACGGATGGTCACCGGCCATTGAATTGCTAATCAGTGATTTCTGAGCCCTCTTTTCAGATGTTTTACAGGGAACCGGTGTGTCTTAAATGCATTTCTGAGTGTTCAGTGTCGGTTCCTGAGGAACGTGCCCTTGAAACCGAGTAATTCTAATGAGGTTCAGATTTCTTGGAATGAATTCTTGCTTTACCTTTAGCCTGATTGATTCGGGGGGGGGGGGGGGGGGGGGACAAGACAGACAAACAGGGCCCTCTGTATCTATTGGGCAGGCAGCAGGGCGGATGTCAGGATCAATTGCAACATGTTTCCACCGATGTTAGCGTGATACTTTATGAATATTCTTGCCACAAGGCTTCCCCCCCCTTCTCGCCCCCTTTCTTCTTCTAAGGAGAACATGTACACTGTGCACCTCTAACCACCTTAAAGCAGGAAATCCCAAGCCGATAACAAAAAGTGTGCCCGGCAGAAAATTGTCAAGTAATTTACGTGCAAATTTTTTGTTTTTCAAGGAAGCAGGTGTGAATATTTTAGCATTTTTTTTCAGCCATTTCATTTGTGGGCAAGTTAAGTTATGCCTTCAAAGAAAAACAAATCTTCAAAATAATTCTTAATTCTTTATCCCCGATACAAATTTGACATTTATTGAACATTATACAGTTACAATGTATGCCATATTTGTTTTCATAGAATCAAATTTTTTGCTTATGATCCTCTTCTAGGAAAAAAAAGTTCAGTAAATATTTCTGGAATGACATGAGTGACTTTTGAAGTTATAGGATTGTCGTTTCGTAGAACCAAATTTTTGACTCCACAAAATGGCGGACCTTGTTAGTTCACAAAGTTAAAGAAAAACCACGCTATTTCGAGGCATATTTGTGTGGAACATTATATTCTACTTTTGAAACTTCTTTCTAATCATTCTCATTTCATAACAAAAGCTTTCAAATACTTGTTATAGTCCAAAGCGCCCAATCCAAGGCAACGTGTCCCTTTAACAGGCATTCAACGTTTCTGCCGATCAGCCAATTTCCCCCTTATTTTCTTTTTTCTTTTTCAATGCTGTAGGCTATAGCAAACTGAAAAAACAATATACCAAAATTTGTGTGCCAGGCAGTTTTGTATTTTGATGTCGTTGCAAAAACAAAGTCGAACGCCTGTCAAAAACAAAGTCGAACGCCTGTTTGAATAAGCAGGGGGAAAAAACATTTTAGTCAATTATTCGGACTGGTAATCTGTTTACTGTGCGCTCAAACTAAACAACTAATTTGGATGTGGATGATGTTACACACAGTTGACATGGACAAGGCGTGGTACCATTTTGACCGACGGAACCTCCGCCCCATTCAGACTGGGAGGGGACCAGCTAAATGTCAACGCATTCTTTTAACAGGTGAATCTGGTGAACTTGTCTACTCAAGAGGAAATTTTCACAAGAATAAAATTGATCACTAAACTATCGTAAATTTTTTAGTTTCTGTTTGAAGCATTGAAGGACCATATTGGACAACATTTTCCTGTTGCAGCAAATTTTGCTGAAGAACAAAACGTTTAGTTTTAAGGATATTTCAAAATCTGGCCAATTTACTTTAGCTCTTAACAGTTGCATGTAGTTTGTGACATGGTCAATTCATGTAAAATAAAGGGCTATAGTAATTTTTTGTTTTTTCCAAACTGTATGGTCTTTCAAATCTGCATGCAAAATGTGTAAAAAGGAGTACCAAATCTGCACTGAACTTGTACATGTATGATCTTTGATTTTTCAGTTTGCATGTGAACTTGAGAAGTGCATGTAACTGTTCTTGGAAAATGTTGAATGAAAACATACATCTTGGCTTCCATTGTGTCAGTTATGAAAAAACCCAAAAACATTGGGGTTGAACAAAGAAAAATTGACTTTTGGCAAATAATCGAGTGAGGTAACTTTAAGCATGTAGAATTGAAAGTCTTTCTTATGCACTTGTAAGCAATTTCCTCATTTTGTTTATTATATTTTTGTGTATTTGAAACACAAACCAGCTGCTGTTTGTAGTCCCACAGTCAACAGTCTGACAGTGCAAGTTACCACACAAAAGTATTTGTTTCTCGTTTCCATTTTAATTCACCTCATGTTCTCCATGGGGTTTCTAATTTTAGATCCTTTTGATTCAAACTTTAATGGTGGACGATTCTGAAGAAATTGTTTTTTAGTTCCTCATTTTTTTTGTTGTTGCAGTGAGCATTATGAGAAAAAGCATTATACATGTAGAGCTAAACAGACTGACCGTGAAAACTAAATACAAATGAAGAAATAAATACATAGAAAAAGATTACAAATCGTAATGAAATGGCCAATTCTGATAAAAGGATAGAATTGGCAAAATGTGCAGGAAATTTCAATGTGTGACAACCGGAACATTCTTTTTTGATATTGCAGTGCGCCCAAGAGGTTTGGGACAGTCAGTAATATGTAGACATAACACTACAGTTTGTCTGTTTAAATGTCAGTCTCTTGTTTTGCATTGGATTTGCCATTTTTTCCCTTTTTTAAAATCATGTAAAATTGTTGCTTCTGGCAACAAATTCGAATTTTAATCAACCATGAATAATAACTAGAAATTCAGTTTTTGTGAAATCACAAAAACAGGGTGTTCGGTAGACATGCATGTCGAAATTAGCAGAGCTGTTTTGAGAAGTAAAGAGAAAATTTGGTTAACACGTCTTTGTAGGAAAGATTGATATACGTGAAGTTAATTGTGGTTCTAATAACTTGCATTTTGAAACAAGAAACTTAGATCGAGCCTAATTTGAAAACCGTGACGTCATTATGAGGTTCCCATAGCATATTTTTTATCGGGACATTGAGATTTATAAGTTTATGCTAAGTTTGAATCTTTTTTTATTTATGCATCAGGTTTTCAGCAATTAATAGTTCCTTTTTAAAAACTTGTCACGAGAGGGCGCTGTTGAAATTATTATGTCATTTCTCTTTTAATTGAAAGGCCAAGGGGTCAAACTTTTTTTCGTACAAAGAGACCTAGTCCTAATTGTAGATCATAATGTTTTCGAATCACAAAATGAGGCCTGGGAATATTTATTTTTACTAAGTAAAGGTCAAACGGGCCACACTTTGTGAAAGAGTTCAATTTCAAATTTGTGAAGTTTATAAAATGCCTTTCCAATGATGTATAGATTGCAAAAATCCAATGTGTGGTTCAGGAGTTATGATTTTTCAATTATTAAACTTCAACTTCCGGATTGAACAGGAAGTAAGGTCAAATTTGGTCAGGTTCTGTGTAGCTTTTTTTAAATTTTTCACGACCTGTCCGATGATGTGGTAGATTGTAAAAATCAAACATGTGGTTCATGAGTTTTGATTTGTTTCCGTTACTAAATTTCGAATTCCGATTTCAACAGGAAGACAAGGTCAAATTAGGTTACACATTGTGTATCATCTATTCAGTTTTTGAATACCTTTCTGATGATTTGTAGATTACATTGACTGGTTCGTGAGTTATGATTTTTTCAAATACTAAGCTTTTATTTTATAAAAAAGTTGTAAAAAACAATTGGATGACGTCATCATGACGTCACTTCACATTTCACTAGCCATGGTTGTTGTCTAATTAGTAGACACACGGCTTCAAAAGGTGCACCTTTAGGGCCTTCTTACCACGTGACAAATGATAACGTCATCATACTACGACTCCACAAATATGTTGTCTGCATACACTATGTCATTATGTTTACCAGTTTTGAAAAGTTTCTCAAAATCTTTGCCACTGACATCTAGTAAAAGTATGTTTTGAAATGTTTTCAACCTGCCGTTAGAGGGCACTTTTGAATTGTGTGACATCACCGGTCTTATTATTTTTAACCAGACACTTGTCAGATTACAACATCGTTAAAAACAACTTTTAAAAATATACAAGGCACTCCTGGCTACGACCGGAAGTCGAGGTGATATGAGGTCACAGCCCTGACAAAAAAATAAAGACCTATATGACCTTAGTATGATCTCGCATAAATGATTAAAAAAAGTGTTCCTTTTTGCGAAATCTTGATGAAAAGGTTCAGGGAGAAAAACAAGAGGCAGAAAAAAAAACCAGAACAATAACAATAGGTTTTCGGCTGAAGGCCGAACACCTTAACAAAAAAACCAGAACAATAACAATAGGTTCTTGGCTGATGCTCAAACACCTAAAAACAGAACAGTAACAATAGGTTTTCGGCTCGAAAAACAATAGGTTTTCGGCCGAACACCTAACAACAGGTAATAAAAATTGATTACATTTTGCTGAAAACATTGAGGTCAGTTATTACGAGCTGTCCTGTTTCCATCTAGGTGTTGATCCCATGTGCTGCACTCAGACCTTCACTCAATACAAATTAACCGGATCATTAATAATTTGCACGATTTGTAAATGATTTTTCTCAGTGAATACATTGGCAGAGATGTTGGGAACTGGTTTACTAGTAAGCGGGTGGAAAATAAATTCTTACGGCAGCAGTGATCTTAGCAAATCAGGAGGTGCTGTGCAGGCCCACAGCGGGGAGCGGAAAATGTTTGGATAATTACACTGCATATTAAGTGTGGAGGGGAGTGGAATAAACTCTTATTTAGATTGAACAATTCAGTCAGGGCAGTCATGCATTGCGTTGTCACAGATTGCAAAAAACGTGATCAGATAATAATAGTGTCAAGGAAATCAATGAATGCACAGATGCTTGAAATTAAATGTTAAATTACAAAATGCGAACTTATTGTTGTTAATCCCCAACACAATCGTAGTAATTACGTGTACATCTGTTCAAACATGCGGTCACAATGCAACTTGGCAATTCACTCTAATGACATAACTTTTGCTTAAAACGCCCGCCTGTCAAACATTCCACCTGCTTACACCATCACCGAATCATCAGCGCGCCAAACTGCACAAGTAGTATAGTCAGTAAACAAGAGTAAACATAAAACTTCAACATGTACAAAACTTGGAAATATACAAAAAGAATGCGTATGGTAGGGTAATTTGACACAATTGTGTCAAATCCGGGAACTTGGGTCCTATTGTTAGAACTAGCGCGTAGTGCTATGAACGTACTACAAGATGTCTAAGAAATGTGTGTGTAAGGTATGCATGGCAGTAGCCACTGTCAACTCAGTCTCAGTGTTCTCCCTAAGCAGTGTGTGCTAGGCAAATCCTCAAAATAATATAATTTGGCGGATGCACTCAAGCTACACAGTCAACCCTCCTCCTGTCTGACCATTCACTCCTCCGATACAATTTGGAATTCATAGAAAAATTATGTGTGGTTCAGGAGTTAGGATTTTTCAAACATTAAACTTCAACTTCCGAATTAAACCGGATGTCAAGGTCAAATGGGGTCAGGTTCTGTGTAGCTTTTGTTGAACTGTGGGAGTTAAGATTTTTTTCAAATAGTAAGCTTCGATTTTATAAAAAATTGAAAAAATTGACGTCACTTCACATTTTACTAGCCGAAGTCGTTGTCTAACAATAAACCAAGTTTCAACTCAGTCGGCTGTTTGGTTGAGTAGATACACGGCTTCAAAAGGTGCACCTTTAGGGCCTTACCACGTGACATACCATAACGTCATCATACTACGACTCCACAATTATGTTTTCTGCATAAAGCTCATTATGTTTACCAGTTTTGAAAAGATTATCATAAACTTTGCCACAGACATCTAGTAAAAGTGTGATTTGAACCTGCCGTTAAAGGGCGCTTTTGAATTGTGTGACGTCAGCGGGGCTATATTTTTTTAAACCAGACACTTGTCAGATTACAACATCGTTAAAAACAACTCAAAAATACATTGCCACTTTCTGCCACTTTCAAACTACTACGCACTTCCGGTTTCAACCAAAAATGGAGGTCATGTGAGGTCACGCCCCGGACATAAAATAAAAACCTATATGACCTTAGTAAGATCCCGCAAAAAGCAACCACCGGCTTCCTACTTGTGATTTGTTACAGATTTTCAAAGATTTAACAATTTATTTTATATTTAAACCTTGTAATTCAACATCTGATGACGTCATCATGACGTAATCATTCAAGTGCCGTCTTCATGTTAAGGTTCAAGTATTTGCAAGTTTCAAGTGTGTACAACTTTTACTTTTTGCGAAAACGTGCGGAGAAGGTTCAGGGAGAAGAAGAAAAAAAACCAGAACAGTAACGATAGGTTTTCGGCTGATAGTCGAACACCTAAAAAAACACACACAAAAACATTACAATAGATAGTTCCCAGTAGACGCCATCTTTACGGGCAAATCCCATTTTGGCTTGCAGGCGCGTCAAGCGCTCAAATTATTAACGCAGCCGCGTCATTCACTAACCAATCATGCAATGAGTTTTGTGAAATGTGCGCGTGCTGCACGCCGTTCTCACGCGTAACGCATGACTGTGTGTTCCAAATTGCCCGTAAAGATGGCCGATTTACGTCATATTGCAACCTATCTATAGGTTTTCGGCTGTTGGACAAACACCTAATAATAATAATAATAATAATAATAACAGAGAAATAGAACACTGTGTGGTCATTGCCTCTAACCCTTTGAGATGTTCCAATAAAAAAGTCCATTTCCCTCACAGAGGTGACCCTTTACCAGGAAGTAATTGCCTTGGCCTAATTTCATAGAGATGCTTTATAAAAGCAGAACGTTATTATTGCTTGACTATTTCTGCTGAGCAAAACCAGGATACCAGTCAATTATGGTACGCACAATATGGTTGTTTCGGCTGGTAACCTTAAAACATCTGGTGAGCGAAAGGTTTGAGGGGTTTCTATTATAATAGATACAATTTTTTATTTATTGTTTTTTTCGCCGCATGGCTTGCTAGTAACTCGTTTCTGAGAGTTGAATTGCATCGCTTAGTTTTGATTTGCAATATTGGGCTTTGATCTGTTCATGTTCCTATCAGATTTGTAAACAGCTGACCGTGTATTTGCCTTTATACCGGGTTTTTTAAAAAGCCAAAGTGGATTTCCAAGTTGAAGTGCCGTACTCAAGTTAACAGTTTTGAGGTGCAGACTACATCTCAGGCAACGAACGGTGTCTCTATTATTAACAAAAAACATCACACTTTATAATGAAAGATGATATTTGTTTTGGCTGAAAATTAAATTTTCCCCTGTTTTTACTGCATGTGTTGATCCAGAGAGCTTGTACTATGTACAAGTAGCAGCAGTTTTGTCAACCTTACCAATGTGGTACATTAGCTTGATTCATAGGGAATAAGCCTAGAAGTACATGTACATGTAGTATAATTTTTGCCCACATAACCAGTGCTGTACATTATCTTCATTCAAAGATAGTGAGCCTAGGAGTAGACAAATTTGTGCGCACATAGCCAGTGCTGAACATTATCGTGATTCAAAGAATAGCCTAGAAGTAGTATTATTTTTTGCCTACTGAATAATTACTATACATTATGTTGATTCGAAGAGAGTAAGCCTACATTGTACATGTAGAAGTACATGTAGACAAATTTGTGCACACATAACCAGCGCTGAACATTATCGTGATTCAAAGAGAGTGAGCCAACATTGGTGTTGATGTACATGTAGCTGGAGTCTTTCCAATATAACAAACGGTGCAAGACAGCTGTTGAACAAAATATCGAATCAAAGACTCTTACTTTACTTTGAATGATGTTCTAAATCGATTGTTTAGTTAAATTTTTGAAAAACAAATTGTCATTATGCAGATGCTCTGCTGCACAATTGATTTTTGGTTTCGGGGTGTTTTTGTTGTTGGCACAAATGGATTTTATCCATAATTGCTGGATATTTTAACTTCTGGTTAATATTTTGGTTGGTTTGTAAGTAAATAGGTATGCCTGTATTGCAGGCACAGGCTGAGTTAATATTTAGATAATCTGTTGTTTTTCTAATTCTGCATTTTAATATTTCCTTGTGGCCAGTGTTTGTTGGAACAGATCATTATTTGTTTAATATCCAGTGCAAAGGTTATTCCAACATATGTTGGGTGTTTTCACCGTATGTGCAATGTTCATTGGCACGGAGGGGGATGGTGAGTTTCGTGGGCGGAAATTCTTGCGGTTAAATAACAACTTTCCTGAGTAGTGTCAGCAAACCGGGGAACGTTTTCACTCATCTTGAATTGCAAAATACTCAGACTGAACATGATTTTGTGCACACTAATAAATGCTAGAAGGTTGAGTAACAAAATGATAAATTTTTGAGTAGCAACTGAGATACAGTTTGTGAAGCATTTTGTCATGGTGTACAAAGGGAAAGTGTAAATGCGATAATAAAGTGTTTAAGGTGCGATACAAGTCTTAATAGCTGAGCACAAAGGGGCAGTATCTTTTAAAGTCTTGAAAAATTAAGAGTAAATAATAATGATAATGTGCATGTATAATGCGCCTAGTCTGTCACAAATGACATTCCTTTTTGTTAATATTATTATTATTATTATAATAAAATCATTTGTTTATTATTATTTTCTGGTTTATTAAAACAATGCAGCTGTAGCCGAGCGGCTACATTGCTACTAAGTTTACAATTTACATTAAACACAATACAATGTACACAAAATTTGACAATGAACTTGCAATTTCATTTTGTCATGGTACTGCCATCTTTTCAATCTCCCAATCAAGTCTGTGAAGCCAAACCGAGGCTGGTGGGGCAAAATAGCCTGGTCTCCATTTTGGCAAAATGAGATTTGGTATTCATGATTGCATGTGCACACGGGAGACATAACCAAGATGGCAACAGCATGACAAAAGGCTTTAAATGGAGAAGTGATTTGTTGCATATCATTTTTTTTTTTCTCTCTCTCTCTCTTTCTTTTCATTGAAATGTCGGCATTTGGCATGATTACATTCCACAACTTATTGATGCCATTCAAACGATTTTGTAGTTTAGTTTTTTAAACACATGTTTCATTCATCCCCCCCTCCCATTGTGTTTGGGACTTTTTTGTTTCGCTGTAGGGAATCGTGACCATATATGTGTTGCAACTGAGCCAGAGAGCGAGCCGGATTCAGGTGAACCTTTGTGATCAGTGTACCGGGTGTTGTTCTGGTGGTAGTCCCTAAGGCAGTGTTCCCAGTCAAAGTTCCCCCAACCTTTTCAAAATGAACGTTGAACTTCCTGAAAGTGTTGGTCGCAGGGAAAATCTCCTGTGGAGAACATGGTGGTATCAAAATTCAAGACCTCACTGTTGCTCGAAGGAAACATTTTGATGCATATGATTGTTGAAATTTTTGCAATTTGCTTATGCACAAGCAACACAGGTTGTTCCTTTTGTGGAAAGGGGGAACGGGGTATCAGGTGAAGGAAGGAAGGGGGAACGGGGTATCAGGTGAAGGAAGGAAGGGGGAACGGGGTATCAGGTGAAGGAAGGAAGGGGGAACGGGGTATCAGGTGAAGGAAGGAAGGGGGAACGGGGTATCAGGTGAAGGAAGGAAGGGGGAACGGGGTATCAGGTGAAGGAAGGAAGGGGGAACGGGGTATCAGGTGAAGGAAGGAAGGGGGAACGGGGTATCAGGTGAAGGAAGGAAGGGGTGATAGATTTCAGGCTGGCTGGGGTGGACACAAATTTTCAGTGGGGGTTGACTGTTTAAGGTCTAGTTACCGTTTAAGGTCTAGTTACCGTTTAAGGTCTAGTTACCAGAGGGGGTTGACTGTTTAAGGTCTAGTTACCAGAGGGGGTTGACTGTTTAAGGTCTAGTTACCAGAGGGGGTTGACTGTTTAAGGTCTAGTTACCAGAACCCACCTGGAGTTAGTGAGCATGTTGTGCATACATGTACACTGTATCAGCATGACATTAGCATGACAGTGGCACCAGGCATGTGACTTTTCAGACAATCGCATGGATACAAATTGCTTCTTACTAACCATTACCCTACCCTCTGAATCCACCGCAATCCGCCCGCTACTTTCTTTGCCTGAGTTTGGTGGGTTTGGCAACCAACCAAACCACATTCAGAAAAACCAATCTTGCATGTAGAAACCCCTCTCGCTAACATAACATATCTATAGCATTGTGGGACGTCGGCCATACAGGAGTACTACATGTATGCTTATGTTGGATGCGTAGTTTCATCTGGCATTGCATTTCATAGCACATGTTTGCGCAGTTCTAGTAACTTGTGTACATGGCAAGCGCGTGTAAGTACTCGGGAATGGCCAGCGATAAAATGGTGACGTCATCTGAGAAGGGTCTATTGGTTTGGATGTTGATCTTCAACACAGAAAGTAAACATGCACAGACAAAGCAAAGTTGGGGATCTGTTTGCCCAAACATCTGGGCGATGGTGCTGGTGGATTCTGGTGGATTTAGGAAAGTTTCAACAATGCCTACACAGAAGGGACTTATGGAAAAGGTCATTTTTTCAGGAGGTGGCAGGTATGGAAGAGGGCAGGGCCTCCACCTGTCTCTCGTCCCTCTTGTTTCTGCATGCCCCTCTTTATTCTTTTTATATTTACTGTACTTCTGATAATATTTTGTAATGCCTTCATTGTTGTCATGAAATGATCATCCATTCATCCATCCATGCACACATTAATGATGATATTCATGACCTTGATGTTGACCCTTAAAAAACCCTTGCCGTAGCCCATATGCTTCTGAAATTGAATTTTTATGTTTTAAAGACTTTGAAGGAGAGTGTTTTTATCTTGTTATCCTTTTATATGTTTTTATTGAAAAAAGAAAAGAAATAATGAACTTGTGAAAATGTCATGTAAATAGAACACCATTGGTAAGGTATTGTCAAATGGGGATCAGGTTGGCTCAGTGGTTTCTTTCCCTGCCTTTCACTGGTTCGAATCCCAACTCAGACTGGTGCCTTGCATGTGGATTGGGTTTTCAGTCCCTACCTGATTGCGTGGGTTTTCCCCATTATAGGGTTTTCCTCCCTCATCTGAAACAGAACATTTCTTCCCGTTTCTGGAGGTTGTTATAAAAGCCCCAAACGATGTGACACAGCAACACTTTCTCTAGTCTTGGGGAATCCAATTTGTGTGTTCACTTGTGACTAATTAAGACATTAATCAAAGTCCAACTCGCAAATGACTTATTGTAATTGTTCTGTTCAGGTTGTTTATCTTTCACTGATAAATCGCCGCCTGAGCGCTTTTAGGTCATTGATTGTGATTTCCTATTCTTAATGATCAAATCAAAAGGTCATTAAATAAAATATGCGTATAAATTTGTAACAAATAACTCAACATATAAATATTTTTACTTAGAAAATGAACGTTTCTTTTTGCCAAACAAAGCCTTTGAAGACAAACTTGATCAATAAACTCCATTTACCAGGAGCTCCAAAATATGCTAAGGCAATTTTATGAAACCCGTACAAACTGCACTAATGACCTTATAGTCCTTAGCAGACCAATTTTAGCTTGGAAACGTGGATGGTCACTTTAAGGGTTCGTACTATTTGAGTGCACCTCTTTCCAAATTCCATGGCCCCCCCTGGAATTCCCCGGTAACACAAGATCTTAGGCTTCACTCTCTTCACCCCTGTTTTATTTCATGAATTCATTTAGTTTGCATGTGTCATTTGCATGGATAGCAGTTGCATTCATAATTAATCCATTCAATGATATGCTTATTTGTGACGGTCAGACACCTGGCAATTGGAGCGTATCATTTAATTACCGCGCTGCAGATGTCTGCAAAATGTGGAATTGTCCAGTGGTGTGATTTGTCTTTTTCACTTCTTTATTTCGTCTTTTTCATTTAGTAAAAAGTCTTGTGTAAAATACAGATTTAGCCTGCGAGAAAGACTCTGCTCGGGTCGAAACACGAGGCCATTCATATGTTTTTGATTTTATACCATACATGTAGGTCATTGTGGTTGGTAAGCAGCTTGCAAAAGATTTTTAAAAAATAATATAAAAAAACCAGAAGAGAAACACAAACTATAATCTTAGATGATGACCCTTCCAAAACAAATTGTATTTTGATCAGAGTCAGTGATTGGCTTGGATATGTTTGAACAAAATCCCCCCTTCATTGACAGTGGGTGTTTAACCCAAACTATTCAAAAATCCACCTATTGCTTGAATTTGATGGGTTTGGTACGTTAGTCCCAAACTGTCATATCAGAGAAGTTACATTTGGGTGTTGAGTTACTGTAGAGTGGAGTATTTTAATCGGATTATGGGCAGCTCCTGGGGTTAATTTCATTGGCCCTTTTCAAAACCTATGACTTTTTAAGTCGGTCCATTGAAGAAAAAAACCTGTTATTTTTCCACATGATCTACTTCTCTAGTGCTAAGGACGTTGTTCCTAGTAAAAGTTCTGTGAAGTCTAAACCCCAGGGGTTTCTAAAAAGGTGGAAATACCAACATTTCAATATACTTTTCTGAAATTTTGATCCTACATGTAGTTTCAGACCTTTTTGTCGGCAATGGCTCTCGCCCTTCGGTTTAGACTCCATCAGTAATTTTAAAAAACTGTACTTTCCTGATGGAGAATTTGATTTGGTGAACGAAGCCTGGCTGAAGCTGAAGCCGCTGTGTCAACAATGCCATACAGCCAATCATAACCCGGAAGCTTGCTAAGCATTAACAAAATCTTGCAGAGAAAAACAAGGCTACCAGCCAATATGACAGGTCATGTCATTTGCTTTTAACAAGTGCCTAATTTTTGGCTTAGCTGGTTTTTTTAAGCAACACTTTCTACTACTGTCAGCAATCTAGACTGTTTTTTTAAGAGGAATATTAATTCCTACCTTCAGCTCTCCTGAATTTGTTTTCATCTGAAATGTTTTCTTTTAGTAGCCCCTTACCAACTGCAAACTTGCATAAAACAAAGAAAAGACTTCACATGAATTGGATCCTGACTAGGGGCAGGGGGAGGGAGATCTTTCCAATCACATTGTGTACATGATATACATGTATGTAGGCAGTCAGGTTTGAGGTAATAAAGAAAATACTACCTACTCAAGAGCCAACAAAAACTGAAGAGCTACGGGTGTGCTTATTTGTGAAGATCAAAGCTGATGGAAGGGAAACAAAAATCTCTCACACCCCACACCCCATACCTCAATACCCACCGTTGATTTGCAAGTGGTTTAACCACTTTCATTTATCTCTGCTCTCAGATAAAGATAATTCCTTTAGTGGTACAGTGTATTCTACCTGGGGGAAGGTATTTTGTTTGGGGGGGTGGGGGGGGGATGGTTCTAAACATATGGGATCTAAAGCTGTGTACTTAAACAGATTGCCAGATTGCTATCATGAGTGGCCTGGATTTCACAAGAATGTTGACTTTCATGTAGGTGTTTTGCTTTCGCTCAGAAACAAGTAGGTCAGAATGCAGGGGTTGTCACTTTTTTTTCTTCATGTGACACAGGCCTCCACTTCCCTCCGTCATTTGAGCTTTTCATTTGAGCTTTACGGGCGAATATATCCACGAGGGATGCTCCCCCCCTAGTACGCACGCTTACGACATTTCCTCCGTAGGGGATGGCCATGCAATTTGCACCGGGGATATTACATGTTTTTAATTCCGACGCTTAATTTCCCCTCGGATTACGAGTCGCTTGAAGTCGTGGAATAGAGTTTGCATCCTGAATCCTTTATTATTATTATTTTTTTTTTACGCTGAAAAAATACTTTGATTTGGGAAGAGCGATTAAATGTAGGCGTAACCTTTTAAAAAAATTACTGCATTCGGTGGTAATTGTGATTTAATTTGATTTCTGACAGCGTCAGATGGCATGTTGTAAATATTGCACTGCATTCAATATTTGTTTTATATATTTAACACAGATATTCGTCATTGGGAAAAAAATGTGCACAATAAACACATTTATAGAAGCAGAAACTAGTTCACTCCACCTGCTGAAAACTATATTTAAAAAATACCTTCTAAATAACGGCAACTACATTGTACTCCATCTGCCTCGGTGGGACAAACAGTCTGGAAGAATTATTTTGGAAATGGCACTGCGAATCATTGGAAGCACACGTCCTATAATTATCCATATATGCTATGCTGAGTATATTAAATTTTGGAGCGTTGCTGCAGTATACTTGGCAAAATTAAGGGTGACATGTGACGTGTATTCCACCAATCAAATGACAAGGATCTGTGTGTGCAGTTTTTCTAGGGAATAGTAGTCAACTTATTGTCAAAAAAGGAGCCAAAATCACATCCACATGAATTGCTTTTCCTTGTAGGACTTGGGGGGGAGAGCACGGCCTATAAAGTGCTTGTCACACACCAATGTAGGGTGAAACCAACGCATCAAGTTAAATATCCAACTTGGCAAATGTTCTAAAAAGTACAAAGTGAAAGCTAACTCGTCTCCACCAACTCTCACCATCGATTCCCATGAACATCCCCTAGTTCTTTCGCCTGGAAAAAAAAAATTAATAGTGCACACTAAATCGAAGACCTGATGTAACAACCTTTGCATTCTTGTTAAACTGTACCATTTTCCAAGAATGCCGAACCTTGAATATTAACGCTGTTTGGACAGCTTCCGCAAATGGTTCATCTGGCTTTACTGGAATAAAATCGTTACGAATCCCTCCCCTTGCCGTGATGATTACCCGCAGATTCAATATATGCGTTCATTATTTACACCTGCCTTGTTAATGGGACAAATCTCGCGGCAGAGCAGCTTCCTTTCTGGTTCAAATCAGATGTGCTGTTCGGAGAGTTGCCTTCCATCGATTGCTCGGAGGAAGGGGAGGGGGAGAGGGAGGGTTGGGGTAGGGGGGATTGGTGATGCAGAGTCTTGCATTCATTATTAACTTAACAACATTACTGTTAAGCCAACAAATCTTGAAAATGTTCAGATTTTTGACTGAAATATCAAGTAATAAACCACAGCGAAAACTGACTGGGTACATTTTAAATAATTTAAAAAAACTATCGACTTTATGATGACCCCCCCCCCCCCCCATGCTTAAAGGCAGGGTATACTTTTAGTAATTGTCAAAGACCAGTATTTTCACTTGGTGTATCCAAAACAAATGCATAAAATAACAAACCTGTGAAAATTTGGGCTGAATTGGAAGAAAACGAAGTTGCAAGAAAACATTGCAAAGAAAGAAGCATGCTCGTTGCACAGAATTGTGTGCTTTCAGATGCCCGAGACTGAAGCTTTTCTCAGACTATTTTTGGTGTAAAAAATTACCTCCTCCTCTAAAACTCAATTACTTCAAAGGGGGTAGTTTCTAATAATGTTTTATAATATCAACAGCTCTCTAGTGCTCTTTATCAAGTAAGTTTTTTTTAATGGTCATTAATTGTTTGAATAATTATAAAAGGTGTATCCTCCAACTGTTAGCCAACTGTTCAAGGAAGGAGAAATGACAATGACACAATGATTTGTCGCTTCTAGTTCATGATCAGATTATGTTTTTGTTGGATCACATCATTTCCGAGACTTTTAATGTAGGGTCCGGCCTTGCAGCTGTCCTTACTAAATTAAAAAAGTGCAGTTGCTTCCTTTGTTCATGTGCCCATTAACTTGTTAAAGAAAACATATCTAACAGATCATTAATTTAGTTCATCTGGATTGTTGATAAATCATGGATTATAAGGTTCAGTTATTTGAATCTGAAGAAATGTATAGATGTTACTTTCATATTATTCTAGTTACGTTTCACTCTTGAGCTAAGAGCTTCCACAGACTGGCAACCATGTCAAATGCTCAGCTGCCTTTTATACCATTTCTTAGTCGTCAAAGAGGGCGTTGTAGGTGTGGTTTGTATTAGTTGGTCATAAATGTTTCACTACTGCAATGAACTCACAACCTTTAAATACAGATCGCTTTAATATAACTCAGTTTCAGAAATATTTTATTTTCATTTATTTTATTTTATTTTTCATCTTTGATTTAACAACTTTGATTATCCTGACTTGAACAAACTGCTTTTTTCATTTGACTATTTTTTTATGAGTGGCTGAGGTAATAGTTATATTCTGGTTATTTTTTTTGTAGGTCCAAGCCGGGGGAATTTCGGCGGCGGTATAAAAGTAGGAGGCACAGTAGCTGTTCCAATAGATCGGTAAGTTTGACTGGAATCCCTTTTAAAAAAAAGAAGATTTCTCTTGTATTTGTTGATGATGACGTGATTGTTCACTTCTTTCGTTGTGGTAAGTTGTAATTCTAGAGATGTAGAATGTATGAAGTGTTTGCGAGTTGCAGTTCACAGGGATTCAGAAATACAAACCATTTTGGGAGGATACAATCCCTTAATACTGGATCATGGATGGCAGGAAACCTGCCAAGTTTTTGTCCTCTCTCCACCGTAAGTCTGTGCGTGGAGTGCGTCTAAAACGGAGTGAAAATCTGCTTCCACCTATCCATTCCAAACTCTCCCATCTGCATATTTTTGATCAAGCGAAAAATTCTAGTAAATCAGCAGCCATCTTGCATCCAAAACGAACAAGAATTTTTTTTTTTAAATGTTGCCGTTTTTTTTATTACAAAACGATAATAAGTAAAGGAAATTATTTGAATGTCGAGTAAAAATATGGCAGCCCTCCCTACATGTAACTAAGTTTTTAAAAGAGTGTTTTATCACGAACACTTTTTTTAAAACAAAATTTAACAATAAAAAAAATAGAAATAAACATAAAAAACAGAGTGTTCACCTTGATCCCTACACAAGAACGCATGGTTATTTTGAACTCTTCAAAAAATAACTGAATAAAAAAATTTAAAAAGTAGGTTTGAGTAGTTGATTGGCATGAAGTTTCATCCACTGACTTGGAATGATGTGTGATGTTTTAATGTGCATGTTTTTAATGTCTGATTTAACTTGTCTTTTCTCCTCGGGTTATAAACCTCTTTCTTTTGTGTGTGTACATAATCCATTCCTACATCTTTTCCCCTATCATCATAACAACTGTAAAATCATGGATAACACCTGTACAATGTTTTTCATTCAGTGTTTGGGAAAGTCCAAGGGTTTGCGCAGTTCCGTCACTGGGACCAATTTCATAGAGCTGCTTAAGCACAAAAAGTTGCTACGTGTAAGCACAACAAAATCATGCTTTACAAGAATAAGGTAACCAGCCAAAATGCCATATCACATGTATCACTGGTATCCTGCTCATTTTTTGCTCAGTAGAAAATCGTTAAGCAATATTTCCTGCTTGAGCAGCTCTGTGAAATTGGGCCCTGGACATTTGGAGAATATTCCCTAAGAATATTCTTAGTCCATGGGATGATTATGTAGTTGTTTAAAAACATGGTGCCTTATAAATGGGACCAAAAAGGGGAGTTACTTGAACTTACTCGAAATTTGTTTAGTTTTGAAGCCTACAGCAGGCCTGGATACTACATAGAGGCCACACAGACCATGATCTCTATTGCCCTGGTCTTGGCCTTGGTGCCCCTTCCGAAGTTCCCTGTAGACTTTAAGGTTTTCCGATGGAAAGGGAAGCGCCCTGTGCAAAATAAAAAATGGCCTTGCCCTCTCAAACATGAAGTTGCAGGCCTGCCCCAGTGCTTGCAACTTGCCAACTTAACAACCCCAACCAACCTAGGACAAACATCGATTGTACATGTACATGTAGTTTTATTTCATTAGAAAGTGTTTTCATTTCGTGTTTCTTTTACAGTTTTTAAACTACACACAGCCCATTCCTTTCAACTTGCTAGCATGACACCCCTCCTTAAAAAAGCAGATTTGTAGTACATTTAGATGCGAATAGATGGTAGAAATTGTAGTTCAATAACATTTAGAAATGCCTTTTTTGTTACCTTTCTAAATCTCTGATTGTGATATATATATATATGTTTTTAAACATTGTGTGGCAGAACGGACTGTGTTTAATCGAACGATATGACCTTTCAAAAGGTGCAAGTCCTTTGTGCAACTTAGTGTTGTTTTTTTTATTGCCAAATGAAAAAAAATATTGAGCTGAAAACTTCTTCACAAGTGAGGTCGGCAAAATGTGATGAAAATTTGACAAGTGGGGGAAAATTGACTTTAATCAATAAATGCACACACTCCTCCAGCTACATGTATCCTGTATTGAACGATAAAAGCTTTTTAGAAAAAGAATTATGAAAAATTTGACACGTTTTTCTGGCCCCCAAAAAGCCATTAATGTCAAGCCTGTGTTAGTCATTAATTTGAGGAAGCCAGTTTCATGGCCTTTCTCACTATGACACTTTCTGTCCTCCCCCTTCCCACTCCCACCTCCACCCCATTAAATACAGGGTAAAGGTCAAATTTCTGCTCCTTGATTTCCATGTACGCAAAAACCAGAAAGGTCCTTGCTTGATCCGTAGAAGCTGAAATTGTGTCTAGAATGAGAGCTTCAAGAAATTGTTCTTGCAAATCTTTCATAGTATTAGCCAGGTTTGTAGGTTGAAGACTTAGTACAAGATTTGAAAATAATTGATGACAGCATATGATGAGTTTAAACCTTATTGCTCTTAAAGTTCCTACAAAAATAAATGCTAAAGTCAAGAGAATATCACTTGAAGACCCCCCCCCCCGACCCAAAAAACCAACAAAAAAACAAACCATAATAATAAATGAATAAAACTAAAATAAATAAAATAAAATACATCCCCATTGCTTATTTTGATTGCCCCAATAGAAAGTTTCCACTGGTTGGTTTGTTGTTTAGGAAGCTAGGAAGGCCTTTGAGGTAAAAATTAAGTTTTGTGATGCACTCATTTTCCAATGGAGTGTGCAAGTCTCTCACGTATTTGAACATTTGGACCCGTTACAGTGCACAAGTTTGTTTCCTTCACCATGTTCACGTGCTAAAGCAATGCACGTGGGACCACAGGGGTCCCCCAAGAATGTTCAAATACGAGCAAGACTTGCATGGTCCATAGACAGTCCTTATTAAAGTGAAAAATATGTGACCCTCTTTAAAAGCTAGGGGATGACCCCATGTACATTTCCAAAAACCAACGATGTACTCCCTTTAATGTACAAACGCAAGGTCAACTCATGCAAATTATACAAAATTCATCACACGCCTCTAGAAAGAAAGGCATATTAGCTCAACCACTAAGATCAATATAATGACACATACTGTAGAGCATGGGCTAACAATCTGGGAATCCATCACGTGTTTGCAGATGAATTGAAAATTTCAATTTAAAGCTCAATCATCAACGCTTTTCACTCCTTATTTGTTCACTGACAGCAAGAATATTTTGTGAAGAAATTTTTCTGACCGGACAGCTTAGGGGGGGGGGGGGGGGGTTGTCCTGATCAGCTCCTGGAATGCACTAGTAGAAGTCTGAGACTTTAAGTCTTAAAGCCAGACAGGTGGTGTACAGCAGAACTGATCGCATGTCTAGATTTGTTTTTACTGATGTTAGGGTTTGTCATTGGTCTCCTCTCGCCTTGAGAATCTATTGTAAGAGTTGCCATCACAGGGTTTGAATTTTAATGCCCTAATTTATCTTTAGTTAACCCTCCTAAAGTGTCTGAGCAGTCGATAGCATCCATTGTGCTTTGGAATGATAGATAAACTGTGCCAGCCAGCCATAGCATATATAGTCAACCCTCCTACTGTCTGACCATTCAATATCAACCGCTATGATTTGGAATGATGGATAAACTATGCCAGCCAGCCATATGAGTGCATGTACATGTATAGTCAACCCTCCTACTGTCTGACCATTCAATATCAACCACTATGATTTGTAACAATGGCATCCTTTGTCAATGTTCATTCAGAGGAAAAAATCAAATATATATTGGCAAAAAATTGGGCCAAGCAACTTTAAAGGAAAGCATTATTTTTAAAATTACCCTTTTTTCACAGAGATGTTTTTTTTCCGAGGATGCAATTTCTTTAAATGAAATAACGCACAGTGTAGAAGACAGCTGAGGCACCTTCCTGTCTGACTGTATGTAAGGAAATGTTGACAAAAAATAAATAAATCCATTTTGTTTGCGGGGCTTGCCATGGAGCTTGCATTAACCAGAATTAATTAAACCTGATAGTGGAGGTGGGTTCGGAGTTCTCTTTAGAAAAGGTTTGCCGAGTGAGACTTAACTGAAGCAGGATTTGATGGAGTTGATTGGATGGAAACCTGATTAGATGGCTGTTTGCACTTGGAGGGCAAGGTGCAATAGCGGAAGTGGGAATTCTTTAAAGGTGCTCTTTGTTTGTTTGTTTGTTTGTTTGTTTCCTTTCATACATTCATGTATTGGTTGCTGAAAACCTAAACATTATCAATACATGAAACACTGAAGATGAAACACTGTGACTACATGTACATTGTAGGTGGTTCTCAAGGAGTGATTCGGTGCATGGGGTTCTAACCGTTGACACTTTCTAGAACTGCATAGCTGGAAACTGAACACATTCACCCAGTAATGGAACCGATTAAAGCTTCTAATGCTTTTAGTCACAAGAAGGTCAATACATGTTCAGGTAACAACCAGATGACAATACTTTAGCTTTGGCACTTTTTGTTTTGCGGAGGATATTACCCTATTTGTGCTTTTTAAGATTGCAGTTTCAAGCAGTGGTCAGGGTTGTCCCCAGATTTGTTCAAAACTGCAGGCATTCTGGACCCAAACTTGGAACTGAAACGAGGTCCTTAGAATGCTTTCTACTTGGTGTTTATCTTTGGTTCTAAAAGCTCTACTGTGCAATCTGGAGCATTCTAAATGGTTTATATTGATGTTTTTGTGAAACTTGTTTAAAAGGAGATTTCTAGATATATAGCATTCTATATTTTTTAGAAATGGAAATTCACATCAGTGGTTTTTTGTCTGAATGCTCTGGGAAAAGAAAACCCCAACTGATATACATGGTGAGCATGTCCATGTTGCGGCGTATGTGGAGATTGTGTCGTCCTTTCTCTATGCTATCATAGTGGTCTATGAATGTCCTCTGCCAGTGACGCTGATGTAAGCGGAAGTGGCCATGGGCTATTTTTGGTGGGGGCTTGCTAATGCATTAACGGTCACGTGTCATTAGCCGTAATTGTCAAAATAGAATACATACATCTAATCAGTAGTCCAAGACACTATACTGAAAGGGGAAGTTTAATCAAAATGAAAACAAGAATCCACAGCCAGAGAAGACAAATCCACAATCCCCCCCCCCCCCCCATGAGACACATTCTCCGCCCTCTGAAATTAATACTCCCGAAGAAATTACTTGAATAAATTGCTCTAGTTTAAAGTGATGACATTTTCATGTTGGGTTGGCGAGCGGCCTTATTTGATTTGAAATTTGTGTAATATGAGTTTCGGCCTTGGATGTTTTTTTGTTGTTGATTGTGGATTTGCTCTCTTTAATTTTCACCGAGTCTCTAGTGGGTTGTCCCAGTACATTGGGACATCTCAAGATGTGTTGTACATGAAATGTATCAATTAAAAATAGAACAAAAGAAACATAATATTAGTAAGAGTAAAAATCTAAATGTTCACAGATTTGCACACAACGTACATGGTATAAAGTTGGTCATTGTGGGAAACTCCCTTTGAAATAGTTTTGCATGAAATGCAATAGTGTTTGAGAAATGAGTGAAACTACTATTGGTTTTGATCTTGCAAGTCCAAAACTCAATGTTTGAAAAACGGTGAAAACATTGAATGTTTTTCCCCGCTATTTTCGTGTGACTCCAATGACTGGTTGAACTTAAACTTTCACAGGTTTGTTATTTCATGTTTAATTGTCTTTGACAATTACCAATGTGACACATGTGCTTTTATAATCGACTTTTTAAAATATGTATTTTCTGCCCAAGCAAGATTAAAGCCCTCATGTAAAAGCACCCAATCCCCCCCTTTTTCGATTTCTGATCAATTCCGTTTCATATTTTAAACTGCTGTTTGTGGCATAAATAATTCAGCAAGCCTGGCCTTCGTGTCCGCTTTTCCCATAATAAAAAAATTGATTGCAGGCCAATCTATGTGTTGTTTATTCTTTCAATTAATTTGTTTCCGAAGACTAACATTGATCTTGGCGTACATGTAGGTACATGTAAAAGAGCTTCAAGCTGGAATTAGCCCAGGAGTACAGTGTATATAGTGTTGAACACACATCAATGTGTGGGTAAAAACACAAATTTAATTGTCCTCATGTGTTGTAACTGGCATTTGGTCAGGCAACACTGCCCAAGCAAGCGACATGTGTACCAATATGCAATCGAAGCATTATAAATAAAAAATTGAAATGTGTAGTTTCACCAGATGTGATTTTTTTTAAAAAGTGATTTTCACCCCTACGCTGTACATGCAGTTATGCTTATATGGAGCTTATGTACAATAGAAACCTTACGTCAAGTGATCCATAACATGCCCCAAGTTCATGTCTCTGCATGGCAGCTGCTGGGATGTCATGCTCAAGTCGGGAGGGTAGTATTACCAGTTCATCTATGTTTGAAAGGAAGGGGGGGGGGACGTTGTCAGCTACAATGGTTGCTCAGCGATAAGGTCAGCTGGGGTCATCTTCTACACCTCCTGGAATGTATTAGAGTCTGGGACTTCAGTCTTAAACCCAGTGCAGACTTCAGACAAGATCACAAGTCTAAATTTTTACCTGATTTCAGGATTTTGTTATTGATCTTCCTTCTCCCTGAGAGCTCTTGTAAGAAGCGAATTTTTTATTCACTAAGAAGACAGTTCATGACCAAACCTCAACCAAACCTCAACATTGTGTGAGGAATGTACACCAGAGTCTATAAAACTTCTTTAAAAAACCAAAACACATTGGGGGGGGGGGGGGGGAGAGATCATCATCTCTAGACTAAAAAGATTCTTCCAAACATTTGTTATTATTATTTTTTTTTTCAATCAGGCCCGGAAATCATTTTGGAAACTAATTTCAGAATCTTCATCAGAAAAATTTAAACATCTATTAAAATCAGAATTGTTTTTGTTTTGCTGTAATATTTGTTTCAGAAATGTTGCATTGTTAATACTCACACAACATTTTATGCAACTTTGTGTGATAATAAACTGTTGGGCTCTGTGATCTTTGAAGTGGAGTTTTTGTAGAGTTGAGCAAGTTTAGTGGCTACCAGTTAAAGCTTTTATACGGGCAGGGCAGACTAAACATGTAGCTGGTACCTTGCTTCATTCTGCATCACCAGAAACATTAGCATAGCTAGAAATAATACATTGCCTAGCTCACTCTCTTTGTTGGTCAGTCTGTTTGTTTGTTTGTTTGTCAGCTGTTGACACCTTCCTCCCATTTCACTGAACATGTCCCATGTTAAAGCATTGGTTCAATACCTCTCTGTCTATCCTTCAACCGCTGGTCCATGGTTCATTTTTTGTTTTCCCTGACGGTTTGTGCCTTCTACCCGAGGTTGAACATTTTGTGTTATACTTGCACATAAAATTATGTCTCGGCCTCTGTCCGATTATCAGCTACATTTTCTGTTTGTTGGTCCACAGTCTGTTGGTCCACAGTCTGTTTATTGGTCCACAGTTTCGTTTGTTGGACCACAGTCTGTTTGTTGGTCCACAGCTCTTTTTGTTGGTCCACAGTCTGTTTGTTGGTCCACAGTCTGTTTGTTGGTCCACAGTCTGTTTGTTGGTCCACAGTCTGTTTGTTGGTCCGCAGTCTGTTGTTTGTCCATCAGAACTCCTTTGCACTGGAGCATTTTGCAGTGTAAATCAGCTTGTCTTGTCTTCCATCCCACCTCTAATAAACTTCCCCGTCCCATTGCCCCCATCTGTCTTCCATTAAAGCATCCCATCACCTTTCGTCCTCTACCCTCCATTACACATCCAGTACATTGTCCTCACAACCAAACACCACTTTTCAATATTTTTCAGACCATACTTTCTTTTCAGATGACAATCAATCGGTCAATAATCAGAACCTATTTCTAAAATTTGTTTTGCGAAATAACAGATTTTCTTTGGACAGGAACATTTTAATTTGTGTATTAATTAAAGTAACCACTTTTAAAGAATTGGTACAGTTTGTTTTGATAACAACATGAGTAAAAAAGGCATTTTCATAATTAATTCGAAAGCTTCAACATTTTGGGTTTCCAGTCTTCCTGAGAGATATTTCCACATCAAATGCTGTGATTTTTGTGAAAACTTTTGAATAAATCTCTGGTCAGGTGTCTCTAACATTGTGGGGCCAAGATACAAGATATTCAGCTAACAAATGTAACAGATAATTTTGTGAATAATTCAAAGGTTATTCCTATGAATACTAGTATCTTTCTTAAAAACTACAAGATTTGCAGGGGATAATTTTCAAAGAAACTAAAACGAAGCTGTACCATGCCTTTAGTTCAATGTAAATTGGACAGAGAATTCATCACCTCTGAGAATATGACAAAAACATTACCCTGTACAAGGTTGGCTTAACAATCAATAAGATTGAGATATATTCGTGAGATGAACCCCAATCCCTTACCCCCCCCTTCCCCACTCAAATCCCCTCCCTAACTACCCTCCCCACCCCAACCCCCTAGACCCAATCGCCCTCCTCAATCCCACCTAACCTTGTTTGCAACACTGCCCCTTGACCCCAGCATGAGTGATTAATTTTGTACTTTGGTTTAACCCTTCTCTTGGCTTGATGTGCACTGTTTCCCCCACCCCCCATCTGTTTCTCTCCGACTCCTCCCCTTGTTGCACTGACAAGCAGCAACACTGGCAATAATGGTAGTCTGGATACAAACGATAGCAACGTAGACCAGACCGCTCCTCTGTCTGCCGGTAAACCTAAATTATCGCAAAAGGTTCAGAATGCCCTGGATAGGAGGTAAGTTCTTTGCGTTAGTGCACCAATGAGGAAAAACAAGCTGTTGTTACTGATTGAGAGGGGGGGGGGGGTGGGGGATTTATTGGTCTTTGTTTTAATGCCAAGTCAATATAATTTCTGTGTTTTTATAATGTTGCTTTTAAGACAAAGTTGCAGAGGAAATCCTCAAACAGAGACTTGTTGAACAAGACAAAAATGTATTATAAGAAAACGAAGTAGAGTTTGAACTTTTAGAAAATGCAAACGCTAAGTCGAGCCATTAAATCCACTCCCCTCTTCAAAGATAAACAAAAAAGAACGGGGAGAAGATGCTTAGAAATGTTGATATATATCTTGTTAAATTTATGAATGGATCCTAACAAAAGTGTTGCCAATTGCTGAATGTGCAGTGAATGAATTTTTTAGCTAACTGTGCAAAATTTGCAAACAGTTACTGTTGGTATCCAGACTCTCTGGCATGCAGGGACATGTGTATGTCGCAGTGATAAACACTGACAAGATCTGAATGGAATGAACTGGCTATTTTGGTTTTGCGTCAGCATGATGCATGCAAGAAACTGACACCAAAGTAATTTTACTGACAGCTATACTAATATCAATTTTAATCTACTTTAAAAATATGTGCTAACTTTTATAACCAATACTTAATATCATGTTTTTCTCTTACAGTTCTAAAAGTTATTGTTGTTGTTGTTGTTTTTTGTGGTTAATAGCTGTTGTTTAAAAATGTTGTGTAACGAGAAATTAATGTGGCTGGAAGGGGGGTGAGAAAAGACAAAATGTTCTCTCACGTTTGTTTCCACAAAACAATCTCGTACTGGATACAGTTTGCTCATGCATGTGACTTGTTTTGCATGTTAACTTCTACTCAATTATTTAAAGTGTCAGGACATATTCTAATTAGTGGCTACAGCTACGGCTACGACTTTTGCTAAGTGTGTTGCTAAGGACATACTTCAATGCATGATGGCGCAGAAATCTAGCCATAGCTGCCAATTTGGGCATAGCCTCAGTTTCAAATAAGCAGATAAGAACATTGTCTGGGATTTTTGAAAAATCCCCAAACACTTATGTGTGATTATAACAAGAGAAAAAACATGTATGTATTTTCGATGGCAGTGTTACATCAATTTAACAGATGTTTGTTAATTATTTGTCATGTTATATATCTCTTATCCTTTCCCTATGCTTATACTAACATGAAATATATTTTGTTTTCTTGCAGTTCGGCACTCGCGTCGCCCAATGTAACATGCACTGCAAATAGATCTCGCAATAGAATGATCAACCTTTACGGTCAAAAGTAAGTCGTTCGAAGGAGTTCAAAATGTTTTCAAAATGTTTTATGGAAGAAATCTTCCGTTTTTAGACTTGAGAGAGCCTTTGGAGCACCATGGCAGCCCCAGGGATCTGAGGAAGATATCAGGGATGTTATTGGCGTAATGACCAGGGCACTAATGTAAAGCACATTTATACCTTATTGCAAAATGCGCTGTATAAGAACTAGCTAATTATTACTATTATGTCGCCAAATGTTTCCATTTCTAGATGCTACCTAGTTACATTGCCCCAGTTCTGTTGCAACTCATCTCTCCATCTCCTTCACCGCGTCCCCAATTCCATTTTCCCTCAAGAGGTGTCCAGTATGGTAATTTTGTACTCCACCTACATGTATCATCTGTTCTACATCAGACGTGGCCAGCCCCAATTCCATTTTCCACTTCAGAAATGTCTGGAACTCAGGTCGGCTCGCTTAGCCAACTGTTTATTTTTCTGTCTGTGCACCTTTACATAACAGGTGGTATTTATTGGTTAGAGCTGCCTTTCTCTTAACAGTCTCTTTACCTTGTAGTTTGATAGAGGTAGCCTTTAAAACCCTAGCAGGGCCCAGTAGCAAATACCTACCCATGCATTTGAAGCTGTAAATTACTACGCTGTTTGGAGTAACTGCAAATAAAAATTCTGGAACAGTGGCTGCAGACAAGGCTTAGTTCAAAAATGACTTCCCAAACGTTTTCTTTGCCACATTCATTGCCAGTCTGCGGCAGGATGTTGGCCTCAGTGAAAGAGGGGAGATGAGGACCCTATTGCCGGATTATGGAGAGAATGGAGGCGACCAAGTCCGGAGTAGGTACAGGAAAACCTGTGCCCTTGCATTGCAAAACAAATCAAAACGCGCTTTAAATGCCAAAACACAGCTCAGAAATTGGGCCGATTTAATCGGCCCCGGGACACCACTGTTTCTTGACACTGTTGCTCTCTATTTCGTCTAAAATTATTTCCAATGAAAACTGTTGGCCATTGAGTCAAGTCACTGAATTAAAATTGTGTCATCTCTTCTTCAAATTTGTTTCACCGCCGTTTAAAAGCTTGAACCGGTGGATTTTCATTAGTACCAAAAATCCTGGGTAGCTCATCAGGGAAGTTAAACAAAAAACCCAACCCAACTCTGGAAGCCCAATAAGAAAGTCATTCTAGCCTGAGTGTAAACAGTTGAGAATTGTTTAGAGGGCACTGATTGAACATGTAAACTGTTTTGACTGTGGCTGGGGTCCAATTGCCAACCCCTTGCGGGTGATTAACACTTTGACTGCTGCAAATGTTTACACGGTCCCTCCGCATGGTGCTGCAGATGTTTTACAAAACTACAAAAAAACTTCATATTTTAGTTTTACACTGTCCCTCCCAACGATTCTGCAGGTTTTATTTGGAGAACTACATCAAAGATTTATAAATAAAAACATTGAAATAAATGACACTGTTGCTTTTATTTTCTATTACACCCCATATCTTTTTTGGAGTGGTATACATCGTAGCAAGGGGTCTGGTGAAATGGAATTTTACACCGTTGCTAAAAAATGTTAGCAGAAGTTTACCGTCTGCAAATCACCGTCATCATCGGACGATTCCTGTCGATCAAATTCACTTTCAACGTCACTGGCATTACTTTCAGACTCTATATTATCAGAATGATCATTTTCATCAAACTCACTTTACTTCAGAGTCACCATCTGCGAATATTTCAACAACAGCTCTGCTACACTCACTAACCACTTCACGCGTTTCCTGGGCGCCGCCATTTTTTAACTCCGAAAGTATAAACTTCCGGGTTACGTTACCACCGCTGGTGCCCGGGCCCGATGAGTAAAACCATCGAAAACAACTCCATTGGTTCCCCTAACGTATGTCAATACATTTTATACATGAAAAGCATTTCAATCCTTGATCTACAGAGGGCAGTACAACGTTATACAACCAGCCCGAGTCAGCCCGAGTATTCTCGGGCTCAGCACCAGCTGGGGGGTAAGTCTATCCCGAGAATACTCGGGCTCAGCAGTCAAAGTGTTAATATAACACATTGTGCGTATGGCTGGAATGAAATTTCTGAAGGAGCAAGGCCATTTGTAATTTGCAACTGACACTCAATGAAAAATCGCAAATCAGAGATTGAAAAGTTCTTGTTAAAGACAAGGAAAGATGGTCAAGGAAATAGAAGGAGTGATTGCAGTCATATGATTTTTACTTCACTGCCACAGTCATCAAACACAGTTGATGTTTTGTATACACTACTAAACCTCCAGTATTTTAGGCAAGAGACCCTTCCGAATCCCCTAAAATACTCCACTATGTGGTAACTCAACACCTAAAACGTGTAGATTTGGATAAGATCTGGTATGCCTACCGCGTAATGTCCCATCTGAGGAACAAAGCAACTATGGCAAAGTATCTTCCTCATGGACACATGTGCCACGCTGGGACTCGGCTAATCAGAAACCCCAGAGCTTGAGTCTGGTGCTCTTAACCGCTGGGCCACGACAGGTGAAGGCTCAGGGCAATGAAGATAGCCTCCATGAGATCCTGGACTTCACTGTTTTACATGTCATTTTGTGGGTCTTGTTTGCAAGAAGTAACTTACAAAGTGTCTTTTCTTCTTTGATTTTCCAGATTTAATATCAGTACACCGCCATTTTTAAGTCAAGGTTTCGAGAGCCAACCTCGCATCTTAGATTTGCCTTTTCCATTTGGTGTTAAAAAATCAGGTAAGAGTAATTGTAAAAGCTTTACTGATTATTCTTCCTGCTTTGACTTAACTGCTCCAGATATCCAGCGATATATCAAAAACGCTTCAACCTTTTGAAATGAAATTTTCACAGGTTATTTTTTTATTGTATATGTCTACATTTATACGGGATTAAAACAATCGAACGGTTTCAAAAACCAAAGGTATTCTTTGCCTTTAAGAGATCCCTTAGGGTTCTTAAAAAAAGGAGAGAATGTTTTGAGACGATTTCCCAACTTTTATTGTTATTGTGGAAAGAATCCCAAAGGATGCGCTGTTTGCTGCAAATGCCCTCAAAATTGTTTTTCAATCCATTTTATACCCGAGCAACGATGCTATAAATATCAGTTTCTGAAATGTGTATTGGGCCGTTTTGAGGAGCAAAGCACCGCAATAAAACACGGCCGATTAGCTTTGTACAAGACAGACAAATCAATTGTTTCATTGATTTTTCATCAAACTTTGGACTGTTTTCCTTGTCACAGTGTCGCTAGTTAAAGAGACGCTGGACGTCATTGGCAATTCAACTGTACCTTTATTTTCAAAAAGGTAAGTGCAAACAAATGTTAGAAGTTGAGCAGGTGGAGATTCCCATGATTCGGGCCCAATTTCATAGAGCTGCTTAAAGGGGAAAATATTGCTTGAAAAAAATTATGCTTATCAAAAATGAGCAAGATACCAGTCACAGATTGTGCATGTGACATGGTGTTTTGGCTGGTAACCTCACTGTAGTAAGCATAACTTTTTGTGTTTAAGCAGCTCTATGAAGATGGGCCCTGTTCATTTTTGACTTGTAAATGAACACAAATAGCATAAGAAATTGGTTTTCACAAACTTAAACTACCCCCCCCCCCCAAAGATGAAATATACTTAAAGGATTATCATGAGTCATTAAAAAAAAAATTGTATCAAATAGCTTTTTTCCTGTTGTCCAGGAATTATATACGTTCATTTGAAACACAGAATGAAAAAATCCATCAACAATTTGTAACATTTAGTTGAAAAGTACAAATGTTTTGTGGCGGAATTCAAACATTATCACACCTTACAAGCAGCCATTTACAGACAATTTGCATCCTACAAATATTTTGTGCATTCTGCGTGCCAACTACAGCATCATCTGTCAAAATCTGGAGCTACAGCTTCAGCGTTGTGTCATTATTCTTCTCACTTGCATGGGATGCCAATTTCAAATAGCTATTTTGACTGAATTTTTGTGTAATTCTGGTATTTCAGCAAATCCTGTACACGCTGTGTCATAGTTGGCAACGGTGGCGTGATCAAAGATACGGCTGTAGGAAAAGTCATCGACAACTTTGATGTGGTTTTAAGGTGAGTTCAGGCTGGCAAGAATGGTCAACTCCAAAACCCAGCCCTTTTCTATCTTTCTGCCCCAAACCACCTTACTTCCCTTCCCTTGAGCAGTGAGTGTTTGCTCAGCAGTTACCGTTCCCATCGTCACCCATCAATCAATATTATTTCAGGTTATGAGAGCCGATTGTTGATTCTTCATCCATTAACTCTTTAGAGACCATAGCGGCCGCAAGTGGCTTAGACTTAAACAAAGCACTTCCACTTGACCTACTTCCACTTGACCGATAAGGTCAAAGGTCGTTTGACTCATGTCGTGAATTGAGGTTTCTTCTGATGGTTCTCATAGTATCTGTGTCTCTAAAACAAAAATTTTCATTTTTTTCCCTTGTATTTTTACTGAAAAATTATAATAATTAAGTCAAAACAAATAACATCAATGATCATGTCTGTGCGTATGGTGATGATTGTACAGAAATAAATAGTCTTAAAATGGCTTAAATTGTTGTTGTTGTTGGTGTAGAGGGCGTAGAGTAAAAGGTGGCTCTAAGATATTTTTTCCAGGATTTTCACATTCTTTATTACACACATTCTGTAGAATTTTGAGATTGTGTGTACAATAGATGTTAAATTTGAATCCGGGATAAAGAATATTATTTGGTTTTATCCGAACACCAATGTTTGTAAAGTACTGTATAGATAGGTTGCAGTATGACGTAAGTCGGCCATCTTTACGGGCAATTTGGAACACACAGTCATGCGTTACGCGTGAGAACAGCGTGCAGCACGCGCACATTTCACCAAACTCATTGCATGATTGGTTTGTGAATGACGCGGCTGCGTTAATAATTTGAGCGCTTGACGCGCCTGCAAGCCAAAATGCGATTTGCCCGTAAAGATGGCGTCTACTGGGAACTATCTATACTCAGTACGTGAGAGCCCGTCACTGCGTACCTTAAGCAATTACAGATGATCAATAAATGATAAATCTATAATCAATTTCTATTAAGCTACAATGTATGCACAATTTCACAGCAATAATTTTCCAGAGTGATTTATGGTTTTGAAAATTATCTTTTAGTATTATTAGTCTCTTGTTTTGTGGTTTGGGAATTCCCGGTGATTTGGAGTCATCCTTTCAACTGCCTCGCAATAAAGCTCATACTGAAATGACAATCAAGACTTTATCTTAATAAAGCTCGGCTAGGTTTCTTTACCCAGCAGGTTTCTATCTTCTCATAATAAGGATGCTCACACAATTCCCATGACATGGCCGAGCGTAATCCAACCTTTGATGGCACCATATGTCGCCATAGCAACGGATGCAGCTTAGAGCCCGTCTAATCATCCTTAAAGTTGTTTCATTAGGTAGAAAGTATGACTCATTGATCCTCTCGTTCGTGTCGTTCGTGTCGTGTCAATTTGGAAGACAATTCATTTGGGGATTTTCTTTTGTTTTTCATGCAAGGTGATGCGACTGCAGAGAACATCTGTCAGCTGACCGTGAATTTTAAATTATAATTCCATCGGTTTAAGCTCATAAATATTTCTATCCTTCAACATGTTCAGGGACCCTCTACTGTACTTAGGTCACAGTAAGCGTTCACCATTCGGTTTAAAGAAGCTTTTTATTTCATGGAATCAACGATCAAAACACTTGACTCCTTACATATCCTCAAAGGCCAGCTTTCAATTTCGCTCTATACAATTGTCAATTTCTCACACCGCTCGGAAAACATCGGAAACCTAATTTGTCAAATTGTTGTCGTGCTTGGTTGCAAACAATTACCTGCACTGGTAGAAAAACATTGTCACGATCTTTGGTGTGGGTTTCTTTCATACTGGCAGAAGCCAGGTTTCAAGCTAAATTGAGTGGATACAGTTTGTATCAACAACTTCAGTCAAATAAATAGCAGGATTTGCGGGTAGACACTCCCACAAAAGAGTTTTATCACTTGGTTGTACCTGCAAGTTGACTATGTATTTATTTATAGTTACCTCTTATATCCACACCATGCAAAGCTTCAAACACCATTCAGTCATGATGTAGGATCCCATCTCTGCACTTGATAATCTATGGAATTATGTTTTGTGTGGTTCAATTAATAAACGTGCAGTTTGTGATAACTGCAGGTGTACTGCATTCATTGACTTCAACTGTCTGTTACATATTGCTAAATAGTTTCAATAGATTTTGATAGCCAATCAAATATCGAGCTTTGTGGCGGCTCATTCCCCTCCAGCGATGGTCGGCCGTGTCATGGTCCATTTGTCAGTTGCATTTGTCATCTTTTCATAAAATTGATTGATCAATTGATTCTCCTTGTTTGTGTGTGCAGAATAAATGACGCGCCGACGAAAGGTTACGAAAAAGACGTCGGTGCGAAAACAACGATGCGGATGTGTTACCCAGAGAGTGCGTTTACCAAATCGGAGCAATTCGAGGGAGACTGGCTTCTCGTACTTATGGTGTTTAAACCACTGGACCTCACGTGGCTACGGACCGTTTCCCAGGGCAAGAAAATGGTAAGGACACTCAGGAGGGAGACAAGGCGCTTTAAAGATATACAAATTTTAAAAAAGCCAATAAACATACCGAAAAATATAAAACAACTGTACACAGAAACCCTAAAAAACAAGAAACTCTTAAAAACGTAAAGAAACTACTAAAAACTTATAATACTACAAAAGGTGTTAAAAAGAAGCGATAAAAGGGGGAGAGCTTTCCAGCACATGCACCCTCAGCCAGATCCTCAGCATCTGGCCATAACAAAGAAAAAATAATAAGTAATACTCTAATTGCATTATTTTTCCTTTTTGTCTCATGAAGGAAAGTAATAAAGGCTTCTGGAAAAAGATTGCCTCGTCCGTACCAAAGAAGCCTGAGGATTTCCGTATCCTCAATCCATCCATTTTGCGAGAGGCTGGATTTGACATCATCGGCTTGCCGGTTAGTGAAGGCAAACTTGGCAAGGTAAGGAAAATCAGACTCTGCGAGTGCTTTTTGTATGAAAATACAAAACAAAGATATTGAACAGATTGGGAGTCTGCCAATGTTAGGGTTAGAAAGCTCAGTTTGTAGAGCACAACTATTAGTTTTTATAATTGCGTTCTTTAAAAAATTTATGACTGAACTGTTTTGACTGTTTATTTGTATATATATTTTCATTATCTGTGTATTTTGTGTTCACAATTGTTTAATGACTTTTAAATTTGTATATCTGTTGTACTGGCCGTGCAATTTGACCTTCGGGTCGAAAAATTTGTAATTTTTAATAAAATTCAAAAATATGTTTCTTATTAGGGATTGTGTGTTCATTTATATGTGGCTTATTTCAACTTCTCATTTTTGCTCTTCGGCATGAGCAGTAATTTATGGGCATTTAACCCTTTAGAGACCATAGCGGCCACAAACAAGTTGTACCAAAATGCCCATAGCGACTGCAAACGGCTGCAAGATCTAACTATTTCCACTCAATCAAAAAGTTCAAAGTAAAGGTCATCACCTGAATTTATATTTTCCAATGTTTTTAATGTTAATGTAGTATCTATGCTTCTCAAACAAAACTAAATTTCTGTTTTTATACTATTTTTTTCCCAGACACTTTTACAAGAATTTTCTTTTTTTGAAAATCCACAATAAAACCGTTTCTAATCGTATTGTGATGATTATAGAGAAATGAATGGTCTCCAGAGGGTTAAATTCTGTTTACTAACTTTAACAGTATTTGAAACAATTTTATTTTATTTAAACAATTTTTTTTACTTGTGTTATAATTACCTGATGTGTACAGTGTCTTTCAGAAAGTGTTGTTACTCTTTTGGTGATTTTTCTGCCCTATATCAGAACTCTCTCTCCCTCTCTCTACACAGAATGTGCCAACGTCGGGTTGTGTCGCCATCATGTTAGCGTTGCGTTTCTGCGACGAGGTGGCAATCGCGGGCTTCGGGTACGACACCAGCCGCCCCAACGCCCCGCTGCACTACTATGACAAACTCAAGATGAGCATGATTAAAAACTCGTGGACTCACAGTGTAGACAAAGAGCAGCGAATGCTGTACCAGTTAGTGGACCAGGGGGTGATTCAGGACCTGACAGGGGGGCTGATGAAGTCATAGCGATGACGGGGGCCGTCACAGGGGGGAACCTACTCATGGAGTCTGTATCTCAACACAACTATCTTAGTCTGACGCCAACGCAAACTATGTGTTATGCGAACCTCCTCTTCGCTGTCCCTCTTTCTTGTACAAGAAACATCAACCGTTTTATACCCGTCTCCCACCATTCCATTATGCCAGCCAAATTTGAATGGAGTCAGTTCAGCGATGACGCAACTAGAGCAAGCATATATTAGCTTTGTTTATTATGCCATCAGGGAACCCCCTTTTTGACATTTGTTAGCCAGGCTGCATAAGGTTTGCCGATGAAGATAAAAGCAAAGCCAAAGATTGTTAACTTACCGCTTACGCAATAAATGTTATAAACATTTCTGCTTCTCTCACAGTATGGTAAGGGGAAACGGAGAAAAACAAAAATGGACTCGCGAATTACTTTTTTTTTAATGGAATATTTCTTTGGATGTTATGCCGACGATGAATAAAAAAACAAACAAAAACAGGTGGATGACATTTTCTACCAGGCCATTGTGAAACATTGCGCCTGTTCTCTGTATATAATGGAAGCAACCAAGAAAAGAGATTTGTGATAAATTGCGCCGTGATTGTGGTCAGCCTGTGATGAACCGAAGAGTTGCACTCGGACATAGGATGGTCGGACCATTCACCAGGAATAGGGACCAAGAACACTTTTAATTGATATGATGATTGCATCGAGGATAAATAATATTGTTTTAGTTTTTTACTATTACATCGATGTACGATAAGCACTGCAGGACAAAGCAGGTTACTCGGATGGGATTCGAATCCACAACACCCGTATACTGGAATATTTCTGCAGAGTGTCTCGGATGGGATTCGAACCCACAACACCCGTATACTGGAATATTTCTGCAGAGTGTCTCGGATGGGATTCGAACCCACAACACCTGTATACTGGAATATTTCTGCAGAGTGTCTCGGATGGGATTCGAACCCACAACACCCGTATACTGGAATATTTCTGCAGAGTTTCTTCATGTAAAGTTTGTTTGCAACATGAGCACACTGTCGCAATTATCAGTTTTCACATCTGGAGACCTATTCACAAGACGTGGTCTTTGACGACGAGTTAAAGTGTTTCTTCTTCTTTTTGAAATATTTTTTTTTTTTTAAAGCTGCCTTTTCGGAAACATGGGATTCATTTTATTTTATTGTAGCTTTCTAATGACCTTGCTATTCAAAATGATAGATAACAGGGCAAAATGATACTCTTGAATATCAGGACAGATGTAGGACATTGCTGCGCCTAATATTATAGATAACAGGGCAAAATGATACTCTTGAATATCAGGACAGATGTAGGACATTGCTGCGCCTAATATTATAGATAACAGGGCAAAATGATACTCTTGAATATCAGGGCAGATGTAGGACATTGCTGCGCCTAATATTATAGATAACAGGGCAAAATGATACTCTTGAATATCAGGACAGATGTAGGACATTGCTGCGCCTAATATTATAGATAACAGGGCAAAATGATACTCTTGAATATCAGGGCAGATGTAGGACATTGCTGCGCCTAATATTATAGATAACAGGGCAAAATGATACTCTTGAATATCAGGACAGATGTAGGACATTGCTGCGCCTAATATTATAGATAACAGGGCAAAATGATACTCTTGAATATCAGGGCAGATGTAGGACATTGCTGCGCCTAATATTATAGATAACAGGGCAAAATGATACTCTTGAATATCAGGACAGATGTAGGACATTGCTGCGCCTAATATTATAGATAACAGGGCAAAATGATACTCTTGAATATCAGGGCAGATGTAGGACATTGCTGCGCCTAATATTATAGATAACAGGGCAAAATGATACTCTTGAATATCAGGACAGATGTAGGACATTGCTGCGCCTAATATTATAGATAACAGGGCAAAATGATACTCTTGAATATCAGGACAGATGTAGGACATTGCTGCGCCTAATATTATAGATAACAGGGCAAAATGATACTCTTGAATATCAGGGCAGATGTAGGACATTGCTGCGCCTAATATTATAGATAACAGGGCAAAATGATACTCTTGAATATCAGGACAGATGTAGGACATTGCTGCGCCTAATATTATAGATAACAGGGCAAAATGATACTCTTGAATATCAGGGCAGATGTAGGACATTGCTGCGCCTAATATTATAGATAACAGGGCAAAATGATACTCTTGAATATCAGGACAGATGTAGGACATTGCTGCGCCTAATATTATAGATAACAGGGCAAAATGATACTCTTGAATATCAGGGCAGATGTAGGACATTGCTGCGCCTAATATTATAGATAACAGGGCAAAATGATACTCTTGAATATCAGGACAGATGTAGGACATTGCTGCGCCTAATATTATAGATAACAGGGCAAAATGATACTCTTGAATATCAGGGCAGATGTAGGACATTGCTGCGCCTAATATTATAGATAACAGGGCAAAATGATACTCTTGAATATCAGGACAGATGTAGGACATTGCTGCGCCTAATATTATAGATAACAGGGCAAAATGATACTCTTGAATATCAGGGCAGATGTAGGACATTGCTGCGCCTAATATTATAGATAACAGGGCAAAATGATACTCTTGAATATCAGGACAGATGTAGGACATTGCTGCGCCTAATATTATAGATAACAGGGCAAAATGATACTCTTGAATATCAGGGCAGATGTAGGACATTGCTGCGCCTAATATTATAGATAACAGGGCAAAATGATACTCTTGAATATCAGGACAGATGTAGGACATTGCTGCGCCTAATATTATAGATAACAGGGCAAAATGATACTCTTGAATATCAGGACAGATGTAGGACATTGCTGCGCCTAATATTATAGATAACAGGGCAAAATGATACTCTTGAATATCAGGGCAGATGTAGGACATTGCTGCGCCTAATATTATAGATAACAGGGCAAAATGATACTCTTGAATATCAGGACAGATGTAGGACATTGCTGCGCCTAATATTATAGATAACAGGGCAAAATGATACTCTTGAATATCAGGGCAGATGTAGGACATTGCTGCGCCTAATATTATAGATAACAGGGCAAAATGATACTCTTGAATATCAGGACAGATGTAGGACATTGCTGCGCCTAATATTATAGATAACAGGGCAAAATGATACTCTTGAATATCAGGACAGATGTAGGACATTGCTGCGCCTAATATTATAGATAACAGGGCAAAATGATACTCTTGAATATCAGGGCAGATGTAGGACATTGCTGCGCCTAATATTATAGATAACAGGGCAAAATGATACTCTTGAATATCAGGACAGATGTAGGACATTGCTGCGCCTAATATTATAGATAACAGGGCAAAATGATACTCTTGAATATCAGGACAGATGTAGGACATTGCTGCGCCTAATATTATAGATAACAGGGCAAAATGATACTCTTGAATATCAGGGCAGATGTAGGACATTGCTGCGCCTAATATTATAGATAACAGGGCAAAATGATACTCTTGAATATCAGGACAGATGTAGGACATTGCTGCGCCTAATATTATAGATAACAGGGCAAAATGATACTCTTGAATATCAGGGCAGATGTAGGACATTGCTGCGCCTAATATTATAGATAACAGGGCAAAATGATACTCTTGAATATCAGGACAGATGTAGGACATTGCTGCGCCTAATATTATAGATAACAGGGCAAAATGATACTCTTGAATATCAGGACAGATGTAGGACATTGCTGCGCCTAATATTGCTTACCAAATATATATCCACTATAAAGCAAAGGAGTAACGGGAGTACCAGTCACACACCATATTGTGGTACGATATTTTGGCTGGTACTTCATTTCAGCTTAGTAAAAATTTCAGTTTGTGCATTTCCAAGCGTATCGCTAGCCATGTATCTGGATGTGTAAGGGAGATGTTAAAACTTGTTTTTGTCTTTTTAGGGAAGACATTTTAAAGGACCTTACTGGACATGCATTTTTAAATTGGTAGTAGTCAAGTTTGCCTATTGACTAAGCCTCAAAAAAGTGTGGAAAGCTTTTTTCCCCAAAGTGTAAAATTCTTTTCGTTTCAGCAGGCACAGAAAATTGAAAACGAGCCCTGCGATGCTTCTTTGATCTTAACTTCTCTGAGATCGTAGGCCCTTTTCCAAACCACGACTTGAGCTTGGGTTCCGGTTGGGATCTGTCTGCTTGTTTGAAGCCTGCAAGGAAAGTGAAAATTTTCTGAATTATTCAAGCCCCAAGCCCAAGTCCCAGCTTGCAAAACAGACATAGTCTGTCAGCTTTGGATATCTGAAATTCAACTTGTAGTCTCGCTTCTTTTGTCAGGTTTTTTAGTTGCAGTTTAGCTTGCTTATCGTTTCTGCTCTTGGCGTTCCTTCACATTTGGAGATTAAATTTTTCTTCCAGGAAGATGTGCAAAGATACTTTGAAAATTATCCCAAATATTTGTGTATTCAATTTTAAATAGGCTCTTGCAAATCACATTATTACCACATGAAAACAATTTGAAAGTGTATAAGAGTAGAAAGTGTAAAAATACTAACAGATTAAGTATTTTAAGTTTTGCCATGATTAATTAGTTTATCAAATTTATGCCGTTAATTTTGAATGTGTTTTATGAAATTGTTATATGATGAGTGATTTACGAGTTTCTTTCCATTTTTTGTGTGTATGCATATTGCCCTAGAAATTAGGTTAAGTTGCTAAATTCATCGAAAATGTTAACATAAACAGATGTCAAATCCGTTTGATATATATATATATATATATTTTTTTTAAATTGAACTTCAATGTGCAATGATACAGTCCAGACAAAATTGTATCAACAAAATTTTTTATAATGAAGTGATTTTTGAAAAATTATATTTGTTGGTTTCCTTATATTGTAAAAGAGTAGATTTGTTTTGCCAGTGTGGCTCAGTAATTCTCTGTGAGTTCAAGAGTGAAACCAAGTAACACTGAATGAGTACACTTACTTGGAAGTTCTTTTACCCAATTAATTTGTCAGATTTTAGCACTAGTACGTTTGGGTACTTTTTTTTAGGTGTACCAAACTTCAAAAGAACTGGAGATATCATTACCGAGTCACATTGATGCGTCATAAGAGAGTAGCAACCATAAATAGTTTTTTGGGGTTTCCAACTTGAGTTATATTGAATTATTTTGACAGTAATTAATAGTTTGGTTTTACGCCATTTTAGTACATTACATTGTTACTTGCAGTTATTAATTTAGTTTGGTTTTTACCTGTTTAAAGTTTTTTAAGTAGATGAGCGCTCAATTATATTTATTTTGTGCCCTGAGTAGGGGGGTGGTGGGGATTTCAATTATGTTTTTTGTGGGGACCGGCGAACAATTTCATAGAGCTGCTTAAGCAGAAAATATTGCTCAACATTTTTCTGCTCAGCAAAACTAAGCAGGCTACCAGTTACATTTTGTGCTTGTAAAATTGTATTTTAGCTGATAAACTTATTCTGGTAAGCATCATTTTGTTGTGCTTAACAACTTGTTAAGCTTAAGCACCTCTGTGAAATTTTGTCCTAACCACTAGTTTTGGTGCAAGACCTTCTCATTTTTGATTGTTCACAATTTTCCAAGTGAGAGAGCGCCACTCCCTGTCCACAGCTGACATAGAGGGCGTTCTTGGCAGATGCACACCAGAGCTGTGTATTGAGAGTGGCAACAACTTGCGATTAGAAGCTATTCTCAATTCAAAATATGCATGTGCGTGCAGAGGGTGGCAGACTAGACTGTACAGTAGGTTGTGCAACATGTGGAACCAAAATGGCGTCCAGCAACCACTTGACCAAAGAAAACTGATCCTTCTATGTCACAACTCTCTTAATACACAGCTCCGACACAGACAACTGTGCTCAGCTTTCTTTATGTTCTAAGGGACTGCGCTAACGACTTTTTATAATAATTTCATTCAAGACAGATAATTACCGTTGTACTCTCACATTTTAGTAACACTAATATATCAAATACACATAAATGCATCTTAAAGATAATTAAGCAAATGTTTCGCCAAAAGAAAATAGACTATACATGTATATACATTTATAATATTTCAAGGTTAACCATTATCAGGGTTGTTTTGTTGCAGGCATCTTGGATGTTTGTTGATAAATCTTTCATATACAAAACAACAAACAAGTTTTTCTGTCTTTGTTTCACATTAAAAACAGTGGTTTACATTAGTAAACAAAAGATGGGGTGTGACTCGAGTGGTTTAATTAAAAAAATTATATTCTTAGGTAAAAAGATTTTAATCAATACGACTCAAACCTGAATGTATCTACTCTGTGCACAGTCAACCCTCCTACTGTTTGACCATTTACTATCATCCACCGTGGTTTTGAATGATTTGTACCCCCCAAAAAACTGTGTTAAAGCACCGTAATGTTCTCATGAGCACATTTTTTACAAAATTGCTAATTTCAGTTTAATCTTTTCATCACAGATATTTCAAGCATTTATTTACATTAAATTAAAATTACATTTTAAAAACAATTACATCATTATTTTTCATTTATTTTAATCACACACTAAAACTTCTGTAAAATTTACAGCTTTCCACCCACGTTTTTATTTCCTCCATAATAAATAACCCCTGGGTGTTTTCGTTATTAGTTGTGTTGATTTACATCAAAACTACACTGCATAGCAATTCATAAATTATCATTGTTTATTTAAGCACACCCAAACATTTCTTTAAAACTATCACGGCTTGTTTCCAACGCCATGAATAATTCCTTTGAACATTGTAAGGTTATTATACAGGATTGGTAAAGGATAATAATAATCATTGTTCAACCTAAAAAGAAAAGCAAAAGCCAATATCGATGGTTACAACCAAAATATGCTGAAAACTGTGCTTGGTTTTTCACTGTTTTCTCCTGACTCACACAATGGATAACGACAATTTTTTTACAGATTTGTTATTTCATAACCCAAAACATGAACAGTGTGTGCGACTATTTTGTCAGCTCTACCAATCCTGTATCCTTTAAATACTAACCATCCAAACAATTGAAAAGACAAAATTGTGGGATCTCATCCTCTTCATCAGAGCATTCACAAATTGCTTTGTTTCAGCTGAACTAAAGAGTCTTTGTACTAGCGGATGTTTGTTGTAATCTGCATTTGCAGACCTGATAAATCAATTGCCTCCGTACCACTGGTCATTGCCTTGGTGCCCACTTGAAATGTTCCCAGTAGAAGTTTACGTTTCCCTCATAGGTGCCGTATACGAAGGGAAAACTTGTGCCCCTTACAAGACCTGCAGTTGTTGGGACATGTTGCAAGGGCTTGGATTAGCTCAAAATGTACCATTTCCATAGAATCAACTAAACTGTCCTTCAACCTCCCCCTGCCTGCCTCTCAACCTCCCTACCCCTCAAATAGAATATGACATCCTCATGTAGACAGCAAGGTTAGCAAAGTGATCTCAGACCGGGAGAACAACCTCAAGGGGGGTCCATTATGCCAGGAACCTGAAGATACGTAGACGTAAGATCCATCCTTTGGTTGGTACATGCCTGCAAAGTATGGGCTGGCCAAGTAGCTTAACATGTTAGCTGGGTAGAACTGCCCGGCATGTGTGTGACCTACAACAACGGAGCAAAACAAGTTTCAGGGCAACTTAATTTCTCACAAGCATTTCTGTTTTCTTATTAAAAATCCAACGTAAAGTGGTGTGTCGGAATCGAGCTCTGGTGGTGTTTCTGATCCACAGAGTGTACGTTTGTATCCTGGTCTTGACATGTGTGTCCTTAAAGGCCCTATACACTATTGGTAAGATCGAAAAACACAAATGTTCACAGATTCACACATAACTTACATGATTTAAAGTAAGTAATGGTAGAAAGGGTTCCTTAAAATATTTTTGCCTAAAATGCTATCGTTTCTGAGAAATGAGTAAAACAATAGTTTTTATCGCACGCGATAATAAACTCGATGTTTGAAAAACAGAAAACACATAAGGTCTCTTTTCACTATTTTCTCGTGACCTCGATGACCAATTGAGCTCAAATTTTCACAGGTTTGTTATTTCATGTATGTGGTTGATTACACAAAACATGAACACTGTATGTGATTATTTTGTCAGCTCTGCCAATCCTGTATAATACCTTTAAGCAAGACACTTAATTATTTTCGAAAGAATTTAAACAGTCACCAAAGGGTGGAAATTAGTCCATAATTAAAAAAAAACTGTAGTTTTGCATTTCAGGTGATCTCCAGAGTTGTAACATCTGAGAGGTTTTGGGGCTAGAATAAAGGGGTAGGACTGCAAGCCATTTTTATAAAGAAGTTTTCACACTCGTCAAATCTCGTCCCTGCTTAAAAACAAAATCCTTATTGTGTGTTTTTTTGAAGCCATAGCCATTCTTTTATGTTGAAATGGTCATATGCCAGTCGAGCATGTTTCTGTTTTTCACAGCACAGGATTGGAATGAGTCTTAAACAGAACACAATTGTGTGCCAAGACAAAGAGACCCTCTCGACGCAGATGTGATTTCTACTCACCTGATAGGATCAGGCTGATGTCAAACTGTGATTGGAGGGCTCGTCTGGCTGCCTTTGGCTGATGAGCTAATAGGATTACGGCATGCTCACTGTCTGTATCTTGAAGCGCTATGTCTAGATTAAACTGATCTTCCCTATTGGACAAAACAAGATAATTATTGTAATACTTGCATCAGGGGATACTGAAGTACAATTGTTTATTCATTTATTTTATTAATTCTGGTTGTGAAGCCAAGGATTCTCAGAAAATTGAACTTAATCACTATACTAGGCAAAGACCCAATGGAGAGAAGACAAGGAAGGAAGTTTCTGTTTTAGAAGTGGGAGGAAAACCCCAGAGAATTATTCCAGGGAAAACCTAGACAGTCAGGTGGGGACTGAAAACCCAATCCACACAGTGACCTCGATGTGATTGGAACCAGGGGTCCTATAGAGGTGGAAGGTGAGGAAAGATACCTCTACACCAACTGGACTGAACTTATCAGCGTTACCTGCTGATAAGAGCTGGCCTGTAGGTCACAATCCAACTTGATGGTCAAGGGATTAAGTCTCATCTGCTCTACAATACATGTAATTTTTCTAAGATGCAGTTTTGATTAATCTGCTCTGAAGGCATTTGTACCAACCATCCTTTTTAGAGAAAAATAAAATCTTCAGTGTCCTTACTCGTCCTCCATGACCTTCTCTGATTCAAGATCATGCGTCCCTGCGATGTAAAACCAGTCTTGCGCCCTCGCTGGGTCTGCGATCTTTACGTTCTTGTTGGACAGACAGGTGATGCCCAGGGACTCTAGATGCGCAATCCAGTTCTTAACGTCATGGGTGTAGTACTCGTGGTTTCCTACAGAGAGTGCAGAGAATGAGAGAATCAACAATAGAGACAGCTGTAAAGCTTGAAAAAGATTGTTTTGAGATGTTGGGAGCTTCTTATAGGATTTTCACAGACAAATTTCCAGGCAGGGCTTAACTATCTGCTAGTAGACCACACATCTTGTAGCGCAGCACTTTCATAGGACCAACATTTTTACAATTTTTACCAGACCTAAATTACTTATTATTTCCTTCTTTTCTATTTTTGCTGAACTTTTAGAGAGGAAGTTTGGAATTGGAAAAACACTAGAGTGATGGGCTCGATGTCACAGAGCACTATGTTTCATCTTAAGATGAGTTGTCAGTAACTCTGTAGTGATTTGTGTTGTGACATCAAAATTTGCTTAGCAATTGCGACTGATTCCCAGCTTAAGATCAATCTAGCTCTTCCTAAAATCGGCCCCTGGGACTTTTACTGATTGTAGGGTTACTGGCCCAGTGCTAGAATCACCGGCCTTGGGCATGCTTAGTGTCCTGGCGAACTACAGGTCTCCAACATTCCTAAAGAACATGGGTCACCGATATATAAGCATACCTACCAGTAACGTAGAAAACTCCGTATTTGGCTTTCAGCTGTGAAAGTGGAGCCACAGCATCTCTTAGATGCTCCACAGTCGAGTCCACAAGGTCACCGGTGATCGCAACGATATCTACAAACAAAAATATAACCAGATTGATTTTCCACCACTGTCAACCAAATGGGGTAAAATAGTCTGATCCCTTGCTAGTTTAACAGGAATCAGTATTCCTGACTGTGTATACACATCGGGAACATGACACATGGCATAACTGTCCACACTACACAGATTTCTAGGCCCAGATTCATCAAGTCGGTAAACACAAAAATTTGCCAAGCACTGATAAATCTTGTTTTAATAGCAACAGGTTACCAGCCAAACTGCTGCATATAGTTAGCATTGTTGTGACTGTTCAGCTGCTTATTTGATTGCTCAGTAAAGAAACTTCTGTTGTACAGTGTATATACCTGGTTTTAAAGAATTTGTTGTATCCACAGCTTGCTGAAGTTGTTTCCGTCCGACAGTCGGTCCGATGTGGATGTCCGATAGCTGGACGATTGTCATGCCGTTCATGGCCAGCGGTAATTTCCTCACCGGTACCTCGACTTTCTTGACCACCGGACCAGCTGCAGCGTTCATCATCGACACAGTCGCTAGACAAGAGACGATGACAGCGACCAGAGCACCACGGATGAGATGCCAGTTACACTCGAACCACCTCCACCGAAGGCCGGAAAGTAGACAAGACACAAAAACTTCTAACACTTTCATCTTCAGCAAAACAGCACCTAATATCAAAGAAGTCCCTAATGACGCAAACAAGATGTAAGGCACCGGGCCTACCTCAACCATTTTCCCCATGCTCAACATGTAAGGAAAACTCAGGTGTGTAAACAAAAGTAGAACAAACAAAAGCAACGTCCAAACTTTGAAGAGAAAATAACCCTGCTCCCATTTGGGTTGTTCTCGCTGAAGCTTCTCCCTCGGTGTGATGATGAGCATTTTCCAAGCCAGAAAGTATGACAGGAAAAATGTCAACGGTAAGACGACCATGAGAAGTTTTAGTGCCCTCATTGGGGATTTAGTGTTCAGACCTACGGCACCAGACTGGAGATGGCCCAGGGAGAAGAAACTGCAGGCCACTACTACAATGAAGTACAACTTGACGGAGACCAACGGTGATGTCATCTTGACGTCTCCTTTTTAGTTCTACATGAAAGAAGGGGAAAACAAGAAAAAAAAGGTCACACAAATTACTCCTAGTCCTAGAACTACAAGATTCGTTCCGCTATTAATGTCTACCATGGAGATGATCGAAGAACGAACTTTGTAGTTCTAGGTAGGAGTTCACAAACATGACAAAATTTACGACTAGGAATAGATAAAAGGCTCTTCTCTTTAGGGTCTTCACTAAACTTGCAGGATGCCTTGAAAACACCGGACAGTGGATCTAGAGCTGATCTGAAATCAGAACCTCCATCGGAACATTGAAAAGAATGGGTTGTTGTATTAAAGAGCAGTCCAAGAAGGATGGTGGCCCCGGTTGGACCCCTCCATTGGAATTCATTGAATGATACAACGCGTCAGTGCAGTGCATGCAACAGACACTGATGTCAGGGCTAATCATTCATTATTGCAAAGTATATTATTATTAAACAGATCTCTTTTATTTATTTTACAACAGATGGCAAAATGAACTTAATGCTGTGTGCAAGATTGCCTCCATGCCCCCATCATCTCCACTCCACCCCACCCGGTTGGATCGAATGTACACAAAATAATGATGCAACTTCCGCCATCGTCATATGATCGTTAGTAAATCAAATCCTCAAATATGTTGTTTTATCCCAAAAGATAACCACATTTCTTACCGATATCAAGGAGGAAGGAAACACAACTGACTAAAGAAACAGCTGTATCAATCTTCAAATGGTCAGTCCTTTCTAAATTATGCCTTATTGAAAGTTAAATAATCAATTTCCGGGCCGGGTAACCGGTTGCTAAAGTCTGATCGATCATGTACATGTATGGTTATGTGGTATGTACAGTACATGTATGTTCGATGACAACATAACATGTGAGCGGTGAGGTAGGGCCATGTGATAACATCAGCCAACTCTTGAGGGCGCTATGCCAAATTAAAGGTGTACATTTCCGCACCGGATTGAACAAAAAGTTGTTATATTGTCTGATTGACGTTCGTTCTGTCACCACAAAATAATCGTTTGAGGTCAAATTTTTGATGATTGTTTTTGCATGGTAAGCCGTCTCGACACTACCCAAACTTCCATCGATGAAAAGTACTGCAAAAGGTAGGAGTTTTTATCACTTCTGAATCGTTCAAAAATCAACCGCACTGTCACTGTGCACTGCATGCTGTCTAAGTCTTTAGGCAGCGTTGACTTGGTTGGTTGAACAATTCTACCTCCATGGTTGAACCATTGAACTTTAACTTATTTTTAAGGGGCGGGTGCCATTTGTTTATTTACTCAATGGTTTATTATTTACTAAGGAGCTTGACATTAAAATGAAATGAAAATAGCTCCAAAGGTTTGATACTCATTTTGTTTTTGTTAAATCAAACAACTCATACAGTCGTTTGACCAGTTCCGGATCATTGACCAGTTCCGGATCACTTAAACTTTGCAACAACCACATAATTAAATTACTTCTCACATTACCAATTCCTGTTGATACATGTGAAGAATAACATCCAATAAACCAACAAACCCAAGATAAGGTGACAAACATCATCGACAAATAAATGATGGTAATTTTTCTTAAGTTTGTCGGCGATATGATCATTTACCCCCCAAAATGTTGGTTGAAAAACGCTGTTAAAACTTCTCACCTTTCAAATTTGAATGCCAGGGCGAATAGCATTTATGTAAAATGGTAAGAATGTGTAAAACATATTTCCCATAAATACTGAGCAGACGTTTTTTTTTTTTTTATGAGATAAAATTACCGAAATCGTTTGTTGGGAGGCATCGTACCTTTGCCCAGTTCCGGATCACTCAATATGTTGGTATGTTAAATGGTGGCGCACTCATGTTAGTTAAAATCATATAGACCATGGGCCGTCCAGTCGTATCTTGCAGTCTTGTTCTCTTCAACAGGGGGTTTACTCAAAAACCACTCAAAAACGAAGATAATAGTACCAACTTGCAATTTTTGCTTGTTCCCACGCTCAAATGTTGCACATTATTTCTAAATTTGGCGACAAAAATGGCCCTAATTTGTGTAACGATATACGGTAACTGAGTCAGGCGTGAGTAGGTTGTCCAATGAAATTTGGGTTCTCATCGGGCAGCTGACCAATCAAAATTGGTCTTATGGATACGTGCGGATGTACGAAGGGACGCGTTGCGACGCGACATGTCGAAGTGTAGCGCATTTTAGTTATTTGCACAGTTTGAAGATTGTGCTGCTCATTCTGCATTCACAGAGTGGGCGGTCAATCAGAAGATTGAGCAAAATTCTGCGCAATCTCGATATTGTGCAAATCCATAAAATGCGCTGTACATAAACAAAGCTTCACACATATTGTCCCACAGCTGATCGTCATGTTGGCAACAACATGACGGAAAAAGACAGAGAGAAGCACTCTAATTTACGGTGTTATGCCCATTTGTCTGGTGTTCTTGAATCATTGACACCTATAACTGAAACATCGTGGACAAAATTCAGACAGTGTGTACAGATTTGGAAGGATCTTGATGGGAAATCGGCTGAAATAGCGAGGTGTTTCTTGCAAGAAAATGGCGGTGATGCACCCGTACCCATACATGTACCTAACGATGGTGGTTTTCATCGGAAGTGCTACCAGTATTTTACAGATTCTTCCAAACAAAGACGGGCTGTACTTGCCAAGCAGAAGCGAGATAATGAACCTGTGCCTGCTGCTGAAGGTTAGATAATTGTTTCAAGTTATATATTATTATTAATATTGAACATTCATTTGTAACGGAGCAGCTTAAAAATCACTTTTCAATTTTTAACTCGGAGAAGGCTAAACATTTCCAAATTGTAAAAACTCCCGAGAATCTTCCAGACTTCTAAATTTATTTACTTTCAAAAATATCTAACCAAACTGCCGTCCGATTTCAACATTTTTTTAATATCGAAACGGCCATCCTTTCACACAAATTTACATTTTTAACAGAGGAGAATTTCCATATGAAAAAACATAAATGTTAAATAGGTTCTACCTCCTATCAGATTTCATTTTATACTGGCATCAAAGCGGTGAAACATTTTCCCTATGTGAACACGTAGTGAATTACTCTTGCGTATGAGTTAGTGGGTGTACGAGTTGGTGTGCATTCGAGTTTGTGTGTGTTTGAGTTGGTTACGAGGTTGCATCATTACGAGTTGACCTGTACTTGTTTGAATACATAATCTTATCATCATGATGGAACAAATTTGGTCCTAGCTTTATCTTTTATTATTTTTAATGTAAAATTACCAAAAGAGCAAAAAACATTACAGGCATTCAGACACATTTTTTAACACACTACTGACACTGTTTGTAGCTCTGATGTATAAGAGACATGATCAAGAGATATGTTTACCCCAGTGCAGTGGTCTTTGCACAAAGGGTGTATCTCGTATTGGGTACATTTTCTGTTCTCCTACTACTTTAGGTAGTATTAAGTACTACAGACGGGCTATATGACTAATGAGCCATTTCTGTCGGGGTGGTTTCTACATTTGTATCATTTACATTTTAGAAAAACATTTTGCTATAAATTTATATTTATATTTCTTGCTTTTCCCTACCAGATCTCAGTGAGAAGGACATCAGAGAGGAGGACGCGGAGCCTGCTGAAAAAAGGACTCGAATGCTGCGGTCAAGTTCTGCTTTAAAGAAAGAGGGAACCCTATCACTAGCGCATATTTTACCGAGAGTTTGCATAGTTTGTCGTGGAACTCGGTATGCCACAGGTCGTGATGGCAAAAGGAACAGACTACCACTTATTCAATGTGAACTTACTGATGGTGGAAACCTCTTGAAGGCTGCTCAAATGAAAAAAGATGAACATTTGCTCCTTCACATTGAAAATAAAGATTGTGTGGCCATTGAGGTGAGGTATCATTCAGTCTGTTACAAAGATTATACAAGATGCCTGATTAAACATCTAGTTTCACAACCAACACCAGATGCAATGTACTCTCAAGCTTTCAAGGTTTTCTGCAAGAAGTTCATAGATGGCCGTGTCATTAATGACAAAGAAGTATTGAGAATGTCTAAAATCAAAAGAAATTTTGACAAAGTCGTACAGGAAGTGGAGAATGATGATTCATCCTCATATAAAACCTGGAGCTTGAAGCAGCGCTTGAAGCAAGCTTACCCACAGCTTTGTTTCATGAAGCCAAATCGGCTGTACGAAAGTGAGTTCGTGTATGTTGACACCTTGTCTACTGCAAATTTGTTGTTAGATTCAAACTTCAAGTATCCGGGTGCAGCTGCAAAGGAGTCAGAAAGCAGTACGGACAGTGAAACAGACGAAAGTGAACAGCTTGAAAATCCCCCTCCTGCAACGACGATAGGCAGCACTGACGTGAGCACTTTGCGAGACCGCTTTTCTACTGCTCTCGATATAAAGAAAGACATGGAGCATATTCCTGGGGACCATATCCCATGGCCACCAACATCTTTGGACTTGACTCTTGACTCTGCCCAACAAATTGTTCCCTCAAAATTATTCAACTTTCTGGCCTGGGTTGTTGGTTGTTCAGATGTCCCAAGTGATGAGTGTGTTGAAGTAGGTGAAGGAGAAAGTCGACGTATTTTGGCAATTGCCCAGGATATTATATACATGGCTACAAAGGGTAAGAGGGCAATGCCGAAGCACATTTCCTTAGCGATGGCTGTACGCCATCTCACAGGCTCAGCACAACTGATTGGGCTGTTGAATGGTTTTGGCCATTGTGTATCCCATTCCTCTGTTCTTGAGCTCGACACAGCTTTGGCTCAGCAAGAAATCCAGAAAGGCAAGGATGCCCTACCATCGTGCTTGGTGAACAAGAACTATACAACACTTATTCATAACCTTATTCATAACGAACGCTTTCAAACACTTTTTTAGATACTTATTTTAACTTTTTTCATTATCTTTTTCATAACCACTAGAGCATATAATTTTGTTTTGACGCTACACAATGTGTGTCTTGCACTTAAGTACTTTCCTGAGTTCTGTGAAAAAATTCACATGCAAATCACTCGGGTTGGATTCGACCTCTCAACATTTGCTTTGCTTGATGTCTCTCTCATCTTAGAACACTGAGCTAGCCCGATGGCTAGAGGCAGTTCGAATCATTGGCATTTAATAGAAGTTATTTTTTGCAAAGGGAATAATGGATATTATTTTGTTTTTACCCTACACAATGTGTGTTAAGCACCGTATACTCAGACCTTTCCAGAGTTTTGTGAAATAAACCTCAGGCAAATCACTCGGGTGGGTAAAAACAAAATTATATTCAATATCCTCCATGCAAAAACTTAATATCCACTACAGAGTATGTATATATTATTTTGAAAAGAAAAATATTGAAAAGAACAAGAACTTTGCATTTACATTTCAAATCTTTATTTTATCACACTTCATTAGTATTGGATACACACAGTTTGTACTGTTGTTGACATGAAAGGTTAACATTTGTTGAGCATTCCTTTGTCTTAATGCACACAAATCATGACCATTATGAAATGATAGTATGTGGTTCTTTTTGTAAGTTATTAATTTGTTATTCATAAAGTGGACTGTTTTTAAACTCATACAGAGCTGTGGTAATTTAATTGAATGTTTTTTAAACAGATGATAACAACATTTGTATGACATAACTTGTACAGAAAATCATTTCTCAGGACATGAAAATTCAAGTACAAAACACATAATTTATTTAACTTGTCATTTCTACATGTATTTTTGATTATGCAAGTTGAACTGACCTTCAATAAATTCAAAGAAGGAAATATCTGAGGTTTGTCAGTTTTTCTAAGGGCAGTTTTTCTTTGACAAACTTTTTGGATTAGAAAGTGTATCAAAAACTCTAGTTAGTTTACAATCAGAATGAAATAACATGTTATTTATTTGCTAAGACAGAAGACAGACCCCCTCCCTCCCCCAATCAGAATGAAATAGCATGCTTATTTATTTGCCAAGACAGAAGACAGACCCCCCCCTCCCTCCCCCAATTAGAATGAAATAGCATTATTTGCCAAGACAGAAGACAGACCCTCCCTCCCTCCCCCAATCAGAATGAAATAGCATGCTTATTTATTTGCCAAGACAGAAGACAGACCCCCCCCTCCCTCCCCCAATTAGAATGAAATAGCATTATTTGCCAAGACAGAAGACAGACCCTCCCTCCCTCCCCCAATCAGAATGAAATAGCATGCTTATTTATTTGCCAAGACAGAAGACAGCCCCCCCACCCACCCCTCCCTCCCCAGTCAGATTATTTACACATGATGTAGGGCCTACCCATATCGGAATTGTTGATTGTCTGGAAAAAAGTATATAGTGTTCAACAATTTCAGCCTACTCCCCACCACAAATATAAACGCCAAGTACAGTTGAAAAGTAGTGTTCCATTAGTGATATAAACTTACAAAGGTTTAGAAATGCTTTTAGCATACATGATCTTAAAATTATAAGGGTTTCCACATCATAATGTGAATTTTTTGGGGGGTAAACTGTGCCTAGCTGGAGAAAGCCTCTCTTTTTTTGGTCAATTGAGGGCGCTGTTTTTCTTATGTTTTTCTTTATGTTGAAAAATGTGACATTTTGTCCGTAAATTACACATTAATGTGCAACATTTGAGCGTGGGAACAATTTGATTCTTGCTTAGACACATATTATGTACAACTTGGGCTATATTTTATTCAAACCCCCTCCAGAGAGAACAAGAATCGTTTTCTGGACGGATTTCAGAGCCACGGCCCATAGTCTAATACGGCTGTTGTAGAAAGTTTGTCATTTAAGTTGCACTGGAAGCGTGCATTTTTATATTTCAAGAAATGTAAAACTACATGTACTTCATCCAACAGCCGTCGATAACGTTGCATGTATTTTCAGTTTTATGAATGGGATTGGGAGTAATGGTTTGCAATAGAGGGTGCGCTACTGATTCGGAATAGATTCAACCGATCCGGAACTGGTCAAACGGGTGACGATACTTTTCTCGAAGCCACTTCAAAAGTATTACTTGTTTTTTGCCAATGGATATTTGGTGAATGTTATGACATGTGTAGGTAAACTGATCGACTTTTGTTTGTTTAAAATGTTAAAGAGAATGCAACAAAAACATCATGAATTCAAAAAGTGATCCGGAACTGGTCAAACCACTGTATTCAATATTGATGTTGTCTGTTGTACAATTCAGCGGTTCCCGGTCATCTGGTCATTGTCAGTTTTTAATGGACGTTGGTAAAACGCGGAACGACGGAACGAATAATATACGATGTAACAAATCATATTGCACTACGTAGTTTTTCATAACCATGCCACACAAAAACGACTGACGAATTTGGTGCACAGACTCCACCGATTCCAGAGTAAAATTAACAGTACAGTCGTTTGACCAGTTCCGGATCACTTTTTGAATTCACGATGTTTTTGTTGCATTCTCTTTAACATTTTAAACAAACAAAAGTCGATCAGTTTACCTACACATGTCATAACATTCACCAAGTATCCATTGGCCAAAAACAAGTAATACTTTTGAAGTGGCTTCGAGAAAAGTATCGTCACCCGTTTGACCAGTTCCGGATCGGTTGAATCTATTCCGAATCAGTAGCGCGCCCTCTATTGCAAACCATTACTCCCAATCCCATTCATAAAACTGAAAATACATGCACCGTTATCGACGGCTGTTGGATGAAGTACATGTAGTTTTACATTCCTTGAAATATAAAAATGCACGCTTCCAGTGCAACTTAAATGACAAACTTTCTACAACAGCCGTATGATTTTAACTAACTGAGTGCGCCACCATTTAACATACCAACATATTGAGTGATCCGGAACTGGGCAAAGGTACGATGCCTCCCAACAAACGATTTCGGTAATTTTATCTCATAAAAAAACCAAAACGTCTGCTCAGTATTTATGGGAAATATGTTTTACACATTCTTACCATTTTACATAAATGCTATTCGCCCTGGCATTCAAATTTGAAAGGTGAGAAGTTTTAACAGCGTTTTTCAACCAACATTTTGGGGGGTAAATAATGATCATTATCGCCGACAAACTCAAAGAAAAATTACCATAATTTATTTGTCGATGATGTTTGTCACCTTATCTTGGGTTTGTTGGTTTATTGGATGTTATTCTTCACATGTATCAACAGGAATTGGTAATGTGAGAAGTAATTTAATTAAGTGGTTGTTGCAAAGTTTAAGTGATCCGGAACTGGTCAATGATCCGGAACTGGTCAAACGACTGTATTTGAAAATGATCCTTTGTACTTACCAGTGCCCTTCAAATATAATTTGTGTGTTTGGTTAATTAATTGTTTACAATGGCAACGTCCATTTTTACAGCTCCATGATCCAACGGAAGGTTCCAGCATGACACTTGACTTACTGACCTCTCTCTGCTGAACGAGTGCTGTATGTATAGGTCTAGACTGTGTAAACCATGTAGTATCTGTACAACGGATGTACAAACTGAATAATAATAATAATAATAATAATAGTGGCTTCTTATATAGCGCTCAGGTCCGTCACTCAGTGACGCTCATGGCGCTTCAACATTATTACCCCTGGTCACTGGGCCATTTTTGTGTCATTCCTTTAACCATCTCAGCTCCCTGGGGAGTATACAGCCTGTGCTGCCAAATATGTAGCGCATCAAGCTAAATCAATCACAAGAACCATCTCTGTCCTCACAGGTACCCATTTACTCCTGGGTGATGAGAAGCAATTATAGTTAAGTGTCTTGCTCAAGGACACAAGTGTCACGACCATAGCGTGTCACGTGATGTGAAGAGAAAACAATTAGATGCACAAAGCATTTGCGCGAAATGAAACAAAATTAACGGGGTACACGGACAGGCAAAAAAAAACTACCAAGGACGGGTCGCTCCACCATTTCCAATATACCAAATTGTTCCTTAAGGACTACTCTTTCTTACTAGCTATCCAAAATAGTGGAGCAACCCGTCAATGGGGTCGAAAAAACCCGCGGGACGGTTGGTGAGTGTCTTTATTCAACATTTAATAAGCATAATGCATTGCGCGAAATAAAACAAAGTTAAGGGGGTACACGGACAGGCCAAAAAAACTACCAAGGACGGGTCGCTCCACCATTTCCAATATACCAAATTGTTCCTAAGGACTATTCTTTCATACTAGCTATCCAAAATAGTGGAGCAACCCGTCAATGGGTTCGGAAAAACCGCGGAACGATTGCTGAGTGTCTTTATCCAACATAATGCATTGTGCGAAATAAAACAAAGTTAAGGGGGTACACGGACAGGCCAAAAAAACTACCAAGGACGGGTTGCTCCACCATTTCCAATATACCAAATTGTTCCTTAAAGGCCCTGTACACTATTGGTACAATCGAAAAACACAAATGTTCACAGATTCACACATAACTTACATGATTTAAAGTAAGTAATGGTAGAAAGGGTTCCTTAAAATATTTCTGCCTGAAATGCTATCGTTTCTGAGAAATGAGTAATACAATAGTTTTTATCGCGCGCGATAATAAACTCGATGTTTGAAAAACAGAAAACACATAAGGTCTCTTTTCACTATTTTCTCGTGACCTCGATGACCAATTGAGCTCAAATTTTCACAGGTTTGTTATTTCATGTGTATGTGGTTGATTACACAAAACATGAACACTGTCTGTGATTATTTTGTCAGCTCTGCCAATCCTGTATAATACTTTTAAGGACTACTCTTTCATACTAGCTATCCAAAATAGTGGAGCAACCCGTCCTTGGTATTTTTTTTGTTGCTTGTCCATGTAGGCCTACCCTGTTAATTTTGTTTCATTTCGCGCAAATGCTTTGTGCATCTAATTGTTTTCCCTTCACATCACGTGACACGCTATTCAGTTTGTACATCTGTTATACAGTAATACTACATGGTTTACACAGTCTAGACCTATACATACAGCACTCGTTCAGCAGAGAGAGGTCAGTAAGTCAAGTGTCATGCTGGAACCTTCCGTTGGACCATGGAGCTATAAATGGACGTTGCCATTGTAAACAATTAATATTAACCAAACACACAAATTATATTTGAAGGGCACTGGTAAGTACAAAGGATCATTTTCAAATACTGTTATAATTATACTCTGGAATCGGTGGAGTCTGTGCAGCAAGTCAGTCGTTTGTGTGGCATGCATGGTAATGAAAAACTACGTGTGTGCAATATGATTTGTTACATCGTATATTATTCTTTCCGTCGTTCCGTCGTTCTGCAATCGTTCCGCGTTTTACCAACGTCCGTTTTTAATGTATTGTAAATGTATGTCATGATTATATTGTAAGCCATGATTTTAGATCCAGTAACTGGAGCGCTGTACTTGATTTGTTTTTTTAATTTTGACATCTGTGGCTATTATTATTAGCCACAGATGTCAAAATTTTGGGGAAAAAACAAGTACAGTGCCCCAGTTACTGGGTCTACCATGATTTAGGCCTCCTAAGACCTAACCAAAGTAGACTATAGTGTTTAAAATGTGTTCATTCGTGAAAATAAAATTAAAACACTACAAATTAATTTAAAATGAAAGGAAATATTTGCAGGAGTGTAACACTAACACTACACTAACAATAACATGACTTAGTATTATTGGCATTAGCCCTCAGACCTTTTGTCAAATATCGCAGGCCTGATGCTTCAAGGAGGGAATGGAAGCAATTGCCCCTATGCCCTGGTCATTGCCTTGGTGCCCCTTGAAATTTCCTCATACAATACAAAGGACAAAAAGCCTCTGGGTGCCCTTGCCCTTTCTTTCAAGAAAGAAGCGTCAGACCTGATACCGAATACTTTTGTCTACTATCTACTACTAGGTACTTACTAGCTACAATAATTAGAAACATGTACAGTTACAGTTAGCACCATAAATAGTGTCAATACAATGGACTCCCTCCGCTTCTTGGCCCTAGGCCTACACAGCATCAGGAACTGTGATGACATATTGATTGGAAAATCACAGGGATGTTTTTGCTGACAAAATTCCCCCAAAAGATTTGGTTTGTTTTGGTGTAATTACTTTTTTCTGAAAAAAATGATTGTGCCATTCACAATAATAGGAAACTGTTCACCTTGAAGATCCTTTTCTATTCTTCATAGAGCGATGGCAAAAAATGTAAGCAATACCAGTCCAAATGGACAAACCAGACGGAGGAAAGGTAGTGAAAAGAAGGAAGAATTGTCTGACGACAAAGACACGGTGAAAACGGCAAAGGACTCTGGAGAGGAAACCCCAACACTAGTGAGAAAGCCTGATGATCCGTAAGTCATGGGCTAGAGAGGTCAGGGCCACCGTCCTTCTTGGACTGCTCTTTGCGACAACCCCTTCTTCCAAATGTTCCGGTGGAGGTTCTGATTTCAGATCAGCTCTAGATCCACCGTCCGGTGTTTTCAGGGCACCCTGCTAAATTCATCAAAATGCAACACAGTTGAAATGAAAACCCTGCTGAATGCAGCAAAATGCAATCAGAGGATTCTTATGGCATGTCATGGCCAAGCAGTCAAGCACACTGTATTCAAGCTCTGGTGTTTCTGATCAGCAGAGTGTGGGTTTGAGTTCTGGTCTTGACACTTAAGCAAGACACTAAAACCATTATTGCTTTGTCCATCAAATGGAACATAAAGCCTCAATTTGTCAAAACACCTGGATACCTTTTGTTAAAGTCCTCGGTTTTAACGGGTCGACACGCTCGCGCAATCAAGTAGGGACTAGAAACCTAATCCACATGCAAGGCTTTGGTCCAAAGTGGAGTTCAAACCTAGGTCCGCAGAAGTAGAAAGTATAGGTACCATTTAACCAGCCCGATTTCTTCTCTCATCGACTGAGAATAAAGAGTCCTCAATTTTGTAACAGCAATTCACCGCCTCCATACCATTCTAATCCCATCATATCTCATGCAGGATTCACTCCGACCAGAGTTCTCTACTGAGTAACACCAGTGGGTTCAATAACTACCGTGGCTTTCTGAATCTCTGCATCGTCCTTCTGGTAAGCCGTCTCTTTACTTCTTCCCTTCTATTCTCGGTAACATTTTCCAGCGAGTCGACCAACCCTTTAAAACCATTCAACTTGATGGGTTTTGTAGGGTGGCACAACTATGCACAGAACTAATCTGTGTTTAGTGAAGATGCATTCACCACTTGATGTCGTATTGCAAGCTGGCATGGTTTATCTTATCATTCAAAACCACAGTGGATGATGTTGAATGGTCGCACAGTAAGAGGGTTGACTGTGTACTGTGTAAATGCATTCACCACATGATGTCATGTCACAGGTTGGCATAGTTTATCATTCAAAACCGAAATGGATGATATTGAATGGTCAGACAGTAGGAGAGTTGCCTGCACACTGTGACCTTCACCACATAATATATCACAGGCTTGCATAGTTCATTATTCAAAACCACAATGAATGATATTGAATGGTCAATGAAAATAGTGGTAGCACTTAATGACTAATTAATAACATCAAAAATCGCATGAGCTTTCGCAGCAACAACTGCTTCATCAGATGCAATGAAGGGGACAAGTCAAATGGTCAGACAGAGGTTTAATTTTTTTTCAATGTTAATTTCAAACTTTAACATGAAACACCAATTTTGACTTTTTCATTTTAAACAGGCAATGTCAAGTGGACGTCTTGTTCTGGAGAACCTGATCAAGTAAGACAAACGATTTCCTCTGTTTGAAGTTGCAGAAATAAAAACTTGTCTCTGAAGTTTCAGATAGTTTTTGAGAATGATTATGATCCATACTTTTGCAGATACGGAATTTTGGTGGATCCAATACAGATGCTCCACATCTTTCTACGGGATCCGTACAGTTTGCCTAACGGTACACTCGCTGCCTGTAAGTTCTGTATGTTAATCAGCCTCCAAAATATACAGCCACTCTCTTGGCTATCCATGTTCTTGGTGTCCATTTTGTCGGGTCGCTAAAAATAGCTCGGATGTACGCACAAAAACAAGTACGCAGCGAGATACAGCATTTTTGCATCAAACATTTTCACGCAAGATACGACAAAATTGAGATACAACGTTTTTGCAGTGACGCAAGGATCTTATGTCTATTCTTTGGATATTTTCATGGTAAATGTGCCACCAGTGTGTCCGACCTGGTTCCTCCTATTTGGATGTTTGAGCGTGAAACCAGGCTTTCTGCTTCATCATCCATACACTCTCGCTTAGCTGCTGAGATGTAGAACAAAGAGCCATTCCAACAGCTTTATTGCACGCACTGCATCTCTTTGGAACTCCTTGCCTGGTGCATGTTTCCCTCTATCCTACACTCTAGACTGTTTTAAGAGAAATACCAGATCATACCTTCAGCTTCCCTGAGCTTTTACCCTCTCAAATTTCCACTATTATGATTATTATTACTGTTAACGTAAATAAATATAATTAAAGATTATTCATATTGAAACAAATTACTCTGCTTTTCTTCCAGTGATTAATGTGTTTATTCTGATCCAGTTTGTGATGGAGAAGTTAGTTGCAAAGGTATGTTGCATTTATTTCCTATGTTTTCTCTCAATTTCCGCCCCCCCCCCCCCTCCCCCCGACCCCCATAGTGCCTAGCCTTGAAATATTTTCATCAATCAACTCCTTCCATAGTGAAAAGACCGAACGTCGGTAATATGCTTGGAATTTTGTATTTGAGAGGGCACGGCCATTGACAATTTGCAAAGAGCACTTCCATAGGAAAAAATGGTATAGTCTAGGGGGTATTTTGAAGGGGCAGTAACTAGGCTTAACAAAATTTTGCTCACCAGAATGAGGTTACCAGCCAAACTACCATGTACAATTTGTGACTGGTGTCCTGCTCATTCCTGCTAAGCAGAAAATTGTTAAGCAATATTTTTTGCTTAAGCAGCTCTATGAAACTGGGCCCAGGGCAGCAGTGGCCATAGTCTCCTTGGCTTCTGTGTAACTCCAGACCTGATATTCAAAAGGCTCTTCATAAACGTCTACGAAATCTGTGACAGAATTGAAACAGTGTTTCCACTGAATTACGCCCACTTATGAAATTTTCAATGGTTGGTTGTGTAAGTGTTTTTACTAAAAACTACCAGATTTTAATTGACTTACTGTTTCACAATATAATGACAATCTTTTCCGTTTGAGTTATCAGTTTTTACTTTTAAAACATTTCTCTTTTGACAGGGTGTTATCAGTGATAAAGTATCGCGGTGGCTGTCTTTTTTCAACATCGCCACCTTGATCACCTTCCCCGTAGTCGTCATCACCATCGTCAGACCAATGCCTTGTAAGGAAACAACTAACTAAAAAAACAAAATGTCATATTTTCATTTCTCATGGATTAAAATATTTTAAAGAAATTAATTGAATCATGTTTGCTTTTACTGTAAATGGAATGAAACCATATTTTCTTGATATTTTCGTCTAGTCTGACTACTTTCTTGGATAACAATATCCGAAATATTTTAAAGAAATTAATTGTATCAAGTATGCTCTTTCTGTAAATGGAATGAAACCGAACTTTCTTGATATTTTTGTCCAGTTGGAGCCATATGCGTGAGCGGGATGTATACAATGACATTCATGAAGTTGATTTCCTACACGGAAGTCAACACCTGGTGCCGGAGGGCCCTACGGGAAGAGAAATCTGCCCGGAGCTTCCGAGGCGGAAAAGATAAAGGAAATCAGAAAGGCGGAGCGCAGTCTCCAAAGAGCAAGAAGATCGGTGAGTGTTTAAGAGAGATGAGATGTTTTCTTAAACTATTGTTATTTATTGTTGATTTCCTTCACGGAAGTCAACACCTGGTGCCGGAGGGCCTTCCGTGAAAAAAAAATCCCACCCGGAAGTCTCTCGTGTTTAACTTTTAGTGGTAGAGCGTCGGCATTGAAATACAGAGGTAACTAGGTTAACTTCTTCCGTCTGTAAAAGAGTGTCGTGACCGAGCGGTCTTGTGCACCAGACTTGAGTTCTGGTGGTTTACTGTTCACTTTCTTCAGATGCCACTCTGAGAGAGACCAGAGATGCGTCTGAGAGCGATCATAACGGCTCTACGGTCCAGGAGCAGAGCGAACAAGTCAAGTATCCGGACAATCTCAATCTCAGAGGTGAGTTAACAGTTTTGTTTAATAGTATTCTATCTTTCTATCTTATTGTGGTTCCTAATGGTCTAGTTCATCCGTGATGGGCAGGCAGTTCATGGCATTAAGGGCTGAGTGTTCGACAGTGTTCTCTCTTGAGTAGAGCTCAGAGTAATGTTCTACCCCTTCGCTCTATCTCTTTTACCTCTGTCGAAAATCACTTCCCCCAGGGAGGATTTGAGGGGTGGCGTGGCCAAGCCGTCTCGCGCATCAAACTCAAGTCCTGATGGCTGAGTCATCAGGGTGTGGGTTCGAATCCCAGTCGTGACACTATAATTGCTTTTCATCACCTAAGAGTAAATGTGTACCTGCAAGAGTAAACCTGAGATCATTTCATTTTTATTTCAAATGTTAAAGAGAAGTCTAACAAGTTTGTTCTGTTCTTGCTGTCCACAGATATTTACTACTTCGTGGTTGCCCCGACCCTTTGCTATGAGCTCAACTTCCCCCGGAGTCCTCGCATCAGGAAGCGTTTCCTGCTGCGTCGCGTCATTGAACTGGTACGTCGCTTAAAATAAAACTCGCATTGCAATAGAATTTTTTAGAGGCATCACACAGGCCTGAAATGTTATCTTTGAGAGGGCAAGGTCATTTTCATTTTGCAAAGGGCACTTCCATCAGAAAATTTTGAAGTCTATGGGAAACTTTTGAAGGGGCACCAAGGCCAAGATAAAAGGGTAACAGAGGTTAATGGCCTCTGTGGCCTTCGTGTTATTCCAGGCCTGTTCAACAGTTATACTTTGTCTCTGGAACGTTAACTTTTGTAGTATTTCGTTACAGACGACATTCTACTGACATTTCAAACCTATATTTTGCAAAGTTTGGTTCTAAAGACTGCATAGGCCTTACCTCAATAGTTTAAGGAGGGCAGTTTATGGTTCTCCTGGGTTTTCGTAACAACCATCTTGACAATACTCATTGTTTGAATTTCTTGTTGCAGCTTTTCCTGGTTCACCTGAGCTTGGGTCTCGTCCAACAGGTAAGTTTTCTGCAATTGATGCAATAATTGCATGAAGGATTAAAAACATTCTTTAGTTTTTTACCCTTACACTGATGTGTGATATGCTCTTTGTACTCGTGCTGTCAGAATTCTTGTTTGTGTTTCATTTCTACACAGCCCTTTATGTAAAATGAAGCAGTGTACAATTCCATTTGATCTACTCTTGGAAAGTGCATTGCTGTAAATTATGTTTGGAATGTTCTTCACTTATAATCATTTTTACTTTGGTTGTGAAAATACTCATAATATTTATTTTGTTCCCCCCCCCCTCCCCACCCTATTTTTTTAAAAGTGGATTGTTCCAACCGTCATGAACGCCATCAAACCATTTTCGGTAAGTTCATTGTTTTACAGAGGGACAGAATAGAGAGAGGTGATGTTATTTATAATCAAGCTGGTGATTTTAGGTAAATGGTTCAAAACTGCAATTAGAACTGACACCCCTGATGAGATTTTAAAGGCAGGGTGTGCTTTTGTAAAATTACTCCACAAGATAATGACCATAAAAACCTACTTGGTAAAGAGCACTGGAGAGCTGTTGATATTATAAAGCATTGTTAGAAATGACACCTTTGAAATAATGTAGTTTTAGAGTAAGAGGTAACTTTTCACCCCAAAATTTGGATCTGAGTAAGGCTTCAGGCATGAAGCCTTTTTCGGGCATCTGAAAGCATCTTTCGGGCATCTTTCATTATTTTCTTGCAATTTTGATGTCCAATTGAGCTCCAATTCTCACAGGTTTGTTATTTTATGCATATGTTGGGATACACCAAGTGAGGATACTGGTCTTTGACAATTACCAAAAGCCTACCCTGCCTTTAATTGAGTTTCCATATTCTGTTCCTTCCTGTTGCAGGAGATGGACTTTAAGCGGATGGTGGAACGGATTTTGAAACTTGCCGTGAGTACTTTTGTTTATTCTTCTCAAAAGGTTGCGGGATTGACACAGCCCTAACTAGTCTATCTAAGATGCCGTTGTGGGTTATTGCTGAACTGAACTAGAGGGCGCTGTACCAAAAACCTGACTCCAGTAAATAATGTCATCAAGCTTCCCCTACCTGTGTCGTTTTTCAATGTGTAACATATATGGATGGTCACCTATTGCTCACTTGTGTAACTCACTTGTAAGTCAGTACTGACTTACCACTCACTCACTGTATTACTCAGTTGTTGCTTTTCTGCTGGTCACTTGTTACTCACTTGTAAGTCACTTCTAACTTGTTACTCACTTATTAATCAGTTGTTCTTCTGTTGCTCACTTGTGTTACTCACTTGCTTCTCATGTGTTACTCACTTGTAAGTTACCTCTTACTCATTAATCAGTTGTTACTCACCTGGTGCACACTTGTTTCTCACTTTTTTCTTATTTAGTATTTCTCATTTGTGTCTCACTTAGTATTTACTTCTCACTTGTTACTCACAGTGGGCTGGGCTTAAAGAAGAATCCATCTATTGATACGAGATAATTGAAATATGTATTTATTTCTCTCTCTACCTCAGGTTCCCAATCATTTCATCTGGTTGATGTTCTTCTACTTTTTCTTCCACTCCTTCCTGAACATCTCCGCTGAGTTGCTGCGATTCGCCGACCGGGAGTTCTACCAGGACTGGTGGTGAGTAAATTAGTCATGGTTTGAGCTGGATTTGTTTGGAATTTGCATTGCTGAGGTTCTTGTTTGCTTAGTTTTTAAACTATAGCCTTGACATTTTGCTGCAGATTTGAAAAAAACAAAGAATCTATATAGAGAACTTTGAAGTCTTGTTTCGTTTTCCTTTTTTACAGGAATTCAGAATCTGTTGGCTATTTCTGGAGGAATTGGAACATCCCAACGTACAGATGGTGTCGCAGGTAAGATTGAGACAAACATTGCTGAGTTTTGACACCAAATGACTGGATATTATTCAGTCCTGAAAGAGTGCTCCAAATTAGGTCTGTCATTTTTGTGTAGTGTCTTTATTTAACTGTTTAACTGTTTGACTATTTATTATGATAAACTGATGATAGATCAACCATACCAGTCGCCTACAGTACGATGTCCTAGACAGTCAACCCTCCCACTGTCTGACCATTCAATATCACCCACTCTGGAATCTGGTTTTGAATGATAGATAAACTATGCCAGCCTGCAATATGATATCATGTGGTGAATGCATCTACACAGTACACACATACACACAGATTAGTTCAGTGCACAGTTGTGCCACCATACGAAACCTGTGCAGTTAAGTGGTTTTGAATGGCTGGTCAACTGGCTGGAAGATCTTGTCAAGCATGGGAGCCCAAGAGTTAATGAGTGTTTATGATTTTTTTCCCCAGGCATGTTTACAAGCCCCTTTTGAGGCACGGCTACAGTAAGTTCACTGGACAAACTGTCGTTTTCTTCATCTCGGCTACCTTCCATGAGGTAAGGTTAAAGATCAATTCACTTGGCAAATGTCATAGGTCATTTCCTTTCTTGAGTTTACACAGCCATCTTAGGTCAGCAAAGGCGGATCAACTATTATCATCCCATTAATCCGTCTACTGTCTGACCATTCAATATCATTCACTGTAGTTTTGAATGGTAAATATAATATGCCAGCCTAAAATATGATATCATGTAGGGAATGCATCTACACAGTGCATAGTCAACCCTCCTACTGTCAAACCATTCAATATCATTCACTGTGGTTTTGATCAATAGAAAAAGTATGCCAGCCTGCATGCGATAAGATGTGGTGAATGCCTCTGCACATTTAACCCTCATACTGTCTGACCGTTGAGTATCACACGTTGCCTTATTTCTCTTACTTGCAGTACTTGCTGAGTGTCCCTCTCCACATGTTCCGTTTGTGGGGCTTCATGGGAATGATTATGCAGGTGAGCTTAACAAATAAATAAATAAGGTTCTTGATTTTGTAGATCTTCAAAACCTTAGGTTTTAGAAGTACGTTGTAACTGGTGTACACAACATTTGTAAGATTAAAAATATTGATGTTCACAGATTTGCACACAACTTTAGTATGAGGATGGTTACGGTGGGTAAGCTGGGTAAGGTTGCTAGTCTTTAGGCCATCAGGGCCCGGTTTTATGGCTCTGCTTCTTACCGTAAGCAAAGAATCGGTGCTTACAAAGCGTGGAAATGCGCGCTAATACATCAAGTGTATTTCACAAGTTAGCAGGGTATTTTTATGTGGGATTTAAGGCACTGCATGGTGAGGTATTAATGTATATTTGGTTTGCGGTAACACCGTGTGTGTATCTACTTGCTGGGTAGATTTTTTTCTTTTGAGAAGTTGTCTTGCTGTATAATCTACTGCCGCGTGGTAGATATATCGGACGTGTGCACGTGTGTACTCCACGTACCTAGGCATTCTTCATTTACACAGCTAGCGCAGACATTTTGCACTTGCCCTGTAAGCGAAGAATGGTGATTGCCAGCACAGAATTCGGTGGTAAGCAGAGCTACAAAATTGATCCCTTTTCATTCAATTCACATTTATTTTCACTAACATATTTCCACAAATTCGAGAACTACATTGTAATGCATATATATAAAAGACAGAATAAGAATAAACTAGCGGGAAAGCGCGTGGAGGCAAGGCCCAAAATAAGCCAGGTAGCTTGTAGCGGCTTGCCTTTACATAACAAAATACATAAACTAAGGGTACATGCTTAGGACAATACAAAGACGAAACAAACAGACAGACAGACGAACAAACTACTGGAGAAAATGACAATGACAAAGTATGCAAAAACTCAAAGGAGAAGAACGGTATAGAAACTATGTTACATACTGGGAAATAAGGAACTTTTTATAAGATGTTTTGAACCTAGCCACAGAGGATGAGGCTTTGATAGACTGGTCAACCGAATTCCAAAGACGAGGACCATAGTAACAGAGAGTATTGGATGTGTATGATGTGCGTGCGAATGGGACGTGCATGTTGTTTCTAGATCTAGTGTTGTGGTCATGAATGTCTTTATTATAGGTGAAGTAAGAATATGGAAGGTTATTGGTTATCTGCCCTAGAATGTGGCAGGGTTCAAATTCCACCTGAGGTCCCTAGGTTTCTGCAGATCTTCTAAAACATGTGGGGACAAAAATTTAAATATGGCACAACTGTCTAGAGTTATATATAAACACAATTCAAACCTGTGTCTTCGTTTTATTCTCCAGATACCCCTGGCGATGTTTGTCAGTGCCTTCTTGAGTGGCTTCACGGCCAACATGGCCGTCTGGGTGTCCATCATCATTGGCCAGCCTATCGCCGTACTCATGTACGTCCACGACTACTACATAGAGAACTACATCATTGCAAATGCTACGGCCAGTTAAGTAGAATTGTTGAACGCCAGGTCATCTCACCCCCTTGTGAAGTCGCCAACAGCAAAGTGACTCCCCAGCAATCCCACCCTCTGTTGGAACAATCTCGCCCGTTTACAAAGTCTACCGGTCAAAGTCGCCCCCAAATGATTTTTTTTTGTAGTGTAAAGGTGAGATAAATATTGCTAATCGTCAAAAATGTGATAGGTCAGTATGGAGTTCCGCCAAAGAACAACAAACTTACAAGCTCTTCAAAAACTTTGAAACAACAACACGAACTTTACAATCAGCACTGGGTGACTTTGTTGTGGGCGACTTTGTTGTGTGTGACTTTTGTGGGCGACTTTGTTTTTGGCAACTTTGTTTTTGGCAACTTTGTTTTTGGCGACTTTGTTTTGGGTGACCCTGTTTTGGATGACTTTTTTGTTAGTGACTTTGTTCTGGGCGACTTTGCTCCCTAGCGATGACTGGCTTCCAAATGATCTACAAGAGAAGTCTGGTGCTTAATCTTGACTTAACCAGTTCGCTTCCTTTTCCTGTTAACCTGTGCGGAATTAATTTCAAGCAAAAAGCTTATTTTCAGTCAAAAGCTTTTGTTTCTTTTTTCTAGCCATCTATAATCCATCTTTACTAAATCATGGCTGGTATGTGAAAGAAAAAGGTCTCTGATAAAGGCATTATGTTCAAAGAGTTAATCAGTTCAATGTTTTCAGTGCCCTTTGACTTGGGCCACAGAACCATGACCATGACATGGACTAATAGTGAAACAGTTGCCTGTGTACACTTAACCCGTCACAGTACCTCACCACACATGGCCTGTTGACATGACCACCGCCAACCGAACAGAAACTTGAATGCCGGTTTATAAGACCAGCGATATGTGTTGCATTGTGGGTCTTGTTGCGTCCTCTAAAGCGAACTGGTGAAGAACAGGAAATAATTTATAGTAATCGTGTCTTCAAATTTGAATTTTTGTATATCGGACAAATTGTATATAAATTATAGTGTGGTGAATAAATGAAAGTAATGAAAGTGTGAGTGTATGAAAACGAATGGGAGTGATTTTGAAGGAAGGGCGACTAAGGCCCATTTAAAAAACCCTTGGCTCTGTCTCCGGCTTAGACTCTGTCTAGCCTTTTGAGAGCACACTGACAATGGTGAATTACTGGCTTCCAGAAGGGCCTAGATATGAGATCTCTACTTGCTGTAGATTCCTGTTGTGCTGCTCTGTCGAACAGAGCTGTGTGGGGTTGAATCGTCTTTCAGTCAATTCACTTCATTCGTCTAAATTAAACTGTAAAATGAGCTAAGTAAAAACGTTGGCAGGTTTATGATAAAAGGAATTTTCCAAAAGATTGAAAATACGACATTGTCTTGAAACAAATTTACATGTGAGTTTTTAGTTTTGTTTATTTGTTTTCATGATTTCTGTAACCCTAATGGACAGGACCAGAGCCGTTTATAGAGAGAGTTGCAACAGCGACAACTTGCGATAAGAAGCTATTTTCAATTCAAAAAACGCATGTGCACACATAGGGTGCCAGACTAGACTGCACATTGGGTTGTGCTGGATTTGGACCACAAATGGCACCCAGCAACTAAGTGACCAAAGAAAACTTTTCCCTCTATGTCGCAACTCTCTCAATGCCGAGCTCTGAACAGGGCAAAGGCCCTGAAATGTCACTATTTCCTTCCTTTTTATTTTACCCTTGGTTAAGATGTAATTTAGGTAGTGTTGTATTGTTGAGACTAAAGGTATAATAATAACAAAAAAAAACAACAATAATATATATTTTTCATGGAAGGTTGATAACTATTTTATTGGAAAAACAAATTAGATACAGTTTTTCTAGTTCAACAAAATCCGTCTCAAATGAAAGATAAATTTGGGGGTTTTTGGACGAATTTTTTAATTCCAATCCCCTAGAGACAATACCTTAAAATCGTTTAACTCCTGGTAACATTTGTCAGAGGTTTGACCAACCAGTTGAAACCATTCGATCGGTTGGATTGCGTAGGGTGGCACAACTCTGCACTAAACTAACTGTGTATTGTGTAGATGCATTGAGCACATGGTATCGTTGTGTGCCTGGCAGAAGGTTGTTAGCAATTACTATGTGAAAATATTATGTTTCAACGAAGCCAAGTTTTAAGGTTTTTATCCTTTAAGTCATCATAGATAAAGAATACTCCACAAGTGAATGTTCAGCAACGAACACATTTTAGGATTCAAACTTGACGATCTAGTGGTTAAGACATCTGCTCTAGAATGCAGGGGATGTGGGTTCGAATCCCACCCCAGTGACCTGTGGATTTTTTCCGTCAGGAATTGGAAAGCACTGAGTAAACAAGGCTCATTACACATTGGTGTAAGGGTAAAACCAAAGTAAAAAATAATTACATAACATTTATGCCCTATTTTTGTGAAAAGTTGAAATTTTCACTTCAGTTTGCATGAAAAAACTTTGTACTGTGCAAGGGTATGTTCCTGTAACATAAATCTAATTTTGATTAAGAATATTGGGTGAGAACAAACCTATAACTAATTTTTCTTGCTGCCTTGTTTGATATTTTTTGGAGTGATTCACAGATTGGCGGACGCAAATTTCATTCTTAAATCTAGATGGGTTTAGTCAATCAAAAGTTTGTTTTAGCTATTTTTCTTTGTACGTATATTTGATATTGCCTTTCAGCTCAAGAATTTTTTTCCGACTTTTTGAAGCTTGTATAAATCATTTTTGATTCACTCAGAATTCTATCTTTTATCAAGTGTTGATGGCGACAGTAATATGCAACATGCCTTGGTTATACTACACACAAATATTCTAATACAAAATATAGTGTAAATGCTATCATTTCATTCTAAGTAGGCCCAGAGTAGGATTATGTGGTGGTAAGCAAAGTGAAAATATCCTTTCATCTGCATGATAAATTTTCTTAGAACTGCAGGAAGCTTATTGAAAACTGAAGGGTAAAGTGAGAGAAGTTGACCACTCATAGTGAGGGAAAAATTTCACACTTTTTAATTGAACTTACAAAGGCTTGATCCTTAACAAAAAGAAATTAAATTCCCCTGGCTTACTGCACCGTACAATTCTACATTAACACCTATTAGTGTTCCAAGTTCTTTTTATAAAAGGAAACATTTCAACCCGGTATTCATAGCCGCCGTCGGACTCAAGTTCTGATGGTTGAATCAGTGGGTTCGAGTCCCTGTCATGACACTTGTGTCCTTGAGCAAGGGACTTGACCATAATTGCTTCTCTATCCCAGGTTTATAAATGGGAGCCTGAAAGTGCTGAGACAGTGTTGTGTTGGATTAACCCTTTATGCTAATTTAAGCAGATTTGGGTTGTATGCTCCCTCGGGGTTGAGAAAGTCTGAGGAATGGTCTAAATATGCCTGATGAACAAGGATAATAATGTTGTAAAGCGCCTTGATCTAGCTACAAGGATATGTGCAGTTCTATGTAAAAACTCTGTTTCAAAATTCACCACTGCCAATGGAAGTCCTTGATAAATCTAGCCATTGTACTGTCTTACTATCAAATCATTGTCTGAAATTAATTTTCTGTAGCCCATACTTATACTTTAAGAATGCATAACTGTTAAAGGAACCATATGTCAGTATTTTAAAAAAGGAGTAGAAAGCTATATCCAAAGACTATAATGTGCTCTTAAGTATAGTATTTTAACTGACAGAAAAAAATAAGTCATGATCATTTCAACGGTCAATCATAGTGATATTTTTTAACAACTAATGAAACAAAGCCAGAATACTTTGAACTATTTAAATATAGAAGAAGATTTTGAATAAGACATACCCCATCAATATTAAGATAAGAATATTAAAGTTGTGTTTTATGATTTGTTTATTACTATTGTTATTATTAGTTTTGAGAATCGTGTAGAGACTTTAAGGGCAGGGTACTCTTTTGGTATTACAACGATCCATTAAGCCACGCCCATTTCTCATTGACCAATCACAACCGCGAAATCTGATCACCATTTGAGCCGTTTGGTGATCTTTGCACTAATAATGGTGTTTGGTGATCGGGTTTCGTGGTTGTGATTGGTCAACTCGTAAGGAGGCGGGGCTTAATGGATCGATCTATTGTCAAAGACCAGTATCCTCACTTGGTGTGTCCTAAGATGCATCAAATAACAAACCTGTGAAAATTTTGGCTCAATAGACTGTGCAAGTCTCGCGCGTAATCGAACTTCCGGGACCATAGTGGTCCCAACCATATGGAGTTTTACGTGGGCGAGATTTTGTTTCGTCAATTATTTTAGTTTAACGTAGGTTATGACCTAGAAAAGTATAAATGTTGTTGGGAATGTAATACTAAGTGATAACAACATGTGAAAGTAAAACCAATTCAACAATATAACGAAGAAAACCCAAGAATTAAACTTGACCTCAGCTTCCGGTTATTGCAAAAAATTAAGAATTTTGTGCTCGCCTCCGATCATAAAACTTACATAAACACTTGTTTTGGATGCGCAATTATAATCGCAAGCAAACCCTTTTCATTGCAGTCTATGGTTGTTGAGGCGTCAGCATCCTCTTTTAGGCATCCTTGTCCCAGAGTTTTAATTTTTTTTCAATAATAATATACACACTATTGTGGTTGTTTTTTCAAAAGCTAAAACTTTTCATAAAATTGTAATGATTTATTTTTGTTCTTCAGATTTTGTCATGAGATATAATTTAAAACAAAGATTTAATTTCAGAAATAAACATGTTCTTCGTTTGACGTGTTTTCTCGTTCGGACACGCGCGAGACTTGCACAGTCTATTGGTCATCGAAGTAGCATTAAAGTATTGAAAGAAATAACAACCTTGTTTGGCACAATTGTGTGCTTTCAGACGCTAGAGACCGAAGCCTTTCTCAGATTCAAACTTTTGTGTAGACAATAATCTCTTTCTCCAAAACTACTTTACTTCAAAGGGGGTCTTTTCTAACAATCTTTTTGTAAAATCAACAGCTCTCTAGAGCTCTTTACCAAGTAAGTGTTTATGGCCATTAACTTGTGGAGTAATTACCAAAAGTACACCCTGCCTTTAAGAATGCCTGTGTTTAGGTAATCTGTTATATACAGTCAAAATCGCTTCTCAATGCAATAAAGAATCGTAATGTTATAATTCCACCATTTTTATTGTAAAGTAAAAACAAATAAAGAATACAGTCTGAAATGATTGCCGGTGTGGATTTGCGTTTAGTAATTTCGAATATAATTTCAACTCTTAAAGTTAAACTGAGAATTTGACCTTGTTTGGTGTTCTAAAACAAAGTTTCGAAATATTTGTTTTCCCTTGTCTATACTACTTAATTTGCAATTAACGCACGTAACTGACTCGATCAGCTCAGAAAGAAAGCAACAAATTAAGGCTGTAAACATTTTAGCGATGCAATTCTATGAGCGGTCATAATTATATAGAATGTTATTTTGATTACATAAGACTCCACAACGGCCCCCTTTCGACTACGTCACCGTGGAAGCAGGCAGACCTTTTCCCGCCATCAATTATTTTATGCTGCATCGTTAAGAACGGAGGAGGCGGGCGAAGGTGACAACTTTTATCTCTATATAATCAAACCGACGATGCCCTACGGGTAGATACACGCTTAACACAGCATGTTGTGTGATGAGAAAAACATCTGCTGCCTTCACCAACACAGAAGTTCTTTCAGAAACGCTCCAACGTCTTATTTCTTATAGGAGAACCCTTTTGCTGTATCATTTCTTTTAACTGATGAAGTAAACTCGGGGTTAAAGCTAGTGGAGCAACCGTGCCAACGCGATGGTGTTAAAAGAAAGGATATTTTAATTGGTCTTGCACTGGCCTCGTCTCCCAAGTATGTAGCTGCGGATTTCCAGCGGGGATGTGTGATGTGGTCCTCAGTGATCAATCTAAATTCATCTTGGGATAATGCGAGTCGTCCCAAAGGAGCTGAGATGACACCATAACCGGTCCAGACATCATTTTTGCGCATCTCATCATCCCCCGATCAGAATATCCTCAGGGAGAACGATGTATAACATAGCGGAGAGAAGGAGGTTGAGGGAAGAGAGGAGCAGACAACGCGAGGTAAGTGACCTCTTAGACAATCCGTGACCTTATTTGGACATTTGCGCTCAGATGTTGTCTCCATTAATTTTGCTTTTTCTTTTCGAGGGGTGGTGATATCTCACTTAAAACCAGGAGACAAAGTTTGCTGTAAGTGAGCTGTTTACCACATTTATAAAGAGTCACGTTTCGACGGATGCATCTAATTAAGGACAGGGTGTTAAATTACTTCCCGAAAGCAAGTTGAAAAAAACCAATTGAACAAAAAACCAAACAAACGATCTCAAAACCAGGTAAAAAAAAATAGTGTTGTACATCCTTTTCCTTGGGTAAATTTCGGTATTTTGTTCGGGCAGATTTTTACTAAACGTTTTGACACCTTTATAAAAATAGTGTTTCATCGAGACACATCTGAGATTACAAAGCTCAACAAAACAGTTCAGACAAAAAATAATCATAAACGAACCTCAAGTTCCTTCCTACTCAATTTTATCAAAGAAAAAACCCCCATACACATGTACAAAATGTATTTATAACTTTGTTAAGATAAAATGGTCATAAAAAGGCAAATATGAAAGCGTTTAAAGTGATTTTCAGATACGCCCGAACATTCCCTTTAAAATAAAAAATCCTCGGCGCCAAGATCTAGTCTGAAACTTCAACGATGGCATATCAATCCCGACTCTATGATTATTTATTTTAAGGAATAATTGGCTTGAGCTTGTTTTTAATGACTCATTGGACCGGGTATATTGCAATGTAGGCCTATAAACTTTAATAGGAAGATCAACATTTTAAAAGAGATAGTAGGAAGATGGAAGATAATTTTAGACAATTATTAACGCAATGTTAGTGTTGCTGTACCATTCTGTGTATCAGTTGCAAAAACTAATGAATAATGCTACATCATCTAGAAAAATCCTCATACAAATTATAGGGAGACCTCAAAAATTAGGGCTAGATACACAGTTGGTCAGGTGAATCAGGTTCAAATCCCTCTCCAGTCAATACATTTTTATGTTTTCACTAAATAGCAATCGGTAAAAAGTCTGTTCTTGTTGTGTGCACAGTTTGCATGGGACGTAATAGACCCCGGCATATGGCTATATTCCTGTGCCCATTAAATTGTACACAGTGTTTGAGGATGCAGACCGCTACGTTGCGGTGCTGTGGACCCGGGATATGGCGATATTCCTGTACCCATTGCTTGTGCACAGTGTATGAGAATGCAGACCGCTACGTTGCGGTGCTGTGGACCCGGGATATCGCCATATTCCTGTACCCATTGCTTGTGCACAGTGTATGAGAATGCAGACCGCAACGTTGCGGTGCAGTGGATCCGGGATATGGCGATATTCCTGTGCCCATTGCTTGTTGTGCACAGCAATGGACACAGGAATATATATGCCCAGTGCACAGTGTATATGGGCCGGGGTGGACCCGGGATATAGTAATATTCCTGTACCCATTGCTTGTGCACAGTGTACGAGAATGCAGACCGCTACGTTGCGGTGCAGTGGACCCGGGATATGGCGATATTCCTGTACCCATTGCTTGTGCACAGTGTATGGGCCGGGGTGACCCGTAATATGGGCATATTCCTGTGTACATTGCTTGTGCGGATATGGCCATATTCCTGTCCCCATTGCTTGTGCACAAAGTTTATTGCCTAAAGAAAATGCTTATAAAGAGGGCGCTGTTTAAGTTAACCGTTAAGTAAAACAACCAAGGGTCCAGTTTATGGTTAAACAACTTATTTAGGCATACCTGCCATGCTCCTGCCAAGCAAGAAAGATAGGTAGAAAATCGTATAAAAGAAAGGCAAATATTTTCATATTATTATAATGAATTACTTTCTTATTGTTAAAATTGCTTTAATATGAAGGAATAGAACATTATTTTAGCCTATAATATAGTAAGTAATGTTTTGGGGAAAAACCGAATCAAAACCACCAAAAACGAAATAAATCAATCGAAATGTCCTTCCTTTTTATTTATATTTTAAATCAGAAACCTTGTTACTTTAAATCTCAAATTTACCGATTTTTTTAATACATAATAATGTATGAAAAGTTAGCCTTAAAAAAGTGGGGCTGTCCCAAAACAATGGCAGACTAGTCGGGTACCAGTTACATTCGGTGACCCCGCGACCGAATGTACACAATACACATGGGAAAAACTTTGTTATGCACGCAATGTATTTGCAATCTGCCGATCGCCATCAGTAGAGTTTAGATCTTGGATGGAAGTAAGATGGCGTTTACGTGTAGGGTCCAATATTTGGACGATACTGACCCCTTTGCCAGCACTGTGTTCCCCGAGCCCACCAGGCCCCCTTCTTTCACATTCAACGAGTACCTCCCGCTGATCGACCAGTTGCCTGCAGTCTCCAAATTTTTGAGAGCACCGCATAAAGTAGGTTGATCCCCCCTTGATGATTGTTGTTTTCTGTCGACTGTGTTCTGTATACATTCCCTGTCCAAAAACATTGCATTACCTTGTCCTTGTGACCAGGTTGCATGTTTTTGCTGTATTTCAACGATTTGGACGCCTGATGTCATGGGTGACGTCAGATTTTAATATTTCAGTTCTCCCTCTACCTTTGTAATGTGTTGTCATTGATGTCAATTATCTGTCACTCAGTAAATTTAGGTGATTTTATTTTGATATTTGTGGTGTAACTGTAACTTTGAAACTGTTGAGTGTTGGTGTTATCTGCATAGTGACTACTAAACTGACGACGTGTACTGTATACAGATAAGACAACTGATTATTGCACTTGAACTTGATTAGTTTAACTTATGACAATTTCAAACTTAAATATGACTGAAACATAGACCCAGTAACTGGGGCGCTGTACTCCTTTTTTGAAATTTTGACATCATCGGTCATTACTAATAGTAATACTAGGGCCCCAGCGAACGACAGTATGGTCATACACCATGATCCAACTCTCAGTTGTATCAACAGGTGCCCTGCCTCAACCGCGTAGTCGTAACGGTTGAGGCAGGGCACCTGTCTAAAATTTGACAGGTGCCCTGCCTCGACCGTGACGATTACGCGGTTGAGGCAAGGCACCCGTTGATTATACAGGTGCCCTGCCTCAACCGTGACTACTACGCAGTTGAGAAAGGGCACCCGTCAAATTTTAGACAGGTGCCCTGCCTCAACCGCGTAGTCGTATTGGTTGAGGCAGGGCACCTGTCGATACAACTGAGAGTTGGATTATGATATATGACCATACTGTCGTTCGCTGGGGCGCTACAGTAGTACGACCGATGATGTCAAAATTTTGAAAAAAAGGAGTACAGCGCCCCAGTTACTGGGTCTAGCTGAAACAAAGAAGAGCGGGAATTGAATCCTGCGAGACTGCGACCTCTGGAATAACGTGCCGGTGCTCTACCAACTGAGCCTGTATCTTATCTATCTAATTTAACCCTATTTTGGTGGTTTCCCTATTTTGTTTAAAAAACCTTTGTTTGGGGGTGCACTCAACCTATTACTGCCGTGTAGCCAGGGATCACAACCAAGTTTATGATACAACTTGGGAAGCAGTATAGGGGCAGGGGATTCTTAACTGTCAATGTCCCCCTCCCTCCCAACTTCTCTTGGCAATTGTACACAACGGGTACATACCACAGAGAGCTTGAATTTGGTGGGCTAATCCATAAGATCAAATGTGCTTGTAGCTGAAAATGTTCACAGGACCAGAAAGTTTTTTACAATGACCATAAAATTTCCACACAGTTTAATATAAACTGTTAGTGTGATGCGAACAGAAGATTTACCTTGTTTGTCTTTTGGGCAAGTACTCATTGATTCCGTACTCAACAGAATTCAATTGAAAGCTATTTATCAGTCTCAAGTCAACATAATTTTTCTAATTTTTAAAGAGATTAGAGCAAGGAGCTTTATGATTATACATAGTGAGGTATTACTAGTCAATTGAAAAACACAAGACTGCCGGTCTTGACCAGTAGTGAGTTTACTGGCCCGACACTAAATTCACTGCCCTCGGGCCTGTGGAACATTGTAAATTCTGAGTTCTGGCACAACTAATACAGAATGTAGTATTAAGATCATCCATGCACAGTCGTTCAGAATTTAACCCCAGATACTTTAGATTAGTACGTGCGTCTTTATAATGGATTGAGAGTGTGGTACGACATGTATGATACATACATGTACTGTATGTACACCTACTACATGTACTGTATGCGGGTACCCACTGCCAATGATTCGAACTGCCTCTAGCCATTGTGCTAGCTAGGTGGTATAGTGGTAAGACATCTGCTCTAGCGATGCAAAGGTCATGGGTTCGAATCCCACCCGAGTGAATTGCCTGTGGATTTTTTTCACAGAACTCGGGAAAGTACTGAGTATGCAGTGCTTAACACACATCGGTGTAAGGGTAAAAACAAAATTATATTCATTATCCCCGATGCAAAAAAAACCCCTGAAAAATCCGTACTACATATTGTTATAATTACTCCCAGTCTAGTCAAAGATCTTTCTCTGCAGAAAATGTTCAACTATGACTGACAAACCAAGTCTTTTTCAAACTGTTTTGTCTCTGGTGTCATTTAACCTATCTTCCCAAACCCTTCAAAATCCAATGGCAATTTTTGTTTGGTTTTGTTGGACTGAGGACTGCACTAGTAAATTGATGATATAACACATTGAATCAGGCAATCCACCATAATCAGAGTCTAACAGTTAGGGTGTTGAGTTTACCATTCGGTGTTGGATTTTGTTGGAGCGAGGAAAGATCTCATCAAATCACTAAGCTTGCCAATTGATCTATTAGGCCTAATAATAGAAATAAATCATTAGCAACTTGAAGGGCTCACACTGATCTGTCATTGTATGTTTTCTACTTTCAGCTTGAAGACTGTACCCTCCAGCTTTCTCACAATGGATATTACTTGGATATAGAGTCTTCCATAGATGAACAGAAAGATGACTTTGAAGGATTCAACAAAGAGTATGTTGTGTTTTTATTTTTGATAATGATTGAATTAGTTTCAAAATATGAAATGTGTTACGCTTTAACCCTCCTACTGTCTGACCATTCAATACCATTCACTGTGGGTTTGAATGATAGATAAGCTATGCCAGCCTTGCAATATGACAGCATGAGGGAATGCATGTACACAGTACACAGTTCTGTGCACAGTTGTGCCACCATACACAACTTTGGCAGTTGAATGGTTTCAAATGGTTGGTCAACTCACTTGAAAATGTTGCGAACGGTAGGAGGGTTAAAATAACTTTGCATATTTGTTTGGGTGCGTAGCAAGCCTGATACTTCATGGAGGCATCAGATGCAAATGCCTTCATGCCCCTGATGTTTGCCCGTCCATTCTTGTACATTGTATGCCACATTTGTGTTTACCAAATGATAAAGGTCTGGAATCGGGGATTACACAACAACCCCCAGAAAAAGGGAGATTACAAGCATGAATTCCAGTACCTTCTTTCCCTCTTTGTGGGTGAACCGATGTGTAGCACAGTAAGTGTGCATGTCTGTGCAGACTACAGAATGGAATGTCCGGGTGAATATTCATGTCAGACGTCCGACTGATAAACAAATTTAGAGCACTCTGAAGTTGTTCTGGGCAACAAAAACCGCCCGCTGTAAGCCAGTTCAGAAAAATTTGGCAGAAATATACGTCGGATATCCGACGTGAACTGGTTTTAAATTTAAGGAAATATTGCCTTGCCCTTACACGACTGAAGTAGTAGGCCTATTAAGCCTGTATCTCCTAGTGTAGATCATGAAGTCTTACGTACACAAAGACTTACCCATCTAGTTCTGTGCATGACAAAACTGTCACCATACACAACTCATGCAATTAAATGGTTTTCCTTGAAAATTACATGTATTGTGTCCAAGAGTATCAGGTATAAACAGTTTGATTGTGAAACAAATATTCCCGGAAAAAGCAGTTTGTTGGCTTGTGATTAAAGCCAATGGTGTAACTCATTCTAGAACAAATCAGAGGTGAATGGTCAACACACTTCATACATGTAGGGGAAGTTTCAGGAGATAATGCTGTTACAGGATTGGTAGAGCTGACAAAACAGTCGCAGACAGTGTTCATGTTTTGTGTGATCAACCATACGTGAAAACAACAAAAGGAAAATTTGTTGTGTGAGTCAGGAAAAACCAAGTACAAATTTCAGCACGTAAACACATCATATCCCTAATTTTGGTTGTAACAACTGAAATCAGCAGATTTTTTATTATTAAAAAAAAAAAGGTTTTCAGATAGGGGCCCTACAACTTTTCTCGAATATGACTTTGTTTTAAAGGCACTGGACACCTTTGGTAATTGTCAAAGACCAGTATTCTCACTTGGTGTATCCCATCATATGCATAAAATAACAAATCTGTGAAAATTTGGACTCAATTGGTCATCGCAGTTGCAAGAAAATAGTGAAAGAAAAAACACCCTTGTTGTACAAATTAGTGTGCTTTCAGATAGGAATAAAAGGCTTCTGGCTAGAAGTCTTTTAATATTTTAGTGAGAAGTTACCTCTTTCTCAAAAACTACGTTACTTCAGAGGGAGTCGATTCTCACAATGTTTTATACTATCAACAGCTCTCCGTTGCTCGTTACCAAGTAAGTTTTTATGCTAACAATTATTTTGAGTAATTACCAAACATGTACAGTGCCTTTAAAGGGAAATATTTTTCAGAAAAAATGGTTCTAATGTAGTGTAGGAACTTTATAATCAGTAAGCTTTCTAACTAAAATTAAACAACAATTTTTTTATCCTTACTACATTGTAATTCGGTATATAATCTAAACATTGTTCATTCTAAAAACAGAGATGGGTGGCACGTAGACCCCCCCCCCCTCCCACCCCTCTCCCCTGGCACTACCCATAATTGACCCGAGGTACAGTGGGCTCTGTTGTTCCAGAAACAAACATAACATGTCATTTTGTGTTACACAGTATCATTTTTTTCAAAATCCAGACCAAAGAATCACCCCCCCCCCCCCCATGGCCATTCTACCATTGCATTGCTGCATGGTCAGCTACTTTAAACTTATCCCCCCCCCCCCCCCAAACACACATGTTTCATTAGAAATAAACCATGCCCACGATCGTTCTCTAAGGAATGTCATAAAAGTATTTATTACATCAAATCCAAGTTGGCATTACGCCTGGGAAAGAAGTTGATACACTTTGAAACTTTACTGCCACTTTGACATCTCGAGGAAATTCCTGGACAGCTGGCTGTAAATTGTGGGCGTACATAAATAAGCAAATTTTCAGTTCTTGGATACATGTAGATATATATCCATTGTAATGTAAGCCCCCAAGATTTGCTTTTTTTTTAAAGAAAGAGATAAACAGAGTCATCAAGTTTACACTTTAGGTGAACTTTGTCTGATTATTATTTGTTAAAGAAGAAGTTCGTGTTATGTGGTAAAAATTCATTCATTTCTCCTAATGAAGAATAATTTAGCAATTTCTGTTCATAACGTAACATTTTAAAACGAAAAGTGAGACCAAAAGGATGGAAAATGCACTTAATTTTGCTGATTAACCAACTTTCTAGTAAATTAAATTACTCTTCACTTTTCAAAAGGCACCAGCCTGCCTGCCTGGACTTTAAAATTCCTAAGTTGGGTAAACTGTTTTGTAAAATATACCAACCTATAAACAACTTCACACCAATTTGACAACATTTGGTTTATAGCCACTGGCAGGAAATGCTGTCGGTTGATAACAAAGATAATGGAAGTCTAGCCAGTCTGTGTGCAGATAGCTCTCTGTCTGCTTACCTTCGGAACTCCCATCCCTTCATTTTAAGAGATAAAAAGAGAGCTATTAAACTAGATCTCCTTGAATTATTGAGGAGAACTCTTCCCGAAAGTCTGAAAAAGTGAACATTATACACAATTTGCTAAAATCTGACAGGCCTGGAATTTCACCTTTGAGAGGGCAAGGCCATTTTCAATTTTGCAAAAGTGCAATTTCATTTGAAAATCTTGAAGTCTATGGGAATCTTTTGAAGGGGCACCAAGGCCAAGACCAGGGCAACGGAGGCCATGGCTTCTGTGGCTTCCGTGTAATTCCAGGCCTGATCTGATGTTTGTGTTCTTTAAAAATGAGGTTCGGAAAAAGTAGCCTATGATTTGCATTCCCGTTTGCAGGATTGGAAAGGTGGAATGTTTTGTTGTTGTTATATAATCGAAGTAAATTAATGGCACACATCAGTTGCTAATTTTCTGCTGGGAAAGAAGTTTATATATATTTTTTTCTGAGCTTTTTTACATCCACTTTTCAGGAATGCTATTTTTTCACACTCCTTGCACAAGGTTTAATTGACTTGAATTTGTACCCTCCAGCACGTTAATCTGGAGGTCGCAGGTTCAAGACCCGCTCTGATCACTTCTTTTTTGCTAACCCCAAAACTATTTTTAAAATTACCCAGTCAGTTTCCCATGTGGTATATTACTTAGTATTAATGCTATTTACAATTGAAATATCAGGAACACCAGGTAACATTTTTGTTTGTCATAATTTTATTTGATTCAAAGTAATTTTTTTAAAATTGTGTTTTTATTTCCCCACCAGACGCAAACATTCAGTCATCCTTCGGTCACAGTTGTCGGTCAGGGTACACGCTTGTATCGGTAAGTAGAGAAACATTTTCAATTTCTGCCTTTCCACTGAATCAAGCTCTTGTTGAAATTGGCTTCCAGATATTCATCCATATAAGAGGTTTCTAAATTACATTTGAGTTTGGAGGATTTGGCAATATGGAAATTAATGTCGAGTTGAATTGAATTGAACTGAATTGAGGAAGACAATGACCTGTAGTCATGATGGTGTGGGATCAGGGTTTCTCCACAGGATTCTTCAAAACTATAGAGCATTCTGGACCAACATCTTTGAAGTTTGGCCAAAACACGCTGGGTTAAAACAATGTATATTTGGTTTGCGGTAACACCATGTGTATATCTACTTGCTACAATGTAGTTAGATTTTGTTCTTTGAGAACTTGTCTTGCTATTTATTGTACTGCCGCGGAGTAGATTATTCGGAATTCGGGAGACTTCTCAGTTCTGAAAATAATTGTCCTGCTTATTAACTACTAACTGGGCAGGAGGTAGGAAATCGGGCGGAACTTCTACTTTGGCTATGTGGATCGAGGGGACTTCTCGTTGTTAACTACACTGCCGCGGAGTGAGTTCTTAATAGGTCTCAACGTTTCGACTAGCTTGCTCTAGTCATCGTCAGATTAAAACAAGTTCCCCGGAATGTTTTCTACTTGGTGTTTATCTTTGGTTTCTTAAAATAGCCCTGTGCAATCTTGAGCACTCTAAATGGTTTTGTCTCGATGAAGTTTGTAAATTTGATCTGGAGGAAAAAATAAAATAGAAATTTTGTTTTGTATCGGCCGAAATTTGTGTGTATCGGCACGCATTCAGCTATTTGCACGTGTTGGCTCTTTAGACTAGGTTGTGTGTGGAGAGAACCCTGGGATCCAGAGCCTATCCAGAGCTTGCCCAGATCCCCAAAAGTTTAAGGGGTACTGAGTAGGCGCTGGGGTTCAGTCTGAACATTTTCTGCTACAGGCTGACAGGGGTTTTTGTTACGGGGGAAAAAAAAAACAGTCAGGACAGGAGTCAGAAGTACATTTAGCTGGTCAAATTCTCAGGCTTATGGCTTATTTTGAAACCGCTCAGACAAAGAGAATCATCTTTAATCCTAAGTAAGAAATAAAAAACATGATTTGTTTTTTTCTTTTCTTTTTTTCGTTCAATTTGAAGGCTATTGTAAATAAATTCATGTTATTTTAAAAGAAACCCAAATCCCTGAAGTTTTGGGGGAGATTTGTTTGACCATTACACAAAAACTGATCCCACCGCAGACTGACATTTCCTGGCATGCCTGAAAATAAAATTGTAGCTGTCATGAACTTTACCCCAGAAGTAAGTTTTGCACATAGTTGTGATCAATCACTGGTCTAAGCCATAGTGAAATGGAGCTTAAATTCAATGTCATTTCATGGGTCGTTGCTTCTCAGTGAGTGAAAATATCCAGAGGTTTTTCCCCTGAGACAAAGAGAGAAAAAAGAATTGTTGTCCTCTTGTCTCCTGAACAATTTTAGTCATATATTTGTGTTGCTTTCCGAACTAATGTTTAATCATTTTTATAGTTTGCTAGCTTAGGTGTAAATCTGTTGTTACAAAATAACAAATAGGAATAAATAGAAGTATAAGAAGAAAAAAAGGGAAACGGTTGTTTTTGATACTCAGGTATGCACGCTCACCACAATTTCTTTTAAACATGGCCTTTACCTGAACAGCCCCTCTTTTTCCTCATTCTATCATGTCTGCAAAGCACACTGAGTAACCAGCGAAGCATGCTGGTTCCATTGTGTAGAACTCTGTCTGAGTCCAGACGAGAATTTAGCTTTTTTTTTAAGTTTTTTTTTTGTTTTGACGATGACAAAGATGATGACAACCAGTTGTAAAGGTACTTTATTATTGATCGAAAAAAAATAAAGGTTCAACATTGTTGTTGCTTTTTACAAGAAATCAACCAACAAACAAACAGCTGGTACTTAATGGAGGCTTCTGAGGAAATTGCCTCCATGCCCCTTGGTCATTGACTTAATACTCTTTGAGATACAGTAGAAATTTCCCATTTTCTGTTCCAGTTTGTTTTCCTGATAGAGGTTCTCTTTTAAAAATGAAAACATTTTGTTAAGAACGAATTATCAGGCAAGAATGGATTAGTTAACATAATACAGTTTTGTCACATTTTAATTTTTTTTTTTGGGGGGGGGAATTTTTTAGAAAAATATTGTTGCTATCATTAAATATTGTTATTGAATAAATTTAAATGATTTTGGGTTGAACAAGGAAAAATTGACTAGAGCGGGATTTGAACCAACGACCTCCGGATTGACGTGCTGGCGCTCTACCAACTGAGCTATCTAGCCCTATGTTGGCGGTCTCCCTATTTTGTCAATATTCTTGTTCGGTGGGTGCCAGTCAGAAGCCATTCAACCGTAAACTGCCTTGTAGCCAAGGATCACACACCCGAGTTTAAGATACAACCTGGGAAACGGGATCACCATAAGGGGATAAATTTATTTACATCAAAATTGTTGAGATGTACAGTAGAAGTGCAAAGAGCCATTCCAACAGCTTTTTCCCATGTTCTGCTGGATCTCCCTGCCTGATGCATGTTCCCCTCCATTCAATAATCTAACCTTTTTTTATAAGGGAAATAACAATTCCTACATTCGGCTTCACTAAGTTCTTTCATCATATATTTTCCTTCTTTGTAGCTTTTTACCAAGAGTGGCTTTAAGCCTTGTTTGCGGCAAACTTACATTTGCTAAAAAACATTTTGAAACTATAAAAATATAACCTGAATAATATAATGATAACAAGTTTGGTTTGTAGAAAATTGTTGATCTCTTAACTTTCAAGACAGAACGGTGACTATATTGATAATGGGACCCAGTCATACATGATGATGATTCCAGACAGCGATACTGCCCACTTACTCTTGAGCTGGTATGGAATTTTAAGTGAGATTCTGAACATGCTGTGCAGGCTCTACAGTATAACCTAAAACACCCACAAAACGTCCCAAAGTCTGGTGCAATAATAATGACCGGCTGTGTAATGTTCATCCTCAAATCTGGAGGCAAGATAGCGTGTCTCCTTTGCTGGGTGTGACTGGGAAACATTTGTGACTTTGTTGGAGGACTTCACAAAGCAGTCTTCATGATTTAGGTCTTCCAGTAACACCCACTCTTCTTTCTCTGTTTTGTGGCGACTTACAGTGCAGGCCCGCTGCTTCATCCAGTTCAGTTCAGTTCAGTTCAGTTCTTTGATATTTTTCACCACACTAAATAGGCAAATTATATAATACAATGGATATGAGCAAACATACATGACAATAGAGTAACCTTATAAAGGTAAGATAGCAATTAACAAATTAGCAAATTATGTAAAGTAATAATAAATGGAAGTATGAGGCAGACAGTTGAAATGCATAGTGGTGGAAGGAGACGCCCAAAAAGTAGTGCTTGTCTCTTATGGGGCCCCATGAATGTACAATTGAGCAAGAAGAGTGAACAACTTTATGTAGCATTAAGCATTTGTAAACAATTAAGACAAGTACAAACAAACGGATACCTGTCACTCTCTTAATCCTGGTAAAACCCAAGAGTCAGAAACAATTATTTACTGAACAAGGAGTCCCTAAATTTATGCTTGAAGGATATTAAACTGGGAGCAATTTTAAGAGTACTTTCTAGTGAATACAACAACCTACATGTATAGGACCTTTATGCTTGATTGTTCTGCAAGAAAGTGTCGAACAGGCAAGTGGTTGATGGAATTCAAGTCAATGGAGACGGTGATTGCCTCTAAATGAATCCCCTTAAATTACAATCCCCTTGAAATGTTCCTGTGGAAATTTACATTTATCTCAAAGAGATGCCCTTCTCCTACCTAGAAAAAACTGCCCTGCCCATTACCGGGCTTGATAGTGAGTGGGTTGTGAGATACAGCCCCGTTCATATTACAGAGCCAATTCCAAGGATATAAAAACCACAGGAAATTTCTGGGAAGTTTTAACCCCACCACCACCTTGTGTTTGTTTTCACACTTGATGCAATTTTCCTTGAAAATAATGAACGCTCAGTAAAGCTAACCCCAAGGTTATCGCGCTTTAAAACCCTACTTCGAAAGCAGGAGTAGCGTTTTCCTGGGAGACGGCTAGTTCCTAGCAGCAAGGATTAGTTATTCAACAAGGAAAGTTAAATTCAACAAAATTTCCTGGGAATTTCCCTGAAAAGTTGTCATGTGTAATAAGGGGATTTTGTGGACCAAAACCACAAGAAAAATCATGCAAGACATACCTGGATGTTTGTAAAAAGTTCCTAAAGTCTGGTTAGACTAGTTTCCTTGTTGGTTGTTGCTTTTTAAATTGGGCGTTTTATTGCTTCATATGTTGAGTGAAGGGCTGTTGTAGTTTACACATTTGTAGGTTTTTCAGGGATGATACTTGATAGATTGAAGTTCTCTTAAAAAATTGTTGTTCTTGATGTTTAGAAGAGGAGGACCCCCCCCCCCTCCCCCACAGCAACATGGTGCCAGCCTGGTGTCCATTCTTATTTCTGTAGTCGTTGGGACTCGCAAAAGTTGGCATTGTGGTAGATGAGGTAAGATGGTGCTACACTACAATTCACAGTGAATGCCCCAAATGATGTCTTGGATGCCATCACCAATGTTCTTGTAAAAAATGGGAGCCCTCTCTTAGTAATAGTGTTCCGCTTGCCAAATGCCAGTTGAAACACCCACCACTATTAAGGACCAGGCTCTGCTTGAAAAAGTTCTTTTCTAACCTTAAATCTAAATGCAATAATAGTTTAAATTCATGCAGGGTTTATCCAATGTTTGGCCTGTTTACTTTTCCTAAATAAATAAATTATAAGTGAGTCACTGAGTAAATTTATCGAATGTCTCCCCCGCATTGCATAATCACACAGTCGTAAGTTTATCAAGTATGCTACATTGTACGGCATTGACTTATTGTTACAAAGGCAAGCACTCCTATTTTCTCCCATGAATTGAATGTTTTCGTTTGCATGGAAATCAAACACACTTCACCCTGGCTTTTATGTTCAGTCTTCACACTGCTGGAAAGGGCTGGTGTAATTTGATGCTGCATACTGTACATGTACATGCACTGGAATTTCGTACCACATAAGTGGCACAAATACCATTGGTATTGGTTGTGCCACAAGTAGGCACACTTTGGACACACAACCAAAAAGTGACCAGGCTTATAATTATATGATGTTTGTTGTCAAGTTCACTGCCTGAAGTTTTCTGTGTGAACATTCGAAACAAATAGTTTGATTAGGTTACTCATCAGGCCTGGAGTTTCAACTTTGAGTGGGCAAGGCCTTTTTCATTTTGCAAAGGGCACTTCCATTGCAATAGTCTTAAAGTCTGTAGGAAACATTTGAAGTGGCACCCCAAGGTCAATGTAGTTCCAGTTCAGCTGTGCACTTCAAAACAATAGACCAAATTACGGACAAGTCCAAGAGTAGTTCCCCTTGTAGTTGTGGTCTCATAATAATAATAATAATAATAATAGTGGCTTCTTATATAGCGCTCATATCCGTCACTCAGTGATGCTCAAGGCGCTTCAACAGTCAGTATTTTCCTGCAAGGTATATATGTGGAGCTACTTTTTGAAGTTTGAGACCTATTTCTTTACATAGCACCATGTAATGGTTTACAAGGTGCTGTGGCGCAATATGCTGCCAATCAAACCAGGAACACCGGGGCGAACCCCTTCCCTTTACGACAAGTGCACTGGGTTCTTTTACGTGCATTACACAACACACGGGACCAACGGCTTTACGCCCCATCCGAAGGACGAAGCAATAATGGTTAAGTGTCTTACTTAAGGACACAAGTGTCACGACCGGGACTCGAACCCACACTCTGCTGAACAGAAACACCAGAGTTTGAGTCCGGTGCTCTTATCCGCTCGGCCACAACACGCCAATGTAATGTAATGCACCGTTTGTTTTTAAAATTATGCCTGAAATTTGTAACTTAATCTTACACTTCTTAAGAGGCATATTTTGTAAAATGTGTTTTGTAAGAAAATCTGAAGTTGAAATTTGTAACGCTTTCTTTTTGTGATTTTGGGTTGCTGATTGGAAGAAACACTTTATGGGATAAGTCTTCATGGTGTTGTTCTGTTACTTTTTTCCCATTCAAATCAACAGGGTCAAACTGAGGCTTGGAGGATAAAATAGTCTGGTCCCCCTTTTGACACATTGAGAACCATCATTCATTGAGGACAGGGAATATGACAAGCAGCTCTTTGTTAATAAATCCTATGCTGTTTGGAACTTGGACAGATGACAAACCCATCATTTTCCCTGTTTGTTTAATTCTAAAAGCATAAATTCCATAGCCATTGCTCATCTTTTTCATCACCAGATTTGACCATTTAATGTACTCAATATGGCCTGTCTGTGTTTATGGAGTTGGTGTGGGGGCACTTGTGTCCTCGAGTGAGACACTTTAAAACCATGATTGCTTCATGTTTTGTATTGTATTGTATGTCAAAGAACCCAGTACACTTATTGTTAAGAGATGGGGTTTACCCTGGTGTTTTCTGGCATGGTTGGCAGCAAATTGTGCCACAGCACCTTATAAACCCTTACATGTACAAGGTGCAATAGAAATGGGACTCATATTTCAGACATACTGTACATACACTGCATTTCATAGAAATAAATAGCATTAAAAAGTAAGCTGTCCGATCATAAATGTTTTATGGGATCTTTATCAACCAAACCAATTGTGTGCCATCATTGTACATGTAGGCCCACATACCTTTAATTCAATTTTTTTATCTGGGTGCCTGTTGCCCTTGTGTCCCATGCATACAATGTAGCTCACTTCTGGAGTGTTTGTTTAACTGGACACAAAAAGGTGTATTGTCATTCTGTTGTTGCCATAATACTTGTCTTTCGTCTGTCAGTTCTGATGCATGGTGTATCTGTAGACGTGGAACTATTCAAACACATGTGTGTTATTTGCTGCACGTAATATTCAAATTTTTCTTCAAAATAGTTGAAAAGGCCAGTTTTGTAACGGCACAAATTTGGCCGCAAAGGACAGTTCACAAAAAAGATGATGAATTTTGTTTCCCAACAGTAGCCACTTTTACACTCTTGTCACTGATTTATTTTAAAAAGGCCAAGGCCTAATTGCATGGCGTTGCTCACATACTGTCACAGAAATCTACGCTTGCTGGGCTTTAAAGCTTACGTTTCTAAGGGTGAGTAAGTGAAGACTTCTGTGGTAAGCAGTGCCTTGAAATTTGGCCCAGTAGGCCTGTGGCTCCATGGATAGCATTGAGGTCATTTCCTTATGCCATGTGCCCCCCAAATTAGCTAAGCACAAAACAGTTGTGCTTACCAGAAAGCTTTTACCAGTCAAAGTACCCTTTTTTATCTGCAGTTTGCTATTGGTTTTATGCTTATTTCTGCTTGGCAGAAAGTGTTTGGCCCTTACGCAGAAACTTTTGCTTAACAATTCTCTGTTATTGTAAAAGCAAGAAATTAGCTGGAAACCAGTCACAGACAGTACATGCAGAGTGGTATTTTAGCTGGTTACCTTACCAGTGAGCAGAAATGTTTTGTGCTTGGCTACTTTTTCTGCTTGAAAGCAGCTCTATGAAATGGTCTTGCCTCTCGGCGGTCGTGCCCCTTGAAAATATTCCAGTAGCCATCTAGGTTTCTAATGGAATGCTTCTTGAAAAAAATGTAAAACGTATTCCTCCCATCTGAGATGAAATTCTTGTCCTGTAAACCTTCAGTGAAATGATTGGTTTATCATCAAGTGTCAGGCGTTGTGATTCTCTTGTTTCTGATAGTGTGGTGTGCAGATTGCATTAAATACGAATGACTCATCGATTAACACCAGCATGCAGATCGTCAAAACATAAAACAACAAACAGCGTCTTCTGATCATTTTTCAATCTTTCAAATATTTGTGCGTGACCCAAAACCCCACGTATGCAGCCCATGTGTGCGTCAGTGTTTTATTTTCTGTCCCCCCCCCCTCTATCGCATAAAATCTCAGGAGCCATATTTATTTTCTATGAAAATTTCAATGTGATTAAAACATCTGGCAACATCGTTGTTGAATTCCAGTTTTCTGTACCCCCCTCGTAGTCTAATTCTGAAGAACTGTATTTATTTTCTATGCAAATTTCAAAGTGATTTCACATCTGGAGACATCATTGAATGCCAGTGATTCAATTGCTTATAGTTATTGGGTTAGGAAAGTGTGTTTCTATCTTTCTATCCACATGTGTGCTTGTCATTTGTATAACCAGTGAATATCAAGAGAGTGTGTTGATGATTTCCGAACATGTGTGGAACTATCAATTCAATTAGATTATTTCCAGAGACTTGATTCATTTGTCTCAACCATCAACTCAACTGTAAACAGAAAAATTACAAAGAACTGAGAGCATCTAGAGAATTTGAGAAAACAAAAGCCAACAAGCTCTGGAAATGTTTGAAAACAGTTTTTTCTACCACTATTTTCTTGTGACTCCAATAGTCGATTGAGTTTAGACTTTCACAGGTTTGTTAGTTCATGTTTGGGTTAACAAGTGCGGATACTAGTCTTTTGCAATAAGTTGTCCTTCTGCTTCAACACAAGGTGTCCTGTTCTCACCCTGCAGTGGTCAATTTGAGCGGGAAATTCTAACATTACACAGGCATGTGATTTCTTAGGTTTTTTCCCGATTTCAGGATTTTCTCAAACCTCAAGCTTTCTTGGGATAAAGAGTTAATCTACACTGTGTCTAAACCTGTAGTTTTGTCATTCTGGCGATGCCTACAGTCTGTAAATCTCTGAAATGTAAACATCGGGGAGGTTCTTGGTTATAAATAAGAGCGAAACCAAGGTCCACTAGCTACTTTTTAAGGAATTTTTACATTCGTCAAATCTCATCCCAGGTGACAAACATACATGTACTGTACAAAGTTATTTAATATCAGAAGTTTAACCCACTACCTGTTATCCATTTCCTGGTCTGGTTCTTTGGTCTGCCAGTATCCTTGTACACCCTGCAGGTGTCCCTGTCCACCCCTAGACCATTGTTGCCAGACAAGGGGGGAAGTATCAGGAGGTAACAATTGCATTACCCATACAGGATATTATCGGTTGTGCAAACCCAACAGGATGACCCATATGGGGTGGGCGTAATTACATTATGTTAGAGAAATAACTTGAAGGTGCTCTCTTGTTACACTTTCAAGTTGTGACCTTTGACCCATTTGTTGCCTGCGATAGATATTTAAGCTAAAGTTGAATGACTGGATATTACAGATGTAGCACTGACCAACAGGATGACCCAAATGAAGTATTATATATTACATTGAGTCTTATAAAAATTACTTTAAGGTGCTACAGGATCACGCTTCAAAATATGACCTTTGACCTGTTTGTTACATTTTTGTATGTAAGCACAAAAACTTGCTAAGAACAGACATAAATTTCATAGCAGAAACATGGAGCCAGCCAAAATCGCATAAAGTGTACATTGTTACGACCGGTGCCCCACTAATTTCTTGAAGGGCTCATCAGTATTTTCTACTTACAGATTCAAGAATATTGGCCATTGAATTCAAAATTGAATGGTAGGCCTGAGCCTCTGAATTTGGGCAAGCCTGATCTGACGATTGTTTTTCAGAGATATTTATTCATGGAGATATTGTGATGTGGGTCACAGGTGAGAGATGAATGTGTTGGGATTGTTGAGGGACACGTGGGATTTGATGTCACCTTTAACACAGCTCTTAAGTTGTGCACATTATCGTTAAACACTCTCAACCCTTCAGATTCCAGCTCTACTGTTACGGTTGAACTGTTCAAAGAACTCAATTTGTTAATTGTCACAATGCTGTTTTTGTGGGATGTTTTTGATGTTGTACTGGTATAGGCATGCAGGGTCTGTTTGTACCGTATAGAAGGCCATCCAGTATTTGGATCACTTGGAAACATTTGTATCTAGTGCAGTGTACTCTTATACGTCAATGTACTCTTGCAAAGTTCTGTATGCAAATAAAAACTAAAAGTCCAACTCTCAATATTTGAACTTGAGTCGCAAGGATCATTAATCAATAACCGATACGAGCCATAACACCTGGCAATCTACATTGACAGTTGAATGGAAGATCTGTTTCAATTTATCAATACCATGGTAGTAATATGAAATTTGATTTGAACATATAAAATAATTAATTAATTAACTAATCAACCTCAACTCCAGGTAAAGTTTGTTGCGTCTGGCAGGGTTATAGTTTTAAATGTATAGAAGATTCAAGTGCCAGTCACCATGATAACTTGTTCTACTTGCTCAGTGCTGTCATATTTTTCTGTGATCTATTTCTTTCCTTCATGCATGCTCAACAAATTTGACAGCAATGACCAACCGCTTTGGCAAGGTAAAAAAGTAGTCGCCCTTGGGGCATTCTGGTTCACTGACTTCAGTATTTGTATCTTGAAGGATATCTGCTGGTACTCTGTATTTTATCGCCAGTACTTTTGTATTTGTTTATAAAAGGGCTCATAAAACATTACAATGATGACATGATTTAATATTTTGATTAGATTAAATTCAACCACGGGTTCGAGCAAAGTTGCGAGGATTCTTGTGAGGTAGCATGTTGGACCAATATACAAAATCAGCCTGTGCCTGTGCAGAAGCTTCCATGCACACAAAGTACTTGTCCAGGAAACAGAAGGTTGTAAGCAATAAAATGTTTCATGACAAACAAATGTAGCATTATTGTTACATTTGTTTTGCTAAAATTACAACAAAGACATATTTTCCCCATTCTCATTTATGAACATTGGCAGAAAACTGATCAAACTTTTACGCTCCGTTTTTCTTGGAAGACAATTTTGCACATCAGTTGCTCACGCCTTTTTTCGGTAACACTTTCGTGGCGTCCTTCTTCCACCCACGCACAGGACGAACTATTTTAGAGGAGAAAGTAAGGGTATACTAAATAATTGATTTTTGGAAGAGTAAATTCATTCCGCCCTCTAGTTTTCAATAGACACTCTGGTCCTTTCTCTATGCTCTACACAGCCAAACTGTGAAAACTTCATCAAATTAGATGGTCACTTTTTAAAGTTGGTGCTTGCTTGTAAGGGCTTATTTAGATTTTGGCAATCTGAATAAGCAACTGTGGTTTGTGTGGTCTTCAAATGCTATTTTCTTAACTTTGACAGTATTTCAGACAGACTTATTTCTCTGGTAAATTGGAATTGGTACGGACTGGTATTCACTTGATATTTAATGAGGTTTCGGATTGAAAATATGCAATTTTTCTTTCAAGAATTACGAAGTGTATACTTTGTCTTTGGGAGGTCTCTAGTCTCTACACAACATTGGTTAGTCCCAAGTTTATTTTAGTACAACTCATAAATTGCAATTTGATATATGACCGCATGCTTAGTGCGCTGTTTGTTCATCAGCGAATGCCAGTCCTGGAGGGTGAAGATTCCGTGCATATCATCTCATTGAACCATGGCTCCTACTGGAGGATCTGGACACAAACACCAACAACAACCTCTCTGGTATTCCTCCCCAAAGTTCTTAGAGTTAAAGCTCTAAAGACTTTCTGAGGAAATATCAAGGGTTAAGTAGATGCTGGGATGATCAGTGAGATCAGAACTATGGTTAAAACTCAAAGTAGTCCTTTGATTTGTCAGAATTACAGAAGCCAAATATAATAACCGAGACAGAGCGAAAGTCTTGACCAACAAAATTGTTACCAGACCAGGTCAAGTGCTAGACTTACATGTAGAAGTATTTGGAAATGGTTTTATTTTATTTAAAAACCATATTAGGCTCAAGTTCATATTTATAGCCATCTTGCTCGTCTTCCAATGAGTTTGATGTAACCAAACCGAGGCTTGAAGGTTGGAACAGTCTGGTCCCGTTAAAAAGCAATGGAAATACAAACTACAATTGTAATTGAGTAGTCAAGGAACCTCATAAAGAGGCCTTTTTGCGTATACAATGTAGGTGATCTAAATCCTCCAGTATCTTTCTCTCTTATGTCACTCCACACCAAATTGCTTGGACTTCGATAAGATTGAAATGCCTGACCCAGTGATAAGCAATTGTTATTTGGGCCTACAGCCCCAAATCCTTCTGAATCCTTCGTTTTGGCAAAGAGGATATAGAAGGATTGGGGAGGGTTGGGGTTTCTACCGCACTGTAGTCGTATTTTACTCTTTTTTTTGTTCACTCAATGATGCATTTGCCTCTCACCAAAGTCACCATGGGTACCACTGCAACAGAAACCTCACAGAGGGATCTGTTATGATTCATGTACATACAGTGCCCTGAGTTAATGACACTGATGCCAGGAATCTCTGTGTACAGCCTACGCAGAGCGAGTGCCTGGCGTGCCAGCGTGAGGGTCGTATTTCAGTCTGAACATTCTGCTTGATCTTTTCAAGAAGTGCAGAGCTATGACAAAGCATACCATGTGAACACTTCCCCAGTTCAAGGCCACTGAAACGTGTGAAAAGAAACAATTACATAAAGTACATTCCAAGTTGTTTTATTAGTTGTTGTTTACTGTTTCCTTCTTGTTTGTTTATATATTTTGTCAGGCGTGTTGACAAATTTGGGTGTCAACTTTGAAATTGAACTTGTTTTCTTGATATTTGAGTAGAGCATTTGAATGATGTCCTCACAATATATTATCTAGATCTCCCACATGTTTTGAATGCATAGAGACAACGATGCCTCGTTACTTTAAGAGCATTCAATCCCCCTCGACGTACTTTCGGTCAGTAGGAAATCTACAATTTCCCAAACAACTGTGAAACCAGAAGTTCCTACACATGTACAAACAACGACATTTACACGTGTAAAATGCCAATGTTGTATAATGCTTGACAATGACAGCAAACATGTTGAATGATATAGGTCAAGTTGTAACGGATGTGCAAATTTAATTCCATTCTGACTAAACAGATTTTCAAGTTCACTGTCTGTTATTCATTCACAGGAGGTGCATTTGTAGGACTGTATGTGAACCATGTAGGAATGTTTAAAGGGACAGCGCCACATTGTTTTTTGTTGCTGTAAGGATCAATGGGACAGTCCTACTCTAGCTAAATAAAAGCACAAACGGTTTTATGTTTGGGGGCAAGTGTAAAAAAAAAAAAAAAAACACACACGGAAGTGAAGTTTGTAAAATTGCGTTTTTTGGACGATCTTTTTCCCTAATTTCTGCCCTTAATAATACTGTTTTCATCAACAGCAATTTTCATGGATTCGTAATTTGAGAATCGGTTTTATAGAACTTTTTTTGCACTGAAATCTTTGTGATTTAAGATCGGTCGACAACGCACATTGGGAAAATTGTGTGGCGACAGCGATGTGTTTATGAGTACGAGGTTAAAAATTTGCACGAAATATAACAGGAACGAGGTTAAAATTAGACTCCACCGCGCGTCTTCCGCCCCTGGAAATTCGAGTTGTGTGTTTCCCTCCTCGCCTTCCTATTATTGTATGGAACATGGAGGAGAGAGCCAGACTAATAATAATGCATGCGTGTTTTACTGGAAATAAACAATCGCAATCGCGATCGCGGCCACATTAAATCTAGCAATTATCAAGACTTGTCAAACAATTTTTCTTGTCAAACCGTGTGGGTGTAAAGTTTCTTTTATAACTGTTCATGTAAGAATGGGACCAAGGGTTTTTTAAGCGCCGGAAGCGTTGTAGAAATAGAGGGTCAAGGGGCTTTTTATTGGGGACCAAGCGCTAATAGCGCCGAGTCGCCGGGTTATTTCGAAGCCTGAAGTGCTCCTTGGAAAATTACAATTGCCTTGCCCTCTTAAAGATGAAATTCCAGACCTGGTTTTCCTCCTATAACCAAATGGTTGAACCTGACTGCAGGAGGAACTATATCCAAACCAACTGGCAGTTAGAGATAGATAGACTAACATTTCAAGAAGTAATACAAGACTGGAGAGCAATACAGTGATTGTAAACATGGCATAGGCTCACAGTTTTGTCAATCATTTACAAATGTAAATAGAGGATCACCCTTTGTAAAACAAAACACCCCCAAAACACATCTAAAGATTTTCTCTTCTTGAAGTCTTGTTAAATAATCGTTAAGGTCATTGGCCTGAGATTCTTCTCTCCACCTACACACAATCCATTGCAAGGTGACCAGTTAAGCAAGCTACACAACCCATCCCTATAAATAACCCAGGGTCAATTGCTTGTACCTGAGATTCTTCTCTCCACCTACACACAATCCATTGCAAGGTGACCAGTTAAGCAAGCTACACAACCCATCCCTATAAATAACCCAGGGTCAATTGCTTGTACCAGTACCCAACAGAACAACACCCTCAAAGATGTTTGACAACAATGACGTCATGACTGAGCCCCCCACCTTCCAATTCACAAATTGTATCAAATTACTTCATCTTCAAGTCATTGGCTCTTGAGGAGGTAGTGTTTTATTTCTCCCACATCATGATTGGTTAGGTAAATTTATTCCTGTTCAGTGCAGGCCCAGATTTGATTTCCTTAGGAATTTGTTCGTTTGAGGGCGGTTCTTTTTTTAAGTTCTGGGAGAGTGACTCCTGCCTTGCTCATTTTGTTGTCATTGATGGGAGGGTTGGCAGAACCTTGTTCCCCTGGAGGAGATGCTGTTTTGTTTTGGTAATGAAGCCAGGGGGGACTTCCAGCTAAATGTAGAATACGGGGTTTCGGTGTTAACTGTTGCTTGTTGCTTTAGTTCCGTTTCACTGCCGTCATGATCTTGCTGTACTGATGTGGGGGTATTTATGGTGTGAGGCCAACCTGCATGCATAGGCAATTAGGATTTCCAAATAACATGACATTGTGGGTTTGATGTAATTGTTCATGTACCATATCAAACCAGGAAAAAATGTTTACAAAATGGAAACAAGAGAGGGGAAAAGTAAACATGTTTACATGCTTTATGTTTCCTTTTATTTAGTGGAAACATTGACAACATTTGTTACCTTAAATGCAGACGGAGGACAAAACAAAAAAGGAAAAACAAAAGGTCTCCATTGGGTAACTCTAAAGACCTGGGTGCTCCACAAGGAATTATGTGTACAAAGTATATGGGAATGTGTTAAGTACATGGAAAAAGGAATGAACAAATGTGTCCCAAATGAATGTAAAAAATAGAATATGTGACCATCAAGGTATTAATATTATAAATCTTGTTAATGTACAAATCAGTGATAAAGAATATTATTTTGGGTTTTTTTACCCACTTTTTGGACTAATGTTTGAATGATAAAAACTGTACATGTATACTCGATGTTTTCCTAGTTCTGCTGGGAAACAAAAATCCATAGGGTACTCAGGTGGGATTTGAACCCACAACTCTTGCATTCCAGAGCGGATGTTTCAACCCCCTGACCACCAAGCGTTCCCGATGATGACAGTCAGTTTGAATCCTGTAATTTGAAATGGGCACTGCACACAAGGGAATCCCAGCTAAGCAGCCTGTGGTTTTTATTTGCAGTAGGCCTACGGGCTTACAAAAACTGGATTGGAACTGGCCTCTCTCATGCTGGGCAGCAATTTGTGGGTCAAGTGGTTGAACCGGGTCAAGTTTTACAGCCCTTCTTACCAAAGAATTCTTCGCTTATAAGTTATGGTGCCATATAAAGCATGTTCTTGTATGGGCCTTAGCAGAATGTAAGCGCAGAATTCCACGCTGAGCGGTGCCATAAAATTGGGCCCTGCTCTAGAATGCAGGGGGTTGTGGGTTCGAATCCCACCCCAGTATCCCGTGGATTTTTTCTGATGCAGGACTCGGGAAGCTCTGAGTATACAGTGCTTGACACACACAGTGCAAGGGTAAAAACCAAAATAATATAATAAAAATAATGAATAATGTCTGTCTTATAATAAAGTTAGAAAAGCAAGTTGGAAAACCACATCAAATTTATGTGAACAAACTCTTTCAGCTTCTCTGCAAATTGTGTGAACATTGTATGCTACATTTTGAAGTACACTTTGTGTGTATACTTACAAGCATTTACTGCATGTTTACACATCCTGGTATAAGAGGGGCATTCAAGGCAAACATGGCGGCTATTTGTTGCTGGCGACAAAAGAAAAGAAAAAAACATCCTTGAAAATTAAATAAAAGTGCGACCCTGTACCTGGATGAACCACACAATAAACATTCATGAAAATTGAAATGGGCGAATTTGATTTACAGCCTGGTGAAGAGTACAATAGATGCTTTTCCAATTTACAAATATGCCGACCTGAAGTGACAAACAATTTAAATTTATGAAGATTATTTATATATTCATCGTATTGTATTGATTGTAAAAATCACAGACAAATACATAACTTAACTTGATAGGCCTATATTGCCAGTGCAAAAAACAACGGTGAAAAGAAAAACAAAATGTCTTTTAAAAATGGTGAGAAAAAGTAACCCACATTTGGGTGGTACACTGTACGTTTGGCAGTGCAGTCCCCCCATCCGAACTACACAAACTATTTTTTAGTTTGATGGTTCTAAGAGTTAAAAAGGCACCTCATAGACTGATGAATACTCAACAAAATTAATGACTATATATAGAAGCTTACTCGACGAGAAGCACTGCAGCTGTTGATAGTATTAAACTATTTTGAGAATGGATTCCCTTGGATGAGTAATATGGTTTGGAAAAATTGTCCACCCCAAAACATTTGAATCAGAGAAACAATTCATGCATAATGCATAAATGGTTTCTCAGATTTTTGAGGATTGGTGTCCGGTTGCGAATGCTGTCGTCAGAGATGCAGTTGCTACCCGCTGCCACCTCCCTAAATGTGGATAGATTTAGCGTTCTCGTTGAAAATATTGTGACAGTTTTTTGCTGTTTTCTCAACAAATAGACACTGTATTCAGCTGAAACTTTCACATGTGACTTTTATTGTATCTTTTTTGATAATTTTGCCAATAAATCAGTATTGTGGTGACAAAAACCAAGAGATGACTCTACCTTTAAATGAAATTTTCAACAAAGTAAACAAGTACGGATAAAACCTAAAAGTAAACAGTTTCAACCAACAAACATGTTTTTCTTCTTCTTGTACTTCTTTGAAATGATGGGAAATTCCTTCATTCATCATAACATTTCCCTGATCTGAATCATCGATGGTGTTGTTTATTATTCAATTGTTCTCACATGTAGTTGTTTACTCTGTATATTTGTATACATTCCAAGAATCCATTGCTCAATTCATTAGCGCTTTAACAATCACGATAAATATCTTATTATGTACGTTAGATATCATCACTAACTGATAACGCTTGGCATTTTGCAGGGGTATTATCACATGAGTAGGACTTGAAACTTTGCATGGTGGGAATACAATCTAGTGAGTTTTTGTGGAGACACCATGAACTAGTCTTTCTCTGAAGGCCATCAGGGCATACTGGTTCTTTTCAGAACCACCCCAACTCACAAGTTTTTGTCCTTTTGATGGGATGTAAATCTTTTTTGTCCTATACGTTGTGTAATTCAGGTAAAAGAACCCAGTTACACTCTTTCACTGAGACTTATGTAGTAAGAGAAGGGGTTTGCGCCGGTGTTTCTGGCAGTGACTGTTGAACTTGCCGCAGCACCTTGTAAATCCTTTTAAAGCCCTGTTCGCATTGGACTTAATTTGGGTAAACTAACCGAGCAAATGGGTAACTTGACCATTTTAAGTCCAATGCGAACAGCCCAGGAAGTTTCCCTCCCAGGTAACTTACCCGACCCGAATGGGTAGTTTAACCGACCCACGTCTGCCCGGTTAAATTGACCAGGTCAGTTTTACCGAGCCGAAAAGTCCAGTGCGAACACGATCAGGGTAAAAGCCGTCCCGGTAAAAAGCCACATCCGGTCCCCCGATCACCCGCCGCGCTACGTGATCATGAGGTGACACGTCATACTACACACGCACGTGTTTACACGGAAGCTCGGTTGCACTCATTGCATTCTCGCTGTCATGCACCCCGGTCAAAGGTCACTGCGATAGCGCCCTCTTGTGTTTGTCTTAAGTTAGTCGGTATAGTTTTTACCGATCGTGTCGGTTAGTTTACCCACGTCATTAATCCAAGTGCGGACACTGGTAAGTTTCCCCTTTTGGAATGTTAACCACTGTCTCGGTAAAACATTAATCCAATGCGAACACGGCTTAAGGTGCATCATATATCGGTCTTATAATTCACAAATTTAAAAAACCTGTTCAAGCACCTTAAGCACCTTATTAGTAGATACATGCACTTTAAAGACATGCAGTATAGTTATTATGATTGGTGTATCCATAAACCTGACTAGATTATTATCATACATGTATGTTCACATCAGTGGACCGAATTTACCCCTTACAAGAAACTTCAAGAACAAAATTCAAGTGTTGAGGGAAGCTGTTTAAATCTCAGTTGTCTTTAATCTGCACAACTACTGTGACGTAAAATTCTCATCACATTCATCATCTTGGTGTGTGTGGCCTTGCCTTTACAAAACTTCTTTAGAGAAGTTGTAGCTCCATGAAACGCTCTCCTTTCAACAAAGCAAGGTCTGCAGGCAGTGCTCGAACTCACTTCGATTGAACGTGTTTCTTCCGTCTTGCAATACATGAATGTCTAATCCCGCTTTTCCTCTAAAGACACCAGCTGTGGTGTCAGGTGTTACACAAATCTTGAACACAAGTCATCAACGACCACTGTGCAGCCAAGCTCCACATACAAAGCAAGCATAACTCACTGTAGCAACTGTGACACATCTGATCCGATGATACGTAAATCTCAACAACTCTTCCTCAAACAAGAACCAAACTCTTTGGCCGGACGATTTCCTTCTCTTTGTCCTCTAATAAGGGTTCACTAATCCAACAACTTAAAACCTATTGACTTAGTTTTGTCAGCGAGTCTACATTGTCTGTATTTGAAGGCTGTGAGAAATACCCAGAGGAGCTGAGAAAAACAACCTTTATGTCAACTTGTGGTGGTCGGGGATTCTCATAAACTGGTCCACTGTTTCCTGGAGAGATTTCTGGTCCTTGTCCTTGCTCTATGTTCAAACAGACTGTGAAAGTTGTAGCAATTTTTAAGTATACATGTATTACATCTTTGCTTATGACAGCACATGAAGCAGATAGTCGTAAGCAATGGCATGAAACTGTGCCCTGCTTCATGCTGTATCGAATAACAGCAAACCAGGGATGCAGTTTGTAGGCAACTTTCATTTACAATGTATGGTTTTAAAAAGCATACTTAGTGGGCATGTACAATAGGTAAGATGGAAATTTGGGTACGTTCAGACATGGGGTTAAATTAACCCTTAAACCGAGCACCATGGGTGTCCATAAGATAAACATGACTTAATCCAAACTGGGCTTGCGTTCACACAAGTTTGTTCTTGTCCAGCGGACTAAACTGACCCACGAGGTTGATTACTGGGTCATGCATCGTCGACCCTTACCGACTGCTAGTTCCGGTTCACACATTGTGCACTTTGCTTTTTTTTTTTTACAACGGTAGTTGCTATGCTGACTACAACAAATGGCGCCTGTAAAGGAGAACTTGCTCAATCGAACGCCTTTTGTTTTTTTCATTTTTTACTGCCGTCTGTTCGGAGCTTTTCCGATGAAGGAGAATACCGGGGATGTGAAAGGAAGGCAGCGATAGGGCCAATATAATTTTCCGCGATCGCGGGAAAACGAACGGAATTCGCAGAATCTTCAGTTTATGTGGAGGACAAAATCATCACATTCACAGCACGTTCTTTACAGTTTTTTTTTACCCAAATTACATTTTCTCCCTCCCTTTTATCAACAACCATACACAAACCAGCTTTCCCCTGCTCTATTTGTACACACACATTGATTGTTCACTCATGAAGGTCTCAAATCAACCGTAAACTTTCAACATTTTGTCGCCAAAGCGAAAACAAAATGGCTGACGACATGTTTCTGCGTGATGTGCATTTTTTGAAACGGCAACGGCTGTTACGTGTTTCTCACTTGTTTTTGTTGCACCGATTAGTGCAGTAATTTGTTTTAGAAAATGCCAACTCCGGAACTGAATCGGCCGTTGATTAATTGAGAGTTTTTGAATATGAAACGGAATTTGTTGTGTCTGAAACGGAATTTGTTGTGTCTGAAACGGAATTCATGTTTTTTTTTTTTTACATAATTTGCACGGAAAATCATTGGTGCTATAGCGGAGAAACGCAAGAGGAGTAGAATTGTTCGTCTCCGTGCAGAGGAACGCTGTGGTCAATGGCGATTTTGGCTCATGTGAAGGACGGTAGGCAATGATTGGCAGCCAGCCACAGCTTCATCGAACCACACACACACGCCTGTGCGCATGCAGCCGATTGAGAAACATTAGGATGACGTCACCTTTTTGCCGCGGTCGGGGTCACACAGAGTAAAATAGACTGGAAGTGGCAGGTCAGTTGCGTTCCAATGATAGTTTATTGGGCCTCGCAGCGGGAGGTAGGTCGTAAAACCTGGGCTAAACTGCGCTAGTCCACCTTTTTTTCCGGACTAGAATAGCCCACTTCTGTGGGTCAAATTGACCCTCGCGGACTGGTTTTTTGCGTTCCAACGGAGGGTTATTCTAACACTTGGATTAAGGGTTAGTTTAACTCCACGTCTGAACGTACCCTTTGTGCAGGCCTGGAATTAGATGGAGGCCAAGGAGACCAAGGTCTCTGTTGCCTTGGTCTTGCTTGGCGCTCCTTCAAACTTCCCTTTGCAAAATGAAAAAGGCCTTGCCCACTTCAAAATGAAACTCGGGCCTTTTTGTGAATCCTAACCGTACATACTGTACATGTGAGAAGAACAATTATTTCTAGAGGAACTATTGGTTCAGAACCAGCGGCGAGACTGGCTCTGTGTTTTCTGTTCGTAAACAGTACAAATCAGGGGCACTAAAAACATCGCTCAGCAACCTCACTCAGCAGATACAAATTACCAGCCTTTGTTTTCTGTTATTTCTTATCGGTTCCCCGTTAATTTTTACAAAGCATGGCATTTGTTAAGTAGGATGTTTTGCTTCGAATAGCCCTGATGAGATTAGGCCCCTTGTTTGCACATTTCACATCCTGTCTCTATGGGGAAATACTTAAGAAGCTGTAGAAGGCTTCCCGGTCGGTCGTCCGATGATGAGTCATTCTACAAGGAACATGAAGAGGCACTTATTTTAAAAAGAAGTTCATGTAAACTGTGCATGATCATCATGCCCATGAACTCTTAAAGGGTTTCCACAACATTGGTTAGATTGAAAATATGAATGTTCAGAGATTTGCACATAACTAACGTGGTAGCTCCATATACCTTGCAGCAAAATACTAACTGTTGAAGCGCCTTGAGCGTCACTGAGTGACGGATATGAGCGCTATAAGAAGCCATTATTATTATTATATGGTGGAAAACTTTTCTCAAAATATGTTTACCTGAAATGCTACAGTTTTTGATAAATGTGTAAGACAATCAGTTTTGATCTTGTGAGTCCAAAACATGGTTTGAAAACGGTGAAGATATAAAATGGGGTTTTTCACTATTTTCTTGTGACTCTGCTGATTGATTGAGCTTAGACGTTCACTGACGATAGACAGAGTTTGTCTGAAATGTTGAGTCCACCCATTCCTTCGGAACTACAACAAGTCTCATTTCACAAGGTTTGTTGTTTCATGTACATGTATATGTTTCGTCACATAAAGTGCTGCTCTTTGACAGTTACCAATGTTGTCTGCAAGTTTTAAAGGGCAGGTACTTTTTTTCAGTGGCCTGGTTCCATCTTGTGTTTTTTCATTCAGAAGTATTTGCAAGCTCAAAGGATAAAAAGTTGTTAAAGCTTCAACCATGAACAAAAATTCCTTCCTCTGTGCTCTGACCAACCTCCGAAAAATGTTCTGGGGAAATGAATGTTTAGAGAAAAGAATGGCAAGTCTTTTTTGGGAAGCATTTGATATCATAAAGGAACTGATTACATGTAATGCATCACACCTGTACATTCTAAATGCCTTGTCAGGTTCATCTCACACTGTACAATTTTAACAAGCAGCAGTCCCATAGGAATGCAACTACATGCCTGGCACATGTTCAGTAGCTTTAGTACACATTACCCCGGGGGCATCTAACCTGTGCAAGTGTCAAGACACTCTTGATATGTTTTTTTCCTGAACGTTCAAAGGGAAGTGAGCCCTCTGTTGATAGTTGATAAGCAGGTTTTTTAGAGCGTACACTGTGTACATATGTGAAATGCTTGAGATGGGAGTAGGGTTGTATGGCTGATAAAGAGCATCTATAATTTCAGGTGCCAAGCCCCAATTTCATAGAGCTGCTTAATCAGCAACTTATTATTTAACAGTTTCAGCTAAGCAAATATCAGAAGGATGCCAGTCACAAACTGCATTTGGGCTGGTAACCCTATTCTGGTAAGCTACTTGTTTGTGCTTAAGCAGCTCTATGGAATTGAGCCCTGATCATTTAACATAATAAGCAACAACTTGTTCACTATTCGATAACCAACCAGCAACCAGTGTAGGTCGCTCAAGAGTGGAGTAATGCAGGATGATTTCTTTGTTAATGTGATCAAGGGTGATGCGGGATTTTTGACATGCTGCAGATGAGCAATCTAGGGGGAGCCCAAGCAAAAGAGAGTTTCCCATGTCTACATGTAGTCGGAAGGTTGTAGAACTGTGAACAATCTGGTCAGTGGCATGTGGAACCGAGGTGTTCATTTTGACTTGAGTTGGTTGCCACAGAGTCAGCAGTGAAAATTGTCATGTGTACATAGTGTAGCAAGGATCTTACATGTACCGTAATTTCTTGCGTACAAGACGCGGGGCGTACAAGGCGCAGGGCCGTGAAATTACCAAAAAAAATTCAAGCGTCAACAGACAAGGCGCACCGCCGTACAAGGCGCATGATCTTACATGCACTGTGACTGCAAACAGCAGACCGTATCGGTACATCGCCAAAAAGGGGTCATTTTGTTACCCTAAAAGTACCACGCTAATCAACATGTGAATAAATAGAAATCACATGTGCTTGAAACATGTAGAGACATGTAGAAAAGTTCATTTTAAACTGAAACAACCTACCGTTCAGCGACTTTTTCAGGAGATTCTTCTCCCGTGTGTCACAAGGGGTTGAAGGGAGTTTACAGGTGACCAACAGAGGGCGCTACCGCAGGGCTGAAGAGATCTGTTTGTTCAACAGAGGGCGCTACCATACAGGAAAAATCTCCTGCCATTCCGATATCGATGGGGACGTGACATTTATAATTAATGAGAAGTTCTTTTCTTTATTTTATACCACAAACATTTATTCAAAGACGTCGTTTTTCTGGTTTGTTTTCTCCACAGTTATTTTATGTCTAACTTTTGAGCTAAAATAAACGAAACAATTAACTAAGCTGAAGGTCTACCATAGAATTAGTTTCGAAAAAGGGTCACTTCCCGTGATTTATAATTGTTTTTTCGTTTATAAAATACAATCAATTAAAAAGTAACGATTACAGTTTATTTTTATAAAGTTGATTAAAGTAAACCATGGACATGGTCGCACCTTTCACACAGGTTGGGTGAATGCGTGAATCACCGTTCACACAATAGAGGTTGGGTGAATGCTTCCGCAATCGTTCTGATTAATCTGAATGCAGTATTTTTGGTACGAAATCGCGGCCACAAAAGAAGTGATGAACACGTTGCTGCATTGTTGGTATGAATTCAAGGTCGTTATGTATAGGGACACGTGGCCACAAAGGCGGCTCAATACATCGCGTCATTGTCGGAATGAAAATCTGGCGACATTGTCTGGAGAGTTGAGCGCTGATAATGTACTACGTCAACAATGCGTGGTGAGTTGATGGTTGGCGACCGCATTATTAACCTGACCGCAGCTACATTAAATAGGGCCTAGATTATTTGCACGTCGGCCGCGGTCATTTTGATCTCAAGCGACATCATACAAGGCGCACCGGAATACAAGGCTCAGTGATGATTTTGTGGTCAAAAACGTCAGATAAGACGCGTCTTGTACGCAAGAAATTACGGTACAATAACCCTGTTGATCATTTTAAACATTAACATTTCAGAAGGGATAAGCAGGCCTGCAATTTTATCTTTGAAAGGGTAGGCCATTTTCATTTTGCAAAGGGCACTTCCATTTAATAAAAAACCCTGTAAGTCTATGGGAAACTTTTGAAGGGGCACCAAGGCCAGGACCAGGGGAAAAGAGGCCTGGATAAGCACAGCTTTGCTACAATTGATGTTCTTGAAGGATTTCTGCCACAGTAAACCTTGAATAACAAAGGTTACTTTCCCTTCTGGAATATACAGAAACCTCAGTGTAGATTGTAACAACCCATCACCCAGCTGTTATAATCGTCACATCATCCCCTGGCTCATAGATGACCTAATGATGAAACCATCTCATAGTCTGCTTCATCTTTACATCCCTCTACTCTCATCTCTCATCACGTTCCTCCAGAAAGTCTTCTTCTGGTTGTTCCATCAAGCCGGATAAAAACAAAAACTTGTTTGTGTTTTATCTTGTTGGCTTTTGTAGGGCTCTAGAAAAGGTGGTATCGTTTTTCAGATACCACTGAATATCTGGATCGGTTTTGTCCACGCAGGAAGAATAATCCGTCATTGGAATACACAATCCGAGAAATGTTTCTGGCAGAAACGTTTCTCAGATTCAAATTTGGGGGCATAAAAACTTATAAATTTTTCCATAACCACATCACTTCGAATCGAAATGTTTCTCAAAAAAATGCTTTACAATACTATTTACCTTCCCTTTAAGTTCTGTTTGATACTTCAGCTTATTGCTGCATTCTATGTAACCTCAGATTTGATATTATGCATCTGCAGTGTGATTTGAATTAAACAGTTTTGAAACATTTAGGCTTACCCTCTCTCCACAATGCCAAATATCTTTCAAGGTTAAAATCGATAGTAAATAAAAAAACAAAAACAAACGAACATTCCAATGGTTGTGATTTTTTTTGCAAGTCAAATGGAGACCCTAACCAATTATTAATATGTTCATGGCCTTACATAGAATCTGCACGTGGGATGAGTTGCAGACCAGATGCTGGTGACTATCTGTGTTTGACATCTTAGGAATTCTGCCTCGTCATCATTCTCATCTGGCATTTGACACACCGACTCCTCACCGCACATAATCATGCCCCCACATTGTGTACACGCATTAATTTGTTCGGTCGTTGGGGCATACACTGTACAGGGGGGTCCTTCCACCATCTTTGTCATGCCCCCTGTGTAGGAGTGTACAATCTCTCCTCATGCCAAGAAGGAACCAGACTGTTTTACTATGGTTTTACGATATGGTTACTATGATATTAATGTGCGGGAAAAACAAGATGGCTGTGCCATGATTGAGGATTAGAATGTTGTTTTGGAACTCCCTCATGTATTTAAAACCTTGTGACAAGCGCTGGATGAGAAATGTAGACTTTTATTACCAAAGAAATTTTGTTGGGATCCAAACACTGTTTTCATTTATGTGAATATGAACCAAGATTGTAGATATTTTCTGTGAAAATGTGTCTACCCTTCAGCAATGGCACAAAATTGAGGAGCTTACAAGGGTTTTTTTCAGTCTTGGATTTTCATTATTATCTGGACGTGACCATTTTCGTTTAGGGGCACCAAGGCCAAGACCAGGGTTAAATTTTACAGCATTGCTTACCATGGAATTCTGTGCTTACAGACTATAAAACTGAATGTCTTTACAGGGCGTCTTAAGCACAGAATAAATGCTGTGGTAAGCAGTGCCTCGAAATGGGGCCCAGGGCGCTTGACCTGGCCCTTCTTCAAGTTTCGGGGGGGGGGGGGGGGGATAGATTTTGTTGTTAATCCCATTGCAAGAATCATTGAATGTCTTTGTTCAAATTGTAAGGATCTTTCATAGCTATCTTTCTTTCCCCTGCAGTTTTCCTTGTAAATTGAAACTTAAAAAACCCCACCATTTTCTGATATTGTGGACTTGTGGATATAATGTGACTACGCGACTGTAAACTTTTACCTTAGTTTCAAAAGTGAGATGGATATTTATCACGAAGATTAATAATGTTCCCAACGACATTTCAGAAGTTTTATTCGTCCAAATCAGAATCTAAAGATAAATTGTATGATCGCAAGAAAATATCTCAAATTAGTCCCTGGGGTCAATACCTCTGACCTTTTCATCGCTATTACGCAATATGGAAAATTTACATGTAGAGAATGTTCAGGTTTTGCCAGAGAGAGTTAAGTATTACATATGTTCGCACATATGTTGTAATTACTAAATCATCTGATGGAATCTTTGAGGGCTTTATATATATTATATAAATAAACTAACAACTTTAACTTCTGTTTTTTCATGGAGCAAATATATTTTCCAGAACAATGTAAGTGACGTTGGCAATTCATGAAGTTGTTTTGACCAATCTTAATTCGTCACGCACGTGTACCAAAATACATGCATGTTTCACCGACTGCAAGAGAGACATAGCAAAGATGTGATGCACTCTACAGCTGTTCATATACCAGGGGGAGAAATAGAATTATGATTAAATACTTCAGAATTCACATTACAAGTTGATCTGCATGGTGCCTTTGACATCCAGTAATGCCCCCTCTAATTTGAGAAGAGCAAGTTATAAATCTTGCTAAAACAAGCTTAAGACATTCACAAATTGAATTGAACATGAGCTTGTTGACCTCGGCTATTAATAGCCAAGAAAAGCAACTTCGGAAACTTTTGAGATAAACACCCCTTTTAGCACCTTGTGGTACGGCCCACTGCTCGGGCTTAATAAAGGACGCAGCATTTTTACAGGGGGGTGTAATCGGAATTCACCCATGTCTGGGACAGCTGAAAGTGCAGCAGTTTTAAATACCTAGGCTTTGTAGTCAGCTGACGGATTTGTATGTTCTTGCAAGATTTTTGTTATTGCTTCTTTTTTGGGGGGGTTGGGGGTTGGGAGGGAAGGTATTTCTTGATAAACTTTGAGAGTATGACTGTACAACGGATGCCATCGGAAACCCATGACGGAGGATATATGGTAATAAGGAAGCCTGTCATTGTCAGCACCTCCGTGGTGCTCATTACTGCAGATGCACAGGGGTTCAAGATTAGCCAGCATCTTACATTAGTTAAAACTTAGTCATAAAGTCAAAACGACAAAGGCAATGTCTGGTAAAGAAGTAGCTGGAAACACGGCTGAGGAGGGCCAGTCAGTCAACCCATGGAGCTAGAGTTTGCTGTTATCGTCGTCGTCGTCATTTAAGATTTATGAATGTACATATTGGAGACTCGCGTGAGAATTACCCGCTTCGTTTCGTGCGGATCTGTATATATTTGGACATGGATTCTGTACACGTGAATATGAAGCTTTCTTGGATGTGTTACTGTTAGTGCCTACAGTACATGTAGTCTGGACTTTTTACAAAACGAATCTGCCTGGAGACGGGCTGGTTGGAATACTGTGATGTTTCTTGTTGCATGGTGTGAGGTGGAATAAAGTGGTGATTTAATCATGAGTTCCGATTCCGAGCTGACCCGGTTTTGGAGTAGGAAGAATTTAAACCGCCGGAGTAAAGTGTACGCATGCACCGACGTCAGGAAAGAGAAAATCAAAGAGCTTACAGGTACCGAAATACGGGGTGTCCATGTTTTTTTGTAGTTGATTGCTCGAGGGGTCACATGTCTGTGAGTCTCTCCAAGGGGAAAACAACTCGTGAATGTTGGGGGTTATTCCTACAAGAAGACTCAACTTTACTATCGGAAATTAGTTGTACATGTAGTTGCGATAGATGAACTCTGCACTGTATACATTTATTCTTTATACCGTAGGTTATTTACCTCAAACATTTTGATCACGTTGATGGCAGTTAACAATTTCCCTTTTTTTTTTTGCAAATGTAATAAGTTGTTACTCAATTGCTACTCAGTAACAGCATTTAGTGTACACAAAGTGTGTTCCTGGTCATAATACTTTTCTATAGATACATAGATAAATACGTGATTTATTAAAAAAATGGCATTATGGCATGACGGTTTTAGATTTCAAAGTAAAATTGACCAGAATGGCAGGCCACAAGGGGCAAGAAAAGTGCAAAGATGGACAGACAACAAACACAAATCTCAAGAAACTTGCGAGATTGCTGGAAGAAATCATACCATGGGATGATGTTGGTGAAATATGTTGAGGGAATTTCTGTAGACTGCCAAGTACATTTTACATTTGAAAGTGAAAAAGATACCAGAACAGCAGGCCACAAGGGGCAAAACAAAAATGCACAGATTGACTTACAACGGACAAAAAAAAGTTAACAACCGTGCAAAATTGCTGGACGAAATCGTGCTCAGGGTTGGTGTTTGGGAAAAACTGTTGAGGGAATGTCTGTGGGCCCAACTTGTTACAGTATTAGTGCAAAGAGAGACGGTTTTCTGACCATGTCTCTCTGACTTATGAAATGATCGAGAAGTTGTCATATTCAGTAGTGTGTTCAGGTTTTGGTGTCAACTGTCAAGAAAACAGTAAACAGATTTCCCAATTGAGTTTTTTACTTTAAACAAAGTAATTTTGAAACCATTTTACAATTGTGTTTCCTTTTTTCCTCTTACAGAAAAGTTGCTCAACTCAACTGGACGGGAGCTTAGAAGGGCCCTGTTTTCCCTGAAGCAAATATTTCAGGTACGTATATCTTATTTTTCAGTGAAGACTTTTTTTATATTTTTGCCTTCCTGCCACTTGAAATCTGTCCTAGATGTAAATTTAGGTATTTTTACGGGCTGTATGATTCTCTCTTCGTTCTCTTTGTACGGACAAAGACAGCACAAGAAATAAGTTTTACAAAAATAAATCTTTCTTTTGATTAAGCGCAAATTACTTTGATACAAAGGAGATAATCAGGACGTAATTAGGACGTAATTACCCATAGAAAGCCTTGCCTCCTGGCCGCTAAATATTGAAATTCCATTACCCCGGGGTGAGTTTGATTTCATCAGCATGATGTGAGTCTAATCACAGCTGAGACAGGGAGTCCACAAAGAGTCTTACACAGCAGTATGTCGTTGTTGTTGTCACTGGAAAATTCTGGAGCCATTGGGGAGAAGTGTCGATTCAAGGAAATTAAAGGAGACATAGACCTTCATTGTGGGTTTATCTTTTACCGGATTCTCTTTTTACTTGATGGACCGCCAAAGTTTAAATATTTTTAAGGTTGCCCTGAGAGTACTATTAATTTTTAAGCCTCCATCTTCCCTCCTCCAATTGTAGTTATCAACTTGTGTTGTGTTTGTCTGTTTCAATGTGCATTTTAAAATGTAGGCGTGGAATTACATAGAGGCCACGGCTTGAAGGACCTCTTTTGCTCTGGTCTTTGCCTTGGTGCCCCTTCAAAAGTTTCCCCTAGACTTTTAGATTGTCCAACGGAAGTGCCCCTTTATAAAAAAGGAAATGGCTTTGCCCTCTCAAAGATGAAATTCCTATCCTGATAATGTTCTTAGTTCCCCCGAATAAAAACCCAAAACAACAAAATCCAGCATAATTGACCTGACTGCATGCTGGATTTTCCAGTAATTTCCCTAAGTTTTTGTGCCTTCTCTGTTGATTCTACTGTTGAAATATAAAATATTTTTATTACCTTTTAAAGTTGAACACAGCCTCTGGCCCTGCCCCCACCTCCCTTGTTATTCCCTTGTATGACCATGAAAATGTCAACACCTTGAGACGATCACTTTCTTAATTTCTCAGCTGATAGACTGATTTCTTCTTTCCTCCCTTTTTTGTTGGTGCCAAGGGAAACTCACAACACTGTTATGTGTGCCATTGCAAGGCAATTGCCTCTTTACACTGTACAGTATGTAACCCTAAATGTTGCATTGACTGTCTTTAACGCCAGTCGAGTCAAGAAATTGATTTGAAAGGTCAAGTTTACCGCATTAATACCAATTGAAATTCTCCTGAAAGTCAGTCAATATTGAGATAGCAGACAAAAATACATCCTGACCTTTTTGGTTTTCTTGACCTTTCAATCGGTTGGGAACCTTTGGGCTTGTCATTGCTGGTACATGTAGCTTTCTCCCATTAACTTCATCCTCGCCTGGTGTTTGTGTTTCTCCTCCATCAACATGGTCATAGAGACAGCGATGGATGGAGACAGCAGGGCTCTGTGTGTCGTTAACGCCATCATGGCTAATGAGGCGGGTCAAAAATGGATGAGGATGGTCAGAACAGGGATGAGAAATGGCAGACTTTTACCTGAATTCAGACCTTTTTGTGTCTGAATGGTGAAAAGATAGCTGGTTCTTTTTCAGGTATAGAGAAATCCTGCTCTTTGATTTACTTCTCTAATGCTGAGGAAACTGTTCCCAAAAGCTCCTTGAAATCAAACTCTTCAAGGGATACCCTGAGGTTGAAATATCATCGTTTCAACATACGTATACATGTACATGTACCTCTTTGAACTTCAGGGCCCAATTTCATGGCTCTGCTTACCGCCATATTCTGTGCTTGCGATCACCATACTCCGCTTACCGAGCAAGCGCCGAATTTTTGCACTAGCTACATGTATGTAAGCGACGAATGCCTAGTATCGTGGACTATGCAATCGCACAAGCAAAAATTCCCTGCTAACCTGTGAAATACGCTTGACATAAGTGCGGAATTTCCCTGCTTCTGCAAACGCTGATTCTTTGCAGAGCCATGAAATTGGGCCCGACCTTTTTCTCAACAGTGACTCTCTCTGTAATAAAGATGGGGAGGGGGGATGGGGGAGTGAGGAGGGGGGAGTGAGGAGGGGGTGGGCTGTTCAGTTGTGCAGAGGTTCTCTTACTGTAGCAGCAGACTTTGTTCAGCATTCTGGGTTGTCTGCGCCTTTCTGTGAAATTTTTAGTCTTTGACAGATTGTCAGCTGGACTACTTGCTAGATTCAAGTAATTTTTAACATTGGATCAGTAACCCCACAACCAAATAAGTCCTTCATTGTAATGTTATTCCAAACATTCTTTTTGAAGACTAATACTACATGTATATTCATGTACAGAGTACACATTCCTGAAATTTCATCTTTGAGAGGGCAAGGCCATTTTCATTTTGCAAAGGACATGTCCATTGAAACCTTTTAAAGTATAATGGGAAACTTTTGAAGGGGCACCAAGGCCAAGACCAGGGCAACAGAAGCCATGGTCTCCGTTGCCTCCCTGTAATTCCATGCCTGGATACATTAAGGATTTTAGTTCTTTACCTCATGAAAGTTCAGAAAATGACAATGACAAAAAAACTAGAAATATTTTCGGTCTTCTACAAAATGTTTCTGGTCCAGTGACAGATTGTTAGCTACAAGACCTGTGGTGTACATGTAGTGGAGATTATCTTGAATTGCGAGTTCTTTGGAGAAGATGGTAAAATGATTTGGACGGGTTCACAGTTTTGAAAATGGTAAAAAAGATGTTTTCACAAGAAAGGTTAGCAGTTATATGTGTACATGTAGTTGAAGCATCCCTATTAATTGAAGATGATGTTGAAAAGTTAAGGGAACTGAGACAAAAACAACGCCAACAGGTCTTATGTTCGTCTCGTGAGACGCTTTAAATTTGAAGAGGATATTGGTGATAGCCGTGCGGCTTACAGTGGCTCTACCATGGAACGGGGCATAATGTGACAAATAGAGGAAGAGGAAATGCTGTGTTTGTGTAGGACTGCGATGAGTGACAGAGGAGAAAGAGGGTACCTTGAGAGTTCTGACCAGTCAAAACTCAAGTCAGAAACTTGTCAAAGAATGATGACTTTTCTCAACATACATATGTATACCAGAAAGCACTGAGGCGAAGACCCCAGTACACTTTTAGTAAGAGAAGGGGTTCACAACACACAGGACCTAAGGGTGTACGAATAGTGTTTTGCTTTTGGACACAAGTGTCCAGACCCGGACTCGAACCCACACTCTGCTGATCAGAAACACCAGAGCTTGAGTCCGGTGTGCTTGACTGCTCGGACATGGCACACCATAAATAAACTTCAAGTAATAAACCACGTAAAGGGAAACTGACTGGGTAAATTTTAGATAGTAGAGTCTGGATGTTTCATACAGTGTGCTCTGCTCGTCTCCAGAATAATGTTGGACTGGCATTTGTAAAGTTGAGGAGGATCCAGTTTAAAAAGTTAAAAGCTCTAGAGATTCCACACTGTTGTACTAAAACTTCTATTTCTATTTAAAAAAACATTTTTATTGGAGGTAATATTCTCTTTTAGTCTATGTATTCTTTTTGAATCTACCATCTTAAAAAGTACGTTTTGTTTTTGAACAACCAAACCCTTGATTGGGTTCATTTCAATTATAGGGTTTTCGGAATTTAGGTTTTTAAGAATTGTAAGAAGTGTCAATGTCTACTTTAGGCTTTGCGATTATTTTGTCAGCATCATCCATGCAAAACTCCTTTTGCATTAACTTGCTATCACACTCAAACTCGTAATGTAAGGTTTACAACTTCACAGGCAACAAGAGGGCGCTAGTTCTGTTTTAGATACCAGGCGAAAAAAACAAAAAAACCCATGATCGTAGTCTACTTCATGCCTTGAATAACATGATGGCCACAGAGGCAATAGCTTCTGCAGCCCCAAGCCTTGGTGCCCGCAGCGGAGTTGTCCTTTGCAAAGTAAAATAGCTTTGTTTCTTCAAAGTGATGATGCAATTCCAATCCTGCTGCTGAAAATAATTTATGAACTAAAAGCTGCAGATGGTAGTAATAATTGTTGTTTTATTTTCTGCCCTCTCTCTCCTCCATTCATCTCTCTGTTACAGGATGACAAGGACTTGGTACATGAATTCGTCAGTGCTGATGGACTGGCCTGTCTCATCAAGGTGGGAACAGATGCTGACCAGAACTACCAGAACTACATCCTGAGAGGTGAGGTTCACTCTTGGCGCTGTGTCACAAAAAGATGTCATGTCACAAAGAGAATCAAAATTCAGGGGAAAAAATAAATAAAAAATAAAAAATTGTCACTGGGTATATTACCAGGTTATTAACAGGGTATCGCTTGATTGATTTGCTGTAGAAAAAAGAAAACAAAATGTTAATTCACAATACAGTGCGCCCTCTACAGTTGACCCTGAAGAGGCTTTTGCAGTGCATTGTGGGTAAAGGTTGACAAGCTTTTAGCTGTCTCACAGTGCCCGCCACATGACCCCTGATTGTTTTAGTTTGTTCATTGTTTGCCATGCAGCGAGTTCGTATTTATGCTTACGTCATAAGATGGTAGGTTTGGGGGGCCGGTTAATGTAGTCACATTCACGTCAGCCAAAGACCCCAAACTGCCGTTGTGGTGCTGACAGGGGCGGATACAGGGGGGGCGTGGGGGCGCACGCCCCCCCTTTTGCTTGAGAAAAAAAGAAGAAAAAAAAGAGACACCATCAAGGAGAAAAGTGAGGGAGAGACAACATTAATGACATAGGCCCTATCTGTACCTAGTATTTTTTTTCAAAAAAGCTACTAATAATCCGTACCTCGTACACTTTGTTTCATTTGTGAACCACTATTAATTGACTGACAGACATTGTCTCATGTGAATCTGTGTGTACTGTGTGGACAGCGTGTTTTTCTCACACACTGAACATGCCTGGCGCGGGGGGATCGGGGGCGTGAAGATCATTCACCCGCAGCGTGAGTTGACCATGTGTGCACGTACATTGTGCAAAGAAGTTTCTGGCTGGAAAGTCAGCACTCGCGCGCGCTACATGTAAATACAATGTGACTTTTACAATACGAACTTCGGAAACTAGTGAAGACATAGCCCCATGAATAGGGCCAATCCACTTCGTATCCTTGGCCCTAGCACCATTGCATCCTAATTTTGTGCCCGATTTATTTTTAATCTGGCTTACCGATCGAATGGTACTGTAGGCCCCTATTTGTTTTTAAAAAACATCACAGATCTTTTGGGAAAAATTGTTTGCTTTTCGAGTCGCGAGTGTGATTTTTTTTCACATATTATTAACTTGCGCGAAAACCATTGTCAGGTTCCCTCGACAATCCACAACAGTTAGACAATCAATTGCTGAATCGGGACCAGTCTGAATTACTCAGTGCGCCGAGCGCAATCAAGGTTTTGTGAAATACGTGTATTGCGGTGCGCATCTCACGCCCGTCTGCGCAAAGAGATATTATGCTCAGTGCGTTATGTGAATCAGTCTGAGTTTAAATGTTCAGGGAATCCAACTAGTATGGTTCTCGCGCAAGTTGTTAATACGTGATCAAAAAATTCACTCTCGCGACTCGAACGGCAATCAATTTTCCACCCAAATCCGTGATGTTTTTAAAAAAATATTTAGCATTAGGGCTTTCTGCAAGTAGGCCTATACAGTAGCATTTGATCGGTAAGTTTCATATCCTGGATTAAAAATTACATCGGGCACAAAATAATAGGATTGCTATGGTGCTAGGCCCAATTGGCAAGGATACGAAAGACAAATTGTTCTCCTGGGATAGTTTAAAATAATACAAAAAATAAAGCAGGAATTTGTCCTGAACCAAAGTATCAACCACTGAAGTGCAACTGAAAAATGTTTTACTTATTCTTGAAAAAAAAAAGAGTATTTTTGACGGACCACCTGGATAGAGAGGTAAACATTTGTCACCACACCCTTCCTTATTTTGTTTTGACGCCAAAGCGTCTTAAACTATTAAAAACTACATCATTGGTTTTTTTGTAAGAGTAATTAGCTCCCATCCTCTTGTTTTCAACAAACATTCCATACGAACAACCTGTGAAAATGTCATCAAATTTGATGGTCACGTTTTCATGGAAATACATGGAGTGTGGGTTTGTGAGGAAATGCTTCTTTGGATTTTGGCGATGGAAATAAGTGACGTTGATTTTGGGGGATTTCATTATATCATGCCCAATATGTGGCAGAGGGAGCCAAATGCTCCTATACTCTGACACACTATTTCCCTCTTGTACAGAAGTACACCCCCTTCCTCGCAAACTAAACAAAAACTCCTCAAAAGAATCCCTGAGATTCCCAAAGCACAATGAAGACAATGGGGTGAGGGTGGGGGGGGGGGGGGGTGGACACAACACGCCACATGTGGAGCACCAACTGCTATTTTCTCACATATTATCAGTGAAAACTCAGATCAAAACCAATAAAATGTTTGTGTCATAGGCCTACATGTAAATACCGATTCTGTACTATATGCCTTAAATTTACACAACATTCCACATATGAAGCACCAAATATGCCGTTTATTCAGCTTTACCTTAAATTCTGATGGAAATATTTCTGTGGAAGTTTGTCACTGGTGTGACCTTTAAAATCAGTGAGGGTTTAGACTGAAACTTATCAATTTTGTTGTCATATATGTTATCACCAATTCTGTACAATGTCTTTAATTCTGTTGTTGTTTTTTGACAGCTCTTGGTCAGATCATGCTGTACGTGGATGGGATGAATGGAGTGATTGAACACACTGACACCGTGCAATGGCTCTATTCATTATTATCATCAAAGGTACACTATCAAAGTCTTGGTCCCAGACCGATCTAGTAAGCCTGGGCCCACCATATACCTGTCCATCAACACTCCCCCATGGGTAGCGGGTCTGACAAACGCGTCTTCGGCGTTTTTCCTTAAGAGTGGTCCCCTGGCCAAACGCCAGTTAAAACACCTGAGGACCAGTTAAAAGTCTCTACAAGTGGTTAGCTCAATTTTGAAAAGCATCCCTGTCCATCAACACTCCCCCATGGGTAGCGGGTCTGACAAACGCGTCTTCGGCGTTTTCCCTTAAGAGTGGTCCCCTGGCCAAACGCCAGTTAAAACACCTGAGGACCAGTTAAAAGTCTCTACAAGTGGCTAGCTCAATTTTGAAAAGCATCCCTATAAGAAGTATGGAATAGTGAATTGAATGCAACAGTTACATGTACATGTATCATGAAGTAAACCAATTTAACTTGCATGGACAACATCGGTAATTGTCAAAGAGCACTATCATCACTTTTTGTGACTCAACATAAACATGAAATAATAAACCTTTGATAGTTTAGCTCAATCGGTCATCGGATTCTCAAGAAAGTAGTGAAAAACCTCCTTATATATTATCACTGTTTTCACACATCACGTTGAACTGGCAAGATAAAAACTAATTGTTTTACAAATTTAAAAATGGGAGTTTCCTACCATGACCATCTTTATACCATGTACCAGGTTATGTGCAAATATGTGAGCATTTTTATTTTCAGTCTCACCAATGTTGTTCACACTTTTTGAAACACCTCAGTTAACAGTAAGAAATTTGTTTCAGTTTTGCAGGTCACAGGTGAATGTGTTTTTAAAGTCTTCAATTTGTCAGTATTTTCTACTGATATTTTGTATATTCTAATTTCATATAATTATTGTATCTGTACATGTATTACTTTGTGTTATGGCAGTATCGGCTTGTGGTAAAGACCTCATTGAAACTACTCCTGGTCTTTGTGGAATACACAGAAACAAATGCTACGGTCCTGTACCAGGCAACGTGTGTAGTCGACAAAGAACAAGGTAACTAATATCAACCAAGTCTCAAGGATAATCTAGTTTTAACTCTAACCCTTACTGTCTTTGGCTAGAAACCCTCACATATCCTCCCAAACCCTGCCATTCTTTGAAACCCTGCCATTCTTTGAAACCCTACATCCAAATGTTTGGACTCTGTTAAGAATGTTGTATCTACTTGCCAATGGATAATGAACAATTAGCATTATTATTAAGCGCTGTTAAATATTGAAGCAAAGCGCCTGACACTGTTTAACTTACTACCCTTGTTCCTTGGGCCTTCAGCATGCCTGAAACCATCTCAGCTCCTTTGGAGTATGCAGCACCGGCAGTCAAATTTGTGCAAAGGTCGCTTATCATTCACATTAGCAATCTCTACCCTAACAGATCCCATTTACTCCTGGGTGATGAGAAGCAATTATTGTTAAGTGTCTCGCCCAAAGACCCAAGTGTCCAGACCGGGATTTGAACAGCTCATTTTGGCAGCTCATGTGGGATTCTAACTAGCAGTGGTTGGCTTGAGTCTGAAACTTGGACTGGAGTCGTACTTGAGTCACATCATTTTGGAGATGTGGGTCATTGACTAAAATTTACCTTAGACTTGCCCTAAAAGACTTCATGCTACCTTAGACTTGTCCTAAAAGACTTGAATGATACCTTAGACTTGCCCTAAAAGACTTGATGATACCTTAGACTTGCCCTAAAAGACTTGATGATACCTTAGACTTGCCCTAAAAGACTTGATGATACCTTAGACTTGCCCTAAAAGACTTGATGATACCTTAGACTTGCCCTAAAAGACTTGATGATACCTTAGACTTGCCCTAAAAGACTTGATGATACCTTAGACTTGCCCTAAAAGACTTGATGATACCTTAGACTTGCCCTAAAAGACTTCATGCTACCTTAGACTTGCCCTAAATGATTTGATGATATCTTAGACTTGCCCTAAAAGACTTGATGATACCTTAGACTAGCCCTAAAAGACTTGATGATACCTTAGACTTGCCCTAAAAGACTTGATGATACCTTAGACTTGCCCTAAAAGACTTCATGCTACCTTAGACTTGCCCTAAATGACTTGATGATATCTTAGACTTGCCCTAAAAGACTTGATGATATCTTAGACTTGCCCTGAAAGACTTGATGATACCTTAGACTAGCCCTAAAAGACTTGATGATACCTTAGACTAGCCCTAAAAGACTTGATGATACCTTAGACTTGCCCTAAAAGACTTAACGATACCTTAGACTTGCCCTAAAAGACTTGATGATACCTTAGACTTGCCCTAAAAGACTTGATGGTAACTGATTTGTTTGGCTCATTTTCATGATGCAGTGAAGCTGACATGGAGCAATGTGATGAACCTCCTGAAGGATGACGGTCAAGATTCAGAGATCCTGGTGTACACCATGTCCCTCATTAACAAGGTAAGGCACTCTGTTCAGTAGGTTGGAGTACATGTACGTTCCATACATGATCCTACATTTTAAAGTCAAATTGAAGTGAACTTTTTGGATGATCAAAGACAAGTTGATTAGAACAGGACTTGAACCTGCAGCCTCCGGATTAATGTGCAGGTGCTCTACCAACTGCGCTGTCTAGTGCTAATGTTGGCACTCTCCATATTTTGTCAATTTCTTTGTTCGGGGGTGCCAGTCAAAAGCCATTCAACCTGTAACTGCCATATAACCAGGGATCACACTCAAATAGATCGATCCATTAAGCCCCGCCTCCTTACGAGTTGACCAATCACAGCCGCGAAACCCGATCACCATTAGTGCAAAGATCACCAAACGGCTCAAATGGTGATCAGATTTCGCGGTTGTGATTGGTCAATGAGAAATGGGCGTGGCTTAATGGATCGGTGTATTATGATACAACCTGGGAAGCTGCAGTACAGGGATCACCTTAAGGGGATGCAACTTTAAATTTGAAGTTATTGAATAAGTTTTTTTTTTCAAATGCTCAATAAATGATTATTTCCTCTTATTTATTCCTCAGACCCTGAACGCAATACCTGATCAGGATACCTTCTATGACATCACAGACTCCCTGGAGCAACAAGCAATCGAGGAGACCACCAAGCAGTTGATGAGCGGCAAGGGGACTGATTTGGATCTGGTGGAACAGTTCAAGTTGTATGAGGTAGGAGTCTTGGGACCAGACCTTAAATTACCCATCCAACTGCACAAGCACCAATGAGAATGTGGATTAATACATTGTATTTAAATATATAAAAATTAGAATAGTTGTATTGAAATGATCGTATCTTGCAAGAAATAATTCTTTTACAGCATTTTAAAGAAAAAGACATTTAATAGTTGTTTAATTTGCTTCGGAAATACAGAATATTATTTGTTTTTATCATCGATGTGTGTTAAGCACCGTATACTAAGTACTTTCCTGAGTCCCGTGGGGAAAAAGAAGCCACTTTTATCCACTCCTGGCAATTCCTAAAGTTTCGAATTCCTTTTAGAAAAACCCACTAATGACTTAAAACAATTTGAAGTGCACAAATTTCATGAAAAAATAAGACCAAACCAAACATTGCTGATGACCCAAGCAGAGTCTCTCTCGATGCTAGATGACAACACAACAACACAAAGTAGTTAATAAAAGAAATAAAACATGCATCACACAGGGTAAAAGCAACATGAACATTAGAAATTAAAAGATATCAACATTAAAAACCACTTAAAACAACAAAATAAAACAAGTATTAACAACAGCATGCTGATTTTCCAGTAGATAAACTAACTGAGTTGTTTAAATTTAGCACCCAATCTCTCTAGAGGATTTGCAACAGCCTTGTGCTATTTCCAATCTTTTTTTACTTCTCTTTTTGTAAGTAGACGGAATTAGTCATTCTTGTCTTATAAACCCAAAAGAAGAAACACGCTGCACAAGGTTGTTCAGCGGTCTGTCTGTTGGATATGAGTCAGTGATGTCTAAAAGTATGCATAAAATCATCCCCAATTTTCAGGGATGAGAAATTTCAGACTGTTGTCTGATTTCAGACTTGTTTTGTATTTGCCTGCTGAAAAATGAAGCCATTATTAGTTTCTTCGGATATAAAAACAACAACTTGTTCTTTAATTCAAATGACCCCTGTATTGGGGACTTTAGGGATTGTTTACTACATTGCAAGTGCTTGTTACTGGGTATGGCATTTTGGACAGTTGTACAGAGACACAATGGTTTCCCATTCGTCTGCAAAGTGGTAAACAAACTGTGACGTCATCAGTACTACATGTAAGGTCTATTCTGCTGAGGATGCCGTTTCCAAAATCTCCTTGGAATCTATGACTCCATTGGTTATAAATGTACCTCCTAAAATATTGATGGAAGTTTTGTTTTTTCGGTCAGCGATGACTCTCACCCCCAGGGCTGGAATTACATGGAGCCCAAGCCCTCTGTTGCCCCTGGTCTTGGCCTTGGTGCCCCTTTAAAAGTTTCCCATAGACTTGAAACATTTTCCAATGGAAGTGCCCTTTGCAAAATGGAAATGACTTTGCCCTCTCAAAGATGAAATTCCAGGCCTGCACCCCTGAATTATGTCTAGCCTGTGGTCCATCCAATCCTTCCTATAAATGTGTGTAATAAGTTCCAGTCTGGAACTGATAAATAAGTTCAAACATGCAACAATTATCGAGGGACCATAATTTTTAACAAGTGCGAGTGCAATCGCACCTCTCCACACTCTTTAAGTCTTTTCTGGAGAGTGCGGGAAAATAGCATTCCTTGAAATTGAAAGTGTGGATTTTAACAATTTTTTTTAAATTTTTTTTTTTTGGGGGGGGGGAAGCCTGATTTATTATTCACAGCAGAAAATAAACTAACAATGTGGTGTTTATTTGCTTTGATAATGTTAAACAAAAATAGCAATCTGCTGATCCAATCCTGCACTCCAGCACATGCATATAAATTGTTCGAGGTGCTTGACTGCTAAAATTACACACCATGAGCAGTCAGAGTTTATGAAATCGTGTTATAGTTTCACTTTTGAGACTGATGTGAGAAGTTTGGTTCTGAGGGGTGCAAAGAGCTCTCCTTAATAATTTAAAGGCAGTGAATGGACTTTTGGTAATTGTTAAAGACCAGTACATGTATACTCACTTGGCGTATCTCAACATATACATAGAATAAAAAACCTGTGAAAATTTGGGCTCAATTGGTCATCAAAGTTGGAATAAAATAATGACAGAAAAGACACTCTTGTTGCCTAGAATGGTGTGCTTTCAGATGCTTGAGAGAGGCTTCACGCCTGAAGTCTTTTTCAGATTCAAATTTGTTGGTGAAAAATATCCTCTTTCTCTAAAACTACATTACTTCAAGGGGTGTCGTTTCTAACAATGTTTTTTTAGTACCAACAGCTCTCCAGTTCTCTTTACCAATTAAGTTGTTATGGTCATTAATTTTTGGAGAGATTAACAAAGGTGTACACTCCCTTTAAGGAGAGCAATTTATAGATCTCCTTGTATTTCTTCAAGTTAAGGACTGATGAAAGCACAAGGTGACATCGCTTTAAATCAATTTGTCAAACTTTCAGTACATCCAACCCTGCTGTGTTTATAAGAGGAGCTTCTTCGATGGCAAATAGAGTTGTAGCTTGAGGTAAACCCATTAGTGGCGATGTCCTTAACCAGCAGGATCCCGGTGACGCTGGTTGAGACTTAAGATGCAATTACTTTGAAAGGTCTTGTGACATTTCGTTACGGGGGTGTACAAGGCCAGATTTTCTCTTAGCGATTTTTGTTGGCGTGTCAGTAAGCAGTTTGCACTGGAAAGGCTAATGATGAGTTATGAATTGGGCTCTTATGGCTCTAACAACTAGCCAGCCGGACTACATGTAGGTGGACAGAATACTGACGGTGCGTTTAGGTGTTTTAACTGGTACACATGTATGTAGCCAGCAGACCACTGTTAATGTTATGGGAGAACACTGAATAGCGCTTTATTACACAGGCATCTCAACTCGCTTATTATTTTTACGACAGGTGTACAGAGCTATGTTCGGATATAATATTCATTGACATTTACTCCCTAGGTGACCTCAATGTCTTCATCTCCTGTGTCACTCCATACCAAATTGTTTGGTCAAAGATTGGAATGCTTGACCCAGTGATAAGCGATTGTTATTTTTTCCTTCAGTCCTTTTGATTGCTTCATTTTGACACAGAGGATGTAGAAGGATTTAGAAGGGTTAAAGAACCTTGTAAGGGTTGACAAGGTGATGCGGTACCTTCTGCAGCCAACAGAGCCAGAAACTCTGGGGCAACTCTCTTCTCTTAATGAAGCGATTATGGTCAAGTGTCTTTCTCAAAGACACAAGTTCAATGGCTGGGAACAGAACCCACACCCTTCGGCAACACCAGAACCCACGACACTCCACATGTTAAACAAATTGGACAGCAGAACCTTAAATTGACCCTGTGATGTGGAAATAAAGGGAAGATTCGTCCGATTTATAAAGCTCTCTGACAGTACTATCCCTTTCTTCCTCCCGTTCGTTCATCCAGTACTCCCTGAAGAAAGAGGATGGAGACATCGACATCCCGGTAGAACGCAAGCACAATCTCAGGAAACACCGTCGTAGTGCCGAGACGGCCGACCGGAAGAGTCTACGGCGATCCCTCAAGCCGACGGCCGAGTACGGAGGGGATCGGAGGGAGTTAAGGAGGTCGTTGGACCTGGGGAAGGAGCTGACCCCACAGGATGCAGACAGGGTGCATGATTCCAACAGGAAACGAGACAATAGGTAAGTTTTAAAATATAATGGCGCACTGACCTGCGGCTACTTCTGACTTCTGTGCTGGCTATGTTTTTTGCAACTATAGAGGAATCCTGGAGCAAAAAAACCCACTTAGGTTAACCTGAGAGCATACATTATTGTACAATAGTTTTCAACCTTCTTGGGACCTACAATCCCGACAAAATTGGTTGGGGACGCTTGACAACAAATATACCCTCAACCATCCCCTTCAGCCCTCTCACAAAGTTTTGTTTTCTCCTGCTGGAGCTCAGACAGCGCAGCGCAATCAGAGCTAAGATTGTACACTTGGGCTCCAGACCTATACCAATATGACCTCATCAACCCTTTATCTTTTTTCCGGTTCAGGAGGAGTCGCCCAAGAGTTTCCATCGACAACTCGTCTCTCTCCTCCGATGTGACCGTCAAGGAGCAGTTGGAAGAGAGGAAGGCAAGGTTAAGGGTTCCAGATAGAGACGGTTCCAGCAGGGAGGATACGTCGGCTGGAACCACAGATTTTAGCGCCTCAGAAAACAGCAGCAGTGAGTTCCTTTCACTTTATTCCACTCATTTTATTTTTCTTCGATTTTCTTTGTTTTGTCCTCGATTTTATGTGAGGAGTCCAGAACTGTACTCACAATGTACTTCTTAAATTCCCTATGTCAAGTTCTAAAAAATGTCTCTGTGCTTAGTAAAATTCGTTAGATGATAAAACTTTTATATTTTATTTCAGAGAAATCTTGAATGGAGGTAAGGGTGATGTTATTTGGAGGTGGGGGAGAGGCTACATAGTTTTGTGAAAAATCTTATGAGTCTGGTTATTGTCTCCTGTTTACCAGTGCCGACCTTTTAAAAAAATTGGCCCTTCTAACAAAAAAAAAACCACTTTTACCTTTGGAGGTTGACTTCAGCTGCTAATAATTGGTTTACAAAATGAAAAAAACTAATGACCTTTTTCCTACGTAGCCAAAATCCCATGGAGGCGCGGACGACTACGGCAGGCATCTGCACCGGGGGATGTCGCAAACGCGATACCCCAGCCCAACGAGTTAAGGCCAGTACCAGCCAGTGAGTTTAGGCATGGCAAACCCCCCATGGCTGCTTCCCTCCAATTCTATGACTGCTAAAACTCCTCTCCTTCCTCCCTGCTCCTCATAGTACCTGGGGTAATAGGTGTCCTTCCCTGTTTTTTTTTTATTTCACTGGTTGCCTCAAAACCTATTGTAAAATCCCTTGGACTGTTTCACAAGGAACACCTGTTCCCTAAAGAATACTCGGTGTTCCTGAAGTAACTCTCCTTCAAGAGGTACTGACGAAATCGTTGATGTTTCTATTTAGGACAGCTGCCATTCCAGATGTATAACAGAAATGTTTCCAATCATCGTAAGCTTATTTTATCGCGGTGAACCTACCCTCATAAAACAAGTGTGTCTGAAATCTAGTGGAACACTCTTGGAAGGCTCCATTTGAAACACCGGTTCCTTTTCTTCTTCTTTTTTTATTAGAACCTAAAAAGAACATGAAAATGAAGGAAGTTTCTACTTATTTTCCCCTCTTTAAATGGCAAATGGTATAGAAAACAATAATTGAAGGTAGATTGATTTATCACAATATTTTACTTTCCCAAATTCAAGGTTTATGTTTTTAAAGTTTCCCACATACTTTCTCAATTTCCTGCAGTCATTTCCAGAAGAAATTTTGGGAAACACCATTCCCTCAGTTTTCCTCAAGTTACCCTGGAGGAATCCAAACCTTGCTCGGTACCCTCAAAGAAACAACCGCTGCCTCCCCCTCCCCCTTCCTCTGCCTGGTTTAACACTCCCCCTGGTGAGGCTTGCTTGAATGTTCTAAATCAATTCCTCTTCATTTACAGGCGTTCCTCATCGCATTTTAACAACTTAATTCTGTACATTTTGACCTACGTAGCTTCACAGCTGTAGAGTGCAAGCGAGATGTGTTTTGTGCAATAATTCCTATGCAGTGATATGCCAATATTGAAAGCATCTGTACATTTTATTATATCCTTTGCTATTTGTAACTCATTTTAAAGGCCTTTCGCTTGGTAGTCTTAGGGTTGCGTGTGAATTAACAAGTTTATATGAGCCATGCATTAATTATTAATTTTACTACATTTCAAGGAAACTTTTATAAGCAAAGAACATAGTTTATTTTGTTGTTTATAAAAATGTCCACATCTTTTTTAGTGAAAGTTGCAGAGATAGTGTTAGGATGACCCTTTAAAGAAAATTATTTGGATGAAAGATTCCGAAAAACAATTCAACTTTTGAAAAGTAAATCTGATAATTTCTCTCCATGTTACGTAATTGAACCTCTGCATAAGTCCCTTATAATTAAGGTTCCTTCAGATGTTGTAAAGGTTTCTTCAGCTGTATATAAGGTTTCCTGCAGCTGTATACATGTATAAGGGTTCCTGCAGCTGTATATAAGGGTTCCTCAGTTATATAATGGTTCCTTTATCTGTATATAAAGGTTCTTTCAGCTCTCTGTAAAGGTTCCTTCAGCTGTACATATTGGTTCCTATAGCTGTATGTAAAGGTTCCTTCAGCTGTACATATTGGTTCCTTCAGCTGTATATGAAGGTTCCCCAACGATTTATAATGGTTCCCTTGTATAAAGGTTCCTTCAGCTGTATATAAAGATTCCTTCAATTATATAAAGGTTCCATCCTGGTCTTTGCTTTAGCAAAACAAAATGCTGCTTTGCAAAAAGTATAGGCCCCCTATTACCAGCCAAAATTCTACGGGATGTATATATAGTCTGTAACTGGTCCAGGGCTGATTTGTGCAAAGAAAATAAAATCAATTAAGGGCTAACCTAACATAGGTGGGACTGAAAATATAAATGTTTGCACATACATTACATGGTATAAAGATGTTCAAAGTGGAAAACTTCCCTTGAAATATTTTGCCTGGGTTTCTATAGTTTTTGAGAAAAGATTAGAATAATTAGTTTTGATCTCGTGAGTCTGAATTCTGATGTTTGAAAACAGTAATGTTTTTTTTCACAAATTTCCTTCGGCTTTGAAGACTGATTGGACTTATTCTTTCACAGGTTTGTTTTTTTCACGTATATGTTGGGTCATGCAAACTTGCAAAGTGTGGATACTGGTCTTTGACAATTACATATACTAATGTTGGTGAATGGTCGCACGCTTTAAGCATTCAATTATCAGCCAGGCAGCTTCATTTGAATAGAGCTCTGACGGAGGATAGGAAGATTGTAAGCAATTAATTGCAGTAACCATGACTTGTACTTGCCTGGAATTCAGGCTCATGAAAGATCAAGGTATTTTTTCCCCGGGGGGAAAGGGCATTTCAATTAGAGATATTGATGTCTTGGGTGAGCTGTTCAAGATGGCATCCCAAATCCAGACCAGGGCAATCGGGTTCAGGGCTTCTGCAAATTTCAAGCTCCCTCTTTAGTTGACTGAAAGCAGCATTTTTATATTATAAATGACCTATACAGTATTAATGTATATTCATGGTGGCATTAAGCAGGAAATATTGTTTGACAAATTTTATTTGAGCAGGGCCCATTAGAAAAGAAAAATATTTCTCAGTGAAAAACTGGTTACCAACTAAACTGCCATGTAATGTATATATATGTTGTGACTGGTTCCCTGCTGATTTTTGCATCTTCATCATCATCATGTCCCATAGATGGGACATGGATGTGTTTCCGTGGATTTGTTGAGATTTTTTTTAAATACAGACGTAACCCTTTTGTATCATTTATCATTGGTTCTTGTGCTGCAAAACTGCTCACTTTGTTCCGTTCACACTTCCAGCACGAAAAAAAAGAAAGATTATTTACAGTGTGAATTTACTGAAGCACTCAGCACTAACTGTTATTATCTTTTGAAGTTGTGCACTTCATCCCAGTTACTTTAGCCTTGAAAAATTAATACAGTCATATTTCAATCCCGCTGTCATCTTTGTTGAGGCTATCCTTTACAAATGATGGTCTCAAAGTATGGCATCAATAATTCTGAGTTAGAGGAGGAAAAAAGTCTGGATCGATGACATATCTAGACCACCCGGTAACACCTCTCACAAAGACGGACGATGCGTTGCCTAGCAACCCTGTGATGATCTAAACACTTTGGCCGTCTGCTTTATAATGCCGCATGTTGATCTTGTGATTTGTTTCTGTGCTCTCTTTAGACAGAGTTGAATAATCTTCCCTTATATAGTCACACTTCAGTTCTTAAGACTCTCTCCTTTGAAGAGTTGAAGTTTGTTGGAGATGGTGACAGAGTCCAAAGTTGAAGCCACTGTCAATTTCTTTGGGTCGTTGAAAATTAAGTTGGAAGAGTAAACAAACTCAACTGTCTTGTTTAAAAAATATATATATATATATATCTGAAACTTATGTAGATCTTTGTGTTATTCTGCAGTAACATTTGCTGAGATGATGCATAGTGTGGTATGTTTACTTTTAAAGATGCTGTTAATACCTTGAAAGACATGAGAAATGTGAGGTAGCCTCAGGTTTTTTCGATGAGGACAGCATTTCAGATGAAATATTTCTTCATGAAATTACACTTCTAACCGTCTTTGTATAAGAGTTGAGCTTTGAAAATGAAACAAATAACAAGTTGTCGGTGTCTTTGGTGTTTAATGAGAAATGGAAAGTGATGTACAAGATTGTTGATCTCAGATTAGTTCATATTGCACCAGTGTTTCTCAATTTCCCGTTATAGAAATTAATTCCACTTGGTGTTTCCAACATGTCTGATATGACGAGTGCGAATGCAGGAATCTGTACGGGTAGAGCATTACTCCCGCCATGCGTGAAATATAATTTTCCTCGGTGCGCCTGTCTTAACACTGGACTGGGCCTCGGTACAATCGGCAAGTCATATTGCCTCACACAACAGCTCCGTCACATTTAACACCTCTGAAATGTCACAGACTAAGCAAACATCAGAGCAGATGGCGCTGATCAAGAATCCCTCTCCTTCCATTAAAAAAATGTGTTGATTTCAATTCATGAGTCTCAACTTGCCATTGGAGAGAAGAAAGACAAAATTAACAGGGGGGTTTCTTGCAATGTTGTGATGTCGGCTTAAAGCCACAGCGTATTGATAGCTGCATCGGATGTACTTTGAGTGGCACGGAGTCAAATCGTCACTATTGTGTGTTTCATCGGATGACATTCTCAAGGCTTTCTTAAATACATGTTGGTCAGGGCGTTTTTCAATGCGCTATCTTTTTGGCGACTAGACATTTTGTTAATCGCTGCGATTGTTAGGAAGGTTTAGTGCCAGCATTTGTTATTCCAGTGAGATATAAAGCTGAGGATGCAAGGGCTCAAGAACAACTCGTCTGTCTTCAATCATCTGACAGGTCAACAAGGGTGGCCTGACATCTCCCCTCATCAGATTTGGTGAACGATGAGATAGAAGATCCTGAAGGATTAAAGTGTGAGCAAGATTATGAATCTTTTATCGGATGCTCGTGTGATAGATGTAGCTTTCTGACATGCAAACAGATGCTCTGGATTTGTCATCGTGGAAGTGAATAGATTTCTATGCGAACTTAAGGAAAGGACAATATTTTTTGTTAATGATTCAAATGAATGAACACAACTTGGAAGACACTCCTTTGCAAGGTTGTTATTGGAAATTTCTGGAGCAGTGTATTGTGTGATGGATTGAATGTGATTCAAACATTGAGACTGAACAAAGAGGAACCTTTTCTGACTTTGCTTTCCCCTGAGTAAAGTGGCAACGATCTAAAGACATTCCAAATCTTATTCTTCACAACAGTTTAATCATTGTTTTTGAAAGAAGAGACAAACACAATTGTTTGCATTCATTATAAATCCAATAAAGTGGATTGGAGGTGATGATCATTGGTGGATAACACACGAGTTGTACATTTCCAAAGTTCGAAATGTTTGTCTTCAAAGAAATAAACGGGTTAGAATCTTGTGATAGTATCCAGTTTGATCGCACAGAATCGGATTCTTGTATTCTATACATGTAATTCATGTTAACTTTACACGTTTGACTGAGCATATCTTTCAGTGTCAGCCAGATATGATTTTAGTATAAGCATGTTGAGATCATGGTGTGTCTTAAAACTTATCCTTTAGTTCCAGGCGAGGATAACGCAGGTGGATTATAGAAGGATGACACTTACCTACCCTCGATGATGCTAGCATGACCCTCAAACCCTGACCCTTCCAATGCTATTAACAAGATTGAAAAGCTGGATTGGAATTTTTGTCTGGAGAATAATACCCTGCATGAGTTTGACTTTGCGAAGAATCAGGAAGCTCTGAATGGATTTAGCTAAGACAGCCAACGCGTAGGTGTGTGATAAGAATGCAAGCCATCCTAACCGCATGTTACAATGGCAACATTCCTAGAGTCGTTTACTGTGCTCTGATGCTTCTTTCGAACTCCTTTACCCGTTGCCTCAAGTCAAGCCAGAGGGCAGCCAGGGTCCCGGGGAGCTGCAGCAGGTCTTAGCCGAGAGGCGGAGAAAACGGCGAGAGATGAGACAGGATAAAGAGGTGGAGGATGCTCCCACTGCAGGGGGGAGGACACAGCTGATGCCGCAAGATACCACCGGGAGGGTGTCCCAGGCTGTTGGGGCCCTGGGCCAGCAACAGCCTGGGAGGGGAAATCAAGAAGAAATATCGTTAAAAGCAAAACTGCGGCCTGGCTCGGCGAAGCTAAGTAAGCAAGCCAACTTACAATTTGTATTTGCTTCTGTTTTCTATTTTTTTCCTTCAGTCAGGTGAATCCCTAATGGCTTTCTCATTTCTTGTTTTGCAGCCTTGTTTATTTGCTTGTGATTTTAGTAAATATCGATAGACAGATTGGTGATTTTTCAAGGGAGTTGTGACATGTACAGAAACATGAACTTGTGTATTTGATTATTAAGTAATACATATATATTTTGACGAGCAGAAGTACTGGATTTGCACATTTGAAAATTTGTGCACATAAAAAATGATACATTTTGATGTACTTTATATACTTTTGTCAGCATGAAATTCTTCAAAATGACTCAACGTTGTTCTGACCTTGCCACAGGGTCGTATGCATGTTATGACCTTTTTCTTCTGAATTTCCTTTTTTCCCTGTCAAAGATACTACATTGGCTTTTCTCTGTTAAAAAGTTGACATCTTATTCCATTTGATTTGTGTCATTATTGAGTAAGTGAATTTGAATGATTTTTTTTACGTTTCTTCTTGCACATCATTTTAAAAATAAAACACAAAATCTATTTACGTCAAAGGAAACACGCCAGAGGAAGAACCATCACAGCTGAAGAATCCTCCCAAAAAAGGAAGCAGCTTCGCGTCCCTCATGTCAAAGTTCAGCAGCGGGAACGACAAGCAGAAAGCGTCCTCGGAGAACTCTCAGGCTTTAGATCAAGTGGGAGGTAGGAGGATGTGCCTTGCATGATGGGAAATAATGCACAGACACTGCATGCTGACGTCACTAAATCAGAAAAAGACATGTCCTGCCCCTGACATCTTCAAATGCCTAAAAATCAATAGGAACACCCATCTCTACATGTGCTTCATATTTTCATTACAAGATTTCTTGAAGGTTGACTGATAATTTGTTTCCAACTTTTAAATCAGGAGACAAGATGACTAATAGAATTATGGTTCTTCCCTATCTGCATAATTAGGCCCCAGGCTTGACTAATCTTTTTGAAAACTACTTTCCTTTATTATTTTTTCCAAGGCATGCTCTCATTTTGCCATGCTTACCCACCACAACGAAAACCTTCTCCCTATTTACTTCCTTAAAGGTTTGGCTCATGTCAAGGGTCATAGTTCACAGGATAGAAGGAAAGGGTCAGAGGTGAAGACAGAGGATGAAGAGCAAACTTTTACCATGAAACTTCCAGCGGCGGGCAAAGCCGTCGCGTCAAAGGAAAAGAAAGTAGATGATGAACAGGAGGAGGTGAAAAACCGGTCACTTTTAACGGAAGGAAACTTGGAGGACATTAAAGAAGAGTTTGAAGATGCTGTGAGTGAGGAGGCTATTGAGCGACTCAGGAGAGGGGGCTTGAGGTATGATCCTTACACTTATGCCTCCTCGGAAACTGGCACAACTGCCACGCCCATCCATCCCTCCTCCTCAATGTCTTCACTGGCTGGTTATGACACGGTCTCTGTGACGACTGAAGGCGGTGATGCGGACCGCGAGTCCATGATTGTGTCTGACTCGGAAGGATACCTGACTCTACCTTCGGAGGAAGACGCCGATAACCACACTCCGCTGGGCATCACGGAGGATGAAGTCTCAAGTGTCAAGCCTGCTCATCCCAACATCGTCTCATCCTCAGAGGTGTCGATGACGTCTCTGAAGTCAAATGGCGGTGAAAATTCCATCAAGAGAAGAGACAATGGGAGTAAGAATAGGAGGCAGGAAGACGATGAGGATGATATTATGATGCTCCTCAGTGTAGGACACGCCCCTCCAGATGATTTCCAGAAACATCAGGGTCGAGAACAAGATGAGGTATCGTGGCTTAGTGAGGAGGATGACACCAGATGCTCATCTTCACTCGATGGCACATATACAGGTGAAGATGAACAGAAACCCAAAGTCTTGCCAGAAGATGAAAACGCCAGCAAGGTCACCTCGGTCACGAAGACTCCATCCACCGTCAAAGGAAACTTTAATTTTAAGTTCACTCAGATTCCGAACACAAAAACTCCAGGCCTTGCTAAGAAGGAAAAACCATCTCACAGCGATGAGGATGATTTGATGGCGCTGCTCAGTCTGGGTCTTCCAGGCCCAGAAGACCGTGATGATGATGAATCATCTCTCGGTTCAGACACAGAGGAGGGGGTCTCTGAGATAGGCTCTCTGGATGGGATGACAGACGCAAGCTTTGTGCAAACGTTCTACAAGTCGCCTGCTAAGCCTGGGAAGGAGGATGACCTAGCCAAGACCACTTTCGTCAAGACTGATGGCCTTAAAAATGTGCAAGAGCCGGAAGCTGTCCAGAAAACAAAGCAGAAATTAGATACAGGACAGAAAACAAAAATGAATAAAAAGAAAGATGAGGACAATGAGTTGATGGCTCTCCTTAGTGGTGGGCTTTCTAGTGAGGAGAGCAGAACTTCTAAGAAGTCAGTGTTGGACAGGGTCCCTAAAGCAGTCCAGCATGCTGAAGAGAGCAGAATACCCAATATAAAACTAGAAGAAGTCAAAGGTGACAAAGATCTGTCCAAAAAACTAGATAAAGACATGAGACATGTGAAAAGTTCTAAACAAGATGGAGAAGATGTGATAGCTCAGGTCGGTAAGGGTTTGAAGCCACCCCCCGTGGCTAAGAAGCAAGGGGACAAGAAGAAGATGGAGAAGTCAAAACAAGATGCTTTATCAAAGAGGAAACAGCAAGAAGATGATGAGGATGTGTTGTCATTGCTGAGTCGGGGTTTTGCGCCTGTCGTCGCTGAGCCAGAGAAACCGTCAAGTCACATCACTCAGAAGGAGTCCAAGGAAGTGAAGACGGATCTTAAGCAGGGAGGTAGGAAACAGCCGGAAGTCAATAAGGAAGATGATATCCTTGCCATGTTGTCTCAAGGCATCCCTGCATCGCCGGAGGAGGAAGGTAACAGGAATCAAAATGCCTCCAGGACATTCCAACCGAGATTTAGAGTCGCCTCGGTGGACGATGCAAACGAGGATGTCCAGTCGCCCCATTGGAGAAAGGACACGGACAAACCTAAATTCACGATAAGGAATACGTACGACGATCCGCCGGTCATACCTTGTGAGTAGAACTCAACTTTATTGGCATGGCAACATTTCGGTCTTAGATTTATTTTCTGTGTGTTTGAATGTTTCAGTGGTACCCTGCATGGTTTACCATTCAGCATGATTCAATAATGTTTCTGTCTTATAATGTTGCAACTCTTATTTTTCAGGTCAAAGTTGAAAGTTCAAATAGTGCATGAGCACCATTGTTGAACGTGTTCAGTTTCCACTATACATATTTCAGATTGTTTGATATGCATTATTGTTTGTGTATTCAGTTGTTTTGTTATGACATGAAACAAAGAGATATGAATTATTTATGTGATTCCGTTGAATTTTAAATCTGCGGCATGAATTTGATGTCGTCTTTGACGCCGTCCCTGTTAGCTGACACCATTGTTATTAACGCTGAACAAAGATTGACAAGTTTAGAAATGTGTCCGTTTTATTGTTATTAACCTCAGTGTACAAAAAGTGCCAGCTGCGTGGTATTGAGCAGTTTTCATTATGATAGTTTGATGATGTTGTTAAACTAAAATCTGTTGACAGTTCGTGTTTGTATTCGCAATGTAACATAAAAAATGCTTGAACGAAAGATTTGCATCAAGTTTTGATGTTGATTCGACATTGTTCTATAATTATTAACATTTTCAATGTTTCACCAGTTTCTCTTATACGTGGTTTACAATTCTACAGACTTAACGTGACTGTTTTTCAGGCTCTGAAATACAATAAGCAATTTGTGAGGTGGATTTGAATAATGTCTGGTACAATGACTTGCTTAATCCCAAGTTACCACTTAAGTTTGAATTCCTCAGACTATACAGACAGTTGCTATGTCACATGGAAAGGGGCATATTTTTCTATAGCAACCTCCAGATGAGCAAAGTTCGGTACCCTTGTGCCATACACACTCATTCAAAATTGTGTTTGGGTGTTCACTGTTTCTTACGTAACTACTCAAAAGCTTGCGTGAAATCACGTGACATAGCAACTGTCTCTAAAGTCTGAGAAATTCAAATGTTAGCAGAAACTTGTAAATAAGCAAGTCATTGTACCAGACACTATTCAAATCTAACTTTAAAATGGCCTATTCGGATGTTGCTTTTCTTGTCACTGAGAAAGGATAGACTTGAAGACAAGTTGTCTTTTTTTTTTCCTCCTGGCTTTTATCATTCATGGAATCTTCTCTATTGTTATTGGAAAAATCTAAAAGGCTATTTTGAGAGAACGGTTTTTTCTTCTATTAGTTCTGATAAATATATTGAAAAATAGAAACAAGTAACAAAACAAACACAAAATCGTGTAAGATTTGTTGCTTTGTATGGTGTAGGAAGTAAGAACTGATTAGCTTTACAGATATTACATAACCATGTGAACAACATCTCTTTGTGGGGGAACTGACTTTTCAAAACATTATGCGTTGATTGTCTTCAAAAGAACGGAGACCAATAACTTAGAAATAGCTTTGCACAAGAAACAATAAAAATAACATCTCAACATGAATGAATAACTGTTATCTTCACAAAATGTGAAACTGATCACTTTCAAGAAATTTAAAAAGATTTCCCTATACTTTCTGATCTTCCTTTTAAAGTTTCAGCCAAGAAAGCAGATAGTGAAAAGCCATCTGGCAGTAAGTACAATGTGACTATAAGAACACTGTTAACCCTAACTCCCTATATGTAGTTGTCCTGGCTAGGCACTGCCCCAAATCCAGCAAAAAAACCACACTCTGTTGTGTAAATCAACACCCAAATGTCTGAACTCTGATAATTTGTCAAGAGGGGGTTGTTCAGGGGTACTGTATCGAATCAATCAATGAGGCCGGATGCTTCGTTGTTAGAAGGGCAGGGCAGTTTTCTGAGGTATAGGGCACCTATGGGCGGGAAATTTTAATTTCCATTGAGTCAATTCAAAGTGCACCAATATACATGTAATGACCGTGGGCATTGTGGCAATGACCAGGGGCATAAATTGCCTCCGTTGAGTGATGTATAAGACCAGCATCAACATTATATCAATCTTACGTAACTCGGCACCCAAATCCTGGCACTCAGATAAGATTAATGTTGCTAAGGGTTGATGGTTTTGGGGTACAGTAACCAAATCCATAATAGTCAAGCTAAAATTATAGAAATTGTAGATCAAGTAATCACAATTCAAGCTTAATCACATGCATATAATACCTGGTAGAAACACATCCTGACCCTTGTTTAATCTCTGTCGCAAAATGTAGAAAACTCTGTCAATTGTCTTTAAAAGCATGTAGGATTCCCTTTTGCAATAGTTTCATTGTCATGTATGTTTGACTCTATTAGGTCCTTGGTCAGCTTCGAGCAATGATAAAGGGTGCACCCCATACAGTGAGTACAGGGTGCATGGTGTGATAGCTTTAGGCTGCATGGTTTGACTTCAGACTATTTTTAAAGTCTGCCTGGTAAACAAAAAATGCTGTATTTTTCTCCAAATAAAAAATGTCATGCTCTTTGATCTACTGAGGAAACTTTTTGTAAAAGCTGCTTGGAATCTATAACTCCTGGGTTGTCCAAAGGTGGAAAGGCCATAATTTCAATGTACCTCCTAAGATCTGGATCCCAGTTTCAGACTTTGTTGTCAGCAATGACTTTCACCCCTGGTTTGAGTGAATCAACACTTCACATATATTTTGTTTTCACAAATGAGAAAGAGAAAAAAACAAAAACACTTTGATCAACTCTCAAGAATGCCATCTGTTTTGAATTGACGGACGTTTCAATCAGAGTGTTTTCCTGAGCAAACAGCGTTGTCTTATCAAATGTCAGATTTTAATTTTACGTTAAGGATTCATTGTTTGTACTTAAGCATTCTGTAAAATGCTGTTTTGAAATGTTTTTTTTAGGATTGTCCAATTTGTTTTAGAATTTTTTGAATGTACAATACTTGTTGAAAAAGAGCCGGGACCTTTGTTCTTGTGCCAAATGTCCTTGTCAGACAAAAACATTTAAATAAATAAAAATAATACAAAAACAATTCTGTATTATGTTATCCTTCAAAATGAAGCATTGATTGGAAGAAGAGTTTCTTTGATATGTTGACACTTCTCAGAGCAGTTTAGGTAACGGTTTTAAAAATTTAATAAAAATGTATCTTTTTAGTTTTTTTTTTACCAAGAGATGCAGTCAGATTGTACTGTTATGTTTGACTTAAAGTTTGAATGCTGTGATGCATGTGGAAGGGTTGGATGAGGTGCCACACTGTGCTTTTCAGTGTGCCTTTGAGCATGTTGTAAAAGTCGGGCACATTCAGAACTTGGTTTAATTTCTTTGACATTTCAGAGACTTTCTCGCCATCTAAGCTGCTTTATGGCGACGATGCGGCCAGCAGTAAGTTCAAACGAATCGTTGAAATAACTGAGACCCTTAATTCATTGCCCCCACTTCTATTACTGGAATTTTTATATGCAGATATACAACATTATTCCTAAAAGTCGAAAATAAATGCAAAACTGTTTTCAGTTCGTTGTTCAAAATATGGTTTATTTGACTGTTAGTGAGGAGAATGTAAAGTTTGGAAAAAAGCATAATTTATATTAGAACTTTGCCAACAATAGAATTTAACTTCAGTTTTTTATTTAAAACACATAAGTAGGAAAGGTTTTGATAAAACAAGTATGTGATTCTTCAACCATGTAGATAATGTCTAGCCTCCTGTGGGTAGGCAAGGTAAACATCAAATTCTATATCCAAGGCACCAGTCTAAGCCTCACCTTTAATCTGAAATACATGTCTGTTAACCAGGGTTTCTGTGTAAATAATGTCCATTGCTACCAAATAGATGCATTAAGGATGAAGCACCCTAGCCCCTTTTTGTTAAAAAATCGGCTTGATAGTTGTTTACAAGTAATCACAGAGCTGCTTATAGCAGAACATTTTGTGTAACCATTTTCTGCTCAACAATAATTTGCAGAAAACCAGTCACAATTGTTGTGTCATGACAATTGACTGGTAACCTTATTCTTGTATAGCAAATTCTTGTTTTGCTTAGTTACATTTTGTGCTAGGGCAGTTCTATGAAATTTGTCTCAAATCTTAACGTCTTATTTTTATTTTACAATTATTTTAAAATTAGAATGGCTCAGCCGGGCCAACCCAAAGCCTATTCAGATCCCACAGGGGAACCAATCCTTACGACACTGTAAGTACTGCATCCCGAAGACTAATTTATCATAATTCCCAGAGGGGGTAAATAACTCGCTGGAAGACATAAATTTAGAACCAATTTCATATCTTATTTTAGATGAATGAAAAGTTGGCAAATAAATCTTTTACTTTTGCAAAAACAAAAAACTCCTTTCATAAAACTTGGTGAAACATTTTGAAAAAAAACACACAAAAGAAATCTACACTTTAATTTTCTCACCCAAAACGTTTTCTTCAATTGAACATTTCAAGTGAACTTCCAGTAGACGTTAATTTCCCCTTCGCTGTGTGCAGTGTTCAGCATGATAAGTTAAATTTCCCCCAGATCTGATTTTTCCCGTTTAGCAAGACCAGGCTCTTTGACGATGATTTGAAATAGTTCCTTGAAAACTTGTACAGTTAAAGAAACAAAATTGTTTAGTCAAAGACCTTGTTTGAAAGACCAGGGTAACCCATGTTGTTTTTGCCAACTTGTCACACAGGTCGAGTGCATACATGTAGTATACTACTGATACTTCAGTTAACTTCAGTTTGCTATAAGTTGTTTGGAAGGGACTGGGAGGGAGAGATTAGACATTTCACTGAGAGGGGTAGTCATTTGTCTATCTTACCATCCTCAACAATTGCTGCCACTCCGTTTCTACCCGATAATTTTCAAACTGGCCCTAAATGTAAAGGTGCAGTTATTGTGTTACTAAACTAGGTTTCCCAATGCATGCTGACGTACAGTGTAGTCCCGCCGCGTTACAAAGTTTACTGTATGATTAACACAGAGTTATCAGTCATGCAACTTCTCAGCTGATTTCATCTTTTAATTTTGTTCGTCTTTTGAGTCGTAGACAAGTGGAAAACGGTCTGCAAAGTTACCTGTACCATACAGTTTTCTCTATTAGCGGTTACCAGGTTGCATATCTGATTATCAGTCCATAGGAGGGCTGTATATTTAATATAATGCCATGTTCGAATACTAACCATGTCTTAATAAACAATTGAGTAGTTCTAGCTGTGTTATTATTAAGACGAACCTTCAAATGTGTTATAATTTTATGATAAATACTCAGTTGACAGGCCTAAGAAATCCACACAGTCCACAGCCAGTTCAGTGACACCTGGAGAAAACGACGTTAAACCAAGTGGGAGTAAGTCACACCAGCAAATAGCAGCTGGATCCAGGATGCATAGTTGATCTCATTCTTTTGTTACTCATGAATATTCGTTTACTTTCAGCCAATCAGATTGAGTACTATATAGAAGCAAGTTTATTGTATAGAACAAATGATCTGATTGGAGTACTTGTCTTGAGAAAGTAAATCCTGCTGGTATACATTGACACATTTTTTTAAAACATGTTCAGCCAATCAGTTTAACTGTAACAACTTGTGTCAGCCAATCAGATTGCAGCAAATTTGGAAAAGCGTTGTAACTGTAAGAGTAATAATGAAAAGCTTTTTTTACATTTGGAAAAAAGTTTCTTCTACCATTCTGTTTTGTGAAACTTTAAAATTACATTTTTCAAAATGTTATCTCAAGATCACATGTAAGTTTAGCAGTACATTAAGAAGGCATCCTGGGTTCACTGTTGCATGCGTTGGAGTGATGTGCAGTTCACTTGCATGGTGTGGTTTTCTGGAATAGCCACTTCACTGAAGACATTTCTGTAGATTTGTTAAAGAAAGACATTTTTCTTTCACAGCTAGATCCCCATTTTTTTTTCAGGTTGGGAGAAAGTGGCATCTTCTTCACAAAATGTGTTTCCTAATTTTTTAGCCATACTAACAGTCTGTAGTTATTCAGTTTTAATTAGAAACCCATTCCCCCAACACTTCCAGGCTTGTAACCACCAAGGCCGAGGCCTCTGTTGTTTCTGGTCTTGGCCTCGGTGCCCCTTCAAAACTTTTCCATAGACTTTAAGATTTTCAAATGGAAGTGCCCTTTGCAAAATGCGAGATCAGAAAGAAAATGGCATTGCCCTCTCAAAGATGAGATTCCAGGCCTTACCTTCCCCTCTTCCCACTTCACCTTCCCCCTCCCCCTTCCCCTCCTCTCTAGTAAAGAGTTTAGAGCCCAATTTCAGGTGGCTGCTTAATTTGTTATTGTGCACTTATTGTGGCCAATAAAGCACATATTTCCAAGAGTCACAAGGAAAGCATTCTGTAGTAAGCAGGGATGTAGAATTGTGTCCAGTTTTGTTGCTCTATTTTTGTAGATGGCCCTGTGTGCAGCACAGGGTTTGATGTGATTTGCAACTCTTGTTGACATTAATTTGAGGAAGTGTTTGCAGTTTGCGGAGTAGAGTGAAATATTGAATCATGCTATTATTTAAAGAAAGTTGCTGTTTTTTGTGTTGGGTTTGAAGTTTCGTTAAACTGAAAGTTTTGTATGTACAACTTAAACTGTGCCACAAAGAATATTTTTAATTTAACGGCCATCTTGATAATGTTGTTGGTTTGAAAATCCTTATTTTTTGCTTTGTTAAGAATCTCCATGTTATGATGTTTGTTTTTTCAAATATGGAGATGCGTACCTTTTTATGTGACATGCATGATTTTTACCCAAAATGAGGTATTTCAAAGTGGTTAAAAAAAACTCTTCCAGGTTGGAAACAATGTTGTTAAGAAGGCCAAAAAATGTTTGTCTCTATCAACATTTGAGAGCGTTATGTATCTCCCAAAACCTCCTGTGATGCATTTCCTAATTTTTTTTAAAATGCTTTGTTCTCGGTTTCAAAAAGTTGCGACTTTTCTCACTTTTTTGAGCAGATGATTTATATTCGCAACTTTGAATGACCTCTGACCCTTTGAAGTGTTTTGTTTTTCTCATTCTATTCAAATATGTTCCCTCTTTCCCATCCCGCAAAAGTCTTTGACACGTTATTGGATGATGATGTGTTTGGCAAGCCCAAATCTGACCAACCAGAAGGCAGTGAGTAGTCATGTGACAAAGTTCTCTTCTGCTGATTGGCTGCACCTCGCTAACAATGCACAATGCACTTTATTAGGCAGAGTTTATACTCCATCCTTTTTGAAGAGTGGCAGCATGGAATGAATCATACCCAATTTAATTATAGATGTAGAATTATCATACTTTTGATGACATTCATCTAAATTTTGTACCATCTAACTTCTTCATTCTATTCATAGTTTTGCTCTCAGGAATTTCTACTTTAAATTTGCTACCTGTACTTTTAATAATTGATTGACCTTTCTTGAAAAAGAGTCGGATCCCCACCCCCAAACTTAAATGTGCTGTGTTGTTGCACTTTCTCCTTAACAGTTTATAAAGTCTGAAAACTGTCATTTGAGCCTAGTTCAGAGACACATGTTCCTTACAATGCTGTGATTAATTACCAATTCACATTTTTTTCCCACACTTAAAAATGGAACTTCACTTTCATCATGTTCACGTAAGAACATTTCTCTTATTTTTTGGTCGTGTCCAAAATGGCGGCTGCGGCTACGACTGCAGTTGTTGCTAAAGTGCATGGTCAAGCCGCAGCCATAGCCAATAATTTTGACACGTCCTTCGTTGCATGCATTTTCATTGGTAGCCATCTTGGTTTCCATAATTCAAATCATTGTAACCAAATTGATGCTTGGGGGAAAACTAGTCTGGTGAATTGAGAATCGGTATTTATTAATGCGGTTGCACACGGGGAACATGACAAAGGTGGCAGCTGGCATGATAAAGTTATATTGCTATGAAAGATAAACACTGCAGAAAATCTAAAATGCAGGGGTTCTTTTTCTTCAAAGGGAAATTTTATGTAGACAGCTAGATTGGAAGATCTTGTAGCTCAGGATGTTCAGTGGTCCACTGGTAATTCAAACCCTGCTCTTGTACTTTGCTGTCCATTTTAAAAATATTGTTCTCAAAAGCGTGCTCTGCTTGCAATAATGCATTGATAAATGCAATAATTTGCAGGTTATTTTACCCTTTTTGAATAAAGAAAAGTATTTTTGCTGTGTTATTTTTGTCATCACATTTCCCCCTCTTTCCCGACTGTAATTTTCAGTGCTAAGGGTAAAACACCAGTAAACCCTCCCATATCCCCGACATTGGTTTGGCGTGACTACTAACATGATTGCGGTAAAAGTGTCTCTCAAACCTTTGTTTCATATAGAACAGGAATGCTGGAGTGACTCAAGTGTAATTGTTGCAATCAAAACTAACGCATTTATTTTTCTATTTTTCTTCTATTTTTCCTTTTCAACTTGTTTTACTTCTGAACTGACATCTCCTTGGTCTGTTTTTGTTGGGTTTGTGCTACCCCCCCCCCCCCTGTGCAAACTGTAAATCATGTTATACATGTACGTGTATATGTACGTGTATATTACTTTTGTGCATCACCCTTTTGTGTTTACTGTCTGTCACCGTGTGTGTCGCACCCTTTGTTCTGCTGTTGTTTTGTCATTAATTTGTCTAAATGTGTTGACTTGAAATGTGTGTCCCACATTTCACTTGTCTGTCTTGCTATGACTGTATCTTCTACCATGTGTCACTGTCTTTGTTACTCTGTGTCCCCCACTGTATGTGACTGCTACCCCCACTGTATGCGTCACCTTGCATACTTCCTAGGTACTGAAGAGAGTGCCCGTTCGTCAGAGCCCAGTAATGTCCCTACACGCCAGGATACTAGCCCTGCACGCCAACCCAGTAAGTGACACTAAAATAAAGTCATCTCATTCTTTTCTCCCAGCCCTGCCTTAACCCCTACTGGTTCATCCTAACCAGGGGATGGGTCAGGCCCCTTGGGACCAAGAATCCAGTCAAATCTTCCCCAGGAATTTGTAGAGTATTGATGGGGTCCTCTCAATGGTTTTATCTTTATGTTTTTTTGTGAAAAAAAATATTAATAAATCATTACCTTTTTGTGTGTGCGTATCGGCTGCAATTCAAACATATCATCCCGCAATTTGTACGTATCTGCCTCCGATTTATGCGTTTCTGCCCGATACAGTACCATAAATGGAGAGAACACTGATGTTTGTTTCATTCCAAATTTTTAGTTCACTGTCAGACGGTAACATGTTGTGCTCAACTAGCTGTTACATCTGATATAAGAAATGCTCTCCACCTTCCGTATGTTTTGTTTACTTGTTATTTTTATCATGGTGTGGATTCAAATACATTTGGACAGATATCTTCTCTCCCTTTAAATTGTGTCTATTTTCTTTGTAGCCTTCACCTTCGAGTGGCCCCCTGGCTTTTTGTTGGGTGATTTTTCATAAATAAGAAAAACCCAACCCAATTCTGTGTTCATCAAGATTGGACGTTTTTATCAGGGTTTAACTGTAATCGATTTTATTTCATCTAACGTTTTCCTCAAGCTTTTTTTCCCCCAATGACATAATCTCTCAGTGTTTGTCTCGCCTCAAACACTTTGCTTCATTTCTTTTTTATCAATCCTGTTTGTTTGACAATGACTTGTTTAAGAACTGCTGAAGAAGAAGGGTCCAGGACTTCTTAAAAGGGGAATCAGTACTGAGGAGAGTGAGTCCCCGACTTCTCTTGCCAAAATAGCCATGTTCCGTCCCCTCAAACGAGAAGAGTCTGTGGAGGAGATTATGAAATGTGAGGATCGTGACAAGGTTTGCTTGGCATGAGAGAATGGCCAGCCGGTTTCCCCTCTACCTGCAGACTACCAGCCATGTTTGACTGTGGCTTCCCGATATAACTTCCCTCTTTGCATTGTTGTCTTCCTGTGATTCCATTCCCGACGAAATGAGTGTTTTTCTGCAGACGATCTGAAAGTAGATTTACCATTTAGCCGTTGCATAAGGAATTGTCTCTTTGTCATCCCATAAAACAGTCATTCCCTATGAAGCTCAACATTTGAAAAAGCTTGATAGCATGTGATGTCCTCTTAAACCTACCTTAACAATCACTAGTTTTTTTATGCCACCAATGCTCCTTTCAGCCCATTCCTCAAAATCCTTTCAAAGTATTTCATAAAGTTCAACAAAGCACCATGTATTTAAATATCCGATACCCAGGAAGTCCAAATTCTCATTTTTAAATAGTTTAAGAGCATGTAACATTCCCTTAAACACTCATCTCAAAAGTTATTTTTCAAACTTTTAAATAAATCTTGGCCTAAAATTGCATTACTACTCATAACTATTCCCAGCAACCTTTCCATTGACTGTTACATTGGATGTAGTAACCTCTTACCTTTTGTGATAGTGACCTATGACCTTTGGTTGCAGTAACAACTACTTTTTCCTTGGTGCCAATTTTTTGGATTGGTTGCCAGTTTTTCCTCAACCCTTTGCTAAACCTTTTTGCGTATTTTTTTGCCAAATGAATAACTTTCCCTCCGCAACCCAAAATAAAAAAACCTTTGATTGTGTTCCAGCTGTTAAACCCCACAAAAGGCACCCTGAATATATGTAACCAACTTAGGAGTGATTTAATTGATTGGCAGTTTGAGTGAGGCATACCTGTTGTTCCTGACCAGTTGGAGTCCTGCTGCAATTTCCCGAGAACGCAATCTCCTTAGATCTTACTTCAACTGTGAAATCCTCTTAACACTACTAATTTATTTGCATTTCTGGAGATGTGTGAATCAACCAACGAGTTCTGATTGTTATTTACCTGCTCCAAAGTTGCCCCACACTAGGGCAAAAGAATAAACGAACTGTGAAAAGTAATGTTTTAATGACTTTATTGCTGTGTTTTTTTCCTTTCTCGTTTTTTGCCCTGTCAGACAAATTGAAATAGATTCGTTCGTTTGAGAGGGGAAAAAACCCCAGACTAATAAGTATTAACCTAACTCTACTCATTAGAAAACTTGGCTGGTTTGGTTGTTGCAGAGTTAAATTTAATGATTCCATGCATTCTTCCGAATTGAGCTTGACAATCATTCCCTTCGTATCTTTCTCTAGCTGAGGAAGAGGATCTGCTTCGTCTTCTCACTGGTGGTGACTCCACTGCTCCCGTCCAATCTTGCAAACCCTCAGCCCTCTCCTACTACACACCCTCCGTTATCAATGAGATCATTCCCAAGGAACCCCTAAAACCCCCAGAACCTTCCAAACCTCCTAAGAGCTCTAAGCCCCCCGAATCGACAACCTCAAAACAGGAATCTAAACCCTCAACTTCTTCATCATCTGAAAAGCATCACCGTTCTTCCGTCGACACTTCTAAACCGTTGTCAGAATCCCCGTCCAGAACATCTTACAAATCCTACTCTACCTCTGGTAGAGATTCCTCTTACCCATCCCCCTCCTCCTCCTCTTCATATAAACCTTCCTCCTATCTGCCATCGGCAACATCTTCAATCTCGTCTCCTTACACTCCAAGTAAGTGGCAAGAGTTGGTTGGTTCTGCTTTTGCATCTTGGCATGTGGTTTGGAGAGAATTGTAAACAAACTTGATCACAAGGATGTTTATGGAGATCATGACTGTCTACATTTTACATTCATTAACTTTTTCTGTTCCATTAGAATACTATGATATGTTTGTGTAATCTTCCTAATACACATTATTAGAGGTGTGGCAGAGAACTTAAATAGAATAACATTTAGGCAACAAGCCTGTTTGTACTGATTTTGGTTGTATTGTTTTTTAATACCCATGTTGGAGTAGCTGTTTGTTAAGCATACACTGTCACGCCCTAGTCTGATCCCCAGACTACTAATCACAATACATCACAAGAGATTGAAGTAGTCTGTTAGGGACTCTGCCTTGGGCTGTTTCTGATTGAAATGACTTCGGCTCTGGCTGTTGCCATTGGCTGCAGCGACAACATTGGAGAATAGGCCTTTTCAGCAATCTAGCCATCGTCGTCACTGCCGAAGCCAACAACTCAGATATGGCCTAAGTTTGTGAGATTTCAAGAATCTAACATAGTATCCATTATTGTTTCTAACTCTTTTCAGGTATCCTTGACTGTTTTAAGAATATTTCATGGTTCATAATCATTCCTTTGAGATAAGCAAAAAGTCCAGCATGATTAACACTTACTACCTGAAAGCCCCCCAGTTTTGTAAGAATTTGATGGATTCACTACAGTACAGCAATATGCTGTGTGGAGAAGAGATTTCCTTTCGGAACATTTTGTTTCTCTGCAAAAATGGTTAACATTCTGGCCTGTGTATTGATTTATAAAAAACGTCTGCTGTGTAGCATGCTTTGTGTTGAAACAAATTTTAATTTTGAAAATCCAATAATGTAAAACACTTTTTGACTCTGTGTGTTGTTAACAAATTGACTTGTCAATTTTATAGACAACTACTTTATTTTTCCTTGTCTAGTTACATTTAAAAATCTATGATCAACCTGTTTTACTAGAATGTCCTAATCTTTGAACTTCTTAAACTTTTTGAATTGTGAAATAAGTTGTCTTTATAGATTTGTTGGGGGGGGGGAGGCGGGGGGGGGAAGTGAGGGTGGACATAATATAACTTTTTATTTAGTTGTGTTGGGTACGCCATTTTGAAACTTATTTATTGGAGGTTGACTGGCTCATTGAAGAGACAGTTGGGTTGTTTACAGTGTGCTCTTAGCTCGTCCAGTTTCAAAATAGAGTAATGCTTTGCAAATTTTCCTGGACTTTTGTGAGCATCGTCTAACAAATTACCATCCTTGAAAATTTACCACCAAGGTGATTCACCGTATACCCCACGCTGGATTGACCGGTATTCCTCAAGATATGGGGCCAGTGGTAAGGCAGTGTTTTGCCACCTGGTGTGGCCGAACAACAACTTCAGTAGAGTTATTCAAGCGCACCATTTTTTTGTAGTTGCCATTTTAGCTGAGCACTTCATTTCATTGCTCATACAAGCTGTTGCTTTCTCCTTTTGGAAAGCAGAGCTGTTGTTGTTTGTGTTGTTGTTGATTCTGTAACGACTAGCCACTGGATGAAGACCGTTAGATCGTGAAACCTGGCTTTATGATTTGACTTCTTAACGAGATGAATTCCAGGAACAAGGTGACACCTGGGCTCAATTTCATAGAACTGCTTAAGCACAAATGATACCTAAGCACAAAACAATTTTGCCTGCAAAAACTAGGTTACCAACCAAAGCATCATTTTATGTGTACTATTTGTGACTGGTTAGCTGCGTATTTGATCTCAGCAGAAATCTGTGAAGCAAATGTTTTGCTTAAGCAGCTGTATGAAATTTCACCGTTGGCAGCCAATGTTACAGGTCAGGCCTTACACATGTTCAGAAGTGTGAATAATTGAAGCCAGAGGTTACAATATAAGGTCAAGTCATAGGTCATTTAGGTATGAGGTCAACACTTGAGCTCATGACCTTCGCAGTTGACCTATGTCCAGTGGCTAGTGGGGCTGTGTGGAGTGAGTTATTGCAAGTTGTTTTTCAAAGTGTTTTTTTTTTGCGGTTTAAAGAAGAAAATTGAAAAATGCCCCCAAAAAGCAGCAAAGTTTTGTGTTTGAAAAAGCAAAGGAGTAAGCTTTAAAAAAATGGCACTCTCAAAATTCTGAAGATCAACAGAAATACTCTAAGAATTACAAGGGGATAAAGAAAAAAGGAATCTGTCTTTTTCTAAACAAGTAAATGAAAAAATGTCTTGGTTTGTCAGTTCCCATTTGTAACGGACTTTATGCATTGACGTCATCATGCCGCCAGCTTAGAGGTAATGCGATGATGGTATAATGGAATTGCACTTATTTGTACGTGTGACGTGCAGGATGGGCCAATGGGCATCCGTCTTTTGACCTCTAGCTGAGGGCGCTTTACTCAAATGACGTCAAGTGCATAAGGTCTTTATATACCATATCTAACCTTCCAGAATACTAGCAGTATCCATTTGGTTTCATTTCCTTCACCAACGGATTTACACACATCTTTTAATTATTGGTTAAAAAAGTTAAAAAAACAAGAACTTGGTCATAACTAACAAATTCAACAAATTTGATCTCCGGAAAATATTTCTGTCAGATCTTGTAGTTCTTGGCACAAACTGTTCATGGATTACATGGATAAGCAATATCCATTATTTACCTGTGTAAGCCTGATACTTCACGGGGGCAACAGGGGCAATTGCCCCAGTGCCTGTGGTCATTGACTTGGTGCCCATTGAAAAGTTCAGTAGAAATTAAAATATCCCTTCTGGAGGTAGCCTTTGTTTTAAAAAAAACGGACTTGTCGAGTTTGCCCATACAATAAATGAAGTATCAGGCCTGCTGTGATAGACTTAAACAAACCTTTAATAGTTCCAATAAGAAGAAGAGACACGCACAAATAACTGAATTCGCCTCAAACTAGAATAAGGCATCCCGTTATATGCTGCATGTAAATATTTCCACTGAGGAGATGGTACGTCCTTGGCTACTTAGTCTCATCGTCAAACAAAAGATCAAACGTTTATTTAAAGTTGGTTCTAGGACCAAACTCTCAAAATGCACTCAACTTTAAGCAACTGATGACTTTGTGTACCAACTTGAAACAAATTTGTAATTTTTGTAAGCATATTCGAGGACCTTTATCAAAATCAGACACTTTTTCGGAAATGGTGAATTATGGCATTAAAATTGAAGACGACCGAAACATCGGCTTTGATATCAACCTGATGTGGTGTCTTATACGTTTTATATGTTGAGAAATAATTTTGGGTTGAACAAAGACAAATTGATTAAAGCGGGTCTTGAACCTGCGACCTCCAGATTAACATTCCAGCACTCTACCAACTGAGCTACATTGTATCTAGTCGTAATGTTGGCGGTCTCCCTATTTTATCAATATCTTTGTTCGGGAGTGCCAGTCTGAAGCCATATAACCTTTAACTGGGATAACACCCAGGTTTACGATACAAACTTGGAAGCGGCATGAGAGGCGTCACATGTTGAGAAAGCCAGCTTTGAGTATTGACAACACAGAGTCACTTGTACACTGGCTTGTTGTTTTCTTGATTATTAATGAAATTGGATGTGCATTTAGTGTGCAGGAATTATTTACTCGTCCGAAACCAATGCTGTACCATCTCTAAAGCAGGCTGTGCGCCACGCAAATGCAAAGCAATTCAAAATGTCCAACAACAACAAAAATTACAGATTTTGAAAGTTAAAGTCAACTTGCATGAATAATTTTTTCAGGAGTTTTTGACGTTGAATTGATGTTGCCTTTGAGGCATACTGTTCTTCACCTCACTGTGATCATCCAACTCAGTGTGAGATTCTGCACAACATTTGTCGGTCATTCAGTGCATGAGTATCGACCGTAGCTGACTTATTAGCAGTTTCAACATTCTTGTTGACATTTCCGCCGTTTTGAAGTTTGATTTTTAGTTTTTTGCCTTTTAAAAAAGCCGCTCAGCAATTTTTGTGATTAGACATCAAGGGTTTTCTGAAGGATGGAAGGGTTGAAGCCCAGAACTGCTTTGATTGCAAAGCAGTTGATCACCTGTTCTGTGATTGATCACCTGATTGATCACCTGATTGATCACCCGATTAGTCACCAGATTGATCACCTGAATGATCACCTGATTAGTCACCTGATTGATCACCTGATTGATCACCTGATTGATCACCTGATTGATCACCTGATTGATCACCTGATCGATCACCTGATCGATCACCTGATTGATCACCTGATCGATCACCTGATTGATCACCTGATCGATCACCTGATCGATCACCTGATCGATCACCTGATCGATCACCTGATCGATCACCTGATCGATCACCTGATTAGTCACCTGATTGGTCACCTATTCTGTAAACAAATGCTTGTTTAATTATAACTCGTTCCAACAATGGAACTAAGTAGCCAATCGCCCTTTTCTACTTATTATTGTTGTATTTATTTATTTATTTATTTATTTTCAGTATCTGATAAAGGGCAATCCACCCACCGCATCTGATCATTTAAGACCCTCATATAATATGAAAGATTAAAATCGTACAAAATGTCAACACATAGATTTAACTCCCCGCCCCCCTGTTGGCAAGCCAACTTCTTAAAAACCCTAACAAGTAATTACAAGAAAAACATCGGATTAGTTTAAACAAAACATTAAAGTTCAGAAGTTATACCTTGAAGTAGAAACATCAGTAATTTAGTTCTGCCCTCTGACCCTAGCTTTTAGGGGAGTGCAGGGTGTTTATAAGGTAATGTCAGTGCCTTGAAACTGTTGTGGGTGCTTGCTGGGTTGCGTATCCCAATTAAGGGATGAATTTTGCATGTTTATGGGTATACATACCCGCTTTATGTTTCTTCATGCTTGTTCAGAAGCTGGAAACAGCTTAGTGGACGAAATCCTATAATAATTGAATCAATATTCAACTTTATTTCTAATATTAACATGCTCAGTTTTTTTAACAGACTGTTTGATTTCTCTTTCATACTCACTTTCCCCAACCTTTCCTCTCCTCTTCGTAAACCCCTAACCCCTAAACCGTTCTTCCCTAACCACTCCACCATGAAGCTTACGATGCCCTTTCATCGAGAACCAGACCCAGTAGCGACACCACCACCCCAACAAGAAGGAAACCGGCCAGCGAAGAAGACAGCACCACCACCCCGGCAAGAAGGAAACCGGCCGTCGAAGACGATACCACTTATACCCCGAGGAGTAGAAGCAGGCCGTCTACCGACGACACTCCGTCCAGAGTCAAACCCACTGAGGAGGACACCACTCCATCGAGGCGGCGTCACAGACCGGAGTCTATCCCAGAGTCACCTTCAGTCTCTTCCCCTGCTGCCACTTCTACTAATACCACCACACCGTCTTCTCCTAGTGAGAGTAAGTGTGGAGTAACGCTAATCTCTTATCCATTCTCTATTTAACTTCAAAGACTTATGTGTAAAGGTTTTTCTATTGATACTTGCCATGTTAAGCTACATGCTATTACATAATGCGTGCGGCAAGGCTCGCATGTAATCTCGTCTAGCATGTAATCTCGTCTAGCTTTGTATTGCCCTTCCGGTGGAAGCTCAAATTATTAAGCCTTGCGTTGCATTTTAACCTAAGCCGGGAAGAAAGGTACAAATGCCAATATAGTGTAATGCCTTTTTTCAGGTGAAGACGAAAACAGTGTGTAAAAGTATTCCCTCAAAATCTTTAAGTTGTTTTTTAAAGATTGTTTCTTACCCATTCCAGAAAATGTTTGGAATGTATTTGTGACGTTACAAGCATTATAGCTTGGCAAAATAAGCAGTTCACATACATGCACTTTTATGATGATGTACATTCATGTCCTTGATGAAATACTCGTGTTATACGTACACATTCCAAACAAATATGTAGCGTAAACCTCTCTCATATAAGTCCCTCTTCCTGAACCTCGTCTTTGGTGCCAGTTCAGGCTTCACCAATCTGTTACCTTGTGTACAATAAAGCGGTTTAAGAATCCCACTGTAGTAACCATGAAAACGAGAGCATACCCTGTGTAAACAATTACATGCCATCCAAATTTAATCTTATGCGGTGGACAGCTGTGCTCTTTGAATCCTGTCGCTTTGGTAGCCTCACACCCAAATGATGAGGTGTATTTATTTGTTGGTATTGAGGAAAAATTATTGGAAAAATTAATCGATCCTTCAGAGAAGTCAAAGGGTTTGTATATTTCAGGCACTTTGGTACCGCAGTTTCAAAAATTGCCCCACTTTTTCCCCCAAAAAAGCGGATTACATAACAGAGAGGAGAAGACGGCGGAAAGAGAGGGAAGCTCAGAGAGCTGCAGAGGCAGCTGCTGCCGAAGCTGCCGAAAGTAAGACCAGATTCACCATGTCGTCTCTCCCCCCATCCTCACCACCCTGCACTCCCCCTCAGCCAGAGTCTGTCCCAGTCTCTGCCCCCATCTTCATCCTCTTGCTGTGTTGTGTGCCTCTTTTCATTGATTGTTGATCATCTCTAACATCTTGACGAGAGAGTGGCCGTTTTCCATCGTCTTGTGATTCCGATGCTGCCACTGATTAACAGCTTTCATCTCAGTTGATAACTTTTGCCCTATCCTCCCAAAAGCCACCCAACTTGAGTGCCAAGCCCACTGAGCTTCTACTAACTTTCAAAGCCCTATCTCCATCATCAAAGCCACTCTGCAAACTGCCTACCCCTTCAGTCATTTGTCTCGTCTTTCTCCTCAGGTCTAAACCTGTCCACCTTCAAACCCCCACCCCCCTGCCCTGAACCAAACCATACCCAACAGAGTACAAACCCTTTTCGAACACCACCTAAATGACCAATCCTGCACCTATCTAACAATTAAGCCAGCCCCATCCCATCTATCATAACATACCTCTTAAACCACACCAAACTCCTTTCGGGCCAACCACTCCTATTGTCTCTCCTGACCTGTCGACTACATCCCCCTTTTTTATTAAACCACGTTTTCCCCAATCATAGCTAACTTAAAAACTCAAAATTAACTCTGCTGCTCTTGGATGATGCCTTCATTTCTTCCTGTGTGAGATCTACAGAATTATTCATCGCGTCAGTGCAAAAACCGCTGTACCTTGATTTTGTAATAATGTTGTACCTCTCACAAGAGGCTCCTTGCAAACAAATCATGGTGCCATTGGGTTTGATTGTACATCTTGGAAATTTTTTGCAAAATCTGATGCTCGTGCATTTTTCAAGAATGCACAGGGTGTTAAGGCGACATTTTGGCACTGACGCGAGGAACTAATCCACAATACATGTGTGAACATTCACTTTTATAGCAGCACACTTTGAATATTAATCTTTTTCAACAGCATTTCTGCTATGTATTTCAGTCAGATAAACTTGTGTCTTGGGTGTAATGATTGTTGAGCTAACCTTCTTTATAAAAAACCCAATATCCTTTTAGAATGAGAGACGGTATTCCTAGAAGAAAATTCAGCATACAAGAGGAATTAATTGACCTCTAACTAGTATTTTTTTGAAGCCTAATAATGTTATGTCAAGGCAAAAGGGTTGTTTCTCAAGAGGAACTCTATGCAGCTCATTGTGCTTTGTGTGTACAGCTGGGATAGTGTTGGAAAAAGAAAATACTTGTCTACTTTCAAATTTGCTCAAATGTTTTTTTTTTTTTTTTTTTAAATACCTAATTTTTTGCGCTGATGTCACAATCGTATATCCACATCAATGATGTATTTAAAATGCTCTCATCACTAATCCTAATCTCATTACTAATCCGATTTTCCACCTGTTTCAGAAGGGCTGCTTTTGAAATTTGTAATTAAGATGTGAGAAAAACTTGTATGAGAAACTTGCTTGCATAGTGATGGGGGAGGGGGCTTTCAATGGGAGACTTTGGAACGCTAGGTGGCAGCAGACTTACCAGGTAAATTTCCATTGTTTACGTAGTTCCGAGCATGCGCACATTACCAAGAACAATGGATTTACCTGGTAAGTCTGCTGCCACCTAGCGTCCCAAAAGTCCCCCATTAGCCTTCCTCTTGATTCCTGCACGGCAGTGTATGCTTAACACAATGTATGGTATTGTTGAATCTGCCTGCAGAGCAAACTGCCACGCTACCACGGAACTTCAAACCGGCAGATATTACCCCGCCTCTAACCACTACGGAGTGTAAGTCCAGAAGCGTAGACGCTCAAAAAGCTCTTGTATTGTAAGACTCATGAGACTAATCCATCAAGCCACACCCTCCCCACTTATTGACCAATCATAGGCATGATTATGCATTCTGAGAAGTGAGTGCGTGCAGTCAGTTCGTACATGTCGGCACTTGAATTGCTCATGTATCATTGCCTACCTTTGCCCAATTTTATAGTACTACTTACTGCAGAACTCTGCACTTAAAAACCATAGCAATCATGTGATTTGCAGGGGGCCGTTAGCTGGGGTGTAGCAAGGGCATTTTCTTCAGTAGGGTATTTGAAAGCCAGTTTGGAAGCCAGTTTGCCAACTCGTTACCTTCTAATATTCTCCACTATTTCAAGAAAGACAAGCGGGCCCAGCAGGCGACTCCCAATGTACATGTATACAAAACAACCAACCATTTTCGCAAATCAGCAAAGTGACTGAATTTTCGTCTTGGATACCCTCGTATTACTTGATTTACTGCTTCATTTGCTGACACTAGCTTAAAAAAACTGGGAAAATTTGTTGGTGTCGCAACCCCTATACCCCCCCCTGGTAGTCACACCCCTTGCTATCAGCGCTATTCAAAACATCACTGTGAAATTGGGCCCTGGACGTGTGGAAAGGCTCGATGGATCAGTCTAGTGTAAAATAGTTCCAACTATAACATAAAGTGCCATCTTGTAGTTTGACTTTGCACTGTTTTGACCCTAACACTTGTAGGCACTGAAAAATAAGGATAGAGTATTTTCTGAGATTTCAAAAGCTTTGTACTTTGTAATTGTTAGATAGTTTTACTAATGGCAATAGGTGTTGTGGTGTGGACTCTATTTCAAGCTCAGCAATGTCTACTTGAGTGCAGTATGTAGGGATTGGACGGCAAAAGAATTCAAAAGTTCAAAATTTAACTGTTGTGTCCCCAATTGAAATTGACCTAAAAACAGGACAGTGTTGGATGTCGGGCAGGGAGCAGGGCTCAATTTCATAAATCTGTTAATCTTGCTATTAAGCAGAAACAGGTTACCGGCCAAAAAACTCATGTCATTTATGTTGTTTATGACTGGTTCCCTGCTTTTTTTTGCTCAGCAGAAGAAAAAAACTTGGTGAGTAAAATTTCGTGCTTAAGAGCTTAATGAAATTGGTCCCAGGTTTCTGTCCATTATTTTACTTGTACCATAGAAACAGAACCTGGAGAATGCTATGTGTTTAGTTATCTCTTTGTATCTGCTTTGAGGCAATTCATGTGTGCCGCCATTTTAGTTGTAAGGCAAATATTAGCTTTCCTATTGGTTGATCTGGGAAATGTTGCCATACAGGTTTTCCAACATTTTTTTTTTTTATTTTTTATGAGATGTCGCCCAACTCACAAGGCCACGGACGGCCACTCAAGGTGAGGGCTACACATAACTGATTTGGGCCATCGACCCAAATCAATTGACACCAGGCGCACGTTGCCTCCTACTCCTGGGGCTGAAACAGGGTTACCCCCTTCACAGTCCTTAAGGATGTAGGCATGGGTATCATCCACTAGGATGCCTGTCTGGTAGAGCAGAATGCACTACCTTCCCAACTTTTTCGAAGCAATTATGGTTAAGTGCCTTGCTCAGGGGCACAAGTGTCATGACCGGGTATCGAACCCACACTCTGCTGCTGAAAACACCAGAGCTTAGGTCCGGTGACCTAGACCGCTCGGCCACGACACGCCACATGGTATGGATACTCCAATATCCACAGCTGACACAGGGCTTGCACTAAGGCAGACAGGGGACGACAACTGACCTCAGCACTCTCTGTGTTCAAATTCTATGACAAGTTCACATCTTGATTCGTAGACAGTAAGCATGCTTGTGAATCGGGCTTTCATAACATCAGTCCTGAATCTCATTTTTAATACTTCATACTTGTCATGGTTGATAACAGATGTTTCTCATCGGCGGAGAAAGAACAGAGAAGATGTCCCAGAGGAAACAGGTAATATTCTGCTCATTCACAGTTTTCATATTTTCACCCTCATTTACAATTTGTTTGCCCTCAGAAAAATTAGTATAAAAAAGAAGTTTCCTGAAAAGTTCTACACCAGCCCGATTGTACTCAATTAAATGTTCCTGCTTTTTGTTCAAGGGCAACATATCATACCTGTGCTTCACAGTTTCAATGGTTCTATCAAAACAGGGCCGGTTTCATAAAGCCTGTAAGCAGATGTTACATGCTTATGGAGCAACGCTTCGCAAAGTTTTTATTTAAAAAAAACCTGCTAAGCAAAGTAAAAGGTTGCATTTTGACATCACAGGACACGCAATCGTGCTTTGCACAAATTTGTTTTAGGAGCGATGTCATGGGTCAGATCGCCTTTGAATTATGTCACCGTTGAGGTCACTCCTGATACAAACTTATGCAAAAAAAAAAGATTTTTGGGGGGGTTGAACAAAGAAAAATTAACTGGAGCAGGACTTGAACCTGCGACCTCCGGATTAATGTGCCGGTGCTCTACCAACTGAGCTACAATGAATCTAGCCCTTATGTTGGCGGTTTTCCTATTTTGTCAGTATTTTGTCAGTTTCCCTGGTAGTTTATTAATTGAAAAACCAAGAATTAAACTCATGCCGCTGGGCAGATTTGATGAAAAGGCTGCTCAGATGCAAGAGGCACATGATCTATAAATCTTAGATATATGTCCTTGATGCTTTGGCTGTATCAGTTGACTGCAATAGGCCCCTGAAGTGATCCAGGTATAGCCGCTATCGAAGCGATCAATTCTGACACAGTCTTGTCAATGGATACATTTTGAGACTAGAGAAAAGGAGTTGTCAATGTTCACTTTATTTTTACGTTTTTTGCTTACAGTTTCAACAACCATAACAAGTAGGCCAGCCGAGGTGTCATCACCAGTTGAGAATGGAGGTATGTCAATATTTGACAAAAGTATTAATTTCGCATCTCCCCGCTTCCAACACCCGCACCCACCCCCAACCGAAAGGTTAGGGAGGGGGGAGAGGGAAACAATCCCCCAAATTCCTCTTGGATCCACTGCTGGAGTACTACAATGTAACTCTTTGCCTTGTGTCTTAACACATGTTTTTAATTTACTGTGTGGACAATATGTATTGCCCCAATTCACCCAACATCACCTCATCACCTTGCTTGTACCATCTTGGGAGTCAGATTTTCATTTGTGTTACTGTGTAGTGCGCATTTTGGCAATGCACGTGCAGTGTACGCCATATCGTTACACGCAGTTTGACTCCCAAAATGGCAGACCACGTTAGGCAGACAGTAGCCAAGAGTGACCTCAGTGCAAGGGGTTCATACAGTAAAGTAGATACATGTATAATTTAATTACACTTTGTGCAAACGTTATGTCTGATGGAGTGTGGCTCTTTCTCTTTGGAGAACTGATGGTAAGTTTTCAAAATTGCTAATGGTGGATTCTGTTTGATGTATTTTTACATGTGAGGGCCCAAACGACCAGCTGTGCTGCGTGGGTCACCCTTGTTAAATGTTTTTAATAATCAAATAAATCAATCGATTAATCTGTTATTCTCCATGTAGACAAAATGGATTGATTTATTTTGTGTAAATAATGATCACTCTTTATCCAGATGTCAGTTCTAGCTCTTATCGGAGACGCAGTCGTCAGTCCAAGGGTGACAAAACCCCCACGGAGAGTAAGTGACAGTCAGCATGATCTGCGTGGGGATTAATAAGCATGTTTCAACCCCCTCTCCCCTCCTGGGATTAAAATTCATTAAATCCAGTTAATCCCAAACCCCTTTGAAATCAAGTTTTTGCTCTCTCTTGATCTTCTTTCACTCTACGTGAACCTCCTTATTGATAACTCACTCCAACAGAAAGGAAGTCAAGGTCACCTGCCTGTTCTTCTGAAATGTATGTGAACACAAAGTCATAATTTTCGTGTTAGACAGGCGCTCTTAGATCAAATTCAGTTTTGTGATGCACTCATTTTCCAATAGAGAGAGTCCTTTATATGAACAGGGAATAAAACATTTCAAGTCTCTTACCTCACATCAAAACGCTGCAAAAAAACATTTTATTTGATACCCTTCCAATGCGAAATTATTTAACACTAGAAAAATTCCATGAGGTCATACTTTAAATAATATGGGTCTGTACTTTTTTGTAAGGGTATTTTTGTTTCATTCCTTAATATCCATAATATTCAATAAAAACAGCAGTGAAATTGAACTTTTGACTAATAAAAAATCTGGAACGTACAGACCCATTTTATTATTGTCGACATTCGATGACGTCATGTTTCAAATTTCGCTCTGAAAGACTCAGTTGCAAATATACAATGGCATTTTATACAATTTTAACAATTTGTAATTGTTTTCTCCCGCTTTCATTTGGACCCTATTTATTTGAAAAAGGAATGCATCACAAAACTCAGAGCCCTTCTGTAACTTTGTGATTCTTGTCGCTCTAAATTTGTCAGATTAGGTATTTGCTTCAAACAGACAAAGGATCATTACTGTAAAGAAATGTGCAAGATTTTTTTCTTTATTCTTTCTTTTTCTTGCACTTAACTAATATTTTAAAGAACACGGAAACAACATTTGTTTGTTACTTTTTGTTGGAGTGGGTTTCAGTTTTTAAATAAGTCTTTTTTCCTGACCAGTTTGCCCTGAAACATTCTGAGATCCCTCGGTGAAGGTGTAGATACTTTCTGTTGTGATCTTTCAGACCATTTTTAAACATCAATACAAAATGGAATATTTTAAAAACGAAAACTACATTTTACTAATTAATATTTCTGTAACAATCTAATTAAATTGCTTGAATATGGATACAATTCAATTTAATTTTTGTATTTTGGTAAAAACTTAGGCTAGTCTTACCGCCCCACGAACATAAAGTTCATTCACTACTTATTCATTAGTTCTTACGGGTACACCATGTACTTGTTGCTCTAAGATGAGCCTAGTGGCCTTTCCCATGAAATATGCTAATTACATTCATGCATGCGTACAGACACGGGTCAGCAAATGCCATAGAGCTGTGCACTAGGCAGACGCACAAATGCATATGCCTCACGCCACCATGCAAAAAGGCGCGATATTTCCTCATTTTACCAACCAATAGTGTTGGTGCGCACGTGTGATATGCAATTTACATATTTCATGGGAAAGGTCTATTAGCCTTTTGTAAACTGCTTACCAACCAAAAGTACCTCTGGTATAAATGCAGAGTCTTTCTGAAAGTCTTTAACGTTAGCCTTTGAGAAAGACTTTACTAGGGTCGAAACAGAAGGCCATTAACCATTTCTTGTCTTATTGTAGTTCAGACTTTCTTCATAGTAAATAAGTTTCGAAAAAAATAAGGAAGTAAAAAAGTAAAGTGCATTACACTTGAACAGATTTGAAATCAAGACATCCTAAGATTTTCATTCCTAGTACTATTTTACCACACCTCCTAATTGGACTCCTCCCTGATTCTTTTAGTTACTTAGTACTTTTATAAATATTTAGTACTTTTATAAATATTTAGTACTTTTGTACTCGGTACTCACTCCCCATTACCATCCTGCATGCAATCTGATATAGCATTCACGGCGGTGCTGCCCAGACAGAGAACAAACAGAAAACATTATGAAGGTAACTTGTACATTCTTAGGATCATCTCTGAGCAAGTAATTTGTTGCTGAAAAATGGTGGCTGTTGAATTTCTGCAAAGCAAGCTTTAAACTGTTAGCTCAGTGTTGTGATCGCAGTTTGTGTCAGTCATCAACTTGCAAATTTGTGGGTAAACTTTAAAAAGCAGTATCTTATGCTAAAGTTAACGTATAATAGGTTTGATGAATATGCCATGCTTCTGTGATATTCTCCAATGAGAATATATTAGAATAGCACCAAATCCCAACAGCGCTCAGAAGCTGTAAAGACATCAGCACCTGTTTTTTATTAAAATTCGATTTAGCTTCTAAGCACGGACCAATTTGTTCAGCAAAGCCTTAGCAAAGCCTTGAAATTAGGCCCTGTAAGCTTGCTCTGTGCCCCCTGTTTCCTTGTAAACACAAAGAGACTTTCCAGCAGATCGTTTTTGTTGTTATTGTTGTGGTTTTTTTTTTTGGGGGGGGGAGTTTGTTGTTACTGCTGCTGCTGTTGTTGTTGTTGATAAAGAAAATGATAGAACATTGCATGATCTTTGCAAAGCATAACCACCCAGCTCAGTGGTTTTTTTCCTTGATTTTGATGGACTCCGTTAAGTACTCTAAAGCTAAACCAACCACACCATGTATAGTATTTAGTCAAACATGTACTGGTGAACTGTTTAATCAGTGCTCCAAGGTCATATTAAGTTTTGTGATACACTCATTTTCCAATGGATACAGTCCTCATGAAAGTTGGGAAAAACTTACGAATCTCTATTAAACCTGGCATTAACACGGTGTAAATTTTATTTTATTTGATACCTTTTCAGAGCGAGACGTCATTGGACATCCAAAACAAATGGGTCTGTAATTTCCAAGCGCCACCCAAAATGTCCAGATCAATGCCGCTTTGTTTGAATATCAAAGTTCAGTAATGAAATAAAAATTCTCTGTTCAAAAATGTACAGACCATATATTTGAAAAGTGATGTCATTGAAACAAATTTTTGAATTTGACAACAATTTCATTTGAAGGGTATTAAATACAGTGGTTTATTACACCAATTTAATGCTTGGTTGGAGACTTATAGTTTTCTTTCTCCATTTTTCATAAGGACTGTATCTATTGGAAAATGGGAGGATCACAAAACTTAATTAAACCTTGGAGCCCCTCTTTAACAAAAAGCAGAAAAAATGAGTGTCATTTTTAATCTGATTTAGGGATTCTTTACAGGGATGCTAGACACCAGGCTGTGCATGTTTTCTCCGTCTTGTGGAAAATGCTCTGCAACAAAAGAGTTTTAAGTAGAAAGTGTAACTACAGCAAGCTCATCAGCTCCAACATATAACTGATTTGGTTGTGGGGCCTACAGACTTTTCCGTAACCCTACTGGTCCCAAATCCTCCAAAATCCAATTTACCTTATTTCAGGCAGACATCTGACTTTGAAGGATGTGGCACTGCAGGTCTAAGTCATTGGAACAGGCATACCAATTTTAACCCAGTCTAAACATTAAGCTGTTTTGTTACCTTGGAGTGGAGTATTTTGGAGGATATGGGAGGCTGTCAAGCCAAAGACACTAGGGGGTTCGGATAGTCTTGGTGCAAGACGCTCTCAAATGTTTCCCGATATTATGTAGTACCAGGCATGACATTTCCACCAGTAGAGGGCGTTTGATCTCTGCAGTAAATCTGGTCGTTGCTTGGTGAAAGCGGCTGATCGACAAGCCCTCTAGTGTTTGATCGCGATAGTTCAGAAATAGATAAGTTCAGAGATAAAACACACATTACCATCTTGCACCAAGACTAAGGTCAGGGTTAAGCCACAGCTAAAACGGTTCTTGTTTTGGGGCAGCTAAAAGTGCACTCTTGGCTTAGTATAATTTGAAGCAGGTGAATCCATTCATGTTGAATTTTTATCCTGTCAGGCAAGGAAGCAGAGCCAGAGGACATCCAAGAACTCATGGCACCGGACTGTGAGTAGCCTGCATGGAGTGGGGTGTCAACCAGCATGGATTGCTCGACCACTTTTGATTTATTATGATTTGATTTGTTGTTATTTGCTGTTCTTCTAGCGATGTGCTTAAAAGTTTGTTTCATAGCTCACATAAACTTATAAGATATAATCGTGAAAGTGTCAAAAGGGTTTGATCAAGAATATTTCAGATAATGCAAATTAAAAAATTTAGCATAGCTCGAGAGAGAGACACAACAACTGGAATGAGCACAGCACATGAAAATTACTTAGCCATTGTTGCACTGGCAGAACTTTTATCAGTGGACCGTGTTCATGCTGGCCTATCTTGCTCCCTGTATCCAACACCAGTATTTATAAAAGCAGGGACAAATAATGTACAAAGGAGAAACCAGACTATTTTCCCTCCAAACTCAGTATGGCCATGTTCGAATTGGCGGCTACGGCCACAACTGTTGCTAAAGGTCTTGCTTAGGACATCCCATACATCATTGCATGATGACATTGCCTAGGATTACATTGATTTGAACAGAAAGAAAAGCAAGATGGCTGCCCCATGATAACGGTTCATTGATACAATTGCACTTGGAAATTTAATTGATGTTACATTAATTGCATCGGGATAAAGTGTTTAGTTTTACCCTTACACTGATGTGTGATAAGCATGATGCTCTCTGAGTCCAACAGTAAAGAAATAAAAGTTACAGATTTAACTCGGTTGGGATTCGAACCCGAGCATTCTAGAGCAAGTATCTAAATGCTAGAAACCCCAAGTGTGCCCAGTGGCAGAATACAGGATTCAATTAGGTCTGTCGGCACGATCTAGCAAGTAAGGAAACTGCTCTAGAAAGCTTGGGTCGTGGGTTCGAATCCCACCCAAGTACCCTGTGGATTTATTACCGGCAAGACAGATAAAGCACTGAGTATACAGTGCTGGTTACACATGGATGTAAATTATTCAAACAAAAGAAAATTAAGCATCTTGCATTTATTTAACTCGATAACTGTTTTTTATCTCAGGAATACTTGATTGATGAAACCTGATTAATGATTTGTCTTTTTCTAACAAGTTTTCTCAATTCATTTTGTTCTTTTCCCTAACTGCTATTATTCCTGAGATATTGTTCTTGCAATGATATTGATCAACATTAACAATGGCTTTAATTGTTTCTCTCTTGAGTTATGGTAATGTGTGTGTGAACCCTTGAAGAGTATAAACAAGTCTTCTTCGAAATATCAATCTTTGTTAAACACATGACGAAAAGTGTGACAGTACTTTTTATCTGACACAAAAAAAAAGTTTTGATGAAGAGATTTTCACAATTTTAGTCAAGTGTAAACTAGGCTGCATATTTGGAAAACAGGAATTTTTCATTGGTGCCAAAGATGGTCACATTATGGACTGTTCATAGTTGTACCTGTCTCCCATAATATGTCCATTTAAAATATGAGCAAACTCCCTTTGCAGATCTGTCAGGTGGCATTGCAGCCAGGAGGAAGCTGAGACAGGAGCAGAGGGAGCGAGAACAGAAGGAGAAAGAGCAGCTGGAGAAAGAGCAGCGGGAAAAAGAGCTGGCGCAGAAAGCCAAAGATGAGAAGAAAGACATTGTCAAGAGGCCAGTACCCATCATCCGGGAACCAACTCCATCTACCAGTGAAGAGCAGGATGAAAAGAATGAAAAACAGGGTCAGAGGTCATCGTCACCAGCCTCAAGGTCAAAGGTTGTGGGGATGAGTAATGGAGACTCCTCAGGATTAGGTAATTTCACTTGTTTTAGTAACTTTTCATAATATATCAGGCGTATGTAACCTGCTCATATAACTACAAAGTTTTTATCTTGATATATAATAAAAATTATTTGGAAGTTTGGCTTGTTAAAATACAATAATGAGTTCTTTGAGATTGTAGACTCCTTGCATGATATGACATCACAAGTTCAAACAGCGCCCTCACTGAGGTCTAAGGAAGACCTTCAAGTGACTTAGAGTTGTTCATTGCACTTCAAGAGAGTTTACATTGTTTGACCTCTGAAATGTCGGCCTGTGCCCACATCGTCTGTTGTGACAGTGCTCAGTTTTAAAACTCTGCAGTATTTAGCAAAGTTTATTTCAAATTTTGTAATCATTGCTTTCTGTTTTGATTGAATGCAGAAGCAATATCACCTCAGGTTTCAAAAACTGCCAGTCCAGAGAGGGGCGGGGCCACAGACGACTCTGTATTTGAGAAAACCCAGAAACCCTCAAGTGAAACCAACCATGTGGAACCATCGTCCAAAAAGACTGAGCCAGCCAAAGAAGTTTCAGATAAACCCTCCTCCAAGGAACCAGTGAAGCTGACTGTCGATACGACGGCCAAGCCTGAGGAGGATAAGGTCAAGGGTAACGAGCCGCCGATGAGTGCTGGACTCTCCAATAACAAACGCTACCAGCTTGCCATGATGTACTCCAATCGCAGCAGCCAAGACGAGCCGGCAGTGAGCAGTCCTACTCGGAAGGTGTCCACGAGCCTGCAGAGCAATGAGACCATCTCAAACAGGATTGATCAGTTGAGAAACGGGCCGGTTAAGGATGAAGAAGGTGATAAAGAGCCAACAAAGACACCCAAGGAAATTGAAGTCACACCTGGGAAGGTGCAAGCAGTTCAGGAGAAGTTGCAGTCACCAGGTCCACTGTCTGGAGAGAAGGAGAAATTTGCAGGGCCAACGGGTGACAAATCTGGTGCTATCGGCCTCGCCAAACATGGACTGAAATCCGTCAACATCCCGATGAAGCAGCCAACAGCACCGGTGAACAAACCAGAGACCCCTGAGGAACGGGAGGATGCCCAATGGGAGGAGATCCTCCGTCAGAACAACCGGGAGCTGCGTGTCAATAACTGGGACTTCACGGACCTGACTAATCAGGACGATCAGAATGTCTTCCTGATCAAATCCATGTGTCAGGTGGAGGGTGTGGTACCTGCTCCGCCTCCTCTGCCCATGGGTGGGGGAATGCCACCGCCTCCACCGGCCCCACCCATGATGCCCCCTGGGCATTATGGCACCCTTCCGCCTCCCCCTCCTCCTCTGTCGGGCACATCAATCAACGACGGGTACAATACCTACCCGCCGAAGAAGAAGAAGACAGTTCGGCTGTTCTGGAAGGAGACACGGTTAGACAGGTTAGCCATGTACGGCAAGAAGGACCCCAAGGAGACGATATGGGGAGCGCTGGGAGATGTGAAAATCGACAAGAGAAAACTAGAGCATCTTTTTGAATCCAAGGCCAAAGAAATACTGCAAAAGGTAAACAAGCAGGAACTTGATCCTAATGGCATAAGAGGGAGCCCTTTGAGCCTTTTATGAGGTCACAAGGGGAAGTTGAGTATAGGAAGAGCATTTAGTCTAATGCAGAGGTGCTGTAACAACGTTCCATTTCAGTACAAGTAGATAAAGAACTTTGGTCAGTTTAAACACTGCAGAAAGTCCACAACTTTGAGCATTTTACAGTTCAAAATTGGGTGTTTATTTTTTGGAAATATATTGAAAGTTTGTCAAATTGTTTTTAGCTTTGCCATTAAAATAAGCTTTCTGACAAAGACTTGAGGAGGCTTCATGACAAAATGTGAACCGTCTCTTCTTAAACCAAAAATGATAACTGTTTGAGAAGTCTTGTTAACAATTTAAAACAAGTTTTTAATTCATTTATTCGGAAACATCTGATGGAACACATCCTAAGGGTTCACTTGTGGCATAGAAATCCAAAGATTTTCCAAAAGTGTAGAGTGTCTTGCAGCCTTGCATCTCCTTAATGCATCGACTTGAAGGCATCTTGATCCCAATAATTTAAAACTTTGGTGATTTGGTCGTAAACCAGCTAACCTACTCTTGACTTCTGCTGAATTTAAGTTAATGGTTAATGGTTAATGTGTGAGAGAAAGGCTGAAATAACACTGCATTCATGCAATGTCGTTGTTTTTGTTTGTTTTTTTGTTTTCTGTTTTGTGCCTGTGCTTGCACTACCTCCCTTGTATGGAACTGAAGTTTATTTGCAAACCAATACGCATGTTTGTCTTTTTATTTTTTGGAGAAGCACCAAAAAGTACAACATTTCAAACTTGGTGGAACTTGTATTAGTTAGTGTACTGTACAGATTCTGCTAAGCTTTGGTTTCTATTTCATTGAGCTTCACATTCGCGTTGAGGCAGTTTAGCTTAAAGACCTTTGTAATGTGGCGGCCATCTTGTTTTTCTATCCAATCCCAGTCAAGGCCACAAATTAGAATGGGAAAGGAGCAAATGGTCTGGTTCTTTTTTTTAATTAAATGATAATCAGTGATCATGAATGCCTTTGCATACAGGGAACAAGACAGACTTTCGCATACATTAAGCAGAGCCACAAAATTGGGCCTTCCTTATTTATATGTGTATCCGTTTGATTAAACATTGAGTGTTGATTGACTTTACTTTGCTTTGCCCAGCAGGGAATGATGAAAAGCATGATGCTTGATTGCTATGTGATCTAACCACTGAATTATCTGCTTTTTTATATCCCCCCTCCTCCTTATGTCTCCTCTATCCTCCTCCACTCCCCGTTCCTGCATTTGCCTCCCCCTCGCCACTACCTCCTCATCCTTGCATCTTGATGACAAACAACTTCACAGGACCAGGTTAGTACTGCACCACTCTGTGAGACGTAGCAACAACAAAAAAAGAAACAAACCTAAATATTTCAAACCGATGAGATGTTGTGACACTTTAGAAACTATTCCAAAATGTAGAGCAACTTTCAAAACATTTGGAATGTCTAACTAAGGCCTTTTGGAAACCACGGTTTTGGTTTAGGCTTCAGCTTAGGCTCTGTCTGTATATATGAAGCCCCGTATCAAAAGCGCACATTTTCAATACAACTGATGGAGCTTAAGCCAGAGCCTAAGCTGGATCCTGAGCTGAAGCCATTATTTCGAAAAGGCCCAAAGTGTGCCTGCATCCAAAAGACTATCAATACAATGTAGTGAAACTCAAGAGAATAGCATAGCGCGGAAATTCTAGTGCTAGTTTCATAGAGTCTAGTAAGTTTGTTTTAGGAAATAAATGAAGATAATTTTAACATAGAATCTAGAAAGCATGCCACCAAAATTCTGGTGAAAGCAAAGTGAAAACATAAGGAAAATTTCAAGACAAATGCGGTTAGATGCATTGGAGAATAATGATGGAAATTGTACGACAAAAAAAAATTTTAAAAATGAGGAAACTATGGCATACATCCAGTAGCTTTATAGATGATGTGCTTGTTGATAAAGGTGTTTTGAGTGTGAGTGGAAGCCATAGCTATTTTATTAACTGTATGCTCCCTGCGCCTTGATTTAAAATGTTTTTTAAAAATGAGAAGCTTAACACATTCGTCCTAAAGCTTTCTTAAAGCTTCGGGGAAAAAACAACACCCCAAACCCCCCAAAACAAATCAGGCAGTTTATTTAACTTCAAACCAATGTTGTTTACCTCCAAAAATGATTTAAGAAGCTGACATTTTTCCACAAATATTTGTGCAAGTTTTGAACCAACATCAAGAAGTTTGATAATTTCTTTAGGCTAACTCCCTGATCTAAAAACCGGTCAATGATTAGGATGTTTAGCAACTCTGTAAGGTGTCCGTTGAGGCAGACATTTCTATTCTAGTTATTTCACAAGTAAAGTATTATATTAAGTATAAAAGGGTATCCGGAACATAACTTGAAATTTCTATGCATCCTAAGAATTGCTTTCATTCTTTCAATGTTCACTGTTAACTTCTCCTCATCTTGGATCGCACATAAACAAATCTTCTCGCAGAAAATTCTAGAGGCTGGCAAGAAGCATGTGATCTCGGTACTGGACCCTAAACGCTCTAACCACATAAACATCGCTCTGACGGCCTTACCCCATCCGAGTACTATCAAACAGGCAATTATGAAGATGGACGGAACAGCGGTCAACAAAGAAGGCATTGAGGTAAATATTTTGAAATAAAACCTATGAAGTAAAGGTTGTAGGGTTTTATTTTGTGCTTTGTCAAGTGTTATTATTGAGGAACACATTGAAAAAGCTAACTGTACCACTTGAACTTTACTCTGGTTAGGACCTAGGAATTTTTCTCTGGTACAGACTACGTCTGCTAGGAAAGTATAAATGTAAGTTGGAGCTTTTGATATAAAAAAGGCATCATTGCAACTTTTGTAAAAGCAAGCACTGGGCCAGTCTATTAAGCCCCCTTGCGAAATCACAAATATGTATTGACCAATCACAACCTTGAGTGTGCACTCAAACACGTAATAGTCAGCTAAATTTGCAAAACCCGTTGCGCAATTTTTGTTTGCCCCGTTTCATTAGTATGATTGATTGAAGAGCAGAGATAGCTGGGTCCATCTGCTTGAGTAATGTTGGTTGGCGATTAACTGTAGAGGGCAGTGTTTATAAATGTATCCATCTATTGGTGTGGTTGCTGTGGGATAATGTAATACCTGTAAGAGAGCATTTCAAAAGTCCAAACACTAGGAATGTTCTAATTGGATTGGTTAAGTATTCCAGTGGGCATATATGGACTGGTCCAGTGGACTGCCAGAGTGATCCATTGGAACGTTCATGCAAAGTAGCATACTCTCTTGAGTAGGAATGTACCCGTAGTTTGGTACAATGTCGCAGTCCAGCAGAATGTTCTTGCGATCCACTGGATTGCAGGCATATGCCTACAGGAACATTCCTTGGCATCTAGAAAATGTCCGGCTTTTGAAACGCTGCCTAATCACCAGTAGCAACCAAATGCAGACCATTCTATTTTGGATTCACAGAAACTGCTGACGATGGTCCCAAGTGAAGAGGAGTCTAATCTAATCAAGGAGTCTATGATTCTCAATCCAGACATCCCCCTGGGCTCGGCAGAACAGTTCCTGTACATGCTCTCCAACATCACCGTCTTGAAAGCTAGACTCAGTCTGTGGCTCTTTAAGATGGACTACGAGTCTATGGAAGAGGTAACCTCTTTGACCTTAATGAAGGGATTTGCATAAAACTTGTTTACGTTTTTCAGAAAGTGACCCAATTCACCTGACGCCATCGTCACAACAATCTTGTTTGCGCCAATTTGGGAGTCAATGTCCCCGTGTGTTAAACAGTGTTGTGCGCATTTTTGACGACACAGCATTTACACGCAAACAATGATATGTTTGTGCAATTTGACTCCCAAAACGGCGAGCGTGGCGGACAGTAGCCGCAGGTGGCCTTGGTACAATGGGTCAACGGAGGATGTTCCATCACAAAGTTAAGAAAGTTTAGGATGAACAGAGAAGAATTGACTATATCATGATTTGAACATGTGACCTCCATTTATTTGATGTGCTGATGCTAAACGAACTTGGCTATCAAGCCCTATTTTGGCAGTCTGCTACTTTGTCAATATTTATGTTGCGGGGGTATAAAGGGCACCAGTCAGAAGTCATACAATCGAATACTGCACCCAGTTTTACGATTTAACTTGGGAAGTGGCATTGTAAGGGGATCACAGATTTCACTTCAAATGTTAAATAAGATTAAATGGACTTTGATTATAGACCGTATCGAATATGACGTTACCTTGCAAATACCCACAACATGGCGTCTGTGAGCATGTGTGTGTGCGTGTGCGTGTGCCATAGAAATCAAACCAGGAACGCTGAGTGCTTCATTGATACACGTTTAGACGCGCATACGGCCTGTCCTATGATATGGCCGCTTTCATGCACTCAGCGTTCCTGCACACGCACACGTTCACAGACGCCATGTTGTGGGTATTTGAAAGGTAACGTCATATTCGATACGGTCTATAGCCGACCATACTCTCACTCAGTCTTGTGCCCTGTCTCTCTAATAGTCTTATACATTGACTCCAATGCATGGTTTTTACTACAGGAAGTAGCAGAGCCCCTGGCTGAAATGAAGAAAGGTATAGAGGATTTGAAGACGAACGAAACATTCCGCCACATCTTGTCAATGCTACTGGCCGTGGGAAACTTCCTGAATGGGGCTCAGGTGAGTGGGATTTTCTCATTAATAAGTTATCAACTTTTTAAGAGGTTATCAACTGATTAAGAAGTTATCAACTTTTAAAAGGGATTAATTATATAATTAGTATAAGAAACTGATATCAGATAAATGCTTGATTTGGAAACATGCAATCGTGGATATTATATTTTAATTTTAAACAGCAAGTTAAAATACTTGTAAAGTTTAGCGATTTTCGTCGCATTTTATTAGTTTCAGTTTGTACACGTAACTTCGTCAAAAAGGTAAACCTATGAAATATGTAATCGTGAAGTTTTTTCCCAGCTTGTACACATTTTACTATTTGTAATAATTATTTGTCATAATAACTATGAAAACTTAAAGTGAGTGACTTTGGCTATGTCTCTGGTCAATGGCGACAGCAGCTTTGCTAAAAAAGAAAAGAAAAGAAGTTTGCAGTAATCCAACTATAGCTGTTAATTCAGCCATTGTCAGTTATCCGCCCAAAACCAAAAAGCACTCTGGGGAGACGGTCTTTTCTTTCTCCACTCTCCATAGCTCCAGAATGATCATCCACAACCTCTCAGGAGCTCCCATACCCATTTTGGGGTTCAGATGAACCTCATCACCCATGGGTGGTCATGGGTGGCTAGTGGGTAAAGCCTGCCACTGTAGCCCTAGTTCAATTCCTGGCTAGGTCCATATGTGAGTAGAGTTGTGCATTGGTTCTCTCCAGTGCTAAGAGGGTTTTTCTTCGAGCAGAAAAAACAACCACTTTCAATCTCTGGCCGTTTCTGAGTTGATGTGGCTGGCTGCCAAAGGCACCGTTGCATGCCTGCGGCTCGACCGCGTCCTTTCAGCTTCTCAGTTCAGCTTCTCGGCTGCGAGTTAGGATGATTAGCCTCCCAAATTATAACTTATTATATTAAGTTTCTTCTCGTATGCAAATTGTATTCCTTGGCAAAGGCACTTTTAATATCAATCATCTGTTGTTATTGGTATTATTATTGTTATAATTATGTTTACCCACTACTTACTCTCCCTCTCCCAACAGATTCAAGGGTTCCACATCGACTACCTGTCCAAAGTGCCCGACATTAAAGACACAGTCCACAAACAGTCTCTGCTTTACCATCTGTGCACAATGGTGATTGAACAGTTCCCCGAGAGCAGCGATCTGTTCTCAGAACTTGCTTCAATCTCCAGATGTGCAAAGGTACGTGACAGAAGGGGGAAAAGAGGAGGGCCCTAGGGCCCTATTTGAACATTTGTTGGCAGAATTTCCTAACCCTTTATAATAGAGACTATGCATTTGTGTTTCAGTGGTTACCAGATGCTCAGTCATGTCTGAATTTGCTGGGTTTTACATTCATCCTAGTCTTTTCGCCTGGCGCAAGCACAAGTTGTTGTCGATATAATGACATTGATATTTCTTGTATGGAAAATGCCTGAAAAATTAACTTGAAACAAACAATTTGCTTTGTTGTAAAAGTTATTGTTAGCGTGTCACCTTTTACCATGAAAATTTGGTTGAGTAGGACTAGGTCAAATCTTGCGGCCACTTTTGGCCCCTATGGACAGTTTTGTTACAAGCAGCTACGGTCTCTAAAGGGTTAAATTTGCTTGCAGCATATTTTACAAATTAAGTCAGAGTTTCGTTGGATCAAAACTTGCATCCATTTCAGGATTAAAATATGTTTATTCTGTGAACAAGTATGTGACTGTTCAGGCTGGTGAAGGTCATAAAAGTGGTTTTTATTTTGGATTCAGTAAATTTAGGGGTGTCTCCGAGTGAAAGGATTGCGGCCCCTCATTTTCTTCCCTCTTCCTTCCCTTATTGCTTTTGTCGGATGTTGTAACAGGTTGATTTTGAAGTGCTGGAGACGAACCTTCAGAAGATGGAAGAGCAGTGTACATCGTCGTGGGAAAACCTACGTGTCATCAGCAAGCATGATAGCCATTCACCGCTGAAGAACAGGTACAGAGAAAAAAAGCTGTTTGTTTGATTTAAGTAACACTCCACTTCAGGATATCCCACCTTGAATATGTTTGCTAGTTTAAAGAATTACACTTTTTACAGGGCGGTGTGAGCACAGAATTGTTGTGGTAAAGAGCACAATGGAGTTGAGCTAAACAGTGTGCGAGTAGAATGCAAATTGAATTACCGGTAGCGGTATTAAACTTAGGGTTGAACCTAATGTAACCCCTTAGTTTGTTTATGTTGCAATATGGTCATAGTGCGTTGATGCCTACCTAAAAGGGAAATTATTGCCTGATCATAGGGCATTGATGCCTTTTTGAAGGGCATTAATGTCGGTCATAGGGCATTGATGCCTGGTCATAGGGTACTGATGTCTGGTCATAGGGCTTTGATGCCTTGTCATTGGGCATTAATGCCTGGTCGTTGGGCATTCATGCCTGGTTGTAGGGCATTCATGCCTGGGCATAGGGCTTTGATGCCTGGTCGTAGGGCATTAATGCCTGGGCATAGGACTTTGATGCCTGGTCGTAGGGCTTTGATGCCTTGTCATTGGGCATTAATGCCTGGTTGAAGGGCATTTATGCCTTGTCGATCATGGGGCATTTATGCCTTGTCATGGGGCATTGATGCCTGGTCGTAGGACATTAATGTCTGGATATGGGGCATTAATGCTTGGTTGAATGGAATTTATGCCTTGTCCTTGGGCATTAATGCCTGGCCATAGGACATTGATGCCTGGTCGTAGGAAATTAATTATACCAAAACACATGATACCTAAAGGGTTGAACACCACGCAACGACTGCATTTAAGACGCTTAATACCCCCAATGTTTTGATTAGTAATATGACTTTGATAATCGACACCCACAATACAAACTAGGGTAGCCGCTGAAACACGATCACGTCGCTGGGATAATGTTTGGCTCAGAGTAAACAAACATCATCGTCAGGACGCCGTATCGAAATTCATCAACTTTAAAGAAACGATAATACTTGAGATCTATCACAACATGATACCCTACCTAGTAGAGTAAACAAGTTAAGATTTCATCTCCATTGACATAATAGGAGACTGTGAAAATGCCCCCTTGGCAAAAATCGTTTGAACGGTAGCATCACAAATATTCTGAGATAGGTTTCTAAATATGAAAACACTCATTTTCAGAAAAAGGTTTGTACGTTATCATTTTTAAAGGTGCTTACCCGACACCAATGTTTGATAATCATCGTATAATCAGTACTTTCTGAGACCTGACCCCCGTATTCTAGAGTAGATTTTCTAATTGACTGACTGTTTTGTTCCAATTTCAGGAACATAGCCCTGTCGCCCCGAAAGGGTGACAAAGTGATATACATAACAACATTGGAATTATTTACATGGTAGTAGCTTGGAAACAATAGTTAATAAATACTCCTAATTCTTTTAAACATTTCGCCTCTCTTTCAGCTACATTTCGCCTCTCTTTCAGCTACATTTCAGCTCTCTTTCAGGACATAAGGAACTTTTTTATCACTAGTCAATACTTGCCAGGTCAAGTTATTGAGAGGAATGGAATTAAACTGTTGAGGATTGAGGTTCATTGTTCAAACATTGGTTTTTGTGTTTATTTTTCAGACTTCAAGATTTTCTGTCGGACTGTGCTCAGCGAATCATAGTACTTAAAATAGTTCATAGAAGAGTAATGAATAGGTACGAACATATTTGTTTATCTCTTATTTTATAACAGCTTATTTATCAAATATTTTTATTTTAAACAAATATTAAACCAACTGTTTTGCTAGTACAGTACTTTCTGGAGATGATAGGGTACCGGACAAATGGTTCCTTATATCTTTATTAACGTAAAAATTGGAGTTGCCCATTCTCAATTCTCCCAACAAACACTTTTTGCTCTACTAGACGAATTCCATTGAATCCAATAAGCATACCCTATTTCTGAATTTTTTTTGACATAACCGCCACACTGGCTGTTTTTTTTCCTGACCCAAACTTGCTGAAAACTGACAAGAGTGCGGATGTTCATGCTTTTGGTCTTGGGTTGTTCATTAAAAGTGGTTGTTGAATGAACAAATCATTGTGTCAGTGCAAGAGCGTTGTATCTCAATTCTACAAAAACTGTGTATCTTGCATGAAAATGCTCTGTGCGAAAATGTATCTTGTTTTGTGCGGACATCCGGGATATTTTGAGCGAGGCCGACGTTTTGACAATTTCAAACTCTTGCATAACTGTAGTGTTATTTTAGAAGATACAATGTTTTTGTACTGACAAAATGAAATGTACAAATGAAGATTATAAATACTTTTCCCAACTTTGGTTTCAATCAATAACTCCCGCACTAGATTACTTGAACATTCGGCAAAACTGAAATGGTTCAACAACAACAAAATACAGCGCTGCAAATCTTGACTATACAAACCCTCTTTAAGTATCCCCTTTCCTGCTTCACTCGACAGGTTCAATCAACTACTGCTCTACTTGGGCATGACTGCCTCGTCTGCCCGCGAGACGAAGAAAACCGAGTTCTGCAAGATAATCAGCGAGTTTGCCTTGGAGTATCGTACCACACGGGAGCGCGTGCTGGAACAGGAGAAGAAGAAAGCCAACCACCGCAAGAGGGCGATGACAAGAGGGAAGATGATTACAGAGGTACGTTGGGACGACCACTTTAGGAAAAAAGGGGAATTCCCTTGGAGGGAGGGATTGGATGTTATCTTGCGTAAACTCCTCAGGAAGGGTTAGGTTTGTAGGTAAAAGAAGGAAACATACGCTGAGGGTTATATCGAAAAATTATTTTTTGTTTAAAGGTTGTGCAGAACATCAGTCAGGTTTATTCACAGATTTACACATAATTTGCATGGTGGGAAACCTTCCCTTGAAATATTTTTGTCTGAAATGCTTGAAACTGACTTTTAAATAATTAGGGGTTAAACAAAGAAAAAATTACCAGAGTAGGACTTGAACCTGTGACCTCCAGATTAACATTGGCGGCCTCCCTACTTAGCACAACAGGCACAAGTTTGATTTATTTATTATCTATATATGTAGAAGATTTGTACATTTTGTTGAATATTTGACCGTTGCTTGTACCAGCTTGACTTAAAATAAACTCAAATAATTTTGTGTCTTGTTTTGAGGGAATTTAATGGTGGACTTTTATAGCTTTAGCATCGTGACACATTTTAATTGCTCAGGGATTGCGTCCAGGGAGCAGGTCAGCTTCTCTATCAAGCCATCTCGAGGCAATATTTGTGATATTTATTTGGTTAAACATTCAGCAAAGAGGAGGGTTTTTACTAATTTTTTGCAATTATTATTCGCCCTTAAAGTTCCCGCAGGGTCAATAAATCTTATGCATTTCTGCCCAAGAATGGATTCAATTTGAATTCACAAAAACAATTTAAAAGTGAACTGTGTAGAGTTTGTGGAAGCTTGATGCTCTTGTACCCACCTAGCTAGAAGGGAACCTCTTGGGTAGTAACTTAAGAAGGAGTGATCATAGATCTCACCAGGCTCCTTGCTTGAGACCATAATGAATACGAACTTTCACTGTACAAAAAAGGTACCAGACTATAACACCCATCTAGTCTCATTTAAAGTTAAACTGAATTGTATGGAAGGGAAACAAAGATGGCTGCACTGTCTTCATGACTTGTTGCTTTTCTTTGTGGACTCTAACATGAAGTCATGTTCACTGTTTGCATTGAATAATGATGAATACTGCCATTATTTGTGCAAGGAGGTATCAGACTATTATACCCATCTAGCCTCAGTTTAGTTACATTGAATTGTATGGAAGGAAAACAAAGATGGCTGCACTGTCTTCACGACTCGTTGCTTTTCTTTGTAGAATCTAACCTTGAGTCAAGACAAGGAAGAGGACGCCAAACTCAAAGCGCTTTTGAAGAATCACGTTGGCACCGCACCCGGTGATGAAACTCTTAAAACTCGCACCAGACAGAAACCCTCCCTGGGTAAGTTTACTCAATTTCTCTCGTCAAACTTAACTGCTAAAATATTAGTTCTAGATCCAGAAAAAAAAAGATAAAACAGGGTAAACTTGCAAAAGCCTACCCCCGTCAGTTCTGTAGATGAGTGAACTGAGTGAGTTTCTTTACTTTAACTTTGTACTCAACAAACTCATACCAGACAATTACTCACCTTGGTTAATTTTGAGTTCACAAAGGCCCAGAGCTGTAAAGATCGATTAATGATACGTTTAGTTATATTTAGCAGGAAATGAGCAAAAAGCAGGGTATTATGTGATACATGCTTGAAACCAGCTAAATTGCTATGTGATACACATTGCTTCTTTCACTAGTTCCCTGGGTAATTTTGTACTTGGCCCTTTTCTTTGATTAAATATGCCGGAGTATCTAGAGGTAAGATGTCTGTGTCTACAAACAGCTCTCTTACTTTGCGATCAGTTAGCCAGTAAATTTGTCTAAGAAGTTTTCCTCACCAGAATCAAGGTCTGGTGTTGTGGGTTCGAGTCATTGTAGCGGCACGTGTGTCCTCTAGCATGACACTTGCTAAAAATGGTCAAAATTGCACTACCATTCGAATGAGACATTAAGCCGTGCACCCTGTTTGTTGTCTAATGCACGAAATGGACACCGCACACATGAGAAGGGGCTTGCCCCAGTAGCATTAGTTCAAGCCCAGTACTTTTCAGTCTTAAAAAGGCCCTGTTTAAATTTCATAGACCCCTTGCAATGGCCGCCATCGCTGAGGTCAAACAACTCTCAGCCAATCATGGGTGTTCATTGACCTCCTCATTGGGGGTGCTGTTTTAGACTTGTGATGTCATATGTAAGGGGTGTATTTATAATTGAATGTTCCCTCTTTCACAAACAAACCTTTCCTGTGTGAGTAAAGCGTCTGTAAAACATTGTAGGCCTGATACTTCATGTAGGCAACAAAGGCAATTGCCTCCATGCCCATGAAGGCAATTCCATAAAGGCAATTGCCCCCATGCCCATGCAGGCAATTCCATAAAGGCAATTCCCGCCATGCTCATGAAGGCAATTCCATAATGGCAATTGCCCCCATGCCCATGCAGGCAATTCCATAAAGGCAATTGCCCCCATGCCCATGCAGGCAATTCCATAAAGGCAATTGCCCCCATGCCCATGCAGGCAATTCCATAAAGGCAATTGCCCCCATGCCCATGCAGGCAATTCCATAAAGGCAATTGCCTCCATGCCCATGCAGGCAATTGCCTCCATGCTCATGCAGGCAATTGCCCCCATTGCCCCTGGTTCATTGCCTTGGTGCCCTTTGAAATCTGCCATTAGAAATTAAAATTTCCCTCATAAAGGTGCCCTTTAATAAAGAAAACTGCCTTGCCCTTACATCAACGGAGCATCAGACCTACATTGTCGTACACGGATTATTTTCAAGCCAAGCAAACTACTGTTGACTAGTTTTGGAGAGCCTGCGAATAAAAGTGCTTTTTTGTCTTGTTCTATTTTTAGCACAACTCATTCAGGTCTGTTTAAGGTTTCACTTTGTTGTGTTTTCATCGACTAGTTTTTACAATTCTTTTTCTCTCCGTGACTGTATCTTTTTTCCGGTGAAATGAAAAAACATAAGTAGAATTCGTTTTGAACGGGAGATCAGTTTACATGCGTCTAGTCACGAAATACTCTTAAATTCTTGTCCTGGGCTTTGTGGCTTCAATACGAAAGTAAATTTACACACTGTGTGTTTGTAAGAACTAAGAACTCTCCCCCAGGGGAGTGGGTGGGCTTAGAATGTGAATAAAAGACCCATATGGGACACTGAAGCTCCGATGGGAAGGTTTGTTGTCGATGAGCCAAAGTGCAGCTTGTATTTTTTTATTTATTTATTAATATTTTTCTGCCGACTCTACATCGATTTCTCATGCAATGGAAAACGATTAAATTTCATTTCAAAATATGAATAAACAGCTAAAGATATAGTGGGGCAGATATGGGGAATATTTGGAGGAGTTGTGCCTTTGATGGTACATGCGTGCAATATGGCACACAGTCAGTGTATGTTAATATGAGAAAATAGAATAAGCTGTTGCAAACTGCTTACCAACCAAAAGGACCTGTGGTATAAATGCAAACAATAGCCTGACGAGATAGATATTTGGCGATAGGGCCATCACAAGTTTTTCTTATGAAAAAACTATTGGAAGTTTTTCTTATGAAAAAAACTATTGGTAGAATAACAAGCAATTTTCAAAATTTACAAAATGGCTGGCATTGCTTGTTGTGGTACCTAAATTGTTTTCAGATGACAAATCTGTGATGGCCCTACAGCCAAATATCCTTCTGATAAGGCTCTCCATGTTTCCATCATTGAGAACACAATCCCATCACCTACCGGCTGTATCAATAAGAGTTGGGAATTTTCCCCTCGAGCAATAATACATTTATTTGTTGATAAAAATATATGTAAACCTTATTAATTTGTGCTTAATTTCAAACTTCATTCAAAAACAGCAGAAAGTTAATTCTATTATTGCGTCTACTAAAAATATAAGTTTGTGCCTTTTTTCTGGTTCTCAATTTTTTTTCTTTCTCTAAATACTTTATAACATCATGTTGTCGGCTGAAAAAAATGAAGTTGTACAACAATTATGTTAAGTTACCCTTGACTTTTTTCTTCTTTTATTTATTATGATTATTATTTTTTGGCTTGATTAAATTTTTATTTAATATATTCCACAAAGCACAAATCTTGTTAGTACTCAAACAAAATACAAAGGAATCTCATCACCAGAGCAGATTATGCCCAATCAGAGCAAACCACAATACAATTTTTTCTTTTAATCTTCCAGAAAGAATGCAATTTGTGTTTTTCTCTACTCAAATCATAACATCCATCCGCCGTCAGAACTGTCGTTGGACTTTACTCAATGTCCAGCATTACAGAGCAGCGCAGTGTTTCAGGCGCTCTGTAACGAAACTCGGACGGTCGCAGACACAATTGCATTTTGTCAGAACTCGGTAATTTCTCTTGTCCCATTCACTCATTTTGTTCTCGCAAATGAAATAAGGCCTTCAGTGAATAGTACACTGGATGGGAATTCTAATGGAATGGATAAGATCAGGAGTAATTAGATAATGTGGTGGGTTCTAGGCATCCAAGGCTGAAGGTAATGCTAGGGAAGAAGACGATGATATACGGAAATAAAAGTCAAGGAGTATTTCCTTTTTCGGAATTGTGCCATCTCAAAAGTCACGCGATTTGTTGGGGGGGAGGTGGAGACTGACACTTAAAAAACTAAACTAAAATTAGCAAGACAATGCCACAGAATCTAGTAGGAATCTTTTTTTGTGATCTCGTTGCAGCACGCCTGATTTAGTGCAAAGATAGATTTCAATGTATTTTGAGTTAAAATACAATTTGAGCTGGACAAATATTTTACTAGCTGAGGCCAAGGTTAGTGTATAGAGGATAACTGTGGTTTTGTCTTCTTTTTCTTTTTGACATGGGTTGGTCTGGATGTGTATCAAGGCTGGGAAAGTATTGTGTTTGAAAGTTTTTTGTTTTTTTGTACAGTAAGATCATTTGGAAACAGAATTACATCGTAGTGCGATCTGATTGCGTAAACTTGCAAGTCATTGCATAAATTTTTAAACAATTTTATTTATTGTGGAGACCTAATGAGGTGAAATGTTTATTTGATTATTTGATAATTTTATTTTTCTCCCATAAAAAGTTCTTAAAGGTAGATTGCATCATTTGCAGACATGAAAAAAATATACTTCCAAATTACTACAAAATAACTTACTTGACTGAAAGTACATATTATTCTAAGCATCTAGTGAAACCGTTTCGCCATGGGTAACTTTATTTTAAAGAAAAATTCATTTTTTTTATTCATTTAGAACCGATGGTCGGCCGCCATCATTTGAATGTTTGAGTTTTGATACAAGATATGTCTGACAGCTTAAACTCATCAGCAATTTTGCTCTTACTTTTCTCGGCAGTCGCGGACTGACAAATGTAAACAGGTCCAAAATACCATATTTTCTCGAAAAATTAAAAAAATTTGCAAAGATGTATCCTCCTTTACTTTTGACTAGTGTCTAATTTAGATACGAGATTTTCTAAATTGTGATAAACTGGAGGTTGATGTTCAAAAGTTTGCCCCGAACTATGCGATGTAGAAACAGGGGTTTTAGTCTGAGTACTCCAAGTTGCCCATTTGATAGTGACCAAGCAAGTCACTGTACCAGACATTACTCAAAGTTAACTCACAAATGGTTCATTCAAAATCAGGCGTTCACTTGTGGCAAACCAAGTCATTTTATCGGGCATTCCTGAAATTCAACTCGCCTAGGGCTTTATTTGTGTCACTCTCCTCTCAGCAAAGACTCTTTTGTTGAGAGAGAGAAAAAAATTGTTGTGAAATGTTCCACTGACTAATAGGAATTTGAGGTATGAAATGTTTGTGACAGACCGGCGTTCCCATGGGAATGAAAGGGATAGCACATAAGAATAGTTCAAGTAAGAAATGTTTTTCTGGAAATGCCTTGTCAGGAGAAATTACGACGTCCCCCTAGGTGATCCAGACAGATCCTTTTTTGATATACTTTGATGAAGATCCAGATTGTAAGTGGTTGACCCAGTTGTGCGTTGTTCACAAACTGCTGGGTAAGATGTAATCTTCTGTTTCTAGTTTGCTTTACTTGTTGGGTCGTTGTCTTTTCGTTTCGTTCTTTTTTTCTTTTTTTTCAACCCCAAATTATATAAACTGCAGACAGCTCCCCTTGTGGTTTATTACTTAGCATATATAATTATAATCGAAAATTTAACATAAACTTGTAGACAATTTCAACTGTTTCAAAGTAGTTTGTGATTCAGGAATGAAGTGTCGACCAATTTTTCCTTCCCCGTTAGCTCGTCAGGGTGGATTGGAAGTAGACTCGGAGGTTGCAAACAGTAGCGATAACCTGGGAACGGAATCCCCATACGATAATGACGACACGGACGCAGGTACCAGAGTGACAAAGGCTAGCATGGCGTTTGCTGTGGCCGTAGTGTTTTTGTTAGAGAAACACTGCATGAATTAAGAACGGACTGACCTTGCTGGTTAAGGGCTTATTGGGATAAACAATCTAAACATGGCAGAAAACCCCAAACTTGCATTCTGTGTTTATTTACTGTTATGAATAACCTTTTGATTTCATACAGATTCTAGTTCGTTTGTTTTTCTTTTAGGATCAGAAATAATGGAGATTTAATTTGCACAAAGATAAGCGTAATTTTCTACTGAAAACCTGCAGCTATACGGTTTTGTGATATTGACATAACATATTCAGTTTTAAAGAAGTAAATAGTTTGACTGATTAGCAATATTTGTTTGATTGTATCCCTCCTTTGTTCACATTCTCTAACCCTCCTGTTATTTATTAACACTGCTTGCTTTTTTCTTCACCACAAGTTACTCATTTTCTTCCCGGAATGACACCCAGCCTCCTTTGAGTTTGTTTCAAGACTTTTTATTACAGCTCTGTGCTAAACATTTAGTGTTTTTCTTTGTGATGGCCATTATCATTGTGACGGTCCTAGCCGAAACCAGGCAGTTCTTGCCAAAACTCAAAACTGGGTTTATTTGCTCTCGAATAGATGAGAACAAGATCTGCTTACAGGTTTGATGAAGTTAGGCCTTGGGCCCTCATCAATTGCGGTTCATGGGATAATTTTTTCTTGACTAATACAATCAATCAATCAATCAAAAGTCATTTATGGAGCGCCAAAATCAAAAGTTTGCTCTAATGCGCTGAGGCACAGTTGAATGGTTAGTAAGCCATCTGGAACAGGTGAGCTTTAAAGAGTGTCTTGAATGAGGTGAGTGAGCTGGCATTTCTGATCTGTACAGGAAGCTTATTCCACATTTTGGGGCCATATACTGAGAATGATCTCTCTGCAAAAGTTGAATAGCGAGTTCTTGGCACAACAAAAAGGGAACAAGAGCTAGAAGAATGAAGATGTCTTTGTTGAGATCTCAATTTGAGGATGTCCGTGATAAACAATGGGGCTTGTTTATGTTGCGCTTTATACAGTAGCGTCTCAGAACCAAGACTACTTCAATACCTGGAAGATGTCCAAAAACTTCGTCATCATTTCTGTCACTGTAACATTCTAAAGTGCGCCCTTAATGTTGAGGGCCGAAATTTCTACCTGCGTGGTTAAAATTGATCTTTGTCTTCTATTTGAACTATTTGGTGTACACGCAGGAAAGGAGGTTATCACAACTAACCTGATCAGTGTCAAAGTATCTAGTTTATCACTTTTGTCTTGTTTGTAAACAGAAAATTGGGGTAGTAAATGTTTGTTTATGTGTTGGTCCCAAAGGGTGTATAGTTCATCAAAAACAAAGAAGCAAAGTTTTGGTAAACAAATAAAACCTTTTTCTTATCAATCCACTTTTGAGCAGTTTAAGCCACATTGAAACAAACTTCAACAGAACATTCTGGGTCATGCTTGGCTCACCTGCCAAAGTTGCTAGGCACCCATGTCAACCAACAATCGACATCAACACTCAACAATCGCCTATCAACATTACATGATATAATTACTTGGTCTCTTCTACCATGAATATAAAGGTATATATAGAGGGCCTTGATCAGTGTGAATTTACTAGATGTCTATTTTAATTCTTTGACCAAATTGATATTGTGGCTCTCAAGGAGATGGACATTAAGTTGAACCAAAAAGGGTTTGTTTGATCAAAAAATCTCAGTTTCAGCGATAAAAAGAACAAAGGTTTATTTGCAGTGTGTTGAACTAGTTCATGAAATAATTAAGTTTAGCAATCACATTGTATTTAGTTTAATGTTTCCTTCTTCCCTGGTTGAGTGCAAGTACTCACTATTGAGTTTAAGTCCTCAGTGTTAAGTCTGAGTGTTCAATGTGCAGTCCAAGTCCCAAGTCCTCAGTGTCGAGTCTGAGTCCTCAGTGTTGAGTCCTAGTGCAAGTCCACAGTGTTAGTCTAAGTCTTCAGTGTCCAGTGTCCAGTGTCAAGTCTGGGTCCTCTGTATGCAGTCCAAGTTGCAGGTCTATAGTGTCCTGTTTGAGTCCTAAGTGTCAAGTCCTAGTGCAAGTCCTCTAGGTTGAGTCTAAGTCCTCAGTGTCGATTACGAGTGCAAGTCCCTAGTGTCGAGTCTTAGTCCTCAGTGTCCAGTCTAAGTCCCCAGTCTTCAGTGTCGAGTCTTAGTCCTCAGTGTCCAGTCTAAGTCCCCAGTCTTCAGTGTTGAGTCTGAGCCCTCAGTGTTGAGTCCGAGTGCAAGTCTTCAGTGTCGAGTCTTAGTCCTCAGTGTCGAGTCCAAGTGCAAGTCTTCAGTATCAAGTCTTTTTCCAGTGTCGAGATGGAGTGCAAGTTTTCAGTGTCAAGTCTTTTTTACAGTGTCGAGATCAAGTGCAAATCTTCAGTGTAGAGTCTTAGACCTCAGTGTCAAGTCGAAGTGCAAGTCTCCAGTGTTGAGTCTTAGTCCTCAGTGTCGAGTTCGAGTGCAAGTCTTCAGTGTCGAGTCTTAGTCCTCTGTGTTGAGTCCTTATAAGTCCCAAGTCTTCAGTGTCAAGTCTTAGTCCTCAGTGTCGAGATCGAGTGCAAGTCTTCTGTGTCGAGTCTTAGTCCTCTGTGTCAAGTTCGAGTGCAAGTCTTCAGTGTCGAGTCTTAGTCCTCAGTGTTGAGTCCAAATGCAAGTTTTCAGTTTTGATTCTGAGTCTTCAGTGTCCAGTCAAAAACCCAAGTCTTCAGTGTTGAGTCCGAGTGGAAGTCTTTAGTGTTAAGTTCATGTCCCGAGTTCAGTTTTAAGTCCAAATTCAAGTTCTCGTTGTCGAGTCCGAGTTCTCGGTGTCAGGGGGAGTTCAAGTCCAGAGTTATTTGGGTAGAGTTTGAGTTACAAGTCGTACAATTAAAACTGTGCCATAAACTGAAACAAACAGCTATGCTAGTTAGGTGATGAAGGAATCACTCCTTCACCAAACCCAAGCATTCCACTGGAAATGATTATATGACTGGTGTCTTCTGCTGTTCTGTGCTTAAATAATTACTCCTCAGTTAATAACTATAGTGGACATGAAATAGTTACTTGATTTGCAAACTCAATAATGTATAAGAAGGCTGTATTAGCAAAATCCAACTCGGCAAAGAATGGGGAAGGGGAAGTTAAAGTTGATTAGCAAAGCTGCTACATAAATAAAACTAAACAAGTTTATTGTCTTTTAGTTCTTACTAATATAAACAAGAATTTAGTGGGAAACATAAAACAGAAATTTAAGATAAATGTTCAGACTTGCAGATTTGGTCAAAGGAATCTAGCTGAATCTACAAAAATGACATATTTGTTTAAATTAAATTTTGCTATTCAATATAGTCAGGCTTTTGTGCTTTTCAACCAGGCGGTTCTTTTATTGTGACCCATTTTAACTCCAATTTGTGTCTAATTTTATCAAATTATTATTTCTTGTCTGCCCAAGAAAAAGTAGAGTAATTTTTGTGTGCTGTGTTGATGTATGGGATGAAGCTGTAGTAGTAATGCATTACAAATTGAAGAGAAATCAGCCATTTTCTTCATCAAGTCATGTTGGCAAAGTTGTTTTTTGAATCAAAATGTGCCTTCAACAATCAACCTTTGGGAATGTTAGGCTGTGTCCGAATTAGCGGCTACGGCTACAGCTCTGGCTTGAGTGCGGCGTTACTATGTGTTGAAATAGAGGACGTCCTTAGCAATGCACTTGGCAACAGTCGTTGCCATAGCTGTAGCCGCAATTTGGATACGGCCTTCGTAGTTTTTATATCAAATAATAAACCACAAAGGAAACTGACTGGGTAAATTCTTAATTATTTTGGGTTGAACATGGAAAAATTGACTAGAGCGGGATTTGAACCAACGACCTCCGGATTGACGTGCCGGCGCTCTACCAACTGAGCTATCTAGCCCTATGATGGCGGTCTCCCTATTTTGTCAATATCCTTGTTCGGTCCGTGCCAGTCAGAAGCCATTCAACCGTAAACTGCCGTGTAGCCAGGGATCACACCCAGTATACGATACAACCTGGGAAGCGGCAGCCAGGGGATCACCTTAAGGGGATGCGACTTTTTATATCAGATATCAAATAATAAACCACAAGGGAAATTTTAAATGATTTTGAGTTTTTATATCCTTAAAAAGTACCCCCCCAAAACAGCAGTTAGAACAAATCTTGATTCGTTATTTATTTTTGACGAAGTGCTCAGGAAAAAACTGGTGTTACTAAGCCAAGCGGTCTATCACATTGAACTCTAGTTCTCATGGCTCAGTCACTGGAGTGTGGGTTCGAATCTCAGTCGTGACACTTGTGTCCCGGAGCTTTAATTGTTTCTGTCATCACCCAAGAGTAAAAGGGTTTTTACTTTCAGGGTACAGATTGTTGGTGTGAACAATTAGCAACCTGTGTGCCCCATGCTGTTGCCGGTGCTGCATACTCCTAAGGGGTTAAAATGGTTTTATGCTTGCTTAAGGCCCTATTAAGATGGGTAATAATACTGTTGGGCGCTTTTATAGGCCTACTTTGGTTGAATAAGCTCATAATAAGTATATTAGTATTATTAGGCCCTATTTCATTTTATCACAGCATGAAAAAGGAAGAACACATATTGTCTTTGTGCCAGTAACTCCTAAATCCCACAGGCTTAGATCTCTGTAACAGATCTACCCTTATAGTTGTCCCTGTTTCATCTAGATGTTTCCACATATGCTTTCAAAATGGTGCCAAGTGCTCCAACCACCACAGGGACTACTTTCACCTGCCAAATCTTACAAGTTTCTATTTTACACTTTAGGTCTTCAATTGAAATTCTGACTGGCACCCCCCGAACAAAGATATTGACAAAATAGGGAGACCGCCAACATAGGACTAGATAGCTCAGTTGGTAGAGCGCCGGCACGTTAAACCGGAGGTCGTTGGTTCAAATCCCGCTCTAGTCAAATTTTCTTTGTTCAACCCAAAATCATTTAAACATTTACCCAGTCAGTTTCCCTTGTGGTTTATTATTTGATAAGTTTCTATTTGCTATTATTATTATTTATGTCATTATTACTACTGTATCTGATTATATATTTTTTTTATCAATCTTTCAGCTTTCTTGCATGTAATGAAACAATTGTCCTTTCCAAGGACCATTAAATAAACTCAACTAAATATGAATATGATATTGAGAACTTGCATGATAACTCACCAGAATGGTTTGACTTCAAGTTTGAAGTTCACTTATTAACACAGCCCCCTGTATGTAAAAAAAAAAAAAAAACCTGCATAATTTCTGAGTTTGATAGATGTAGCGTTAATCGTATCATGTTTGTCATTAAAGTCAGCCGCAGAGCCTGGTTGTGATCAGAACGCTGGCATGATGACGAGATAATTACAATGTGTTCCACCTCTGTCACCTAACGTGATGTGAATCACACCTCCAGGATTTCACTCTGTTTTACAATTATCCCTTTCATGGGTCCCTGGACGGCTCATTTAAACACCATCGATAGATAGTTTAAGATGATGTTTTGAATCATTTGACCGGACGGAAGTTAAATACTGCCATAAGATTTGGAAGTGGTCCCTTGTGGGTTTTTTTACTTGAAGGTATTGCTAAGGATAAAAAACATCATTGTGTACTTTTGGTCTGAAAGCTTACTGATTATGAAGTTCAAACTAGAACAATTTTTTGTTCTTCTGTGAAATATTTTCCTCTGAAATGCAGTCAAATTCAAGAAAACTGTATCTGAAAAAATGAAAAAAAAGCAACAGCTGATTTTAATTTATGTAGAGACACGGGAAGGAGGCCGGTCCTCTATTTAAAAAGGACGAGGATTCACCAAGAGACAATACAATAAAAGCAACAAATTCTACATGATGACGTGTTAAATATAAAACAATGATCTCCTGTTCTGATTTTAATCCTCAAATGCAATACAGCACATGGAAGACAAAAATAGCATATAATACAAATGCACTCAGTCACTTATGAGCTAAAAGGGCAAAAGGTCAGCGCAACACGAGGCTGGCTACACACACACACAAGTTTACAATATACCGAATGAAACAGCCTTATAATTCACAATATTTCTATAGTCAAAAGATAATTTAAGACAAAATGATACTCACAGAGAGTTCTACAACCTTATCCCTCCCAGATAAATAGTATTTGGAACATGGCCAGAGCCATGCTCCCCACAAAATGGAGAGAAATACCGACCAATTATAATGTGCTCTCTCGTGCTGAAAGCTACAAAAGGAAAAAGAGACTGGGTCTACAGGTCGCGACCCCAAAGTAAACTTTTTACAATATAAACACTGAGGGCGCACTTGGGCTCCCTACATTTATACAACCATATTCAGGGATGTGTTTACATACTGAAAATTTTGCACGGTGTTTCACTGTTTTCTCCTGACTCACACAATGGATTAAGCCCAAATTTGTACTGGTATATTTCTCGTATATGAGTGTTCACACAAAACATGAATTCTCTCTGCAACTATTTTGTCAGTTCTTCCAATCCTGTATGGTACCTTTAACATTTGGAAGTGTCTGTTAAATATTCATGAAGATTATCAAGTATATACTTTTGTTTTGACAGCACACACACTGATCTCTTTTGAAATCATGTCAGTACCAGGCAAGCAACCTTTTTCAGCTGATTTCCGCATTGTTGAATACTCAGCTGTGCCACTGAAGATTGAAAAAACACAGGATAAAGTCTTGGTTCACCTTGTACTTCCCTCGTTTCTTGACAACTGTAGTTGCACATCTGCATTTCAAATTTGAGATCTTTGCGGTAACCTTAACCCTAAGTCTGCCAATTTGGATTTGGAACTGTCTGAACTTTACTATAATATTTACGGAGATTGTCAAGTATTTTTTGTTATCACATCACACACAATGACCTCTTTCTAAATTTTATGATTACACATTAATTATGATCTTAAACCTCAACTGTTCCCGAAATTCGCCAATCTGTATTGATTCAGTACTGCAGGTTGAAAAGCAAAACAAGCAACGGGGCTCCCTGCGTGGGAAGCTTTCACTTAGGTAGTAACACTACCTCATGTTAAGGTCAAGTGGAAGTGTTCAACCATTTTCAAGTGTAGCTTTTGCTCCATGCAAGTGTTAAGGTCAACTCCTGATAATGCCTACCCTAGGTCAGACAAAAGTGCTTTTTTTAAATCTTGAATTTCTGTAGTAATCTTGGATTCTTTTTCCATCTTCAGGTCATAGTGCAACTACGGCCAACATGGAGGACGTCGGCGACGAACAAACAGACGAGATGCTTCAGATACTCGTCAACACGGTGAAGAACACAAAGACGAGAAACACGCCCCGGGAGAGGAAGCGAGGACGAACGAACCGCAAATCACGTGAGTGACACCCCCCCCCCCTCCCAACACACCCCACCTTTTATCATGTTACATTTCAGCCCTAGTGCTCATTTAAAAGAATAAAAAGAATGTTAACCTGTCATTTAGACTAGTTACATGATAATTCTGCTTAGCTGGTAATTGTCTCTACTAAGCTACCTTTGTATTTGATAACTTCTTCGAAATTTTGGCCAGGCGAGTGATTTGACAAAAGTTTTTGCGTTGGATGCCATAAAAAAAGTCAACAGGTATTGATCAGAATTTCCTTGTATAAAGACTACACTGTCTGAAAATGCTGAGTATCTTATTCTGAGTAATGAGCATTATTGGCTGTGAAAACAACTAGGTGGGTACTTAGATTTTGTGCAGAAGCAAAAGGGGAGTGCCAAAAATGGTCCAAAATTGCACAGTTTTGTGAATGAATATTCCAAGCCCATAGTTGAAGTTTTAAAGAAGGTTTTTATTTTCGTCATGGGTTCTATCTATATGTGTCAGTTGTAACTTGTATTGTTTCTTTTTAAATTGTTTTACAGTTCGACGAACCCTTAAGGGAGGCACTGGTCTTACCGAAGCAGAGAGCCGAGCCTTGGGCCTCCATCCGGCATGCAAGGCTGGTGTTCAGGTTTGATTTACAGATAACAAATTCCAAGTTGATCTTGGAAGACACTCTTTTAAGTGTTGATGATGGTGACCCATATAGTGGTGTTTTCCTTGAAGGAATGTCAGCTTAGGGGTAGCACTTTGGGAAGTTTGCATCAGAGAGAGAGAGGACAAAACTTGCCCTTGGTCAAGCATTGACAGGCTGACTTGGACAAAACAGGTTCATTGCCATCCAGAAACTATCCCAATTGGGGTGTATTGTTATCCCGATTGGGGTGTATTGTTATCCCGATTGGGGTGTGTTGTTATTTCGATTGGGGTATACTGTTATCCCGATTGGACCTACTTCCCCGATGCAGGTATCAGTGGTTCCTGACCGGGAAAACCTATGAGTGGCTGTGATACCTGCTGCAGGGACTGTTCAAGTTGAAATGGCACGCTGAGTATGGTACTCTTTAAAGAACTTGGACTTCCGGATGAGGTGTTTCATCGTTGACATCATCAAATCCAACATTTCAGAATCATATCTACAAAAAGAACTTTGATTAGGACAAAAAAAAAGCTGCGATTAAAAAAAACCAAGAGATTTATTAGTCTTAACTCATCCTTTAAGCAAAGAGTCTGATGGGAACCAGTGGTCATTGATTTATCGGCCACAACCATTCCGGTCTTCTGGTTCGTAAAGCCTGCTCTCAAGGATGCGTGCTTTTCTCCATACAAGTCTAGTATCCTGCGATGTGTGCACAGAGAGAAGAGAGTTGTCTACAAGTTGCCTGACTATCAAACTGAAAGTGAAAGCACAGAATGAAATCATCTAGGAGATGGAGGCTCATGCCTTTTTATGATATATGCAAAAAAGAATAAAAGCAAGAAAACGCAAAAAAAAGTGCAAAATATACTTTTAAAATACATTTTAACGCTAATAATAGTATTTATGTCTTGTGGAATATGGTTCTGTAAAGAAATCTTGCTGTTTAGTGGCATCGTCTGAAAAATGTAATTACAAGAAAAACGTTTTAATGCTTATGATTTTACAAACAATAATAAGAAATGTCACCGCTTTTGGCACCTCATTTTAATTTTTTTGTTTAATAGTGTGTGATAACTGGCTTATTATGATCGGTTTTAAAGATGTTATTAGTGTAAATTTGCCCATTTTAATTAATGTAGATTAGCATTAATTAATCTTTTGATATGTCAACAGACCCAATCTCTTTACTCTTGTTTTGGATCCCAAGATATTTGCAGAAATTCAAACGGTTCGGTTCTTGCACAATTTAAGACCTTTATATTTGTAAATATATTAAGCAATCCCCACAGAAAATAATCTTTTTCTCAGTAAGTGAAAAATTTGCATTTTGTTAATTCTGGGGGCAGTTCACAATTTCTTTTTCTTCAATTTTGTTGACTATTTAAATACGCACAAGTGTCAATTGGAGAGAGAAAAAAAAACACACAAACAAAACACCAGTGTAAATCTTGCTTCAGAAAAGTGCCGCATTTGAAATGCGTTGCCATGGCAACATGCCTTGCAAATGGTGTGTTATTCTAATCAGAATATTTATCTCTACTTTTAGTCTCGGACAAGGTCAGTGACGGTGGGTTTTTTATTTTCTTTCCCAGTTCTGTCGACATCATGAACTCATGATCTATTTCTTGAAGAGTGAACACATTTTCTGAATGTCTGCATTGGAACTCGGCAAAAGCAGTGCTTTGATACAATAGTTTTATATTGAAACCGTTTTTTATTATGCTTCTGCCTTTTGAAACATAACTGCATTTTTACTTTCATGGTTTCTTCGTATTTCATTATTTTATTCCAATGAATAAGGTCACAAATGCAGGCATAATTATTTTTTTTGATTTCCGGTTTAGTGTTAGCCCTCAAAAGAAAAAAAACGCTCAAAATTGTTGTTTAAAAGCCTGGAAAGTCTATGTAAGCCTGAACCATTAGTACATGTAGCTCAACCCTTGTACTCGACAAATATTTTAAAGAGCCAAATATCATGCCTGCAAAAAGGTTTCCATGGAAATGTAATGTCCCCCAAGGAGACAAACTTAAAAGTAACGACATTTTATAGGTCACAATGGGTAGTTGCAGAATTCTGTTTTTTACAAGAAAAATGTCATGTTCATGTTAGTTTTGGTATCTTTACTACATACTGTTGTCATGTTTGTCCCTTATGTGCTTTATACTTGTTTGAGGAGATAGGTTATTTCTGTGATTTACTTCTAAAATCTAGCATTTGCTTCTTTTTGATTTGTAGAGAAACTTTCCAAAGCCACCGTTCGTCAAAAATTAATCGAAACGCACAGCCCGATTCTTTGCATTCATACAATTACCTACTCTCGCTATGTTTCGTGAATCCACTCAGTGTTTTTTTCATCAACAATCGAAGAAACTTGACAACTATCCATAAATCGGCCAATGCTTTCTTTCTGAAACGCAATCTGAATCAAAGAATGACCTGGCTTTATCAAATTACCACTAGATCAATGGTGTCACAATTTCATTGACTGTACTTTTTTTTCAAGGCTTACCCTTTCAATCCAAACTTGACAAAGAACCAGATAAACTGCAACAATGTTTCCAATTCTGAAGGGGTTGTTTACACGCCGGGGTTTTCTCTCTTAACCCTTCCATCCAAAGAACGAAAAAGATAAAGTAGACACAGACACAAAAAAAACACCCAACAAAACCGCCCCTATAAAGTTACATCGCCTCTGAACGGTGCCCCTCACATCTCTTTGTACCTCATCGGTTTTGATGACGTCAATGAAGCGTGGACTTCTAAGGGATAGGTTGTAGGTTTCAGACTGTGGGGGGTTAGGTATCAGACGTATTATGTTCTACCTCTATGGGATGTGGGTTGAGATGGCTAATCAATAGCTTTGTTCACCCCCTCCCCCTTCCCAACGGCTATCGTTTTCCTGACATCTTATATTCAGACATCTTATACACAAGCAGACAACTGATGTATTTGTTTGCAAATGTATGTTTTTGCACTGTCGGCAATATGGGATAGATCGAATGTACACAGTTCAGATTAGAGGAAAGTTAAAGGGTTAGAACTTAATCTGAAATTGTTCACTTTGATTAAGTGTGGCGAATTAAGATTGCTGGAACAAATTTATCATTTTTTTTAGCAATCATTTCAGGACTTATTTAAAAGTTAATTACGGGTTGCACTCAAAAAGGAGCGAGGTGTGAAAATAAGTGATACACCTAATATTTGTTTTATTATTTTATATTAATTGTTGTTGTCAAAGCTTACAATGTTTGTCAACAACACTTGCGATCCGGTTAAAATGTGATGGCTTTCTTTGAATAATTTGTCACTGGCCTATCGCTGTACCAATACTTAAATAATGTACTACAAATTATGAACAAGTGACGTGACGGTTCAAGATACTATTATGTTGTAAGTTTTCCACCCTCGGGCAGCCATTTTGATTTTGTTGTACACAGGTGTACGAGTACCAACCCGAGGCTCATTTCTAAAAGAAGACTTGTCCCCCTTCAGACACTCCCTTTTGTAGTGTATCTTCTAAGAAGGGGAACACGACACGTGGTACGGTCAAAAACAGGCCTTGGGTACCGTCAGCGGCAAACACTTGCGATCTGATTTAAATCCCCTCTCGAAAGGAGAACACAAACATCCCCATCTGTTTTTCCCTCAAGAGCAAGTTCATACATTATTTTTCACGCTTGCTCTTTAACCAGAAGATTCCCCCTAAATTGGTGTCTTTAGGATTTGGGCTATTTTTGTTGCAAATATGGAACATGTTAAGCCGCCAAATTGACCCAGAAATCATCTGCCCGTGAGAGAAATCAAATTTATTGAACATTCACATGGGAAATCTACCAGGAGACTTCATACATTTTGACAATCAAATACCCATATACTTCTTGTCCGCCATCATAATTATAATTCATTTGGGTATCCGTAAAAGCTCGGTAAATATTTGTGTGGTGTTAACTCCAACCATAGAAATTAGACAAATTTATTTAGATTTAGAGCCGGGGCGCTATTTTCATGTATTTTTAAAGCCACTGCCCGCTGTGCAGCATGCAGTAGACGCTAGAATAAACACGTAGAGGGGTTACAGAGTGAGAATTTTTACTGCCAAAACATATATTTTACTCTGGAGAACGTCTTGACAGAAATTTTAAAAAGAAAGGAATGGTCGGAGTGTTCCGTCATTGAACCACAATATCAATATTTTAATTATTTTTTTTTGGGGGGGGGGGGTGGGTTAAAGAGTCTGAACGTTCAGTTATTTATCTTATTTACTGCTAATATGATTGTGTTTGTGAAACGGCTTCAAAATGGCGAGCTTCACGAAAGCCTGTTGGGCTAGAGACGCCGTTTCGAAAACACCTAAAATGTTTTGAGTTGCTATAGAAATTGACTGCGCGGCAAGTTAAT